>CM062817.1:1495524475-1496135735 GCA_031772625.1 Pinus tabuliformis | reverse complement strand
TTACAATCACCGCAAATTTTACCCTTTGGCAAGAGCTCAAGAGGAAAATCTCTCATCTAGATTAGGCATTTAGATTAAAAGTAACCAAGATAATTACATCCAATTTTAGTTTAGGTGCATTTCATATTAACACATCTTATTGTTTTACTTACAAATAATCATTACACTTCTCATTTATGAATATGTGTTGAATTGGATACTTTGGGCAAATATTATCTCATTGTGCAAGTAGAATTCTAATTGGTTTCCTTTGCAAGATATTATTTCCTTGTATGCTTTGGATTAATAAGTGATCATATATCTTTAAATCATTTTAATATCTTGCATTGATTTTGCTAACATCTTTTGTTTAATTTTCAGGATTACTTGTGTTTCAGTTTGAACTTTGAAGCACCTTATTTTATTTTTGAGCAAGTATCATTCATTTTGAGTAATATTTTGAAGGCATTGGCTTTACATATGCTTATTATTATATCATATTATATTTGCTTGTAATCTCAAAAAAGTAATCCATTTCACTCTAACATCTCCTAGAAACCTCACATCTTTTAACTTAGTTTTCCATTTAGGGACCACCCCCCTTAGCTAACCTAGGAGATAAATTAAACGAAATGTGTAAATTTCTAAGTCTGACAAACCAGAAATCCCTACTACATTATCTGGTTTATTATCTCCTACTTGTTCTTTCCATTAACAAGTTATTTATTAATATAAATACCGAAATAAACACAAATGCAACCTTCACACATATACAGATCAACAACTGAAAAAAACTAAGACAACACAAGGGACACTGTTATTTTTGGACAATCGTCCCCAGAGAAACCCAATGCGGGAAAACCAGTGCAACAGATATGAGGGTTTTATTATTATGCAGTTTTTTTAATACAACTAGCGTGCCAAAAATGGCTCACCCTTCAAAGATTTTCCTTGGCAGAAGTTCCTTTCTCTGGAGACAGATATTCTAGCTAATCAGCAACTGGATGATTGGTCCCACGGCAACTTCGAATGTTCCTTAGCTGGATAGCGAAAGCTACTCCAAGTTATCTTTTGGAACTACGTCACCCTCCAAGGACTACATCACCCTCTATAGCTCTGAGTTTGCCTCTCAGCTCTCAGTCTGCCCCACGAAACCACCACACCGCAGCTCTTTCTGCCCAGCGTCAGCACTACGTCAGTTTCTCAGGCTCCTGCGTCGCCAGCGCTAGCCCTCCAAACCTCTGCGTCAGCTCTGGCTTCCTCTGCGTCAGCCAAGGTTGCCTCTGCGCTGTCTCTCTGGCGCTATCTCTGCCTCTCTGATATGTATTCCTAGCCTCCTACCGAACTGCCCCTCGCTACAACAGATCACTAACTCGATTTCTCAGCAAACCCTACCCTAGAAAATCGAATTGACTGATCAATTTGGTGTATCTCCAACTGACCCTCAAGCCTCCTCTTATGCTTTTCCTATTGACGATTCAACGATTGAGATTAAGTCCCTAATCAACAGCTAAGATTAGATCTGGCTTGATCCTCGTTATGGTCCACGTTAATTAGAACTTTTTCACCCATATTATATTAATACAGATTAATATTTTAATTTTCCTAAGTTTAGACTTAGGGTCTCATTAAAAATATTAATTATTTTAATATCACTCCATTTGGGTGGAATTTCTCCAAACGATTTATGGGTCTTGGAGATCTCATGTGCCTTAGCCTCTCCACCAATTTTCATGGCTAGAGCACATTTGATGCTACGAAAAATCAACATGGAGAGAGTTTGGAATAGGTGACAACCCCTTCGCTTAGTTCTTGCCACCAACCACACCTTGTGGGGTTAAAGGCTTTTCTCACTAACTGGTAGGTGTAGGTGGCAAGCTCAACAAGGGACAAGCTTTCTTGAATTAGATGGTCCTCCTCTTTCTAAGTTTTTATAAGCTTGAGCAGCAAATGCAAAGGGTTCTCCATCTTCATGCTTTTGAATCCTTCCTTTAGAAATCATCCTGGTCTTTTCTTGAGTGCACTTGCCAATGAGCTCATCAAGTGAATGAAAGTTGTCATTGTTACTAATAGTTGTGATAAATGTCTCCCAAATTGGAGGAAGACCTCCAAATACAATTAGTACCAGCTCTCTATCAGAAGTAACTTCTCTGGCAGACAACAGTTGATCCTTGAGTTGGGATATCCTCATGAAGTATGACTGCACAGTCTCCCCCTTGTTCATCTTAATGTACTCGAGTTGATTCTTCAAAGAAAGAATGTGGCTCAAATCGTTGACTTCGTACATCCCAACTAGCTTATCATACATTTCCTTGGATTTCTTCAACTTTGAAATATAAACAATCAAATCATCTCTTAATGAATCAATAATAATCTTCCTAGCTTTTATCTCACCTTTCTTGTACTTAGCTTTGATAGCAACAGAAGCATTCTCTGGAGGCTTAGGTGCCATGCCTTGATCATATTCCAAGGCATCATTTTCATCCAAAGTCACATCCAACCTGGTTCTCCAAATTGCATAGTTAGACGAGTCATTTAGCTTCTCTTCAATCATGAAGTATGAGGTAGACATCTCGGCCAAGTCAAATAAGCTTCTTCAAATCCAATTCTTTCAAAGGTGGTTGCCCTTGTCTCCTTGGGCTTGTCTTCACTTCAGCGCAGAAACCATATTAATTTTCAAGTGTTCTATGCCAATACAATCACTTATTACAATTATTTTTCAATTAGCAATCACTTTATCCAATAAATTCGATATTCCAATAACAATAAGCAATTGTATATAGAACAGTAAACCGAATGCACAATAGAAGATAGCCAAGAACAATAGAGGCACAGTTGTTTGGTCAAAGACTAGGGAAAAACCCAACAAGCGGGAAAACCCTTTCGAAATTCTTCTTGTATTAAATTGTCATCAAATGTTCAACAGAGAGATACATAATCCAAGTACATCAAAAATGAGTCAAAGGTCAAAGCCTTGACTATACAAATCAACCATCCAATATCCAATCAAAGATAAGCCCAAAAGTCAAATCTAGTCAAACTTGAATTCTGCAATTTCTGGTCAAGGTGAACAACAGTCAATGCACCCCTAACTAGTCCTTGGTCAACAGTGAAATGTTTGGTCAAACAGTCAAAGAGTGTGGCCTTCTTTCCTTAGTCAAACCATGTCAATGCAACTTCAAATTTTTGGTCAAAGGAGAGAGAAAGTCACAATTCAGATTTGCGGTCAACCCTTGTTGAACTTGCAATCAACCTTTGTCAACTAGCCCAAAAAAGTTCGGTCTCTTTCCCAGTCAATGTGTGTTAATTTGGGTATGTTCTATGCTTAGAGCAATTTATTTCAATTTTCATAGTTAGCTCAATACCTTTTCCAGATTAGCAATCACATCAGCATAATAGTAAATTGTAAATAGAACATAAACATAAATCGCAGAAGACAAGCCAAAACAAGAGGAGACAAGATGTGGCACTAGCCAGGGACAAACCCCAATGTGGGGAAACCCTTGATCAATTCTTCTTATATGTTCTTCAATAGCTCAACAGAGAGAGAGGGAGAGAGAGAGAGATAGTACATATACAACAGAAGTCAACATTTTGACTTATCTAAATAAGAGCATAGATCATCTCTAAGAAGATGATACATGAGGTAGCTGAACTCAGTTGAAGACATGTTGCTTCCACTGATTCTCCAAGGTGACTCCATCACCATGTTGCACCCATTATAGTGCTGCTCCTCATCATCATGTTGCACCTCACTGTGTTGCACCATGCAGCACCCATCATCACTATGTTGCATCTCATCATGCTTCACTAATCATGACTGTACCCATCATTGTACTGTTGTACTATGCTGAGCTATGCTATGTATTGCTACTCCTGTGTGCACTATGTTGCATTGTACAACATGTACTCGCTACAGCTCCCATTGTTGTAACAATGTTGCACCATGTACCAAAACCATTGTTGCACCATGTACTTGTTGCACCAAGTATCATTGCTGTCCCAAGTACCATTGTTGCACCATGTACTTGTTGTCCCATGTACCATGTTGTCCCAAGTACCATTGTTGCACCATGATTGTTGCACCATGTACTTGTTGTCCCATGTACCATGCTGCTATGTCAAGCCACCAATTTGGCTCCCACAGACTGCCCAACAATCTGATCCAAACTGACCCAAGGAATGGATCCAACACACATCACAATTGTTGCTCCAAGTCTGAGTTATTGTTGTAATGTCTGTGACTAGTTAGGGCATATTTGTCTGCTGTAATAACCCTTGATCAGCCACCAAAACATCCCTACTTGACTGCGGCCTACTCTTGAAGAGGTGTTGGAACCCTTGGTTGTTGTCTTGGGCATAGATAGCCCCTAAACAGCTCCACGCTGCACTCCAAAGAGAGTTAGGACCTGTGGCCCACCTACAACATCATACGTTGCCCTTCCTTGCACCCAAGACACCTCCACGCATGTTGAACCAGCCTCTCCTTGCCTCGGCCCTCTGGGGAGTTGTCTCGGCCTCCCCTCACAGCAATTTGGCCCTCAAACATACCTTAGAAACAGCCCTAAAACACCATGTTATTTTGTCCCTTTTTGCTAGTTAGGGCATCCTTAAAACAGCGAGTTAGGGAGCCTCGTTACTGCGGTTAGGGTCATCATTGGGACAGTGTATAGGTGAGGGCAGTGTTCCTTGATAGCGTAGAGGATTAGGGCATATCTTCTTTACAACATGACAGCGTCTTCCTTGCTAGAGCATCATCTAGGATTGCATTTAGGGCTTCCTCCTCTTAGACTTCTCTTCCACTAAAACCCAAAACAAGTGGAGAGAAATCAAGAGTGAAGTGTGTGTCCAAATGACTATCAATTCACCTCCTTTTATACTAAAACGTTGAGCACGTGTGGGGGTTATTTGGTTGCTAGCCGACCTTGATGAATTGTCCCATAACACAAATAAATTCATATCTTCATGAATACTTATCAGAATCAGATGATCTTTAGATCAATCCTACACCTCTCAATGAAAGGAATCCAAGAAAAATATCAGTTGCCATAAATAAGATGACCCACATGGAGTTTGGCCCTAGTTGCCAATTTTAACAATGTGGCCTTCCAAATCAAAGATAAATTCAGAATTTCCAAGTCAAAATGAACCCAAGTCAAATGAAGTCAAAACTGGTCAAAGCTATCTTATCACAAAAAGTCAACGAACCAAACAAAAAAGTCTTCCTTCACTTCACACATGCCTGCAATTTCAGACCAAGTGAAGCTAATGAAGAAGAATGAATGATGAGTTGATGCCTCCAAGTGATGACCCATTAGGTGTATTTATATGATGTTGAGAAGGTCAAATTTCCTTGCCTAGTCCAACTTGAAATTTTGAGAAGATGTGGGTTTCACATAAAAAATATTATTCTTCCTTGTGCAAATTAAATTCTTCCAACGGCTATTACGGTTTCCAAAGAGTGAGGAGGGTTTCCCAAAGGAAGGAATTTCTCCTTGAGCTACCAATTTTCAACATTTCCAAAGACATCATTTGACAATTGATAAGGGGGTTTTTATAAGCCTTATGTTCTTCCTTTCATCGAGTTCAATTCCTAATGGTTACTTTAAATTGTACTAGTATTCTTTTATATCAAGAATTTGAGACTAAGTTGTTGGGTTTAAATCCCAGCTTTCACTCATTAGATCAGCCCATGCGAGTTGATCTAGTGAGGGGCTTATCGTACTATAAGTGTATTATAATCTCATTTCATCCATAAGCCTTTAATCACATGCAAGTCAAGTCTTCCTCTCACATATTTCAGCATTGTTTCTCTTGAATGCTAACTTTTTCTCTTGTCGTCCTATAGGTGTTCTTGGAGACAAATTCAAGCTAATAAGGGGAGCTAAAGCGCATGCCTTGGAGCCCTTTCAATTTGAAACTTCAAGATCAACATTCTCTTCTCACTATTCATCATTTCTTCTTCTAGAACCTCACATGCTTGAGGAGTTGTGACTCTTGTACTTCATCATTCACTCAAGGCTTTCAAGCCTTTTATCAGGTAACAATTTCTATAAGTGACTATGATCACTCATTTGTAACTTCTTTTTGGGAGAAAGTATCCTTGACCATCAAGAATATTGTAAGCTCTTCTCAATTTTATCTCTCATCTCTATAAGAGGGCTATCAAATCACTAACTAAAAATAAAAGGAACTAATTTTTCTTTGGGAGCTTGGGATTTTCCCTTGGCATACCATCCTTCTCTCTTTGAGAGAAGGAGATTTTGGTGTGTTTGTCACTTTTCTATTTCTTCCTTTTCCTTTTCATGCAAGTAGATTAATCTCATTTCCATCTTGTTTCACTTTAATGCTAATCATCTAATTGCATGCAACTTTATCCATTTACTAATACTTCTTCATATTTAGTTAAGTCGTTACTTCAACTTCCATTTCACTTAGCTATCTCTATTTGCTAGTTGTTCATTTTTGCATGCTAATTTCCTCAAGAAAATTCAATTTCATTTCTATTCTAATGTCCTTCTACAATTTAGTTTAGTTTCATGCAATTTCTAATTTCATGCTAATGTATTTGATCTAGTTTCATGCTTATTTCATTCATTAATTTGGACTTAAGTGGTTATCTTGTGCTTCATTTATTTTAGCTATCATTACTTGCTAATTCTCACTTAATCATTCACTTGTGTATGCTCTCAATATTTTGATTTCATATACATGCCAGTGATATCTAATTGGTTAGTTTAGTTTTCATTTACATCCTATAACATATATTTCCAATTAGCATACTCATTTATATTTGCTTACATAGACCATGCACAACTTGTTTCACTTAACTTATTTTATTTACAAGTGCAATTTAGCACTTTGCACACTAGAATTAACCTCCAACATAAGTTGGTTGTATAGAGACTAGGACCCCTTCCTCAATACTCTTTTCCCAAGTTTGTGAGAAAGGTAAACATGTGACCAAGCAGTTCAGGTTCGGCTTGTCCAGCATTGGAGCATTGGCACGTGGGTTGACTTGAGGGACTAGGTGGATACTCATTAATGAAGCTAAGCTTCTCCACTTGAGGCCCCTTGCAACTATCCCTATCCTTACAAGGGTAAAAGTTTAAAGAGGAAGTCTCACCTTAGAATAGGTAGAATAGGCCTAATAAAATAAACCAAGAGCATTTCTACATCACTTTACTTTCCTTGCAATACATTTCATGTTCATGCTATCTTGAAGATCAAGTTTTATTTGCAAGTATCATTTACTTTTCAAGAAGCATTTCACATTTTGCAAGTATTGTGGATTTACTTTTGCAAGCATTTATATTCTTGTACTTGGAGCATTTCATTTGAAGTTCACTTGTGTATCTTGAAGCATTTGGAGTTCATTTACTTATCTTGGAATATCTTTCATTTCATTGGTGCAACTTTTCCTTCAAGTATATTTCATGTGAACACACTTTACATTTCAAGTGCAATTGTATCTTTACTTGCTATCTTCCATTACATGTTCTTAATTTGCAAGTCCAATTTCCTTCCTTGAGCATTTATCTTTTGCAAGTTACTTATTTGGCACTGGTCTTATCATTTCAATCATTGCTTATCTATTTGCTTTACATATTTGATCATCTCTACATGCTCATGGTTATATCATTTACTTGTTAAAATATTTACATGTTTTAATTTAATGGTTGATGTATCTCTTGATTGACTAATCTTTTATCTCCTAGAACTTGTTTAGTCTCACTAACCATGCCTTAGATTTCCTTAGGGCCTACCCACCTTGGCTTCATCTAGGAGAAAGCCTAGATGGTAGAGTTGGGAATTGGGTGACAGCCCCAACTCACACCTTGCCCCCTAAGGGCACACCAAGTGGAGCTAAGGATTTTCTCCACGCTAACCTTAGGTGTAGAATCAGGCAGCAACATGTTGTATATGTAATTTCTTAGGATTCAAGGTAATTGTTGTATATGTAATTTCCTCAAGGTTCATTATCCTAGTAGGGGAGCCCAAGAAGGTTTTGACAAGAATTTAATGAAGACTTGATTGGGCAAAACTTGAGTGTAATATGTTACTGTGCATGATCTAATTGCTAGTTTTAAAGTTTCCACTATGTAAAAGTTAGAAACATCAGTGTGTTCCAGTTCATTAGCTATGTAGAGTTAGTAGGAAGTTGTTACCAAGTTTAGTGTGTGTATGTGTGCACTGAGTCTAGTGCCCAAAATTCTAACAATATTTACAATATCAAAATATTCAAAACAGATCTACAAGTTCACAAAAATATCATACACTTGCATGTCAAGCATCTTTCTAATTTCTTCTTATAAAAAACCTTATTCCAAAATATTGTTGCATTACGCACTTACTAAAATGTACAACTATAAAGAAAATGTATAAACAGATGGAATTCCAAACTCACAAATGTACAAACTAACTGAAGCTCCAGCCCAAAGAATTTCTGCAAATATCACAATCCTACAAAATAAAAATTCGTACTTGCATCAGTAGTCTTACCGTTACACATCTATTACTGAAAAATAACAAGATCTAATTTCCCTACTACAACTGGGTGTCAGCAAATGCTTTGAGGGCTACCCAAATCATATATTATCCTCTACAGATATAGGAAAAGAAAATATATTTCATAGTCAAAATTAGTGGTCACCTTGACCCTGCAAACAACCAAATAAAACACGCAAAAATCCTGGCAGTTCAGTGCACATCTACATAGTTTATAAACACCTTTCCCAGCCTCCTCCATGGTTAAACTCTTTCATAATCAACTCCTTGCTATTCAACACACCTTAGACAGATATAGCAAAAGGAGGCAAAAATCCTGGCATTTCAGTGCATATCTACATAGTTTATAAATACCTTTCCCAGTCTCCTTCATTGTTAAACACTTTCATAATCAACTCCTTGCAATTCAACACAACTAAGAAAGCTGAGTGAAACAAGGGCACAACATACAACAATATATCCTTATGACAAAAGCACCCAGTCCCTAGAAATCTGGTGGGAAAATGTATCTATTTATATTATTTTTAAAAATCTAAATATCATATAAATTGCATTCTTTTGTCCCATGAAAAACTTTCAACAAACTTACGAAACAATGCCGCCATGTCACTCAGTATATTGAATGGCAAAATAAACATTAAAAACTGCAATGTCCACTCTGTTATGGATCCTAAGATATGCTTAACCAGTATTAATGTCCAACTATGCCCATTCATGCCATATGGGACTATAAAAGTTACAAAGATGAATTGACATTTGGAGATCTAAAGCATCTTCACGAGAATTGCTAAAATCAAGTGTAAATAGTAAGTACAAAAAGAGATACGATTGAAAACTAGAAAAACTAGAATGCCAAAATGGTCAATGGTCTAGTGGGCTTTGTTACCGGAAAATCTAGCACCTTAGTGCAAAGCCTCACTAATCATTCTAGGGTAAGGGTGACAATAGGACCAGCTGTTAGTTTTTGAAGTTTGAGGTAGCAGCTGATAGGTGTTCTAGACTCAAATGTGTCTAAGAGGCTAAAGAACACGAGATCTCCAAAACCCAGAAAAAGTTTCGCTAGATAAGCTTGGGAAACACCTTAATTAAATTAATTAGCCATCATTTAAATATTTCCTAAGTCGAACTTAGGAAAAGTGGTTAATTAAAGTTAATTAATTAAGGTAAATCGATTTTTCTCTAGAGGCTTCTATTGATGAAATCAAACTGATCTAAGCCATCAATGAAGATTAAATCATGGCCATTGAGACATCAAAGAGAGATTATAAGAGCAAGTCGAAGGGGCTTGGAGAAAACAGAAAACATTTGAGCAATTTGACAACCCAGTTGTAGGCATTCAATAGGGTGCAGTTAAAGCTAGGCAAAGCATCGAACAAAGGGAGCAGCAGAGATTCTGGAGTAAGATTTATTTAGTATTTCCAATGTCCGAGAGGCAAGAAAGAGGAGGTCGAATTATCTACAAAGGAGGTTGTACAGAGCAGTGCGAATAGCCAAAAACCCTAGGTTGAGTTGCCAAAAAAAGCATCATTTCTGCTACTAGTGTCCGAATCTATTCCCGAGAGGCAAAGCAAATTGTTTCCAGTGGAAAACGGACCTTCGGTCTAACAGTTCCAACCTCTTGTCTTTGAGGTATGATATATCAACATCTCACTTGGAGTTGGCTCGCCCCAATTTGTTTGAACTTCTTTGCATGCCTGGGTGCTTGCATACGTCAATCCTACTGCAATGCCTCCCTCTCATATGGCAACCAAAATTGTAAAGAACTCTAGTCTCCCCCTAGTTTTAATTGATTTGCAGCCACCCTACGAATTCTCAACAACTCTCGACGGCGCATTTTGACAACACTCTAGCTCGACCTTCAACCCCTCTAACGAAACATGGCAAACATGATAATACAATAAGGTTTGCATGAAAAATTAAATAATAGAGATTTAAATAACACACATGGGCTACATATAGTCCAAATAAATTGGTTACACATACAACCTCTCAGGGCCTAATAACCCCCTCGATTTGATCTATAATGTGTTAAGTCACTTTTCAAGACATTCATAGGCTACCCATATAACAAGAAGAAAACAAGCCCTAATAGAAACGAGGAATCCCATCCTCTTGCCACGTCATGCCTTCAAGAGGCTTCAGATATTTTTTTTCATTTTACACAAAATTAGAGGAAATCGTATCCTCTTACTCGAGTGCCATGATACTCTTTCCCGAGGCTTTCGGGAACCAAATTTGATTCTGGTGGAAGGGTGGGGTTATGCCCCTGCATCAACAAGGCACATGAGAACTTATCCACTTCCACTTACTTCATCACAAGTTAACCAAGGGATATTTCATGAGATGGACATCTTCTTTGGGAGGAGGAGAATTCCATAAAGAGGGGTCAAGTGGCCATTATTTGGTGGTTTCTTGAGAGTAGTCAACAGAGCTTCTTTTCCATCACATTTCTTTCTTCCTTTCTCTCTATCTAAACTTTGCGCAAGGCATTTTTATCATTATCTATCTTTTATTTTGTCTTAATGATGTAACCAGCCTTTTGGAAAATACAAAGACAAAGTTTGACATACCTTTTTTCTAGCTTTTGAGCTTATGAACATGATATTTCATGTTCTATATGGTGCTATAGATAGTTTTGCCTCTACTTTGATTTTATCAGTCACTTAGAGCATATTCTCCTCTTTATTTCTCTCATATTTTGGTGAATACTGATTAAAATTCTCACATTTATTTCTATTAAACAACCATTTTTATCCTTGGGTGTCTGATTACATGCCAAGTACCCATATTATATGTCAATTTCTTGCGCTAATCTGCAGATTTTTAGATGATTTTCAGCACATGACAAGCTAAGGGCAACCCCTCGATATTGGCAAGCACCAACCTCAATGGAGAGACAATCAACTAGTGACCCTCTAAGAAACCGGATTCGTTCCTAAGCCCTCATGTGTCCCGAATCGGGCGAATCGGACACTATTTGGTGGGACACGTGTCCTCCAGATCGTGTCTAAGCATGTCCCATCGGGGCATGAACGTGTCCCGACGGGACACGTGTCCTTTTTTGACCTCCATGCAGCCATAAAAGGCCAATCTAGGTCATTCTAACATCACAATACTCATTCTCTCTTGTTGTGGATTTGTTGTGGGTGTGTGAGAGCAAAGATAAAAGGTGTGGGAGCATTTTGGAGGCGATTCAAATAACAAGTAAGTGCATTTTGTCTCTATATTTTTTGCATTTTTATTACAACAGTTTGCATGTGCTTTTTTTTTACAAGTTTGTGCTTTTTTTCTTTGTTTTTTAGCATTCATGGCTCAATCAAGAGCAGCAAGGAAGGGGCAAAGGAAGGGGAAGAATGTCCCCATTGGAGATGCCCCTCCTCTTCTAATTTCATCAGGGTCTGCAAGTGTTCCCTCTATTGGAAGTGGGGCTGCAACAACAGCTTCAAATGTTGAGGGAAGACAGCATCTCAAGATAACAAATATCCCTTGTGGAAATATGTCACAAGAGAGCAAGGGCCAGGCAGCAAGATGAAGGGAGGAGGCAATGTTGCTTGGAAATGCAACTATTGAAACAATCATTTCATGAGCACATATTACTGCATTTGTTGGCTTTACCAAGTTTTGAATTACAGCATGTACACAAGTGTCTTTAGCTAAGAGGAAAGAAATGGAAAAAGAGGACAACGTTGGTATGGCAAAAATGGTTGCAACATCTAAAAAAACAAGAATGATAACCCCCTTCCATTCTTGAGGATAAGCAACAACAAATTTCCATTTGAGAATTCTGGTGGAGGACAAACAACAAAAACAAAGGTAATGGCACTTGGTCCAATGGACAAGATTTTTCAGAAAGAGAAACGGGAAGAGCTTGATCTCACTATTGCATTTTTTTTCTATCTGACCTTCATATCCTTTACTGTTGCACGCTCCCCTTTATTTATTAAGATGTGACGAGCTCTAACTCAAGGGGCTCCATCAAGCTATGTGCCTCCTGGGTCAGAGAAGGTTAGAACCACATTGATGACGAAGGCAAAAAAAGAGGTGGGCAAAATGCTTGAGCCTATTAAATCAGCATGGCCAACATCTGGTGTTAACATTGTTTCTGATGGATGTACAGATCCAATAGAGCACCCACTAATCAACTTCATGGTGTCTTCCTTGAATGGTCCAGTTTTCTTGAAATCAGTGGATGCAGTTGGACAATACAAGGATGCACAATATATGGGTGAGTTGTTTATTAAAGTTATTGAAGATGTAGGTGTTGATTCTTGTGTGCAAATCATTACAGATAATGCACCTGTTTGCAAGGTTGCTAGCATGATTGTGGAAGCTAAATATCCACAAGTCTTTTGAACACCTTGCATTGTCCATTCTTTGAATTTAGCACTTAAATGTATTGCTTTTGATGTGCTTTGGATTGGAAGTATTATTGAGGATGCAGGGCATATCGGCAACTTTGTACAAAATCATACAAATGCCCTCACTATCTACAAGGAGTACACCAATCTATCATTGTTGAAGATTGTGGATACAGGGTTTGCCTCTTCATTCATCATGTTAAAGAGGTTGAAGGAGGTCAAGGCCGCTCTTGGGGCCATGGTTATTTCAAAGTTTGGTCTTTTGGGAGAAAGATGTGAAAATTCCTGGACTAGAATCCCTACTGCAGCAAACTGATGTTACTTCTCCTACTTGTTAATTCATGCAAGTTATTTACTGTGTTCTACGGTAAATATCGACGCAAATACATCTACAGCCTTCACTCAATTATATATGCGGAAACAAAATACTGAGCAAGAAAGAAAAATACAACACATAGGAAAAATGTTTTCCAAATGACCCTCAAGCCCCTTCTTATATCTTCATGTTGGACAACCAACGGCCTAGATTAAAACATAATCAAAGGCTCAGATCGTTTTGGCTTGACCCGTGGATTTTTCTAGAGGTTCCACCCCTGATTAGATTAATACCCATGAATATTTTAATTTTCCTAAGTTTAGACTTAGGAACCCCACTAAAAACATTAATTTTTTTAATAAAATCACTTCTGGGTGGAATTTCCCAAAACACTTTCGGAGTTCTTTGGAATACCTATGCCCAAACCTCCCTGCAAAATTTGAGGCTTAGAGCACATCCGATGCTACCCCAAATCAACACTCCCTCTTAGCGAGGAATGTGCTCTAGCAATACACTGCCTCTCTACATACTTCTCTGACTCTGAAGCATCATCTTTGCGCTATTGATGCCTGACATGTTGTCCATTAACCGTTGCGCTATTGTTGCTACTGTACTACTGCCTTTGACACTGCCATTGTCAATGCTACATTTGTACTGCAACTCTCTCTCAAACATTGCTTCTGCGATGCTGCCAGCACTGCCACTGCTAACACCGCAACACAGTTGCTAAGAGAAGCAACTGAAAACACCCAAACTGTTGCTAATCTCATGTTTCCTTTGAAGCCACTGCACTGTGCCTCCTCGCACTATTGCCTCTCTACTCTACGCTGCTCAATCTCTGGCTCTCCTAGCTAATGCATCTGTCGAATCAACACTCCATGGTACCAACTAAAACTCCACCATCCCGCTACTCCTGATCATGGGCTCCCGTAGCAAGGTGATGATCCAAGAGGTGGGCTCCTCAGGGATCCTTCCCATCTGTAGCTCTATCGAACTACATCTCTATATCAGCCCACCTTCCTTCTGGAGGTATCTCAGCT
Organism: Pinus tabuliformis; assembly: GCA_031772625.1. Lineage (NCBI taxonomy): Eukaryota > Viridiplantae > Streptophyta > Pinopsida > Pinales > Pinaceae > Pinus > Pinus tabuliformis. The sequence goes on along the minus strand of CM062817.1, from coordinate 1,496,121,534 downwards.
GTCATGGCGAACTCCTCCTCATCGATCTTCGCACCTGCAACCTTGGGATCATGCTTCTCGTCCTTGTCCTTTTTCTTCGAAGAAAACTGCGATGCATAGTGGCCCATCTCGCCACAACTGAAGCACTTCACCTTGGAGACGGCCTTCTTTCGACTCTGTTGCCCCTGTTGTCCCTTCGATGCAAGGGTTGCGTTATCCTCTTCCTCCACTTTGGGCTTCAACCCACTGTTGTTGTTGCTCCTGTCAAGTTTGACCTTGGGCAGGTCTCTCCTCAGCTCTTTTTGTTTCAGAGCTGCCCATATCTCATCCCAATTTAGCAATGCGGCTTTCCCTTGGATACATTGGACAATGATTTTCCAATCATCTGAGACGTAATTTAGAGACAGTCTCGCTAACTCCAAATCCTGAGGTGTATGTCCCGCAGCTGATAGCTCATCACGGGTCTCCATTAGTTTCGTGGGGAACAGATCCACATGTTGTCCCTTCTACATATAAGTAGATATCAGCTTCTACTCTAAGTACATCTTCCGCTGCTCAGAAGATCCCTGATACAATGTGGCCAAGGCATCCCACATCATCTTAGCGGATCCTTTGCTTGCAATGTGGCACACCACATGATCCTTGACTCCATCTAGGATCATCCTCTTCGCCTTAGCCATCTCAGCTCTGTACTTCTTCAGCGGATCTGCATCTGCCGGGATAGCTACCACATTATCAACATGCATCTTAAGGGCATGCTCATCTAAGGAAAGTCATCCTAGCCTTCCAGATGGCATAGTTGGAAGCCTCGTCCAACTTGTCTTGATCCCTCAAGCCACTGGTTGCCATATCCTCTGAAAACTGTCGAATAGCTCCCTCTTTCTCCCTACTGTGTAGCTCCTAGGTTACATTACGCACCCCCTTATAGAGTTGGTAAGTCTGTTGCTCCTCTGCTATTCAGCAAACGAGAAATATTGATCTCCTCGGCAATAAATCACTGAGCAAGTATTCCCTCACTATGTTCTTCTTCTTTCTTCTGACGTCTTTCAGCCCCGCAAAACTGCCCACTAAAAAATCTGCGTCCCACCAACTGCTCCTTACGTTGAGGCTCAGTGCTGCTTCCTCTACCATGGAAAAATTCGAACTAGAAGCTCTTTCTCTCTGTCAACTCACTCGAAGAGAGACTACATTGAATTTTCAGCCCTCCAGCTAAAACTACGCAAACCCTTTAGGGTTTCGACTTGCTGCCTTCTACAGCTTTTCGATTTCCCCTTCTGCTCAGCGCTGGGGTTTCTAGTTCTGCTCTTCTTGTCTCACCTGCACTAGCTCTAATACCATGTGAAAATTCCTTGACCGGAATCCCTACTGCAGCAAACTGATGTTACTTCTCATACTTGTTAATTCATCCAAGTTATTTACTATTTTCTATGGAAAATATCAAAGCAAATACATCTACAACCTTCACTTAAGTATATATGCGGAAACAAAATATTGAGCAAGAATGAAAAATACAACACATAGGACACAGTTATTTTTGGACAAAACGTCCCCGGAAAAACCCAATGTGGGAAAACCGGTGCAGCAACTCTGAGAGTTTTATTATTATGTAGGAAAAATTTTGAGTACAATTCTAGGATGCTCAACTAGAAATCCGATACAAAGAGAATACTGAACAAAAGACTGGTGAAATGATCTCATCCTGTTACCAGAGAATCAGTGACTAATCCTGCTGCTCTAGAGGCTTTGCGTCACCCTCTACGCACAACTGCATCAACCCTCTTGGGTATTATGTTGCTTCTCCTCTAGATCCTCTATTGGCTGAGAAATCGACTTTCTACCTCCCAAAATCACACCCTGGCTTCCAGCAACTGAATTTCGACTTCCCTCTGCAGGAACTCAACTTCCCCTCAAGGACTGCGTTGCCTTTGCATCAACACTGCGTAGGCTAGCGTCAGCCATCCTATGGACATCTTTATGTTCTCCCTCTGCCTCGTACTCTCTAGAAATTCCTTCTCCCGTATTCTCACTGCCCCTCTACTGAAAGATCTGCTCAATCAATTTTCCTACTGAGAACTTCTCACTTCAGAAAATCGATTTTCTTAATCTCTATGTGTGTTTTCCAAATGACCCTCAAGCCCCTTCTTATATCTCCCTGTTGGACAACCAATGACCTAGATTAAAACATAATCAAAGTCTCAGATCGTTTTGGCTTGCTTCGTGGCATTTCTAGAAGTTTCACCCCTGATTAGATTAATACCCATTAATATTTTAATTTTCCTAGTGTCAAGGCCGACAAAGCAGGTGTAAAGCAGTGAAGGAAATTTTATGCTAAACCTGTAATTATGTTCCTGAGCTCTTACAAAATTTATTTAATAGATTATCTAACAGAACTGTTGAGGGTACCTACCTGTGCCCTTGCGGTTGCTGATGACTCCAACTCCCTGCTTCGGTTACCAAAATACCGAATCCACCCAGCCAAACTGAGCAGAACCTGGTTGCTCAATCCAGTAAGCTTCTTAGCAGAAGCCCGTTGTTCCCCCGTGCCCATAACCTCAGAACAACTCAAGCTCTTCCTGTGGATCATTTCCGTACATGATGTTCCTCCTCCTTCCCATTTTCTTCCCTTCGTTTTTCTTTCTCCTTCCCAAATCACTGTCTCGTGGTTTTATCCTGTTGTTTGGCAATGGCCGCTCTTCCATCTGCAGTCCATCGCTCAGTCTGCTGGTGACACACTCCTCCCTTACGTGTTCCTCCCTTATCTCTTTTAAAGATCACGTATATATGTCACATTAGGTTTTATTAAAGTATTCATTTAATATAAACATAATGACTTTATACTTAGTGCCCCTTTTAATTTCTTATATATATTTTAAAAATCAATTTATTAATTTATTAATATGATTTATTTATATTATTAATTTATTAATATAATTTTTATTAATAATCTAGAATATATATAATTTATATAGTCCTCTTTTAATAGTTACCCATACATTAAACAATGTGGGTGTTGATGGATAAGTAGAACCTCTATTCGAAGAAGTGTCATGATATTTGTTACTTACAATTAATTCTGTATATAAATACTAGTGTGGGTCTGTGACACATGCATATGTAGCTATCATTTGCATGCACCGTATGCCTACTATTATTCTTGCGTTTTTTATATTTATAGATAGGTCGTTACATACACTCCCCCTTCAGAAAACTTCGTCCCGAATTTAGAGTTTTTATCTTATCTCATTTCTTATGATAGCAATTAGTACATTCTTTTAGGATTGTAAATCAAGTTTTTTTTTTTTAAATAAGGATACCATTAAATTGGTGTTTTGAATACTTTTAGGTTTATGATTTTAATGGTCATGCCTTGACCTAACCAGGTTCCCAAGATATTCTAAAATCATCCTATCCTTGCTAATCTCTTCCGCTCCCATCCTATCCGTCCTCTACTGGAGTATGCCATGGCGTCAGTTTTACTAACCTAACCATTCATAAACTCTAAGGGTGACAGCGTCGGTTATACCGACCTTATTCGCAGTAGGCATCCGGCAGTCATCATCACACGTCTAGGGGAGCGTGATTCACACAGCCCTCCCATGACTCCAGGTTCGGAGGATAAACGGTGGGTAACACCTCCACCCCTCCCAATAGAATTAGGGTTAATACCCTATCATAAAATCTCTTCGAGCCTTAATTGTTCTGAGGTCCTGTCATCATGTGGTCATTTTGGTAATAGATATTATCTACAATCATACACTTACCCATGCATTTATAAAATGTGCATTAACATATTCAAAATAACTTATGTATAATTCACATTTGTCAACTACAATATAACATATTTTGCCATATTTTATTCATGTCATTGACTTTCATTTAAAATGTAATTATTCTTTGATTTCTATTCCATCAATCATATTGACATGCATAAATAAAACAAAATTATAATATCTTAATTCCCATCAAAAGTAAAATCATTTAAATGTCTTAAACTTTACTTTGACAACTATAATTTTAGTAAGATCAATAACATATTTCGTTTTGGTATCCATGTACCAATAGAATTTAAACTTATATTATCATAAAAATTCATGTTTATATATGATCATTCAAAATGGTTCTGAGTCTCTGATTTGCAGTGAAGTAAATATATACTAAACATAGTTTAGATTTCTTCGAAATTGACACAGATTAGGGTATCTTTGACATATGTCCTCTGTATTTTCCCAAGTAGCTAATCCAGGACTATACTTGTCCCATTGGACCTTAACTTGGTCTACCAGGCGATTCCCGAGCTATCAAACCCTACGTTCCAATATACGTAATGGTTCGACCGACATAATTTCCTCGTCCGATACCTGCAGTTCCTTCCATTGAAGGTTATGAGATTGATCAGCTATATAATGTCTTAATACAGATACATGAAATACATTATGAATTTTATGCAAGTGAGATGGCAGGGCAAGACGATAGGCGACAGCCCAACTCTTTCCATGACTTTAAATGGTCCAATAAATTGGGGTGACAATTTTGTCCTTTTTCCGAATCGAATAGTACTTTTCTTTGGTTTGATGCGGATGAAAACCTGATACCCTACTTCATACTTCCTATCAGTTCTGTTAGTATCAGCATAACTCTTTTGTCTATCCTGTGCTTTCTTTAATCGTTGTCTAATTTGTCTTACCTGCTCTTCCATTTCTTGGATTAATTCTGGTCCTATTATCACTCGATCTTCTAACCTGTCCCAACTTAACAATTTTCTGCAAGGTCTATCATATAAAGCTTCAAATGGAGGCATTCCAATCGAACTATGGTAACTATTATTGTATACGAATTCGACTAAGGGTAAGTACTTTTCCCAGTGTGATTGTTAATCCATAACATACATTCTCAACATGTCTTCAAGTACTTGATTTACCCTTTCCGTTTGTCCATCAGTCTCAGGATGGTAAGCAGTGCTTAAATTTAGTTGAGTTCCTAGGGCTGACTGCATGCAAGTCCAGAATCTTGAAGTGAATCGTGAATCTCTATCGGATATAATCTTCTTAAGTACTTCATGAAATCCGATAATTTCATTTATGAATACTCGCACTATGTCAGTAACTCCGTAAGTATATCTTACGGGAATGAAATGGGCGTTTTTTGTTAATTTATCTGCTACTACCAGAATGGCATTGTGTCTTTGAGAAGTAAGAGGTATCCCAATGATAAAATCCATAGAAATAATCTCCCATTTGGTCATAGGAATGTCATGAGGCTGCAAGAGAGCTGCTGAATGACAATGATCTGCTTTTACTTGTTGACATTCCAAACATTTTGCAACAAATTAAGTGATATCATGTTTCATGCCTGACCAGAAGAAGAGTTTCCTAGTATCCGAATACATTTCTTGACTCCAGAATGTGCACAATATACTGCTCTGTGGACTTCCCTAAGGATAGTGTCTCGAAGATCCTTATTATTAGGAATATACATCCTTCCATGGAATCTTAAGATTCCATCATCTTCTAGTGCATATCCTTCAAATTTAGATTCTTTTGGCTTTTTACCCTCAAGACCAGATCTTACCTTTAAATACCAGCTATCTTCTATGAGATATTCTAGTACTCGTTGCCTTAAGTCTACTTCAATAGGTATGAGAGAGAATATCTGAGGTCTTCTGCTTAAAGCATCTGCTACTACATTTTCTTTTCCCTTAATATATGATATTCCAAAGTCATATTCACTTAGGAATTCACTCCATCGCCTTTGTCTGGCATTTAAGTCTCTTTGGGTGAACAAATATTGTAGACTTTGATGGTCGCTTTTAAGTATAAAACTTCGTCCTACTAGATAATGTCTCCAGATCTTTAAAGCTAGTACTACAGCGGCTAACTCTAAATCGTGAGTAGCATAGAGTTCTTCATGAGGTTTTAACTTTCTGGAAGCATATGCTATCACTCCTCTATCCTGCATCAATACTGCACCCAGCCCTTGTTTGGATGCATCAGTACATACTGTAAAATCCTTGTCCATATCAGGGACTCTTAGGATTGGTGCACTGGTGAGTAGTCTTTTGAGTTCAGAGAATGCTTTATTACATTCCTCAGTCCATTCATACTTAACACCTTTACGCTGAAGGGTTGTAATCGGCTTTGCAATTTTGGAGAATCCCTCCACAAATCTTCAATAGTAACCGGCTAAACCCATAAAGCTTCGTACTTCATGTGCGTTTCTCGGTATAGGCCATTCCATAATTGCTTTTACCTTCTCAGGGTCTACTGAAATCCCTTCACCTGATATGATATGAACTAAGTAATGAATCTTTCCCTAAAAGAATAAACACTTGGATAATTTTCCATACAACTAATGTTTTCTAAGGCAGGACAATACTATCTGTAAATGATCTTCATGCTCTTTCTTATTCTTGGAATAGATGAGAATATCATCTAAAAAGACTTGTACAAATTGATCAAGATATTCACGGAAAACACTGTTCATAAGATTCATGAATACTGCTGGTGCATTTGTTAATCCAAATGGTACCACAATAAATTCATAATGTCCAAAACGTGTTCTGAATGCAGTCTTAGAAATATCGTTTTCAGAAATCCTTAGCTGATGATAGCCTGATCAAAGATCAATTTTTGAAAAGACAGCGGCTCCTTTCATTTGATCAAAAAGATCATTGATTCGAGGCATAGGATATTGATTTTTTACGGTAGCTCGATTCAAGTCTTGATAATATCTGCATAATCTTAAGGATCCATCTTTCTTCTTAACAAAAATTACAGGAGCAACCCAAGGTGATATATTGGGTCGAATATGTCCTATATCCAGTAGTTCCTTCAATTGAATTTGCAATTCTTGAAGTTCTGGAGCTGTCATTCTATAAGGTGTTTTAGAGATTGGTTGAGTACCAGGTTTCAATTCAATAGTGAGATCCAGCTCTCTTACAGGGGGTAAACCTGGTAGTTCCTTTGGAAATACATCCGGAAATTCGGTTAACACCGGATATTGTTCTAAGGATGGCACTTTTTCTTTACTTATTTCTTGAATCACATATGCCTGACAACCTTTTCTTAAGCAACGCTTCATTTTCATTGTGGATATGTAACGTAAAGATACTTTTCTTTTGATTCCTTGAATTTGGATCGCTTCTCCTTTATCATTTATACCTAGAATTCTTTTCCCATAACAGTCTACCCAAGCTTGATGAGCTTCTAGCCAATCCATACCTATGACAAGATCATAAGTTCCTAAGGTTGTGACATAAACTTTCAGTTTAGTCGTACAGACCCCTAGGTCAATTTTGCATTGATCCACACTTAAGTCTACAGATTGGAGTTCTCCTAAGAACATTTCCACCTGTTTGAAATCATTTTGTCTGCGAGCTACCAACCCACATTTGTTTAATGCATATGACGAAATGAAACTATCTGTGGCACCAGTATCAAATAAGATTTTGAGTTTTATACCATTAATAATACCTGAAGATTCCACTATAGTGGATTGATGCGATGCTTGGTCGTTGTTAACTACTGCATGAATTCTATGATTACCTTGATTATTTGATATTGGTTCCTTTCCAGTCCTATGCAATATATTTGACGAAGCTGCTGGACAATCACGTTGAAAATGCGGTCCCCCACATCCCCAACAATTAAGCTGGGTTGATCCTCTTGAATCAGGACGTGAATTTCTAGATAAAGAGCTTCGTCCTCTCATGTTGTTTCCTCTCGAATTTCTTCCTCTATTAGCAGTTCCACGAGATGTACATGGAATGGTGTTTGAAGATTCAGCGGCTATAGTGTTAACTGCCATGGGAGCTCTTGTTCTTACATTTCTTTGGGTAAATCTACTACCATAAGGTGGCCTCGAGCTACCTCCTCTAAAGAAATTTCAGGGAGTCTTTCCCGGAAATCCTAATTGTAAAGGTTCTGCTGGCCCTACATCTTTTTTGATCCCTAGATGTTCTTCTACATAACGACCACATTCTACTGCCTCAAATACTGATGATGGTTTCCACATGCTCACCAAAGCCCTGATGCGAGGATTTAGCCCAAATATGAAGCGTTTGGCTTGACGTTCATCAAAATCTAAGTAGTGAATGTATTTTACAAGCTCCATAAACCTTATCTCATATTCTTCCACTGTTTTATTACCTTGAACTAATGTATGGAAGGCTCTGACTTGCCGTTGTTGAAAGTATGGAGGTAAATACTTTGCGCGGAATCTTTCCTCAAATAATTCCCAAGGGACATTATCCGATGTAAGGTGCAGTTGCTTGTAAGGTATGAGTCTATCCCATACAATATACCATACAGGTTAGACTCAGATAAAGTCGTATCTTGGTACGCTGTAAAAAAAGCATTACAAAAGATTTTGGTTCACGTGAGAGAGTCATTCAAAAGACTTAGCGGTCATTCATTCACATTCATAAGTCAAGGTCGGTTTAACAAAGCAACAATAACCTCCCGCTCTAAGCAGTGGAAGGATAACGCGGCATTTAAGAATAGGCTTTCTATTTGCAGAATTTTGTTTTAATCTAATGTATAATTTAAAATTGCGTAATTACTCCTTTTCTGTAACCATGAGTTCACGTGAGTTCAGTGTAAAGAGCTTACGCACCCGGTAAGTTGTGTTAGGTTTGCAGTTTTCCTAAATGTGAAAGGAGTGTTAACGCATGGTCGACATTGGGGTTCGTCGGCATGACCTTCCAAACTCATAATACATTCACCCCCCCCCCACACACACACACATATATATATATAGATAACACAAATATTGTTACGAGCATGAGGTAATATAGTGCAACGCATAGTGTGAATGCTACGCCTCCATAAAAGCGATATAAGTGGGGAATAATACCACTAGTTCTGACCGCGGGATTACTCCTTGTCATACAAACCTATGTGTGATACAAGTTGGTCGCAACGAGGTCAGGTTCTAATTTCATGAACTATTAAGACATTAAGTACATAAGGATGCTCAATGGTTTTTGGAATATATTGACACTTTTATTCACAATCGAGGGCCAAAGACTATTGTGGCATCAGTGAGCATATTTCCCCTAACAATGCACAGTTAAATTCATTTCCCATAACCCGAATACAATCATAGTAAGTGGAACGTACGGAGCATAGGAGCAGTTGTTTGAATTTCCCGGTGTGGTGGCAGTGTCGATGCTACGTGGAAGGTAGTTGGAGTAACACCATGTAGTATGTGACACATAGCATCTTATAATGTTACACATTTCAACCGGTGGTATCAGAGAGCCTAGCCTCGAGCACCATATGTCTCATTGACTGCAACAATGATCAAGGTGAATTCGAATGAAAGGACACGTCTCCGTCAACTATGGACGTCGTTGATGTAATGTATCTAGATCAATAATTTACATATATTCAGGGAAGATAACCAAATATTAAACCCTCAAAAGGTCAGGTAGTGTCGCCCTGGTGTGATAGTATTAGACCCAACTATTTGTAGTGAACAAATTCATCAGGAGAAAATGGCAAACCCCCATTGTCATTCAAAACATCGCACTCTCTATGAAAACTTGGAGCTGCATAGAGGCATCTGGAGGTGTGAGAGGCATGTCAAAGAGACTCGGGATTTCTTTTCTCGGTATACCAGCAGTAGGAAGGTTGGAGGAACGACTGGGAGAGAAGGAATGCATTTGAAGCCAAGGAAATGCAAAGGCAAATAAATGGTATCAAATTTCAGATAGACTCAGTTGAAACCAGCAAAGGCAAATTGGAATCAGTTCAGAAAACAACACTCTGAAGATTGATGAGATAGCAGATAAAACAGGCATGTTGCAGGCCAGGATTGAGAAGATAGAGCTGGAGAAAAAATATGTTAATGAGGGGAATCAGTCATGGGTACATCATTCCTTTTGTGTTGGTTCATTTGAAATGGACATTCTAATGGATAAGGAGTATGCCATTGTGCAACAGCCATCAGCTTAAGCAATGAAACAATCCTCTGTTGTTCAGTCAACCAAGTCCGATAACAATTTAAAAGCCAATAGTGAGCATGAACATCACTAGTTTTTGAATTATGCAATGTTTTGGAAAATTGTTATTTTGCTAAGACAGTTTATACAGCTATATACTTGCCAGATAGATAGTGGTAGAACTGGAACCTTGCATCAAGCGGTTAGAACAGAAAGTAGTGCTGATATTTGAGAAACTATTCTTCAATTTTGATTCTGGACCTCCTAATGCTTTGTATTATCTTGCTAGACAGTTAGGTTGTAGCATAAAGACCAATTTCCACGAACCAGTAAGGAATAACTTACTTTCTATAATTCGAATACAGGCAGGGCAGGGCAGTGAAGAATTTACAGACAGTAATACCATTGTATACCATTATTCAAGTCAAAATTCAAGAAAACGCAGGTGGGTGTAAGGCCTATAAGGTCAAAGGGTTTTAATAATTTGAGGTCGGAGGATTAATGGCTCTGATACCAAATGTCAAGGCCGAGAAAACAGGTGTAAAAACAATGAAGGAAATTTTATGCTAAACCTGTAATTATGTTCCTAAACTCTTACAAAATTTATTTAATAAATTATCTAACAGAACTGTTGAGGGTACCTACCTGTGCCCTTGCGGTTGTTGATGACTCCATCTCCCTGCTTTGGTTACCAAAAGGCCGAATCCACCCAGCCAAACTGAGCAGAACCTGGCTGCTCAATCCAGTAAGCTTCTTAGCAGAAGCTAACTATTCCCCTGTGCCCAGAACCTCTAAACAACTCAAGCTCTTCCTGTGGATAATTTTCGTACATGATGTTCCTCCTCCTTCCCATTTTCTTCCCTCCATTTTTCTTTCTCCTTCCCAAATCACTGTCCCGTGGTTTTATCCTGTTGTTTGGCGGTGGCCGCTCTTCCATCTGCAACCCACCGCTCAGTCTGCTGGTGACACGCTCCTCCCTTACGTGTGCCTCCCTTATATCTTTTAAAGATCACGTATATATGTCACATTAGGTTTTATTAAAGTATTCATTTAATATAAACATAATGACTTTATACTTAGTGCCCCTTTTAATTTCTTATATATATTTTAAAAATTATTTTATTAATTTATTAATATGATTTATTTATATTATTAATATATTAATATAATTTTTATTAATAATCTGGAATATATAATTTATATAGTCCTCTTTTAATATTTACCCATACATTAAGCAATGTGGGTGTTGATGGATAAGTAGAACCTCTATTCGAAGAAGTGTCATGATATTTGCTACTTACAGTTAATTTAATATATAAATACTAATGCGGGTATGTGACACATGCATATGTAGCTATCATTTGCATGCACCGTATGCCTGCTATTATTCTTGTGTTCTTTATATTTATAGATAGGTCGTTACACCTAGGTTTAGACTTAGGAACCCCCTTAAAAATATTAATTATTTTAATAAAATCACTTGTAGGTGGAATTTCCCAAAACGCTTTTTGGGTTCTTTGGAATACCTGTACCCAAGCCTCCTTGCAAAATTTGAGACTTAGAGCACATCCAATGCTACCCCAAATCAACAAAAGATAGATAAAGCAACCTCAAAAAGAGTAAAGGACACAATGTTAGATGATGCTTGGTAGGAGAGGGTAGATCTACTTATTCAGATCATGGACCCTATCATTTCTTTGCTTCCATTTGCAGACACAGACCAACCCATCCTAGGAGAGGTTTATGAGAGATGGGATTCCATGGTTGAGTCTATGAGGAGCATTATTTTACAAAGTGAGTGCCCTGAGTATGAAACATCATCAGAGACCTTCTTCACCACCATACATGATATTCTTCTCAGCGGATGGAGCAAGAATTGCACAACTTTACATTGTTGGCTCACTCATTGAACCCAGAATACTACAGCCATGAGTGGCTGAATGGTGGACCTTCAACCAGATTCCCTCCTCGCATGGATGGTAAAATTTCACAGGGGAGGAAAGATGCATTGAGGCATATTTTTTAGGATAGAGCACCCATTGATTGGGTGGAGGATGCCTTTGCAGAGTTTTCCACTGGCATTGGTCGATTTGCAGGATATGATGTGATTAGAGACAAGGGAGCTAAGAAGCCCTATTCTTGGTGGGCAACTCATGGGGCAACAAGCCCTCCTCTACAGTAGTTAACCATGAGGCTCCTCTCTCAGGTGACTTCATCCTCTTGTTGCGAGAGGAATTGGAGCACATATGGGAATTTGTAGTGTCAAGAAGAGCAGGCTTGAGCAGTGCAAGGCAGAGACAATGGTGTATGTGCACACCAACCTTTGTCTTATTTATAAGCAGAGGGATGAGTGGTTGAAGGGAAAGACAAAGATGTGGGATGTCTTTCCTGATGATATGGGTTTAGACAACAGTGTTGAGTTGGCATTGGCCAACTTGGATCTTAATGAGCCAGTGCTAGAGCCTATCACTTTTGATGATGGTGATACTGTAGAGGGGTCATCCTCCACACCAGCAAATGCAAAGATGACATTGGATACAAAGGAGGAGGATGCAGCAGAGGAGAGCAGTGGTGACCATGATGATGAGTATAGTGATGCTGATTTTGATGATGAGGATTGATGACTCATGAGCTACCTACTGCCTTGAGGCTTGTCGTTGTTTTGTATTTGCTATTTCTATTTGCCATTGGCATTGCTACTACCTATGTAACACATTTTATTTTGATGACTTACTGAGAAAACTACAGTATCTTGTCTTTCCCCTATTATATCATTGATGAATATGTATTATCTCACAATTGTATTTTTATGCATAATGTTACTTTGTAAAACCTTACATCTAGATGAAGATCTATGTTTGAATCAATGAATTTGTATCATGAATGAGAGTTTGTTTAAGAAATATCTAATTTTTAATATATATATATATAGAAAATAATATATAATGTGTCATGTTTCGGGGTGTCAACGTGTTTGTGTCTGACACTCGAATCCTCGTGTCCTTCGTGTCCTATGTCCACGTGTCAGGTGACTTAGGTGACCCTTGGGCTGATTTCATGTGGCACAAATTTGTGCGCTATCAGGAGATCAATGATATTCCCAACCAAGATGTATTGTCTCCAAGCAAGAACATGATGTATGCATCTCAAGCTCACCATCATCCTTACAAGTATATCTTTGCCACCCATGTAAATATGAGGGGTAACACTATTCAAGAGACATGACTATAATAAGAAACTCAACCCTACACTAAATAAATATAACTTATGTAATGTAATTTATGCTACTTACACCATGATGGCAAAAGCACAACAAGGGTAACTAATGTAAAAAAAATATGTAGGACAACATGCAACAAGTGTATAAGATCAACAGTTGAACAAGCCCAAATGGACCAATGTGGCAAGACTGTAGACCAACATAGCAACATAGTAGAGGGTTTGATGTGGCAATTTGGTGGAGTACGGCCTGTTGCCACAATCTAGCAAGCTTGGTACAAAGACTCACTAGGCATTGCCAGATCTTACAATAACAAGAGAAAAGGTTGCCACTATCACCTCAACAACCTTTCATCTAATCTTTAGTGAATTTAAACGACAAGGGAGGCTTCCTTAAATCACCTAGAAAGATGCTCTAATGCTATGGTTCAAGTTGGTGAGAAAAGGATTACTGCAGTAGAGAGTACCAGCAACGCCTAAGATGGTCTATGTATTCTATATTATGGTTCAAATACTCTATGCTTAGACCAAGGAGTAGGTTGTTATAAGTTAAAGCTTGTAAGATATGCAATGATGAGGCATTCAATGTCATATAGCAGCCCAAGAAAATATCTTCAAATGATATTCAACAACCAAGGAGCAAGAACTTCCAATAGAGATTCGGTTTATACTAGGGAATTCTTTCTATGGCTGTTAGGTATGCATAACTAGCAATAAAGAGATCGACATAAGTCATATTTAGGAGGTTTAGATCATGCGCTATGCTAGATTTTGCTTTTAGACAATTTAACGATGCAATCCCTAAATTATGAGCCACCAACATGCACTCAAATATCACTTTTATGCACAATACTTTCCTAGAAAACTAGTGGATTCCATAGCCATCTAGGAGAGAGAAAAAGGAGATGAATTGTAATTGATTTTATGGACGATCAACACTCAAGACAAGCGCCTTACGCTACTCAGGTTTAATGGAGTCTTTAGGGCAAAAATTCAAAGGAAATTGATGGAGTAAGGCAAGTTGCCTAGGGCATCCACTTTTGAAACCCTAGTTATTGCTCATGGGAGGGTAGAAACTAAATATGGGGTTTGTAGATTGAGAGTTTCCCTATCCTTAAAGAGAACATTTTTACATGCAATAATGAAGCAAAACATCAACAATAATCAAGCTTTTAGTCATACCATAATAGAAACCCTACTTTAACATTAAGCATGCAAAATATCAATGATAAGACAACAAATTATTGAAAATTGGCAGCTGAGGGAGCAATTCCCTCCTTGGAGAAGCCCTGCAAGCCCTAGGAGACCCCTCTTCCACTTGGGAAAAATTGATTTTCACATGGAAAACTTTTATTATTAATGTTGGTTGGGGTCAACTCAAATTTGTCAAGTCGACCTAGGGGAGAAATTCGACCTCCTAACCCTCATATAAATAGACTTAACTTGACATCACTTGGAGGCATCACATCATCTTCAATTGGTTTAATCTCCTCTTAAAATTGCAGGTCTGAGTTCACACATGCGAAGGAGAGAGAAGGATTATGATTTTACTGCGTTGACTTTATATTTTGGGCATCTTTGACCAGCATTGACTTGGGGTTGTTTTCACTTGGTTGACCAAATTTTTGGATCTGTTTTGGAAGGCCGAATTCAAGGAGACTGACCAATTTGACCTGGGCACTTTGCTCATCTTTGACAGCAGATCTGAAGCTAGGATTTCCATAGGTTGACTGTTGACTTTGACCAAGTTTTGAGGCAGATTTTAGGACTGTTTTGACTGGTTTGACTCAGAAAGAGAGGCTGAATTTATTGTTTCCTTGACCGAAATTTTCTGAGCACTTTGGACCATTGGCTTTGACTGGTTAGGGCTGCGTTGACTGTTGTTGACTGAACTTTGACAAGGCCGAAAATTGCAGAACTGGTACTTTGACCATATTTGACTTTTATATTCATCTATGATTGGTTATTGGATTGTTGACTTGGGCAGTCAAGGCTTCGACCCTTCACTTCTTGTTGTATATACTTGGACTATGTTTCTCTGCTGAATATTTGATGAACATCTAATAGAAGAAGAATCTGGTTGGGTTTTCCCCCTTGTGGGGTTTTTTCCTTGGTCTTTGACCTAAATCTCTGTGTCTCATTGATCTTGGTTGTTTTCTATTGTACATGTTGTTTAATGTTCTATCGAAAATTGCTTAATGTGTTTGGGTGATTGAAATAAATTGGAAAAAGTGATTGTTACTAAAAGAAGAAATTGCTGAAGTAAGTGTTACAGTATAGAACATTGAAAAATTAACATGGAACCAGAGTTGAGGTGAAGACAAGCCCAAGGAGACAAGAGTAATCCCCCTTGAAGATACCTTTTCCGTTGCTAAAGGTCATTTGACTAAGTCAAGATGTCTACCCCATACTTCAAGATTGAGTAGAAGCTGAATGACTCATCCAACTTTGATGTTTGGCGAGCTAGAGTGGATTTGACTTTGGAAGAGAATGATGTTATGGAATATGTTGAAGGCAAGGTACATGAGCCTCTAGAGAATGTTACTGTTGCTGCCAAGTCCCAGTACAAGAAAGGGGACATCAAAGCTAAGAAAATTGTTACTGATTCTTTGAGAGATGATTTGATCACTTATGTTTCAAAATTGAAGGAGTCCAAGGAAATGTATGATAAGCTTATTGGGATGTATGAAGTCAGCAACTTGAGTCAAATTCTTGCTTTGAAGAATCAACTCAAGGACATCAAGATGAACAAGGGTGAGACCATTCAAGCATACTTCATGAGGATATCTCAACTGAAGGATCAACTTTTGACTATTGGTGAGATTGTATTTGATATACAGTTGGTGTTGATTGCCCTTGGAGGTCTTCCTATGATTTGGGAAACATTTATTACAACCATTAGCAACAATGACAGGTTTCCCTCATTTGATGAGCTATTAGGAAAGTGCACTCAAGAGGAGTCCAAGATGATCTCTAGAGGAAGAATTCAAAAGCATGAAGAGGGAGAACCTACTGCATTCTTTGCCCAAGCCAAGAAGAGGAAAGAAAGAGGAGGACCATCTAATTCAAGAAAACCTGCTCCAGCATTCAAGAACTCCAATAGAAGATCTAGAAGGGACGTATCAAAAGTTCAATGTTTCAAATGCCACAAGCATGGTCATTATGCCCAAGACTCTCCGAAAAATGGAAGTGCTCCAAGGTCCAACAACAACAATCGTGGCTACAACAACAACAAGTCTAACAATAGAAGAAGAAGAGAAGCTCCTGCTTCCCATGAAGGTCATCGTCCTCAAAAGAGATCAAGGAACACAAGGTATGATAATAATGCAGTTGAAACTCAATCTAAGTACTTTCTTGTTTATGCTCTTTCTAGTTCCTCTCCTCCGAATTCTTTTGATAGTTGGTTGGTAAATAGTGGGACAGCCCACCAACCTAACACCATCACCTCGAGCATATCTGTTAAAATTGGCAACTGAGACCAAACTCCATGTGGGTCATCTTATTTATGGCAGCTAATATTTTTCTTGGATCCCTCTCATCGAGAGGTGTAAGATTGATCTAAAGATCATTCAATTCCGATAAGTATTCATGGAGTTATGAATTTGTTTGTGTTATAAGACAATTCGTCAAGGTCGGGCAGTAACCAAATAAACCCCACATGTGCTCAATGTTTTAGTATAAAAGGAGATGACTTGAGAGTCATTTCTCACACACACTTCTATCTTGATTTCTATCCACTTGTCTTGGTTTTTAGTGGAAAAGAAATCTAGGAGTGGAAGCCCTAGACTTTGGAGGATAAGAAGCTGCCCTAGCCGCAGTCAAGAAGAAATACGCTACCCTAATCTAGAGGACACAGTCATGAAGAAAAGCCCTAACACTATCAAGGAGGAGCTCTAAACCTATACAATGGTCCCTAACACAGACCTAAAGGCTGCCCTAACGCAAACCTAAAGGCAGCCCTCACTAAGACCTAAAGGCAGCCCTAACAAAGCTATCCTAAGGCAGCTCAAGAAGAAGGAGGACGCTAATGTGAAGGGTCAAAGGGACAACATGGAGGCTACCCTAGACAGTGTGAAGGGATGTGTGGACAGTGGAGCCTTAGCTTCAGCATGAAGGATCAAAGGGACAGCGTGGGGACAAGATGGTTAAGTGCACCATAAGCAAGAAACCAGGCTGAGGAGAATAGAAGCAATATGCCACTGTTTGTGGATTGATAGTTAGGTGTGTAAGCGCTGCCAGATGCCCTAACCAGTCACCATATAAGTGACAGTAAAGGCAGCATTGGAACAGCAGTGTTGTGGACAATAGCAAAGTAAATAGGACAGCTGGGCTACAAGGTGCTGCTAATTAGTGCAGGAAAGTAAATGGGACAGCAGGCTACATAGCGCTGCTACAATGCATGGGACAGCAAGATGGTATAGTGCTGCAATGTTCAATGGGACAGCTGTAAGATGTTGGGACAGCAGTATGATATAGTGCTGCAATGTCCAATGAGACAGCTGTAAGATGTTGGCACAGCAGTATGATATAGTGCTGCAATGTTCAATGGGACAGCAGTATGATATAGTGTTGCAATGTTCAATGGGACAACAGTATGATATAGTGTTGCAATGTTCAATGGGACAGTTGTAAGATGTTGGGACAGCAGTATGATATAGTGATGCAATGTTCAATGAGACGGCTATAAGATGTTGGGACAACGGTATGATAAGACAGAACAATGATGGGACAGAGATGATATTGTGCCACAATGTTCAATGGAACAGCACAATGATGAGGCAATGGCACAATGGGACAGCAATGACATTGTGCAGCAGTGGCACAATGGGACAGCAAGTATGGACAACATGGCGCAACATGGCAAGCATGTATAGCATGGCAAGCATGGTGCAGCATGGCAAGCATGGACAGCATGGATAGCTATGGCAAGCACATGAGATATGTTGTATGACAACATCGTTCTACAATGGCACATGTGACAGCATTGCAACATAGGGTGCAGCACAGTGAGGTGCAGCATGATGACAAGATGCAGCACTATGATAGGTGAAGGAGTCATTTTGGAGAATCAGTTGAAGCAGCATGTCTTCAACTGATCTCATGTATCATCTTCTTAGAGATGATCTATGCTCTTATCTAGATAAGTCAAAGTGTTGACTTCTGTTGTAAATGTACTCTCTCTCTCTGCTGAACTATTGAAGAACATATAAGAAGAATTGGTCAAGGGTTTCCCCACATTGGGGTTTGTCCTTGGCTAGCGCCACATTTTGTGTCCTCTTGTCTTGGCTTGTCTTCTGTTATTTATGTTTATGTTCTATCTGCAGTTTACTGTAATGCTGATGTGATTGCTAATCTGGAAAAGATATTAAGCTAAATGTGCAAAGTGAAATAAATTGCTCTAAGCATAGAACATACCTAAAATTAACATGGTATCAGAGCTGAGGTGAAGACAAAGCCCAAGCAAGAGTGAAAGAGCAATCATCAAAGACAGTTGGGAAAGGACAAAAGGATCAGTGGATTCCTCATCCCTCTTCAAATTCACCGAGGGTGAAATCTAAGCAGTGAATATTATCAAAATGGCGCAGCAGAAGCTTCTGATGGCCTACCTAAAGATCACTTCATTGGGAAGACCAGATCTCAGGGCAGAAGGAAAGGCAGATGCCTTGTTTGTAATAAGTTCGGCCATTATGCGAAGGAGTGTCCGAATGGTAGGGATACATCTCTTGATGAAGATAACAATCATTCCAAGGACATCTTCAATGATCGGAGGAATGACAGGTAATGTAGGTCATCAAGGAAACGACCGACTCTTCAAAAGAAAGAAAGGAACCACAGGTATGAAGAATCAAATGTTGTTGATAAAGAAGAGTTATCTTGTATTGGCCCGCTCCTTCAGATTCTTTGGGAATCTGGCTTATTGATTGTAGTGCTTCAAGGCACTTCATCGGATAGCAGGGTGCTCTCTCAAAATGAGCAGATATGGAAACAATTGTGGGATGATACTTGGAGTCGATGCCACCTATCCCGGAAAGGGTGTAGGGAATGTTACCCCTCAATTGAAAAAGGGTAACTCGATTCATTTACAAGAATCTCTTTTGTGCACCTGATCACTAAAAGAACCTGATGTCCATTTCGGTAATGGAAGTCGAAGGTCTCAGAGTGGCATTCATCGATGGAAAGGTATGTGTTTAAAAATAAATTTTCTAAGATGCTTTTGAGTTCACGGTTGGCATTTTGTATCAAGTTGCAGGATGGTCCATTGGGGACCATGTTAGTTGACACATCTTATCTATAGCACCGGAGGTCTACTTATGGGGCCCTACCCGATGTGAATCGGATGGTGACTCAGATGCCTAAATTCAAGAAGAGCATGAAGGTACATGTCTGAGATGTACCGAAGGAAAATCTTATAAGGGGATGATTCCCCTCATGTAGCAGGTCCACAGGTTTGGAACAACTCGAGGGGTTTGAGATTCATGATTGGGAATCTCATGTGTGTAGGTGGAAGAAAACCCTCTATGGCTTGAAGCAAAAACACCCCGGGCTTAGTATGAGAGGATTGATAGCTATCTGATGAAGCTGAGATTCACTAGGAGTGAAGTCGATCCAAACCTTTGCTCAAAGGTTGTGGATGATAAACCTCTAATATCGGCACCTTCTGAGGATGACCTATTTCTGGCAAGTGCAGACCCTCTCATTTGCAGAAGTAAGAGGGAGTTGGATTCTGCATGTGGATTGGTAAACTGCAAGCTCGTCACTACCTCGAGGATCTTAACTTTCAGAAGTTATATGGTAGTGATGACAGACCAGATTTGGGAAATGCCTCTGAATTTCATAAACTCATTCGCATTAATGTTCTTGGTGAACTTCCATCTGGACATATGATTTGCAGTTAACATGATGAGCTCATATATGGTTGAGCCACACTGGATTGGTGCCAAGACTTGTCTGAGATATCTTCAGGGCACAATCTCTCATGGATTGAGATACACTGCTGGAAATATGAAGCTGCATGATTATTCGAATGCTAACTGGGCAGGCAGTGTGGAGGATCGCAAGAGCACTTCTGAGTGTTGGTTCTCTTTGGATTCTGCTTTGATACCTTGGATGAGCATGAAGCAGAAGTCGGTTTTTATAAGCACTTGTGAGACCGAATACATAGCTATGAGTATGACCTCGTGTGAAGCTGCCTGGTTGTGGAAGCTCTTCAATGAGTTGTTTGTACACATGATGGATACCACCGTGATCTTCTGTGTCAACCAGAGGGGGATTCGATTGTTGAGGAATCCCGTATTCTATAATTTCTCCAACATATAAACATCAGATACTACCTTATCTAGGATATGGTAGATTTCAATGAGCGAGGAGGCTCCATCGCATTGAGACTGATGTACAGGTGGCAGACACTTTGTCTAAGCCCCGGGGAAATGTCAAATTTGTGACTTCCCGAACGACTTGGAGTCGTTGAGAGACCTTCTTATGAGGGTCCTATCGTCCTGCATGTTGCATGCATTGACCTCTAGGAGCTTCGCGGGCTTGGGGTACTAATTGGAGCAACTAGCAACCATAAGGCGACTCAACCTCCCCTAATGGTGCGTTGTGTATAGGCTGAATGACTCAGCCTTCCCCTATGATACCTTGAGGCAACTTAGGGACAAGATGAATGGTTCTCTTGTCGAGGCATCCTACCTATGCAGTCTAGGACTCATGGGAAGTACCTCTCACCTGGCCAATGAGCATGGAAATGGGGTTAGGGACCATAGTAGTACTATTGATGGACGCATCATTGTATCTACCGTACTCCCTATGCTAGGATGACCTCCATTGATCTGGGATCAATGAAACTGATCTGGGATCAGTATGAGTGATTTGAGACACTCTCTTGTGATATTGATCTAGGATCAATAAAATTGACTTCGGGTCAGTAGAGAATGGTATGAGACATTCTCGATCAATTCTTCTTCTTCATGGTTCAACGGGGCAGAGCAGTGCAGGGCACTGATGGCAAAGATAGTACAGTCAGACATATGGATCAGCGGATGGAGTTCTCCCTAGTTGAGAAGGAGTGTTAAAATTGGCAACCGAGGCCAAACTCCATGTGGGTCATCTTATTTATGGCATCAGATATTTTTCTTGGATCCCTCTCATCGAGAGGTGTAGGATTGATCTAAAGATCATTCGATTCCAATAAGTATTCATGGAGTTATGAATTTATTTGTGTTATAAGACAATTCGTCAAGGTCAGCCAGCAACCAAATAAACCCCACATGTGCTCAACGTTTTAGTATAAAAGAAGATGACTTGAGAGTCATTTCTCACACACACTTCTATCTTCATTTCTCTCCACTTGTCTTGGGTTTTAGTGGAAGAGAAATCTAGGAGTGGAAGCCCTAGACATTGGAGGATAAGAAGCTGCCCTAACCGCAGTCAAGAAGAAATATGCTTCCCTAATCTAGAGGACGCAGTCATGAAGAAAAGCCCCAACGCTATCAAGGAGGAGCCCTAAACCTATACGCTGGTCCCTATTAACGCAGACCTAAAGGCTGCCCTAACAAAGCTATCCTAAGGCAGCTCAAGAAGGAGGACGCTGATGTGAAGGGTCAAAGGGACAGCGTGGAGGCTGTCCTAGACAGTGTGAAGGGCTATGTGGACAACGGAGCCTTAGCCACAGCATGAAGGATCAAAGGGACAGGGTGGAGGTTGTAGGGATAGCATGGGGGCAAGACGGTTAAGTGCACCATAAGCAAGCAACTAGACCGAGGAGAATAGAAGCAATATGCTACTGTTTGTGGATGGATAGTTGGGTGTGTAAGGGCTGCCAAATGCCCTAACCAGTCACCATATAAGCGATAGTAAAATCAGCATTGGAATAGCAGTGTTGTGGACAGCAGCAAAGTAAATAGGAAAGCTGGGCTACATGGTGCTGCTAATTAGTGTAGCAAAGTAAATGGGACAGTAGGCTACATAGCGCTGCTAAAATGCATGGGACAACAAGATGATATAGTGTTGCAATGTTCAATGGGGCAGCTGTAAGATGTTGGGACAGCAGTATGATATAGTGCTGCAATGTTCAATGATATAGCTATAAGATGTTGGGACAGCAGTTTGATATAGCGCTGCAATGTTCAATGGAACAGTTGTAAGATGTTGGGACAACAGTATGATATAGTGATGCAATGTTCAATGAGACAAATATATGATGTTGGGACAACAGTATGATAAGACAGAACAATGATGGGACACAGATGATATTGTGCCACAATGTTCAATGGGATAGCACAATGATGAGGCAGTGGCACAATGGGACAGCGATGACATTGTGCAGTAGTGGCACAATGGGATAGCAAGTATGGACAGCATGGCGCAACATGCCAAGAATGTATAGCATGGCAAGCATGGACAACATGGATAGTTGTGGCAAGCACATGAGACATGTTGTATGACAACATGGTTCTACAATGGCACATGTGACAGCAGTGCAACATAGGGTGCAGCACAGTGAGGTGCAGCATGATGACGAGATGCAGCACTATGATAGGTGAAGGAGTCACCTTGGAGAATCAGTTGAAGCAGCATGTCTTCAACAGATCTCATGTATCATCTTCTTAGAGATGATCTGTGCTCTTATCTAGATAAGTCAAAGTGTTGAATTTTGTTGTAAATGTACTATCTCTCTCTCTCTCCCTCTCTCGAACTATTGAAGAACATATAAGAAGAATTGATCAAGGGTTTCCCCACATTGGGGTTTGTCCCTGGCTAGCGCCACATCTTGTGTCCTCTTGTCTTGGCTTGTCTTCTGCGATTTATGTTTATGCTCTATCTGCAGTTTACTTTAATGTTGATGTGATTACTAATCTAGAAAAGATATTGAGCTAACTATGCAAATTGAAATAAATTGCTCTAAGCATAGAACATACCTAAAATTAACAATATCTGATCCCATATTTGATAGTGTTACGCAAATATCTCAGCACATGTTTGCCGCCATCCAATGCACTCGCTTCGGCTCCACCATGAACTGACTGAGAAAGTTTATTGCATAGGATATATATGGCCTAGTGTTGACCAAATACATGAGGGAGCCTATTAACCAAGTATACAATGTGGGGTCCACATCCTTCTCCCTAGATGCATCTATCTTCCTCCAATTCGTGATCATGGGAGTAGACATGGCTCTACAATCTTCCATCCTGAATCTCCGCAGGATCTCGATACAGTATAATCTTGCCATCTGTCTACCATACTTCCATGCCTAGAAAATAGTGCATTAGCCCCAAGTCCATCTCGAACTCAGCTACAAGATCCCTCTTGCACTCTTCTATGAGCCCTAATGAACCTGTCAAGAACAAATAGTCCACATATAAGACAAAAATGAGTACATCACCCCCAAACACCTCATAGTAGAGGTTTACGTTTGCCTCACTCTTCATAAATCCCATGCCCTGCAAGTATCTGTCGATGCACTTGTACCATGCCCTAGAAGCCTGCTTGAGCCCGTACAAAGCTCGCATCAACCTACACACGTGGGTCTCTCTGTTGTGTGCCATAAAGCCCCTTGGTTGTTCAATGTACACCTCCTCCAATTCACCATTCGAAAATGTCGTCTTAACAACCATCTGATGGATCTTCCATCCCATCATTGTTGCTAATGAGATCATAGCTCATATATAAGTGCACCTAGCCATAAGATCAAATGTCTCCTCATAATTTATTCCCTCCTAAGAGAACCCCTTCATCACGAACCTAGCTTTGTATTTCTTAATGATGCCATCTGCACCATGCTTGATCTTATAGATCTAGCATGATCCAACCACCACCCTGTCTATTGGTCTCAATACAACCACCCATACATCATTCTACATGATTCAAGAATACTCCTCAACCATAACATCCTGCCACACTTGTTGTTGTGTGGCCTCCTAATAGCTGGAAGGCTCGCTATCTACCAACTAACTAACCAAATCCATGTAACGAGTGTACCTTTTTGGTTGTCTTCGCTCTCTCCTGCTTGTCCTACGAGTCCCCACAAACACCTGAGCATCCCTGAGTGTTTGTTGAACCTCCCGGTTTCTCCTGCCAATAGTGGGGTTAGGAATATCCACCTCCATATCCTCCTAATGCATCTCTCTCATCTACTGCTCCATGCTCTACAAACACTCAAGAACACCTGCACTTGAGCTATTGCTCATACTAGTGATTGTACTCGTGCTCTGTTGCCACTGATCCTACTACTCAACTCTAGGAGTTTTTGCTAGTTGCTCACTTTGATCTTCAGTTATCGCCAACTCGCTAGATCTCTTATATGTGTTGTCCTCCATGAATCTGACATCCCACCTGACTATAATCCTCCTGGCCCCTAGGTTAAAGAGCTTGTATGCCTTAGAGGTTTTGCTATACCCAATGAAGTAATGTCGCTCTGCAATCCAATCCAACTTCAAACATGTCTCTCCTAGAATGTGACAATATGCTAAGCAGCCAAATATCCTAAAGTGACTAACAAGTGGCTTCTTCCCCATGAATGCCTCCTCAGGTGTCATCTTGCAAAGTGCTCTATGTGGGACACTATTCTAAATATAAACCGACATATTGCACGTCTCTGCCCAGAGATAACATGGGAGATCCTGGTCACATAGCATTGCTCTAGCTGCCTCTGAAATACAGCAGTTCTTCCTCTCAGCAACCCCATTTTGCTGAAGATTTTAAGGAACCATCCACTCTCTCTTGATTCTTGCCCTAGGACAAAACTCCTAGAATTCTTTGCTCGTGTACTCACCTCCATTGTCTAACCCAAGAGTCTGAATCTTTCTACCAGTCGCATTCTCCACTAGAGCCTTAAACTCCTGAAAGCGATTGAATACATCACCCTTGGTCTTCAAGAAATAGATCCAGGTCTTCTTGGAGAAATCATAGATAAAAATCGGAAAATACTCATACCCTCGGAGAGATTTCATCAACATCGGCCCACATATATCTAAATGCACTGAGTCAAATATCCTCGGTGATATGTTGTCACTTCTTGGAAAAGTTGCTTTCACAAACTTCCCCAACACACAACCTCTGCAAACATCATCGTGCTCTGTGTTCACTTCTAGAACACATGTCACCATTTCACGAAGCAGTCTAAGTGCTCCATGATGAATATGGCCCATCTTCCTATCCCATAGCTCCCCCCGGCATCCCGAACTGCTGCTACCAACTAGTGCCTTAGGAGTGTCCATCTACAAGTTGTACAATCTATTGATTTTTGGTAGCATCGGATGTGATCTAGACATGAAAATTGGTGGAGAGGCTAAGGCACATAAGATCTCCAAGACCCAGAAATCGTTTGGGGAAATTCCACCCGGATGGAGAGATATTAAAATAATTAATATTTTTAATGGGGTTCCTAATTATAAACTTGGGAAAATTAAACTATTAATGTGTATTAATATAAAATGGGTGAGAAAGTTCTAAATGACGAGGATCAAGCCAAATCTAATCTTAGTCGTCGATTATGGACTTAATCTCGGGCGTTGAATCGTCAACAGGAAAAGTATAAGAGGAAGCTTGAGGGTTAGTTGGAGACACACAAAGTTGATCAAGAATTTGATTTTCTAGGGCAGGGTTTGCTGAGAAATCGAGTTAGTGATCTATTGCAGCGAGGGGCAGTTCGGCAGAAGGCTGAGAATACATATCAGAGAGGCAGAGAAAGTGCCGAAGAGACAGCGCAGAGCCTTAGAAGGCTGACGCAGAGGCTGAGGAGGCCAACGCAGGTGACATTGAGGGGCAAGAGGCTAACGCAGAGGGAGCAGAGGCTGACGCAAACAGCGCAGAGAGCTGCAGCACTGACGCTAGGCTGAAGAGGCAGCGCTGAGGAATTTTTGTGGGACAAACTGGGAGCTAAGAGGCATACGCAGAGCCGTAGAGGGTGATGCAGTCTTTGGAGGTGACGCAGTTCCAGAAGGGTGCTTGAAGCAGCTTTCGCTGTCCAGCTAAGGAACTGTCTAAGTTGTTGTGGGATCAATCATCCGGTTGTTGATCAACCGGAATATCTATCTCCGAGGAGAGTTACTTCTGCCAAGGAAAATCTCTAAAGGGTGAGCCATTTCTGGCACCCTAGTTGTATTCAGAAACTGCATAATAATAAAACCCTCATATCTGTTGCACCGGTTTTCCCGCATTGGATTTTTTCGAGGATGAATGTCCAAAAATAACGGTGTCCATTGTGTGATTGTCTGAGTTATTTCAGTTGTTGATCTATTTATGTGTGAAGGTTGAATTTGCATTTATTTCGGTATTTATATTAATAAATAACTTGTTAATGGAATGAACAAGTAGGATATAATAAACCAAATAATGCAGTAGGGATTTCTAATGTGTCAGACTTAGAAATTTCCACACAATCGGCCACTCCTCACTCCAATTGCTATAGGTGACCTCCAATCCTTGTGCTTCAACAACACCTTCACCCCAAAGGATCTCTTGCAACCAGGTTGTACTTGGATCTGTTCCCCATCTAAATTTAGAATCTGATGTCCTCCTCCTTATAGTTGGAGAAGTACTCTCTAACTCTTATCATATGGAATGATGGTCCACAATCTGTATACCAAACGCCCTGTGAAGTTTAGCTAGACAGGCAAGCAATCAATGAGAATTCTTGTTCCATCCTGCTGGAGAGCTCATCTACATCTGTTGAAGTTGCTACTTGCTTCTTACACTTCTTCTTCCTATGAGGACAATCGTTGGCATAGTGGCCAAACTCGTGACAACCATAGCACTTGACCTTTGATAGGTCTTTCATCTTCTTCTTTCCTTTTGAGTCATATACCTTGTTGGACCCCTTCTTCGCCTCTCCTTTTCCTGCTAAGGCCACATTTTTTTGCTCCTTCTCAACCTTCAGATTCTTGTCGTTTCTATTACCATTAACCAAGTTGAGCCTAAGCTCCTCCTAAGTGAAGTCACTCCATAGGCGATGCCATCCTGGAAGTGTATCACACCCATTGATGACTTGGACGAACACACTCCACTCCTTGGAAAACCTATTCAGTGTTATTCACACCAACTCATCATCACTTGACTTATCACCAATTGCATGTAATTCATCTCTGACAAGTCGAACTCTGGTAAGGTAGGAAGTCACATCTTCACCTTTCTAGATCTTGATGGTCCTTAGCTTTTCTCTGAGAATCAACTTCCTGTTTTCTTTAAGATTCTAGTACAAATTTATAATTGTGTCCTATATCTTCTTCGCTATGTCTAGCTCTCTAACATGCAGAACAATATGGTCCTCGACTCCAACAAGGATAATCCTCTTTGGTTTGGCATTCTCCTTTTTGTAGGTGGCTAGTTGTTGTGGATCTTTCGGTATGACAATAACATTCTTTGCATACTCCTTTAGTCCAAACTCATCCAATAGGAATGATAATCTGGCTTTCCAAATGCCAAAGTTGGAGGCTCCATCCAACTTGTCTCGATCTCTCAAACCTGTTATGGCCATCTCTTGAAATCTAGAAATATAGCCAAACTCAAATCAACTAGAGAACAAACTAAAGAGCTCAAAGTGGGAAAAACCCCTAGTTTTTCTCTTCTTGTGCCTACACAGGTCATTCTTCTGCGCTCAAATCTGCTCTGGTACCATGTGAAATTTTAATTTTTATTGCAGCTAGCTGGTTATTTTTCTTCTATCAATCAATTATGTCTTCTACAAAATACTTGCGGAAAATACTAGATAAAACACAATTGAAACTTCACAAAACAATAAATAACCACAAAAACTGAGAAAATTATGCACACAGACACAAATAATGGACGCCGATATTTTTGGACAAATGCCCCTGGAAAAACCCTAGTGTGAGAAAAACCAATTTTGTAGATGAGGAATTTTATTATTCTTTAGCAAATATGTGATGGAAAAAATTACAAAATCGTTTGCCAAAATGTAGCAAACCTTCGGAAAAATATTTTGATCACTTCTGCAATTCAATTTGTCTTCCTAGAGAAACTTGGCCTCCCTTCGGCTCGCTAAATCTAGCCACACGTGTGGCCTTCGCAACTCAACTCACCCTGGAAAACTCGCACTAGCTCGAAATTAACTCGGCCCCCACTGGAGTTCGATTTTAACTAGCAAATCGATCTCTCTGTGCAAATCAATTTCTCTTGCAATCACACCAAGAGAAATTTGTGTTGAGAAAATGGTACCAAGGAAGTGTTTCCTAGGCATTTATCCTTTTCGCCTAGGAAGACACATTAATAACTTTTTTGTCATATGGCATTATGTTCTTTATTAATGTCATGGAGTTAAGTCAATTTATGTTTTAAATGTGACTTTAGGAGAAAAAGTACAAAGTGTTTTTCAATATTAAAGTGACTTTTATATTTTAAAAGTGACTTTAAGAGAGAAAAGTGCACATGGTACAAAACATGTTAAAGTGACTAGGAGATCAAGTGAGGGAAACTACATGAGAGAGGGTGAGGATCAAGTGGGGGACTTGATCTCAACCATTGATCTCATGGGCTGAGATTTAATATCAACCCTTGATTATTAGATTTAGGTTTTCCCTCTCCAAGAAAAGACAGAGGAAAAGGAAAGGGTTTTTGCATTATTATTCCTCATGAGATTTGAGGAGAAGAGAAGGAGGAGCGCCAGTGAGTAAAGAGCAAAGAGGAAGAACGAAAATCGCTAAGGAGCAAGGAGGAATAAGGAAAATCCTTAAGGAGCAAGGAGGAAGGATGAAAATGGTTGAGGAGACTGTGTACAGGAAGGAAGCAGACCTGAGTTTTTTGTTGTGGTTCTCTGTTGCACAAATCAAAATTTTTGAGCAAAGATTCCAGGCAGAGAGGCCAAAATTTCAGAAAGCCAAGTTTCAAAGCAATGGCAGCCTGATTTGCGTTGCAAGAAAGACAGTGTTGATTTCTGAGAAGGCTGAGTGTGATTCTCAGAGGTTGAGTCCAAACTTTGTCTATTGTGGGACTAAGTTTTTTTTTTTAATGCTAAAGGACTGTTATCTCATTATCAAGAGGGAGAGATAAGTCTATTAAATTTCTGCCTTGTAATTATTTTCTTAAGAGCAATAATAGCCTCCTTGAAGATTGCTTTTCCCCTTGTGGTTTTTTCAAGGTTCATTGGACCAAAAATAACTGTGTTAATTTTTGTGTGTATGCTTGCAGTTATTTCTCATATCAACTAAAAAGTTAATGATAGAGGTAGCTCAAACGTGTTTCAAATAATTTGCTGTTAAGGTTTTTATATCAGCGAAAAATTCATTGGGGTTGGGGGCATGAAACTTCGAAAAAACTTTGAGACCTGTGGACAACCTTCCTCATCCAGAGAAGACTCTCTTTTCCCTTGAAAGAATTTAATTTGGTCAAGGAAAAATATATTTTTAATGAGAAAACCCACATGTGCATAAAAGTTCAGGTCATCCTATACACAAAATTGGGTCTCCAAAAAAACATATAAATATAGGACAAGGCAACCTCATTTGGACATCACATCAAGCATCTTCTTCTTCTCTCTCCTTCTTGGATTGGATCATACAGGCCTCAAGTAGGGCAGCTGAGTTCACACCTGTGAAAGGATAGAGGCAAATCTGAAATTTTGCGTTGACTTTTTGTAAGGGTGACCGTTGAACATGTTTGACTTCGAGTTTTGACTTGCTTTGACTTACATAATTCCAATTTTTGGAGGCCAAGATTCTTCTCTTTGTTGATTGAGTTTGACCAAGTTGTTTGGGGTTGTTTTGACTGTGATTTGACCAACAAGAAAGGCAGAGTATTTTGACTGTTGACCGAGCTCTTTTAAAGAAGTTTGACTGCTGACTTCACGGTTGATTAGGGCATCTTTGACTATTGTTGACTTTGACAGAATTGCAGACTTTGACAGTTTGACCAAATTTGACTTTTGGGCTCATCTCATGGATTTTGGATATTGGTTTATTGGAAAGTCAAAAATGTTACCTTTGACTCTTGGTTGATGAATTGAATCATTGTAATCTCTCTGTTGAACATTTTATGACCATCTAATAAGAAGAAGAATTTGAAAGGGTTTATCCTCTTGTGGGTTTTTTTCCCTGGTCTTTGACCAATTCTTGTGTCTCTTGCTATTGCTCCTGATTGTCTTCTATTGTACATTGCATTTATTGTGCTATCTACAATTGTTATTTGTTACTGGAAGATTAAATTGATTGTTAATTGAAGAAAAGAATTCAGCTAAGGTGATTGTAACAGCATAGAACAGTGGAAATTTTGTGAAAATTTATGAATCTACACACAGAAATCCTACTGGAATCACTGTTTAACAGGCCAAAATTCAGCCTTCTGCAACTGCCCAGAAATTCAGTCAACCTCAATCAAACATGGCCGAAATTCAACCCCCTGCAACTGCCCAAAAAACTTGGTCAACCTCAGTCAAACAAGCTGAAATTTGGCCTCTTGCAACTGCCCAGAAAACTTGGTCGAAGTCTGCTTAGAAAAGCTCAGTCAACGCCGGTCAAGACATGTAAAAGCTGATCAAAACTCAACTGCTCAGAAATATTCGGCCTCTTCGTCAGACTGCTTCCCACGTGTGAAGGAGAGAGAATGAAAGCGCGATGAGTGATGAAATGACGAGGTCAAATGTTTTTTTATAGTGTTTTTACTGTTCCTAAGAGACATGTCTTTTAGTTGCGCCGACCTGTACTTTTTGGGCCGACTTGAGCAATTTTAATTTTCCCTCTTTCAATTGAGCTGACTTGTAGCTGGGAAATACCTCCCAAAGCTACCCAAAAATCAACAATATTTACCAGTATTCTGAAAATCGTTATCGGGAGTAAATCGGGGGGAAAAAATCGGAAAAAATCATAAAAATTGGCAAAATTAAAAAAATAAAAATCAAGATTTTTTTCCCAAAAAATCGCGATTTTTTCCATGAATTAATCGCGCGATATTATCGGGAAAATGAAAAATCGCGATTTTTTTATGTTATTGCGATAAAATCGTGATTTTTGCAACACTGATATTTACTTCAATGATTAATATGCCATGCATACAGCTCTACAAATATTCAACATGCTATAATCAGATTTTACAATCACTGTATCAAGTGCCAGAAGGCCAAAAATACCTGAGCAAAGTAGAAACAGGTAACCCAGCAACCCACGATATAGGCTGCCATGCCATGATCAACAAAATTATTGCAGTTCCTGCGAACATGCATGAACATTATTTCTTCATGAGACTGCATTCACAAGTAACAACAGTTTCTAACCTAATAGAACTAAAACAGTCGCCAAGCTGCATGCATATTCTTGCCACAAGTAAAATGGTGCCAGGACAAATATAAGTGATATATAGACAAATGCATCCAATTAAAAATTGGCTAAATTGCAAATAACCTATAGAGTTTGATCAAGGATATGTCATGCAAAATGTCATTAAAGCATGGAAATCAAAAATATCTGCACCAGGAACATAACACCAATCAACCTGCTGCCCCTAGAGGCTTCCACAAGCTTAATTTTGATGAAGACTCCTCAGAAAAGGATCCAGAACAAGCAAGGATAAAGAATTATTTATGACCATGAAAGATGGCCAATTTGAGACTATTTTGTTGTTTAAGGTCCAACCTTTGATTACAAAGCTGAATTGGTTGCACTAGTGCTGGGAGAGAAGCAATGAAAGACCAGTTGTTTCTTTTCTTTTCTTTCCAGTCCCCACTTAATAGCTCAGTTCCCTCAAGCGCTCCCTTGTTTTGATTATTAATATAGTATTCTATAGCCCAATTAAGCAACTGTTTCTTTTGTTTCATTTCCTTTTCTTCAGTTTAGAATTATGTTTCTTCAAGTGCTCTTATGTCTTTGACTAAGTATATAGTAATTATAGTCTCATTAACGATCAATGATTAAAAGTTTACATTGATGAAAAAAAATCAATGCTTTCATATCATGCAGAAACAAATATATCAGATTCCTGGAGACAATTGGCACCTTGTTGAACTATAAAAGAGAAATAAAAATGACAGTAACAATCCAAGTTTGCACAGTGGCCTTGACATGGTTCAAATAAAATGAAAAATTAGAAAAGAAAGAGAAACTCACCATATGAGATAGCTGCAAATGGAAGATGGACCATTCGCTTCAATTTCTGGCTGAAAATATAAAAACCCTACAACATAGCGATCCTTTGATGTAAAATGCCTTAACCAATGTACTAACTCCACCAGAAAAAATAAGAAATACCATAGTTTACAGGTATGAGATGAACCAGATAGAAGTAAGAAAAAAGAAACGCAGGAAAATGGGACAAAAATTTGGACTGAGATGCTTGGAAACAATTACAATGTAATGGCAGAGAAAAGACAAAAGCACAAAGAATCTTTAACTAGGAGGCTAAAATAGAAATAATACATAGAAATGAATATCCAAAGATACAAGTAATAGCTACAAGATATGTAACATAGAAATAGTGCATAGAGGTCGGATCAGCCACCAATTTGAGAATCTTGCCAAACAGTCTCTTGGCTTCGGCCTATGATGCTTTTTCCTTACTGTTTTAATTATTAGTTTTTAGTTTTATCAGCAACACAAACTTACTTTCATGTTAACTTTGGTCTTTGAAAACAGATAATGATTTGGGCAAATATACTTTTGTCAAACTGAAAGCTGACCATACTCATGTTTGGGCTGTTTTCCTCTATGAGGAGGCCCGGGAATGGTTCAGACTCCAGCGCTTCCTTTTGGTACAAAGTTTTTTCAGATATCAGTTTATGATGATCTTTTTTGGGGTTTATATACTGAAAGCTGATCAGTGTCCTTTTTGGGCTGTTTTCCTCTTTGAGGAGGTCCGGGATAATGAATTCAGCGATCTTGTTTTAGCAAAAATGAGATGGTATAGTAAGAGGACACTCAAACTTGCCATTTCAGAACAACTCTATGCTTTGAACAAAAGTCATACAGTTTACTGAATGCTTAAATGCATATACTCTGTAACTTTTTATTGCCTTAATAAAAAGTTCGATTTTTTCTTTGGAAAAAATAAATAATACATAAAAATGAATAGCCAAAGATACAAGTAATAGCTACAAGATATCTAAAATAGAAATACAGAGGAATTAAAAGTCAAGATATGGGATACAAGAAAATGCTCCATATGCAAACTAAAAAAAAGAAGAAAAATAAACTGTTTGCCATTTTATTGACATGGATGGAAGCACAAAAGGCATCCAAAATTACAAAGAAAAATGGAATTGCACCTGTTAATTTCTCATCATAGGCTATGTCCCAAAAACATTGCCAAGAAAAAATAAAATTGCACATAATTCTTCATATAGACATATTCAATAACAGTGAAAAATAACGATCTTGGCTCCTTAACTAATTCAAGTAACCTTAAACAAATGTGGTTTGCCAGGAAATTCTTTAGAAGGAAGAAGCTCTTGTGGCATTCCCAGTGCTCCAAAGGGATGTGCCCCCCAGGGTTGGGGACGCACTTCCTCGCTCCCCCACGTTCCAGAGACAGGGAAACTCTTGGGGAATGTTTCCCCATGTCACCATTTTTGGGTAAACTTGGGGAAACTCCGGGGGGACTTTTTCCTGGTGAAGAAAAGCGTACCCCCAAATTTTTTTTGCTAATAACAATTAAAAACATAAAAAATTACAAATTTCAATATAATTAAAAAAAAGGATAAATAAAAACTTTAAAACATAATCATTCAGATTTCTCATTAACCGTACAATTTTACCTTGCCCCCTAACATTTTCCTTCTACTGTTGCTCAACATTTTACCTTGCCACTCGAAATTTTCGTACTGTCGATGCTCGACATTTTCCATCTGCAATTTGTTGTAATTCAGATTTACCATCGACCAAGGGCTTGAGACATTTGGAGCTGCGATTTTCATTTTGTAACTTGGACTTGTCGGATTGGAGTTGCAATTTTCATTTTGTGACTTGGAGCCATCAGATTGGAGCTGCGATGTATTATTTAGTAATTTTTGAGAAATTTACTAGTATTTCAATGCTTTCAACGTAGTTTAGTATTCTATGGCTATTTTAGACTTCAGCATAATGTGATTGTCATATGATGAATTAACTTTTGATATGCATTGTGTAATTTCAATTGTCAAATGATTAATCTAATTTAGATGTACCTTGCATAATATTAATGCCCATTGCCAAATGATGAATTTAGATGGAACATTGCATAATGTCAAATGATGGATTCAATTTAGTAATTTACTTTTAGATTTACAATTTTACATTGATGATTGCAGAAATGTCAAATGATAATTATGATTTATAATAGTATGACCATATTTAGATGTACAATTCATAATTATTAAGATTTATTATTTACTAACTTAGTTATTGACATATTGTTGGGATTTTATTTTTATTTTTTAGATATTAAAATTTTTAATAATTTTATAATTTTTTGACTCTGACGTCCCACCATTTCCTCGAAATTTCCATAAATTTTGGGGTTGCTTATATGCATCCCCCTTGTGCGTATCCCCACTCCCGTGTTTCCCCGTCCTGGAAACTCGGTGAACATTGAGCATTCCAATAGTTTAAACAGTGATCCAGATTATGAAGGGAATCCAGTGGACACAGATTAATTTGGAGAATTAATGTGTATAAAAGAGAGATGAACTAAAGATAGATAACATAAACAAACAAACCAAACTACACACATGGAATTGCCATGAAATAAACCTGAGGGGTTTGCTCATGGCTCTTGAAGAGGTTTGTCAAGAGGCAACACAAGGTCGCACAGATCTAGAATCTAATGTCTATTGTGTTGATGTTTTCAGTGGCATCGAGAGTATTCTCACATGTGGGGCAAGTGAGTTAAGTGATGGGGTTTTCACCCATATAACCATGGTATTTTGGTGACCCATGGTGTAGACCTATTGTATTCTAATGACCCGTGGTATTGCACCTTTTGGAAAAATATAAAGTACAAGGGTCAGTGGTTCATTCTTGTGGCTTGGCAAGAGAGCCTATGGAGGGTCGAGAGACCCTAAGAAGGGCCCAGAGGGCCAAGCAAGGCATAAAGATATGCAGGAGTACAAGATATTGAGAGAGAGATTTTTTCAAGTAAACAAGAGATTTGCATAAGTAATATTGCAGGTTTGCTATGAGTGAGAAACTCAGTTGTGCCAAGTTCGAGGAAGAGCACGAAGCAGCAAAGGAGATCCAAATTAGCCAGATCAAGGACAAGTCCAAGGCTTGATCTGTTGGATCAAATACAGGGTAGTTCTTGTATATGTAATTTCCTTGAGGGCCACTATACCAGCAAGGAAGCCCTAGTAGGTTCTAAGAAGAATTTAATGAATTGTTGATTGGGCAAAACTTGTGCACGATATAATTGTTGGTTTTATAAGTTCCGTTATCCTAAATTTGTTTCTGGTTAGATAGATCAATGTGTTTCAGCTCATTAGCTATGTAAAGTTAATAGGAAGATATTACCATATCTGGTCTATGTGTGTGCACTGAGTCTAGTGCCCAAAATATCTAACATGATGGATCATTCTTAACCACTTATTGTCTCAAATAGACAGACAACCTAAAAGTATGAAGTAGCCCTCCTAAAGGCCTCCAGCTAGGCATGTAAATACTAGGATCCATGTCTAAATAATTCTCTCATGATGAGTACAAGAAATCCCTAGTCGGGTTTGTTACCCACCACTTTGTGGGTGATATCCCCAGGAGAATTTTTTCTCCATGATGAGCCTCAGCTGGCAGCCAGTAGCCCCTTGATGCCTCCTATTAGCTCGTTGTGCCATTTCTCTACCACATGAGCCAGCGATGTGGTCCCTCACCCACCTGTATTGATTGTATGTTTGAAGGTGGGCCTCCCGAATCTGAAGGCATGTCTTGTCATTTCGTAATGAAGTATTGAGTTTACTTATCACGGATACTTCTGGGTACTTTTTCCCACCTTGGGTCAGGTCTAGAATGATGCCCCGGAGGTTGAAGCGATTAAAAGAAAAAGTAAAAGGCATAAATGGCCACATTTAACAAGAAATTGTACCACAAAATGCAAAAGATGGTCAGGACAAAAATAATTAGCACCTGGGCAAAAGCCGACACATGAGCTCTACCCCATCCATGGCCATCAGCCTAGTTCCATAGGCCCTAGATGAGCCTCTATCATACAGGAACCCATAATTGTCCCAACCCCTGGAGGGCAATGAACCGCCTTACCTCAAAGGGGTAATCACTACTATATTATAAACACCATGCTCTTGTCTTTTTGACCCCCGAGCTGTTAATTAAAGAAAATTCATAAAAGGCAAAAGGAATATAAAGAAGGGTGGAAAAATCAAGGTCGGGGAATGTCATGTACCACAACTACTCCTTCCTATACATTATATACCCAAGTGTGGGCTTCCCCTTATCTAGCCACCCCTATGCCCCATTGTGGCCAAGGGTTGCCCCCTCATTCCCTATACCATCTCACCTATTTTTCACTTTCCACCCCCATTAGAAGGGTGTACCTTAGAGATACTATCAGAGATACTATCCCCTCTGAGGGTTGAAACCACCTAATGAGGTACTTGGCTAACTCCCTTTGGAGTTTGGGGACACTAGCACATGCAAAATCCCACTACAAAAGGGCATGCCATTATGAAGTGCCCACTTTGTTATCCATCGTTTGTAAGTTCCTTTACCTGATTATTCTAATGGCTAATTGTATTGGAAGCCTAGGGGATGCGTTGGATCTTATGCAGGATTGCAGGTCGTTTCCATTTGGGTTTGGCTTCTTTATATGGGATCCTGACCCCCAGAGGTTCACATTGGCACATGTACGATGTGCATAGAGAGCCATGGGCCTCTACAGCAATAGACAACACTCCACATATCTTCATGGATGTTTAGAGACCATTAGCGATCCACTTTTGGGACGATGGTGACATGATTCCTACACTATGCCCAGCAGGCCCCCACAGGAGCCCCACACTCTTGGCAAGTGTCCCAGCACTTATACAATGTCATGGCAGCATTCATTCCACCACCGGGACCATTGCAGAGGATCTACAGACATCTCTGATTCATATGGAGACCCATGGGGTCATTGATGTCACTTCAAACCCACTAAGAGCACCACAATTCTACTACTTAGAGACCAAGGGGTCACCCCCTTGTCCATCATATTCCGAGGAATTTATTCCTCAATATGGCACTTCAGGATGTTATTAAGCCTTTGGAGGGCCCTATGACATGCACATATCATTATTTAGCCCCCTGTGAGGCTTGTTTTTACATTATGAGCTTGTATGGTGAGCTTGTCACCATTAGGAGTCGGTATTTGCGCCTTATTTTCTCTTAAGGGGCCCATAGGCTAATTCGAACTCATTAGGAGGTTATATATTGATGTTAGATACATTCACTTGCATCATCACTTGATTTGGGATCTCTCTATCTTTAGAGAACTTCGCATTTCTTTTTTTGGTGGATTATTTTGGAGGATGGATGAATTTTGATGTATGGATTCAAGCTATTTCTATCTTGGAGCTTCTTATTTGCAAACGAAATGTTGGTTGGATATATTTTATAACGTTATAATTAAATTTTGACGTGATCATTCTTGTTGCTGCATACTGTTGAAATTAGGGCTAGTTGTTGCATAATTGAAATGTGGAATTAAGCATGTTTTAACTAATCTAATGCATGGGCCAATGTTATATGAATGAAATGTCGTAGAGATTTATTTGTCTCAATAAGCTTGCATCATTTTCTTTGAAGTATAAATGCTTGAAGGTCACTTTTCTTTTCTTTCTCCCAACATTGGACGAAGTTGACTTTTTGGGCCTCCTTGATCAAGAAACCAAGTTCTTACTCATCATTATCCTTGACTCCATATCCCCAAGTGAACTAGGAAGTGATCCCACAAAAGGGTGATCATTCCAACCCCCTTTTTAACCATTTTCCCCTTCTTCCCCAAGTCTAGCCCCATTAGGTCACCTAGGGCATCAATTTCCCGGCAATTGGCCCAAGGAAAAAATTCGATCTCCTCTAAGCTACTGCACTGGTGGGTCCCCTGCCTCTCCTCCAAATTTGAGGCCATTCTGATGGTGGAATCTTCAAGAATCCCAAGCCCTAGATCTAGGACTGAATCTTGCCTAGGCATCCAAGCGACCAAGTACTTGTTTTATATTTAGCAAGACCTATAGGATTCGATTAGATTTAAATGATTGAACCTGGTGCCTTATGGAGTCAACAATCTTGCTAGGAAATTTAAGACCAAGTAGTTGATGTATAACCACTGCTTGGATGAATAACTATCTTATATGAAATGTAGATCCTAAAACTAATGTGAGATGTAGTAGATCCTAAAACTAATGTGAGATGTAGGAATCTTGGTTACTTTTAGTTAAATGCCTATCTAAGTTTTAACCCTTTGATCCTTTCTATATTGAACCTGATTCTGTAGTAAATAGCAGAGAGAAGATAAGGTGAAGTACACAAAAATGTGATTAACGATACCTCTCCTGAAAATCTAACATACCTGGTGCCTCCGACACTGCAGAGAATTGTGGCTCTCACGAATCCAATGTCACCATTTTAAGTACTACTAAAATCAAGCTTCTCAAACAAAGATGGATGGGTACCTATCTTTCTATCGACCAAACTTATGCTTGGAAGTAAATTTTAATTATTGAAGGCTAACCTAATATGCAAATGCACAAAATGATTAGAAGCGAGATGAAGCTAAATCAAGTTGTAAACGCTTACGCCACGATCTATTTCTGAGTTATATATCAAAGTCATTAATTGCCAAAATGAATGTTTACTTCACTACATTGAAAGATAAACTTCTCAGTAATATGCTTAAAATATCACAATGTAATGCCCAATTAAATCACAAGCTTATCACTTCAATTTATTTAAATTCTTTCCAATCCAATTATAGCTCAAAGAGAACAAAATTTTCTTCGTAGATCTTCAAAATCACCTTCAAGATAAATGCCAATTATATAGATGCCCAACTACTCAATTTAGGAAACAAAGGATACGCAATTTATCACAATTCCTTGAAAGAGTATTTAATAATTACTTGAAAATTCGGAAAAAATTAATATGCAATAAATATCCAATAATTCAAGTAATTAAACCATGCTTAGAGTTAATTAAATGACGAGCAATCTCAAAAAAATGTTCAAAACCCTTAACATGCAAAAGACTTGAGCAATTAAATTTTGAAGATTAATTACCATGAGGAAACATGAAATTCAAATGCTAAACACTTCAAACAATTCCGGATTTTATAATTTTCTTAAGTGCTCCAATCCAAGAAAAAATTCTTATTTTCCTATAGTCAAACTTTAGATATAATTAAAATTTAAAAGTGCTTTGACTATAGAAGAATTTTTAAAAAATAAATTTTACCCCTAAAAATGTTTCAAAGATTTTAAAACCCCCAGTCCTTTCATAACATAAAACTTATATCATAGTTTGAAATTTCTTTTCTTAAGTATAAATGTGATGGGTTAATAAAATCAAAAGGAAAAATTTAATTTAGAAATATTAAAGTTAAAACTTGCTTTTTCCTTCTTTGTTGGCCAAAGGCCACACAAAAATTAGATGGGCAAAAGAAAATGTGTGAATGCAAAGTCGACTTAGGGAAATAGAAAGGGAAACGGGTCTTGAAGCGTAACGTTTCAAAGGAGAGGAGGACGAAAGAGAGGAGGTAATGCGATGAAGAGGAGGGCAAGCTTGAGTAGCCGATAGGGAGGAGAGGAACGTAGACAGTAAAGGAAACGAAGGATACGGGTTGCAGAGCGAGGAGATGAGGGGAAGAAGGAGTTGCGGGTTAAGGAAAGAGAACGAAGGGATGTGTGGGAGAAAGGTTTGCATGCAACGGAAGAAAGGAGGATCGAGGCACGCGGAGGAGAAAGATGAGAATGGAGGGTCGCGGATGAGGAGAAGAAGCCGATTTAGGGAGAAGGGAGAGTCGAAAAGCAGCTGCGAGGGAGAAAATGACAATGCGCAGAGGGAAAGAAAAGTTAAGGAAAGAAGGGAACGCGGAAGAGGGGCTTGCGTGGATAGAGAAGAGGGAAGGAGATGCAAGGACGGGAACGTAGGGAAGGAGAGCGGACAGATAAAAAAAACGCAGATAATAATGAGCAGAAAAATGAGGGCAAAGAGGAGAACGAGGAGCAGAGAAAATGCCAGGAGAGGACTAAGACTTATGAAATCCTCAGAAAATTTGAAACCCTTTTAAATAATTCTCTGAACAATCTTCCTTGCTAATTTTTGTTGAGGCTAGGTCTTGTCACCATTAGGAGTTATTATTTGCACATTATTTTATATTTAGGGGCCCATAGGCTAATTTGAACTCATTAGGAGGTTATATATTGATGTTAGATACATTCATTTGCATCATCACTTGATTTGGGATCTCTCTATCTTTAGAGAACTTCACATCTCTTTTTTTGGTGGATTATTTTGGAGGATGGATGAATTTGATGTATAGATTTGAGCTATTTCAATCTTGGAGCTTCTTATTTGCAAACGAAATGTTGGTTGGATATATTCTATAACGTTGTAAGTAAATTTTGACATGGTTATTCTTGTTGTTGCATACTGCTAAAATTAGGGTTAGTTGCTCCATAATTGAAATGTGGAATTAGGCATGTTTTAGCTAATCCAATGTATGGGCCAATGTTATATTAATGAAATGTCCTAGAGATTTATTTGTCTTGATAAGCTTGCACCATTTTCTTTGAAGTATAAATGCTTGAAGGTCACTTTTCTTTTCTTTCTCCCAACATTGGACGAAGTTGACTTTCTGGGCCTCCTTGATCAAGAAACCAAGTTCTTACTCATCATTATCCTTGACTCCATATCCCCAAGTGAACTAGGCACTGATCCCACAAAAGAGTGAACATTCTAACCCCCCTTTTAACCGTTTTCGCCTTCTCCCCAGGTCTAGCCCCATTAGGTCACCTAGGGCATCAATTTCCCTGCAACTGGGCCAAGGAAAAAATTCGATCTCCTCTAGGCTACCGCGTTGGTGGGTCCCCTGCCTCTCCTCCAAATTTGAGGCCATTCTGACGGTGGAATCTCCAAGAATCCCAAGCCCTAGCTCTAGGACCGAATCTTGCCTAGGCATCCCCAAGCCTAGACACTAATAGGATCAATTCAAACTTTTAAAGTGAATATTTTTGTTTGGTCCTTTCCTCTCGCCTCGTCTAGGATAGGAACATCATTGGTTGTTACATTCCATCCCCGTGTGGTCCCTCTTCTCAACAAAGACTATTTGTCAAAGACCATTTGGGATTCCAAGTTTCTAAGGATTATAGGGATTAAGAAACTCCTTTGTAAGCTTATTCTTTCTCCCTCAACTCTACAATCCTCACCCCTTACCCCTGGTGGACCAAGTCCCTTGCTTAAGGAGCAAGCAAGTTCCATTTTTCATTCCATCCTTTGGAAAGGGGTTTCAAGGTCACTTCTCAACTATCCATTGACATCTACTTTACAAATTGATCCCTACACTACCGGGACTCCTCCCATCGGTGAAAGTCCGTAAAGAGCAGGGAGACTTAGTTGTGGTGACAGTGGGCTAAGCCTCCACCATTGCCCTTGACCTAGCAGTTGTCCCCTTAGGAACCCCCTTTAGGTCCCCTACTGGTTTGAGTGGTAACATTTCTGGCGTCGTTGTTGGGGACACAAGACGTGTGTTTTTTTCCTCATACAACATATCGACGTATCATTATTGCCGACTCCATTGGAAGAACGAAGCCCTAGTTCTCCATTGAACTTTAAGGTCGATGCTTGTAGGGTGAAGCAAGCATTTTTCTAGGCGTCTTTAATTTCACCCTAGTGACTCTTACATATGTTTCATGTATACCTCAAATAGGTTGTCATTCTTTCATAGATTTTCGGCTTTGGACATTGCTAGCATCCCTCGACATCCTAATCATGTCGTGGGAAGGATGCTACATGGGATGCCTGTATTTTATGGTGACCCAAGCTCTGCAATTGACCATGTGGAAAAATTTAATGCACATACATCAAAGGAGAAAGTGGTCCACCAAGATGTCCTTGTGTTGTTATTCTTTAGTTCCCTCTATGGTCATAACTTATGGTTGCAAAATCACAAACCTAGGAGAATCTCATCTATTGAGGAGTTCGTTGACGGCTTTCTTACACATTTTCAAGCATGCCCCACATTGAGCATTCAAGAGGAAGCCTTCATTGAGAAGCATCAAGATCCTAGGAATCTAAGTAATGAATGGGAAGATGAGTCCTCCTTGGGTCCACAAGATGAAAAGGATGATTTAGAGAACACATATGTTGGGAAGAATGAATCCATGGAAAGTGAAGTTTCTCAAGGATATTACTCTTGATGAATATCCTTTTTATAACCTTTAGGAAGGTGATCCCATTAGCCCCTTGGAAGATGACATTGAAGATTACCTCCACATTGAAAAAGGGAAATGGGAAATTGTTGGTCCTCAATTTGATTGTGCTCCCATTTATGACAACGACAAGGAAGATGAGGTTGAGAGTGATCTCCCCTTTCTCTCAGGCATTATTTATGATGATATACCTATCAATACCCTTGAGAAGAAGGATCATTATTTTCCCATATATGAAAAGGATGATTTTGAGAAGGACAAACTCATTGAAAATAATACTTCACCCTCTCCTTATCCTCTTGTTCATCACTTCAAGTCTTCAACAAGTGATTCCCTCAACCCTTTTCAAATGATCCCGAGTGACCATGAGCCCTTTCCCCCTTCTGAGTATGATGTCAAGGAAGAACCCCTCATCAAATATACTTTATCTCCTTTGACAAACCCTCATGATTATGATCACCCCACAACCTCCCCTCTGCAATGTGACCATCACCATGAGAAACCTACTTGTTGAACTCCTCCCTTCCCTCACCCTTCGTTCCCCCCTCATCACGACCTCATGGCATCTACAAAGCATAAGATTGTAAGCAATGATTGTGATAGGGATTTCTTGAGAGTGATCATTTATTACACCATTGTATACTTGGAAGGAAACACCCGCATTTTTAGATTGATCTATTGTCTTTCTCCTAGGGCTTCCATTTACCTTGAATGGAGATCATGTTTTCCCACCTCCTACCCACTTCACCCTCCATCTGATTATGTTTGCAGTTGCTTTAGGTTTTGTTTCATGAATAATCATACTAACAAGAATATGTATATTGATACGATGATATGTTGGTTGCACTGGCTTTATGATTACACTTCGCATTAGCATTATCATATGCATGTTAGGGAAGGATGCATTGCATGATAATTTTTGCATTAGAACTAACCACATATGATGTTTCTCATGATAAATTAGATTGCATTTAAAAGGAGAAAAAAAAATTCATGTTTTATTTCTTGTCGATTTATGGGCAAACATTAAGCATGGGTGATCAGAAGACACCGTGAAAAACATGCTGCCTCGTGGATTTGATCTTTGACATGTGCAGATAACAGGTTTACGATGACCAAGAGATTGTTGGAGTTCTCGTCACCTCCCATTCGAGCAGCCTTGTCCACTTCTTCAAAAGATCACGTCCTAGTTGGAGCCAGATGTTAACCACCACTTCGTGGGTGATATCCCCGGGACAAATTTTTCTCCATGATGAACCTCAGCAAGCACCCAGCAGCCCCTTGATGCCTCCTACTAGCTCGCTATGCCATTTCTTTGGCATGAGAGCCAGCCATGTGGTCCCTCACCCACCTGTATTGATCGTATGTTTGAAGGTGGGCCTCCCGAATCTAAAGGTATGTCTTGTCATTTGGTAATGGAGTATTGCATTTACTTATCACAGATACTTCTGAGGATGGACTGATGGGGCGATTTGGCAGAAAGAATGGGCTTAGTTTGTGCTCCTGTCCCCTTGATCTCTTTTGGTTGCTACCATTGGATCCTAGTCCTGTGGGATCTCCTTTATTAACCATTTGGTTCTAGGGTGGTACTACTTGGGAAACCTCAATTTCGGATGTGTGGTCCCGCTCTTTTATCCGCACATATCACTCCCTTTCCACTCACTATACCCCCATTCATCTTTTCTCCCCCTGGGTCCACATTCCCATTCTGGTCCACATAGGGCTAGCCTCCCTATCCCCTTGCTCCCACCTTGGGTCAGGCCTAGAATGATGCCCCGAAGGTTGAAGCGATTAAAAGAAAAAGTAAAAACCATAAATGGCCACATTTAACAAGAAATTGTACCACAAAATGCAAAAAATGGTCGAGACAAAAATAATTAGCACGTCGGAAAAAACCGACGCATGAGCTCTACCCCATCCCAATGCTTTAAAAAATAGCTGGCTCGGAACCGACTCAGTCGAGTTGGTTCGAGCCAGCCTTGGATTTTTTGACCCGGCCATTGAACTAGTTCGGTCGGCCGGGTTAATACCAAACTAGCCAGGTTAATGCCGAGCCGGCCGAGTTGTTACACAACTCGACCGGCTCGATATTAACCC
Source organism: Pinus tabuliformis (assembly GCA_031772625.1). NCBI lineage: Eukaryota > Viridiplantae > Streptophyta > Pinopsida > Pinales > Pinaceae > Pinus > Pinus tabuliformis. The sequence goes on along the minus strand of CM062817.1, from coordinate 1,496,076,976 downwards.
GGTCGGCTCGGCCGAGTCCTTATCAACCCGGCTGGGTTACGTACAGCGGCCAGTGAACCCAAAAAAGGCTTTTTTTTTATTTTTGGGGACTCCCTGGGCTTCCCTGTCTGACTCATGGGTTTCCCTATCTGACTTTGATCCCTAGTATTGATATGCTATTCATGGTAATGTTAAATTCTTAAAGTAAAAGGATCTCCTTAATCTTCATTTTCATCCTTTTACTTAAATTTTTAACATTACCATGAAATGACTCAGGATGTTTGAGAGTGGTTCCGGCCTCATTGGATTTCATATGGAGAAAGTAGAATTTTAGATTTCATTCAAAATCCAGCAAACTTATCAGTTTTTCAGGATTTCAAGATTGGGGGATTGCAATGTTTCCATCGAATTTTCTCATGTATTAGGGTATGGAACTCGTATTTAATCAAGAGCACCAATCCCTCTATGTACCTTGATGTTAGTGACATTGGTTGTCGAACTCCTCCGGGATTCGCTCCCAAACCGGGGGCTTCTGAAAATGTCGCTCTCGCTCCCATTTTCGTTCTCACTCCCCACTTTCACTCCCGCTCCCAAGTAACACTGAGCCAGATGATGTTGGCAACTCTAGCAGTAGCCAATAGTACTGGTCATAGACTTTTGTTGTAGATGTCGTTTCTAGCCTCCTTGGTTATGTGTTTTTGTTTTGATCTCTATATCATCATCGTGTATGTATTGCACAGTGCACTGGATGCCATTTTGATATAATGGATATATTCATAAGCCTACTTTGATCATATGTTGTCTTCTATCTATATTCTAATGCTGTGTGTTTGGAAACATGAATGAAAATCTTTAAAATTATATGTTTTTATAAAAAATAAATATTTAATGTATTTTTTACAACTACCGAGTCATTGAAATCGAGTCGGCCGAGTCGATACCGAGTCGGAGTCGAAGTCGGAGTTTTAAAATATTGCCCCATCCATGGCCATCACCCTAGTTCCATAGGCCCTAGATGAGCCTCCTCTATCATTCAGGAACCCATGATTGTCCCAACCCCTGGAGGGCAATGAACCACCCTACCTCAAAAGGGGTAATCACTGCTATATTATACACATCATGCTCTTGTCCTTTGAGCCCCGAGCAGTTAACTAAAGAAAATTCATAAAAGGCAAAAGGCATATAAAGGGTGGAAAAATTAAGGTCGAGGCACCTCATGTACCACAACTGCTCCCTCATATACATTATATATCCAGGTGTGGGCTTCCCCTTATCTAGCTACCCCTATGCCCCATTATGTGGCCCAGGGCTGCCCCTCTCATTCCCTATTCCATCTCACCTATTTGTCACTTGCCACCCCCATTAGAAGGGTGTACCTTGGACATACTATCCCCTCTAAGGGTTGAAACCACCTAATGAGGTACTTGGCTAACTGTGAAAATTCCTAGATTTAACAGTATTAGGAATCCTACTGCAACCAACTGAATCTACTTCACCTAGATTGTAAATTACATTACAAGCTTATTTCAGATTTCTTCATGAAACATTGAAGTAAATCACTGAAGCAGCCTACAACAATTAAATATGATTATGAAACATAGAAACTAAGCAAGGAAAATAGAAACACATAGGACACAAAAAATTTTGGACAAAAGTCCCGGAAAAACACAATGTGAGAAAATCGGTGTAGTAGCTCTGAGGGTTTATTATTATTAAGCAGTAGCAAATTCTGAATACATCACTAAATACCTCACAAGGTTATTTAGTTACAGAGAGAAATACTGGCAGAAGCTTTGTGAGCTTTACCTCATACAATCACTGAGAAAATGACCTGGCTTTTAGATGAGGTGCCCCTGGCAAGCCCTGCGCTGCCTCTACGCTGGCCCAGTCTCAACCCTCTCAAGCACAGCGTCACCCAACTAGGGAAACAATCAGTAGCCCAGAATCACTGCTCTCAGCCTCCCGGTCTCACACCCCGGTTTCCGACTGCTGAAACTGAACCTCTGCTCAGATTTTCGACTTTCTCTCTACCCCTCTGCGTTGCTTCTGCGTGGCACTTCTGGCCCTGCGTTGGCCTCTGCACCAAGGCTACTAGATCACTCTCTGCCTCTCTCTATTGATGTATCTTCGGCTGAGAATCTCCCTCCTCAGAAGCTGCTATCCTTGCCCCTCAACTGCAAGAGATCTCTTCAATCGATTTTTCCTCCTAAGAACTTCTCACTTCAGAAAATCGATTTCCTCAATCTCTCTGTGTGTTTTCCAAATGACCCTCAAGCCCCTTCTTATATCTTCCTGTTAGACAACCAACGGCCTAGATTAAATCATAATCAAAGACTCAGTTAGTTTTGACTTGATCCATGTCTTTTCTAGAAGTTTCACACCTGATTAGATTAATACCCATTAATATTTTAATTTTCCTAAGTTAGACTGAAGTACTCCATTAAAAATATTAATTATTTTAATCAAATCACTTTTGGGTGGAATTTCCCACAACGTTTTCTGGGTTCTCTGGAATACATGTGCCCAAGCCTCCCTACAAAATTTGAGGCCTAGAGAACATCTGATGCTACCCCAAATCAACAGTCCCTCTTAGCGAGGAATGTGCTCTAGCAATACACTGCTATTGCATACTGCTCTGACTCTAAAGCATCGTCCTCTGCGTTGTTGTTGTCTGACACGTTGTCCACCAACTACTACGTTGTTGCTGCTACTGTATTGTTGTCTTCGACACTGCTACTGCCAATGCTACATTTGTACTACAGCTCCCTCTCAAATGTTGCATCTGCTATGATGTTAACACTGCCATTGCTAACATTGCATCCGTACTGCAACTCAGTTGCTGAGAGAAGCAACTAAAAACACCCAAAACTGGACAAGTATCTAGTGGATACACCTCGGTGCTGAAATCCTGACTACTGCTAGTTCCACGCTCTCTTCTAAAGCCACTGCACTGTCGAAGCTCTACACTATGCCTCCTCGCACTATTGCCTCTCTGCTCTGTGATGCTCACATTCTGGCGCTACTAAACACTGCATCTGTCGAATCAACACTCCATGGCACCAACTGAAAACTCCTTCATCCCGCTACTACTAAACATGGGCTCTCGTAGCAAGGTGATGATCCAAGAGGTGGGCTCCTCAAGGATCCTACACATTTGTAGCTCTATCTTATATTAGCCCACCTCCCTCCTAAAGGTATCTGGGATGTCATGGCAAACTCCTCCTCCTGTTCGATTTTTGCGGCTGCAACCTTAGGATCATGCTTCTCATCCTTGTCCTTTTTCTTCAAAGGACACTGGGATGCATAGTGGCCCATCTCGCCACATCTGAAGCACTTCACCTTGGAGACGTCCTTCTTTCGTCTCTGTTGCCCCTGTTGTCCCTTCGATGCAAGGGTTGTGTTATCCTCCTCCTCTACTTTGGGTTTCAACCCACTACTGTTGTTGCTCCAATCAAGTTTGACCTTGAGCAGGTCTCTCCTTAGCTCTTCTTGTATCAAAGCTGCCCACATCTCGTCCCAATTTGGCAATGTTGCTCTGCCCCGGATACTCTAGACAAAGACTTGCCATTCATCCGAGACGGAATTTAGAGCCAGTCTCACTAACTCCAAATCCTGAGGTGTGTGCCCCGCAGCCAACAACTCATCATGGGTCTCTTTTAGCTTCGTGAGGAATGGATCCACATGTTCTCCCTTCTACATCTGAGCAGATCTCAACTTCTGCTCTAAGTACATCTTCCGTTGCTCGGAAGATCCCTGATAAAATGTGGCCAAGGCATCCCACATCTACTTAGCAGTCCCTTTTCTAGCAACATGGCACACCACGTGATCCTTGACTCCACCCAGGATCATCCTCTTGGCCTATGACATCTCAGCCTCGTACTTCTTCAGCGGATATCCATCCGCAGGGACAGCTACCACATTATCAACACACGTCTTGAGGGCATGCTCATCTAGAAGGAAAGACATTCTAAACTTCCAGATGGCATAGTTGGAAGCCCCATCCAACCTGTCCTGATCCCTCAAACCACTGGTTACCATATCTTCCGAAAAATGTCAAAAAACTCCCTCTTTCTCCCTACTGCATAGCTCCTAGGCTGCCTTACGCACTCCCTGATGGAGTTGGTAAGTTGTTGCTCAACAAATGAGAAATATTGATTTCCTCAGCAAAAAATCATTAAGGAAGTATTCCCTCACTATGTGATCTTCTTCTTCCTTCTGGTGGCTTTTCTGCCCAGAACTCGGCTTGCGGAAAACTGCGTCCCTCTAGTTCTGTATGGTTTTACATAGCTCCCTCTACCTCAGCAAATTCTCGATCTGGCAGTCTTACCTTTGTCGACTCACTCAAAGAGAGACACCCACGAAAATATAGCCCTCCTGGATAGAACTGCACAATCCCTCAGGGGATTCGAGCTGCTACTTACTGTAACAACTTGGCCCTTGCTTCAGTGCCAGATCTGCTCTTCCTATTTCACATCAACAGCTTTGATACCATGTGAAAATTCCTAGATCTAACAGTCTCAGGAATCCTATTGCAACCAACTGAATCTACTTCACCTAGATTATAAATTACATTACAAGCTTATTTCAGATTTCTTCATGAAACATTGAAGTAAATTACTGAAGCAACCTACACGAATTAAATATGGTTCTGAAACATAGAAACTGAGCAAGGAAAATAGAAACACATAGGACATAGTTATATTTGAACAAAAGTCCCCGAAAAAACCCAATGCAGAAAAACTGGTGCAGCAACTCTGAGGGTTTATTATTATTAAGCAGTAGCAAATTCTGAATACATCATTGAATACCTCACAGGGTTATTCAGTTACAAAGAGAAATACTGGCAGAAGCTTTGTGAGTTTTACTTCATACAATCACTGAGGAAAAGTCCCAACTGTTCCAGCTGTTGGATGAGGTGCCCCTCACAGGCCCTGCGCTAGCTCTACACTGCTTCTATGTAGTCCCAGCGTCAACCCTCTCAGGCACAGCGTCACCCAACTAGGGAATCGATCAGTAGCCCAGAGTCACTACTCTCAGCCTCCCAGTCTCACACCCTAGCTTCCGACTGCTGAAACTGACCCTCTGCTCTGATTTTCAACTTTCTCTCTCTCCCTCTGCGTTGCTTCTACGTGGCCCTTCTAGCCCTGCGTCAACCTCTGCGCTAAGGCTACTGGATCACTCTCTACCTCTCTCTACTAATGTATCTCCGGCTGAGAATCTCTCTCTATGGAAGTGTTATCCCTGCCCCTCAACTGCAAGAGATCTCTTCAATCGATTTTTCCTCCTGAGAACTTCTCACTTCAGAAAATTGATTTTCTCAATCGCTTTGCGTGTTTTCCAAATGACCATCAAGCCCCTTCTTATATCTTTCTGTTGAACAACCAACGGCCTAGATTAAATCATAATCAAAGGCTCAAATCATTTTCGCTTGATCCGTGTCTTTTTCTAGAAGTTTCACCCCTGATTAGATTAATACCCATTAATATTTTTATTTTCCTAAGCTTAGACTTAGGGACCCCATTAAAAATATTAATTATTTTAATAAAAGCACTTCTGGGTGGAATTTACCAAAACGCTTTCTAGGTTCTCTGGAATACATGTGCCCAAGCCTCCCTGGAAAATTTGAGGCTTAGAGCACATCCAATGCTACCCCAAATCAACACTACCGCCCTTTGGAGTTTAGAGACACTAGCACATGCAAAAGCCCTCTACGGAAGGGCATGCCATTATGAAGTGCCCACTTTGTTATCCATGGTTTGTAAGCTCCTTTACCCGATTATTCTAATGAATAAATGTAGTGGAAGCCTAGGGGACGCATTCGATCTTATACAGGATTGCAGGTGGTTTCCATTTGGGTTTGACTTCCCTATATGGGATCCCGACCCCTAGAGGTCCACATTGGCACATGTAGGGTGTGCATAGAGAGCCATGGGCCTCCACAGCAGCAGACAACACTCCACAAATCTTCATGGATGTTCAAAGACCACTAGCAATCCACTTCTGGGACAATGGTGACATGACTGCTACACTATGCCCACCAGGCCCCCATAGGAGACCCACACTCTTGGCAGGTGTCCTGGCACTTGTACAATGTCATGGCAGCATTCATTCCACCACCTGGACCATTGCAGAGGATCTACAAACATCTGTGATTCATATGGAGACCCATGGGGTCATTGATGTACCCTCAGACCCACTTAGAGCACCACAAGTCTACTACTTAGAGAACAAGAGGCCTCCAACATATTACAGGGAATTTATTCCTCAATATGGCATTTCAGGATGTTATTGAGCCTTTGGAGGGCCCTACGACATGCACATATCATTATTTGGCCCCTTGTGAGGCTTTTTTTTACATTTTGAGCTAGTACGGTGATCTTGTCACCATTAGGAGTTATTATTTCCACATTATTTTATCTTTAGGGGCCTATAGGCTAATTTGAACTCATTAGGAAGCTATATATTGATGTTAGATACATTCATTTGCATCATCACTTGATTTGGGATCTCTCTATCTTTAGAGAACTTCGCATTTCTTTTTTTGGTGGATTATTTTGGAGGATGGATGAATTTTGATGTATGGATTTGAGCTATTTCTATCTTGGAGCTTCTTATTTGCAAGCGAAATGTTGGTTAGATATATTCTATAACGTTGTAAGTAAATTTTGACATGGTTATTCTTGTTGCTGCATACTGCTAAAATTAGGGCTAGCTGTTGCATAATTGAAATGTGGAATTAAGCATGTTTTAGCTAATCTAATGTATGGGCCAATGTTATATGAATGAAATGTCCTAGAGATTTATTTGTCTTGATAAGCTTGCATCACTTGCTTTTAAGTCTTGAAACTTTGTGGAGAGGATAAAACATGAGTTCTCCAAAACCCATAAATCGTTTCTAGAAATTCCACCTAGAGATACCTCAATTAAATTAATTGACCATCATTTAAATTTTTCCCAAGTCTAACTTAGGAAAACTGGTTAATTAATAGTAATTAATTGAGAAAGGTGAGAATTCTCTAGAAACTTACACATGTCGACTTAGAGATTATCTCAACCATTGATTAAGTTTTAATAGTGGTCGTTGAAGTCTCAACTGGAGATTATAAGAAAAGGTCGATGAGTAGATGGAGAATAAAACAGTTGCAGATACTCAGTGATCAAGGCAATTCGATTTTCCATTGCAGGGGATTCAGCGAGAGAGATCGAGCCAGTGATCGAGTAGCAGGTGGCAAAGGGGTAGCGTAGTAGAATTCTAGAGGAGGTTCCAGTTCAGGAAGAGTCAAGAGAGGAGGTCGAGTTTTAGCTCTAGAACGTTGCGCAGGGGTTTGCGCAGGCAGTTCAAATTGGCTAAAGGGAAGGCAGTGTCAAGTCATAGTGGCCAAGGAAATTTCTAGAAGGCCAAGCCAAAGATTTCCAGACCAGCAGCGGTCAATCAGAGGAATGTTTGAGGTAGTTCCAGCTAGTGTGTACTAGAGGTTGCATAGGGGCCTGCACAAGGTTTGTTGGAGAGCCACTTTGAGTGGCTAGACTGAACCTGGATTGCTTGGAGTGAGGGTAAATTTTCCTCAGAACATTTTGCCAGTATTTCTCTCAGATAGAAACGCCAATTTGGCCTCATTTTATTGTACTCGGAATTTTTGCTACTGCATAATAATAAAACCCTCATTTGTTGCACCGGTCTTCCTACATTGGGTTTTTTCGGAGACAGTTGTCCAAAAATAACAGTGTCATTTTTTATGTGTGTGTGCTAACATTTCTTAATTCCTTTTTTTGCTTCCGTTGTAATTTTTTTTATCGTGAAAGAAATTGCAGTGTGAATTATTCATTATTTTGTCGTAAACAAAATAAACTGCATAATAAATTTATCAGTTAGAAGAATAATTTTCCAGTTGTTGCATTTCAAGGAATTTTCACATGGTATAGCGCATTTTTGACAAACACGAAGCTCAGAGTCGAAGAAATAAAATTTCGTTGTTCAAAGGGAGCAACGGGATGAAATTTTCAGAGGTTGCATAGTGCCTAGCCAAGCAGTGTGAATTGTTGGACAGGGTTCGATTTTCTAGTTGTAGGTGGCAAGAAAGTTCGATTTGTCTGGGGAAGCAATGGCAGTAGGAAAAGGGAGCAGCAGCTCATTATCCTTTCAAAAAGTAGATTTCTTGTCTGTGCATAGAGGGTTTGCAGTAGTTTGCTAGCGTAAACTAAGTGCCAAGTGGAAGAGAAATTGCACACACAAAGGGATTTTCTCTCAGAAGGTTTCCAGTTTCAAAAATCCAAAGCAGGCGGTAGCAGTAGGCAGATTTCTCACTCCAGAACAAAGTACGAATAGCAATGCTAGCAGCCGAGCAGGTGAAAGAGAGGGATTTCCATCCTAGGTCGAGTTTTTGCAAAAATGGCCACAGTCGGGCTTAGAGATCAAGACAAGCTAGAGGGAGCATCCAACTATATCATTTGGAAGGCTAGAATGTCCTTCCTGCTAGATGAGCATGGCCTAAAGACCTATGATGATAACGATGTGGCAGATCCTACAGACCAGTAGCAACTAGCGAATTTCAGAAACGAAATGGCCAAGGTGAAGTAGATGATTCTCGATGGAGTTCGAGATAATATAGTCCCTCACATAGCGACCAAGAACACAGCTAAGGAGATGTGGGTTGCTCTCGCAGGGTTATATCAAAATCCTTCCTAGCAGCAGAAGATGTTTCTGAAAGAAAAGTTGTGGAATGCTAGGATGCAGAAAGGTAAAGGCATCAACCCCTTTAAGCTTGCAACTGTGGGAGAAACACCTCCACCTACAAAAATGGTGAGATTGACACTCAATAGTGTCACCGAGGATTGGGAGAATTTCGTGCAAGGCATTCTAGGATGAGATACATTGCCTGGGTGGGACTGGATGTGGGTTGATCTTGCTCAAGAGGAGATGAGGCGAGCTCTAGTAAAGAGTTCCATCAGCGGCAATAGCAGCAAGGGATCGAATGGTGCAAAGAAGGAAGACAATGTAGCACTTGCATCGAAAGGGAAAGCAAAAGGTCCCAGTCGAGGACAAGGCTCACAGGGAGAGAAGAAGAAGAAGGATTTGTCCAAGATCAAGTGCTTCAGGTGTGGCAAGTTTTGCTACTATCATACTCAATGTCCTCAAAGGAAGAAGGACAAGAAGGAGAAGCAGGATCAAGCGCAGCATCCACAAAGATAGACCATGTGTCCTCCAAACTAGAGGAACAATTCGCTATGTATACAACTATACCTAAATGAGAGAGGTGGAGCGAGATGGAGCTTTAGTCCTAGAGTTGCGCAAAGATTTGGGCAGGGTCCATCGAGGTGAGCGTCGGATGGTGTTTCCTCGTTGATCATTACATTTGCTACAGGGACTCACAGTATTCAGTAGCAGGAGGATCAATGTCAGTTGGTGTAGTCAGTTCCAAAGGGACAGTTGCAGTCAGACGTTGAGGAGTGCAGAGTAGTGCAGAGTAGTGTTGGTAGCAGTGCAGTGGGCACAGTGCAATATCAATAGGAGCGCAGATTTCCTAGTAGACAGTACAGAGGCTAGTAGCAGTCAGAGACTCGGGAGACAGTTGATTCAATATTTTGGATGCTTCTCAGTTGCAGCAGTAGCAACAACAGTGAGAAGGATTGTTAATTGGGTTGCAATGGAGATGCAAAGTTGGCAACAGTACAAGTTGTATAGTGTAGTGTCAACAGCAGCACAAATGCAACATGGTTTAGCTATAGCCAGCAGCAAATGAATCAGAGTTAGCTCAGTGGTTGGCGGACGGTGGCAGTTAGCTACAGTGGTCAGACATCAGTAGCATATATGGATGGTGTTATGGAGACAGTTGGAGAACACCTTCCTCGTTAAGAGGGAGTGTTAGCTTTTGTAGCAACGGGTGTTGTTCTAGTCTCAAAACTTTGTGGAGAGGCTAAACCACATGAGTTCTCCAAAATCCAGAAATCGTTTCTGGAAATTCCATCTAGATATAGCTCAATTAAATTAATTGACCATCATTTAAATTCTTCCTATGTCTAACTTAGGAAAACTAGTAAATTAATAGTAATTAATGAGAAAGGTGAGAATTCTCTAAAAACTTACACGGATCAACTTAGAGATTATCTCAACCATCAATTAACTTTTAATCGTGGTCGTTGAAGTCTCAACTGGAAATTATAAGAAACGTCCATGGGTAGATGGAGAATGCACTAGTTGCAAATACTTAGTGATCAAGGAAATTCGATTTTCTAGTGCATGTGATTCAGCAGGAGAGATCCAACCAGTGATCGAGTAGAAGGTGGCAGAGGGGCAGCACAATAGAATTCCAGAGGAGGTTCCAATTCCAGATGAGTCAGGAGAGGAGATCGAGTTTCAGCTCCAGGAGCTTGCACAGGGGTTTGCGTACAGCTTCATATAGGCAGCTCGACTTGGCTGAAGGGAAGGCAATTTCAGGTACTAGTGGTCGAGGAAATTTCCAGAAGGCCAAGCCAGATATTTCCAGACCAGCAGTAATCAGTCAGAGGCAAATTTGAGGCAGTTCCAGCTAGTGCAAATTAAAGGTTGTGCAAGGTTTTTTGGAGAACCAGTGCGAGTGGCTAGACTAAGCCTAGATTGCTTGGAGTGAGGGTTAATTTTTCCTCAAAAAATTTTGCTAGTATTTCTCTCAAATAGAAACACCAGTTTGGCATCATTTTATTGTACTCAAAAAAAAATTGTTGCATAATAATAAAACACTCATTTGTTGCACCAATTTTCTCGCATTGGGTTTTTCTGGGGACAATTGTCCAGCAATAACGATGTCATTTTTTATGTGTGCACGTCTTAGTTCCTACTTTTGCTTCCGCAATAAAAAAAAATTATGGTGAAAGAAATTGCAGTGTGAATTATTCATTATTTTGTCGTAAACAAAATAAACTGCATAATAAATTTATCAGTTAAAAGAATTATTTTCCAATCACTGCATTTCAAGATATATTCACAGCCCTTAAGACTAAAGGTGCTCAAATACCATGTTAAGAATCAACACAAGCAAGACAAGACAAGTGAATGGCAGGAAGGGCTTTTGGCCATCTTCTTTTTCATAATGTATTGATCTCATGATATCAAATTATAATTCATGATATTTACCACTTCTAGATCTCGATCTCACTAATAACTCATCAACAGATCATGACAACACTTCATCAATAGATAAGGTTTACAACTCATATCTGTTGATTTTTGGTAGCTACGGTCAGTGTTCCCCAGCTACACAACTTAGCCAAAATAAAAGAAAGAAAATTTATTATTTATGAGCTCATGGAGGCTCCAAAAAGTCAGGTTAGCCACACCATGTGAATGGGTGTGACCCTTGGTCAAATGCCCACCTCCTTTTACCACTATATATACACATTCGACCTCCTTCATTTGGCATCAATTGGAATCATCACAAAACATATATTCTTCTATTCACACATGCGAGAGAGGAGGAGTCTTCTAAAGCTTGACCGAGCTCTTTTGGAGTCTGTTGACCAACGTTGACCTGATATGTTTGACCGAGTTCTAGGGAGAGTTTGACTGAGACTTTCTGGGTAGTTTGACCGAATTTTGAGCAATTTGTTTAACCTCAATTGGACCAAGATTCTAATCTATTTGACCAAGTATATTTTGGGCAGTTTGACCAAGCTTCTAGGCAGTAGCTGTTGAGAAATCTATAGGGCAATAGTCAAGATGATTTCTCTTTACTTGGCAACCGGTTGTGATATCTTTTTACATTTCTACTTATTAGCTTCTTCTCTTATTATTATGTTTATTTGTATCATCAAACAGCTACCAAAACAAGAAGAACATCGATACACAAGAACACAGGGTATGGACTACAAGCCAAGGCCAAAACCTCTCCACATGAGAGGAAAACCCATACATATCCTCTTCTTATAGATTCCTCAATTGACGAATTCCAAGACCTGTTGACCAAGACTAATACCCTTCCAAGACCACGTCCAGCCTCCTTGATTACATGCTCCTTTTTGCCTAAGTCAAACCCATTCAAATCTCTTCCAGCAGCATAACTTCGACACCAGCAACAGAATTTCGGCCTCTACTACAAAACTGAAATTTTCGGCCATCCCAGCAGCAATAGCTTCCACACATGTGAGCTTATTTAGGGCTTCCAAGACTTCTTCAAACCTTTTCTTGGCTTTCTCCTTCTTCTAGGGCTTGAGGATGACCTAATTCGACCTTCTTCCTACTCCTTTTCCAAGTTCAATCCTGTAGCAGCAAAACCCTAACCCAGCAGTAGAAACCCTACCTTCCTTTCTTCGCACGTGTGAAGAGAGAGAAAAAATAGCCCAAACACTTGATCCTTCTCCTTCTCCTTCTTTGTTAGCCTCTTTCTTCTTCTCCTTCGCTTGCTTGATGAGAGAATGAATTGTGTCTCTAGGAGGTTGAGTTCCCTCCTATATATAGGCTTCCAAGGTGGATGAAGATCCTCAAAATAGGTCGACTTATTTGCTAGCAAGCCGACTTGGTCTTGAAGGGTATTTTGAAATTTTCAAATACAAAAATAATTCTTTTTAAAAGTTACAATGTGCCCAATGGGGTCTTCAACATATGACAATGACTCTTTTGACTTCTTAACCTAGGACAAACCCTAAAAGCACTCAATGGGTGCTTAACCTCTAAAATAAAAGACCTTGAGCATGAAACCCATGCTCCAAAAATAATAATAATATTTTTTCTTTCATTTTACAATATAAAAGAATCTAAAAGTACATTTCATATTTATGAAGACCGAACCTAGTTACACATTTTTCAACACTCCCTCTTAACTAGGGAGGTATTCATAAATGGTACATGGACATTCTCAATCTAAAGATATCTCATAAGAAGAGTCGAATTGGTAGCCCATTTGTTTAGCATCATAACAACCAGCATTGTCACATAGCAAGGCCTTGACTAACAGCTCTATCTCTCCACAAGAGAATGAGCACAATGTTGGTGAGACCAATGATTTATAGACACCTTCATCATTGTCTCTCAAGCTACATATCCCACCCTGGTGTTCACAGGGTATGACCTTCCAAGACTATTCTTATCTTGGATTCCCAGTCCTCAAAGAATATTCGTCCTCTACAATTACTCTTATGATTTATCTCGGATGCCCTACCTCATCCTCAAAGAGTATCGGATGCCAGATGCTTAACCAATCCTCCATTTTTTCACCCCAAGTGAATACAAGAATGATGTGTCTATCTCTCCTTCTCAACTAGGGAGGATATATCAACTAGTCCAAGCTTGTCTCTCAAATACACAAGCTTCTTATTAGGAAGAGATTTTGTCAAGATGTCAGCTACCTGTTCATCAGTGGAGATATATTGTAGCTGCAACACACCATCCTGCACCAGCTTTCGAATGTAGTGATACTTGTTGTTCATATGCTTTGTCTTTCCATGAAACACTGGGTCTTCAGACAACCTTATACAATTGGTGTTGAAACAATGTATCATTGTAGGCTCCATTGGACCTTCAAACAAGTCGAACAACAGCATTCTCAACCAGACAGCTTATGTGCTTACTTCACAAGTTGTAATATATTCAGCCTCAGCACTACTTAAAGCAACTGATTCTTGCTTTCTGCTCATCCATGAGACCATGGAGGATCCCAAACTAAAACATCCTCCTAAAGTGCTTATTTCATCCTGCTCTCTGCCTCCCCAGTCGGAATCTATATATCCAATCAAGTGGACATCATTCCTCCTATCGTACTTTAGGCAGTAATGGATTGTACCTTGTATTGGTTCACTGGGACCTCCATCTTCATTATTTGGTTCTTCTTCCTCCCTTGTTCCTTCCTCTTCAAATAAAGGAAGTTCTTCATCATCAAAGTCCATCGGGAGATCATTTGATTTCTTGAATGCAATATTCTCATCAAATATCTCATCTCGACTAACTTATATTCAGTGTTCTTCCTTTATGTAGATCTTATATGCCTTTGAAGTATTATTGTAGCCAACAAATGTTCCTTTCATGCCTGAAGGATCCAATTTCTTTCTCTTGTCTTTCGGTATATGAATATAAACAGGACAAGCTAAAAATTCGGAGATGGTCCACACTTGGTTTCTTCCCAGTGAATGCTTCTTTGGGAGTCATGTTATCTAGTGACCTGTGGGGATTTCGATTTTGAATGTATACAACAATCTTAGTTGCTTCACCCCACAGAAATTTCGACAAATCTTGATCATGTAGCATGGCTTTTACACTTTCTTCAATGGATAGATTCTTTCGTTTTGCAACTCCATTTTGTTCGGGATTGTATGGGACTATCAGCTCCCTCTTAATCCCAACTTCCTTACAGAAATCTATGATTCAAGATCCCTCATACACAAGCTTCTTATTAGGAATAGATTTTGTCAAGATGTCAGCTACCTGTTCATCAGTGGAGATATATCGTAGCTGCAACACAACATCCTGCACCAACTTTCGAATGTAGTGATACTTGTTGTTTATATGCTTTGTCTTTCGTGATACTTGTTGTTTATATGCTTTGTCTTTCCATGAAACATTGGGTCTTCAGACAACCTTATACAACTGTTGTTGTCACAATGTATCATTGTAGGCTCCATTGGACCTTCAAACAAGTCGAACAACAACGTTCTCAACCAGACAACTTATGTGCTTACTTCACAAGTTGTGATATATTCAGCCTCAGCACTACTTAAAGCAACTGATTCTTGCTTTCTGCTCATCCATGAGACCATGGAGGATCCCAAACTAAAACATCCTCCTAAAGTGCTTATTCCATCCTGCTCTCTGCCTCCCCAGTCGGAATCTGTATATCCAATCAAGTGGACATCACTCCTATCGTACTTTAGGCAGTAGTGGACTGTATCTTGCAAATATCTCAGTATGTGCTTGGCCACTATCCAGTGATCATGCTTTGGCTCAACTTTGAATTGACTAAGAACATTTACTGCAAAACATATGTCTAGTCGAGTATTCACCAAGTACATCAGTGAGCCAATCAATTGTCTATACCTAGTAGGATCCACTAGGCTTGATTCAGAACTTCTTATCATTTTCAAGTTTGTGATCATGGGGCTTGTCATAGGTTTCCAATCCATCATACCAAACCTCTTTAGCATCTCGATCACATACTTTCCTTGACCTAGATAAATCTCACCAGGTCCCTACCAAACTTCCCGTCCCAGATAGTAGTGCATCAACCCTAGATCCTTCATGTCGAATTTTGCTACTAGTTGCTTCTTGCATTCTTGGATTCAACCTTCCACACCTGTCAAGAGAAGATCATCCACATATAGAAGAATGATTACAGGCTCATTCTTCACAAACTTGATATAGAGATTTGGATCAACAAAACTCTCTGTGAAGCCCAATCTTTGTAGGTATGCATCCACCCTTGCATTCCATGCCCTTGGTGCTTGCTTAAGGCCATATAATGGCTTCTTCAACCTGCAAACATAAATCTCTCTATTCTTGACTCAAATCCCAAGGGTTGCTCTATACTTCTTCAGCAATCGTGCCATTCAAGAATGCAGTCTTGAGTCTTGACATCCATTTTATGAATGTTCCATCACATTGATGCTGCCAAAGAGACTAGTGAACGTATAGTTGTATACCTTGTTGTAGGAGCAAATGTCTCTTCATAATCGATGCCTTCTTGTTGAGAGAAGCCCCTAGCCACAAATATTGCCTTATACTTATCAATACTTCCATCTGTCGCATGTTTAATCTTGTAGAGCCATTTGGAAGTTACCACAGATTTGTCTTCAGGCCTAGGTATGATCTCCCAAACTCCATTTTTCATTATCGATTGATACTCTTCATTCATGGCATCCTTCCATTCTTGATGTTTGACAACCTCTTCAAAGGTGGATGGCTCTGCTTCTATCAGCTTTGTCATGTATGCTGCATATCTAGAGTATCTTTTGGGCTTCTTACTTTCCCTGAATGTGCCCTGGGCTGCTCCATGTCCTTCTGCATCTAGTAGAGTAGACTTCAACCAGTTAGGTCTTTTCTAGTTTCGGGGATGACCACCGATTGTATTGGTTCACTGGGACCTTCATCTTCATTATTTGGTTCTTCTTCCTCGCTTGTTCCTTCCTCTTCAAATAAAGGAAATTCTTCATCATCAGAGTCCATTGGGAGTTCTTTTGATTTCTTGAATGCAATATTCTCATCAAATATCTCATCTCGACTAACTTCTATTCGGTGTTCTTCCTTTATGTAGATCCTATATGCCTTCGAAGTATTATTGTAGCCAACAAATGTTCCTTTCATGCCTTAAGGATCCAATTACTTTCTCTTGTCTTTCGGTATATGAATATAAACAAGACAGCCAAAAATTCGAAGATGGTCCACACTTGGTTTCTTCCCAGTGAATGCTTCATTGGGAGTCATGTTATCTAGCGACCTCTGAGGATTTCGATTTTGAATGTATACAACAGCCTTAGTTGTTTCACCCCATAGAAATTTTGGCAAATCTTGATCATGTGGCATGGCTTTTACACTTTCTTCAATGGATCTATTCTTTCGTTTTGCAACTCCATTTTGTTCGGGATTGTATGGGACTATCAGCTCCCTCATAATCCCAGCCTCCTTACAGAAAGCTATGAGTTCTTTTGAAGTATATTCTCCTCCATTGTCAAATGTTAAGATCTTTATGCTTCCTTCTATAAGGTTCTCTACCTCAGCTTTGAATTCTTGAAATTTGTTGAATACTTCATCCTTGGATTTCATCAAATAAACCCAAGTTTTCCTTGAATGGCCATCAATGAATGTTACATAATATAGATGACCTCCAAGAGACTTTGGATTCATGGGACCATAAACATCGGAATGAATGAGATCCAGAATTTCTTTTGACCTTGAAGCACTGCTTCCAAATGGTCTCTTGGTGTTTTTGCCCAATGCACATCCCTTGCATACTCCTTCATGATCTTCCTTGAGTTCAGGGATGCCATTTACTATTGTGTTTAGAGTTGGTAAGATTTTGTAGTGAAGATGACCAAATCTTCTATGCCAAAGTTCACATGGGCTTAATTTGATGTGAACCAAGGCTTGAGCGAGGGGAGTTATCATTATGTAAAGCCTTCCTTCACGAATCCCAATCATCCTGGCTTCCTCTACGCTTGAGTTTTTATACCATACTACTACCTTTCCATCTATGAAAGCAATTTTACCACCATTATCTTTTAGACATGAAATGGAAAGTAAATTCTTGTGCAAACTTGGAACAAACAGGATATTGTTGGAGATGAATGTTTCCTCCATTCTCCAGCTCTAGCGAGGTTCTCATAGGGTGGCTCTTGTTGTCACCGAGCTCTATGGAGTAAGAGGACTTTCCTTTTGACAATGTTTTTAGTTGCTTGTGTTGACCAGTCATATGTCTTGATGCTCCACTATCGACTACCCAAATATTCTCGTCTTGAAATGTGCCAGTAAGTGCTGAGAATAGTCCTTCGCGTTGAAATATGTAACTAGGTTTGGTCTTCATAATGACATATGTAATCGTGATTTTATGTATTTAATGAAAAGAGAAAAATAAATTTATTATTTTTGTTCCTGAGGCATGGGTTTCATGCTCAAGGGAAACTTATTTTTAGGTCTAGCACCCATTGAGTGATTCTAGGTTTGTCATAAAGTCAATCGACTCATTGTCATTTATTGAAGACCCATTTGGGCATGTTACGCATTGTAAAGAAAAAAATTATTGAGTCAAAATAGAGTCAAAAGACCCACCAAGACCTCGTCATGGCACAAAGATCAAGACGGCTTACATGAAGGGACAAGTCGGCCTCAAGATAGCAATTCGTACCCCTCACAAGCCTATAAATAAGAAGGAATTCGACCTCATTTGGATACTCACTCAAGCAAGTTCGATCTCCACAAGATAGAAGTTGGAAAAGGACGTAGAAGGAGAAAAAGAACACGTTCGATGTTTTGGGTCTCTCTCTCTCTCTTTTGTCAGGGTTTCTACAGTTACTAGGCAAGACGAAATTTTGAAGCTACATCAAAGCTCTAAAACTACATCGAAGCTATGAAGCTGCATCGAAGCTGGGAAGCTGCAAGGTCGAAGCAGTGAAGTTGCATCGAAGCTATGAAGTTGCAAGGTCGAAGCTGTGAAACTGCAAGGTCGAAGTTGTGAAGTTGCAAGGTCGAGGTTATAAAGCTGCCTCTAAGTCGAAGCTATGAAGTTGCTTCTAGGTCAAAGTTGTGAAGTTGCTAGGTCGAAGTTGTTGAAGCTGCATCAAGGTCGAAGTTGCACAAATTGTTCTTGGGGTCGAAGTTGTTGGAGAAGTTGCTAGAAGTTCGAAGTTTGTTGTTGGACGCTGTTCAGGAAGGAAAAAGTTGACTTGGTCTTCGAGGGTCTTGGAATTCGTCAATTGAAGTTATATAAGAAGAGAAGAATTCTTATGGGTTTTCCTCTCAGTTGGAGAGGTTTTGGCCCTCGCTGATCGCCTACATCTTGTGTCCTTTTGTCTCATTGTTCTTTACGATTTGGTAGTTGTTTGATGATAAAGAATTGTTGGACATTGGTTAAACCAACACTCCTCGTGAGTTTCATGACATGGACTAACCGCCTCTCGTGGATCCTTACTCTGGCCATTAGATTGTTGACTAACACTTGCAGGTTTTAGTCTAACAGCAATCGTGATTTCCAACAATTGGTTCTGAGCCTGTGCCTTCACTCAAAGCCTAATAGCTTGAAGGTAGATTCTTAGAACACAAATGGCAAAGCCAAGGAAGAAATCCTCCAATCCTTCTGAAGATGTCTCTTCTTCAACCATGAAAGTAGAATATAGTTAAATTGCGAAAGCTCCATTGTTCAATGGAAACTTTGATATATGGAAGGCAAGAATGAAGAATTTCTTAATGGCTCAAGATTTTGAAGTCTGGGAACCAGTGATTACTGAAAGCGCAATGGAAGGAGACTCCAAGGAGTATAATGCAAGAGCAATAAAAGCAATCTTGAGTGGGCTACCATATCCTATAAAGGCCAAAGTGGAGAAATGTTCATCGACAAAAGGCATGTGGGACAAACTTCAAGATCTTCACTCAAAAGGAGCATTGACCATGACTTTTATTCATGAAGACGATGGAAAGCAAGAAGGAAATCTAGAATGCATAAAGAAAGCTGAAAACAAGAATGAAGACATCAAAACCAAGGAGGACCTAGAAGATGAAGAAATTGAAGATTATCCCAAAGAAGATCTCAAGGCAAAACTTATAGCTGCCCTAGAAGAGATAAGCAAATTGAATAGGGAAAATGAGGAGCTCAAGAAGCAAGCACAGGATGGTGACCATGACCTTGATAAGACAAGAAAGGAAGTTGACCTATTCAAGCTTCAAGTACAAGAAAGAGATAAGGAGCTCACCAAGCTTAAGGAGGAATTTCATCAAAACAAGAAAAGGCATCATGAAGAAGTCATATCCATGACAAATCAATTGGATAAAGCAAAGAAAAGGGAAGAAACTTTGTCAAGCCATCTTGAACAAAGACATGAAGACTTGAACAAACTTGAAAGAAAAATTGGTCAATACAAGGAAGAGGTTTCCTCCCTTAAATCTCAACTAGAAGAAGCAAAGAAACAAGCACAATGGGATGAAAGGGCAATGGAGAAATGCCATGACATGCCAACTAGAAGAAAAGGATGAAGATATCTCCAAATTAAAATTAGATATCACCTCACTTAAGGCCCAATCATGTGAAGCAACCAAGATGAAGGAAGAAATGGAGAACCATCTAGCAAAGAAGGATGAAGAATGCAAGATGATGAAAGAAGAAATTGATCTCCTAAAGAAAGAAGTTGATCATCTAAACAAGAGTCGAAAGAGCTCCCAAACCCTAGATGACATTCTAAGTCATCAAAGATCTCCTCTTGATAAAACAGGTCTTGGTTAAGCAGTTGAACCCTCAAACAAGAATGATGCAAACCCTAATGATTCAAACAAGGATGTGGAGAAGAAGCTTGGAAGAAATATCGATGCCCCCAATACCAACAAAAGCAAGGAGAAGAGTCAAGATGACATTGGAAGAAACCCTAATCCAAGAAGATATGCAGATGGTGTCAACAATACAAGAGGCAATAAATTTTATCAAAGGACCCCAAAACAGAATGAATTTAGAAGTACATCAAGGCAATCTCCATCCTCCAGGTACCAAGGTATATTTTTTTGTTATTGTTATTTTTGTACAAATTTTGGGCACATGGCAAAGGATTGTAGGGCATACCACAAGGACAAATATAATGGTCCACATCAGCACCCTACAAGCAACTATGCAAGAAGAAGTCACAATTCCTCATTCACGAACAAGATGGAATGCTTCAATTGTCATAACATTGGATATATGGCTTGTAATTGTAACTTGACTTGGGTCCCTAAACAAGCTATAAGCATGTCTACTAAGCAAGAAAAGAAAGTTGCACAAGTATGGAGAAGGAATCAAACTGGATCCAAAAGTCCCTTGAACACTCAAGACATCCACTCATGTTGTTGATCTGATCAATGCATCTTTGGCAGATATGATATTCCAAGTTTTGAGGATGAAATTCTGCAAAGAAGAAGACCATGCATACTATTGGGGGGCTTATGATTCTTGACTATTCTTCCAGAAGCTATTCGTGAAGAGCCCTCTAAAATTCTTGATGAGCCACACATAGACAATCATCTTTTGAAATATCATCTCTCGGGAGCAACTCCTTTGAAGAACATGATCCTTTACTCATCTGATGGACCATTATTGAATGTCTTCCACTTGATCACAAGACGGCAATCTTTCTTGACTTGGGCAAAAAGAAGAGCTAGAGGAGCTTATGCAGGCAGGGGGAGTTGGTTGATCATCTACCTCATCCATTTCCATGAAGGCATGCAGAGGCTTACAGAGAGAAAGTACTTTAAAGAAGAACACTATGGCAGGGGGAGCAACATATCTATCATGAAGAACTATCATTGATGAAGAAAATACGATGAAGAGAAGTAGCATGTTAGGGGGAGTACTTTGCCAACCCATTTTCCACTGATGTCAAAGGGGGAGAAATTGTTGAAAGAGTATGAATATTGCCATCAATGACAAAGGGGGAGACTGTTGGTCAAAGTTGTCATTCATGTCAAGAAGGCATTATTGGAGATGGAAAATATTCTTGTGATACATGAATAATCCTAACCTCATACAAACCCTAGGAGAAAACCCTATCCATGAAAATGATGCATGATCCAATGATGAACAATGAATCCCTAGATGCCCATGATCTATCTTGAATGATCATTGATGCCTGATAAATCCCTAGCCCTAATCCTTGATGCAAGCCCTAGAACTAATGCTTGATAGGTGATGTGCTAACCTAGATATGTGAAGGAACCCTCTTCTTGTTGTCATAAACTTGAAGGCCTAATATATAAAAAACAGAAGCCTTATTCCTAATGTCAAGTCCTGAATGAAGAAGCCTAACCTTGAATGCCAAAAACATAGACATAAAATACTAAACGCTACCATTAGAATGACAGTCTCACAAACATAATTTTATTGATGGTAAAATGACCTCATTGAAGGATGAAATTGACACCATCTTGTATAGGACAATTTTCCCTTTCTAACGAGCTATTACATGCCCTCTAACTCCTAGATTGATAGAAAATGATAAGTTAAAATATAATATATTTTCTCTGTTAGCCAACATGAACCTACATGTCCAAGTCGGCTCTCCTCCAAGGGACACGCCTTTTCATTGAAGATCAAAACTAGTATAAATATGAGCTTGGACACTTCATTTTCATCATTCATTTTCAATGGAGAGGACATAGTAGTTTACTGTTTGGGCTGATCTTTGTGTTGGGTTGTCATTCAAAGCTAAATATACATAGGTCAGATCACAAAATTGTTGGATATTGGATAAGCCAACGTTCCCTTTGTGTTTCGCGACATGGACTAACTGCCTTTCATGGATCCTTATCTTTGGCGATGCGATCATTGACCAACACCTACGGGGTTTGGTCTAACGGCAATCGTGATTCCCAACAAGTGGTATCAGAGCGTAGGTCACGAGTTCGATACACACCCGGCTCGCATTGTGGGGGAGATTGTTGGACATTGGATAAACCAACGCTCCCCATGTGTTTCATGACATGGAATAACCGCCTCTCATGCATCCTTATCTCTAGTGATGCAATCGCTAACTAACACCTACAGGTTTTGGTCTAATGACAATCTTGATTTCCAACAAGAACACTAACAATAATAAATGAAAGAAGACGCTAATAAGTAAGCAAGGTCCAAGGGTCCAATTTATCATTTAATTCCATTTTTATTAGCTCAAAATAATTATTTTGAGCAAATTTCCTCAAAAAATTGAGTTTGACTTAACCACCAAGGTCCAAGGATCCAATTTTTCTTGAAATATCCAATATTCCCTTGGTGAAAGACCTCCAAAAATTAATTCTTTTGATACCCACGAATTTTCCACTTGGAGAATTTAATTTTCCTAAGACATTTTAATTTCGACTCTAAATTAATTAATTTTATGGCTTAGGATTTAATTTAATTTTTGCTAGAAATTTTAATTAATTGATACTTGAGGGGATTTAATATTTTTTCCACCCTCTAATATTTTAGCCATGATGTCTAAGTATGAGGGACCATGCATTAAAATATTTTTTACATAAGATTTTTTACAATTCAACCCTCAAAGAGGGAATACCGTTTGACTTAAACCCTCAAATTACATATTCAATCTGTGACACAATATGATCTAGTAAAACATGTGATTTGTAATAAAATAATTTAGCCAACTAGCTTAAATTATTCCCAAATCACTTTTACATAAAACTCGATTAAAACATTAAGACTCACCTAAGACTTTGACGAGGAATTCCACCCTAGCTTTGGGGTGAGGTTGGAGGGAAAAACTTTGCTAACCATCCGTGTTTAGAAACACCAATGAGTCAATGAGACGAAAAACCTCCTAGGATGAAATTATCGCCAAAATAATAGGCTTACCTAGGTTGTTACATACATTCATTGTCTTACTAGCAGCGTTTACATTACATAACTTGCAGAATGAGTTTACAATGACACATAATGTTGATGGTTGATGATCTTGATCGTTTGAAAAAATAGGTACATCTGCTTCCTCGGAACTTTGACAAAAATGAGTGCAACAAGTACCTCAGTACCCCCCCATTCTCTCACCCTTGGTTGTTAGGCTCATGAGAACTTCATATCATCTATATCCCTATCTTTCCCGCTAGCTCACCACCAAGATCTCCAAATTTCTAGTCTTGGACTCTCCTAGAATATCACAACAATTATACTATTGTTATAAATATATATATTCTTTTCGTTGGAGTTGAGCATAGTGATTTGCTTAGCTAGACACTTCTTTATTCTACACTTCATTTTCTTTCATTCTCTTCTTTTTCAGCATCATCAAGGAGTTGTTAAGGCTCTCCCACTTTGTAATTCAAAGCAGATATATCTTTGAGTCCCAATGACCTAACTTTATGGTCCTTTGTTGGACATTAAAAAATTTATCTTATGTTATTGTAAATTTTCCATTCCCCCAAGAAGATTACTAGGATAGGCTAGTATATAAATTGCATGCCCATTCAACTTTCAAAATAGCACTATTCTAATAAATAGACAAGTATTGAACACCCCAATTAATCTAAACTATATGAAATATAAAAGAGTATATGGGCACAAACACCACATTGAAATCGAAAGAGAAAACATTTGATACCCATAAAAAGATATTAATTTCCAATGTTCTCGATAAGAAAGATGTCTTACATATAGATCTACATACCTTCATCTGTTCTTTCTTAACTTGGTAAAGTAAGTAATGTTGCAGAAAACCTATTAGAAACCACATAATGTATTAGTACAAAGAAAACACTAAGGCCAAAGAATAATAAAAATGAACTTCTGCAACTCAAAAATTTAAGCAACAAGAAACCTAGAGCTTCAAACAAAAAACAGAAACATCTAGATTTCTTAGCCATCAAGAAATACACTTTTTCCAAAAACTTGTTGAAACAAATTTCAGTTCTAAAAAAATCCTCATGAAGTTGTGATTTTCCATTAAGGTCATCTAACAAAAAGTTTCAAAACCTCAATTGAAATCCTATAGAACATGGCCATTTTATTTACAACTTATAAATGACCTCCACCTTTTTATTGTTATATTCAAATTTCAACATGACAACAGCTAAGATGAAAAAATCAGGATTGAAAAGAAGAGCACTTAGAAGCTCCCATGCAATAACAATGCCTTGAATATAAATATCGAAAAGGGAAATTTACACCTTTTTGGTTCCTAATCCATATATACCCCTATTGACTCCCTTATCTGGAAGATTGAAGCCATGTTACCAGGAGTGCCACCCAGGGCCAGCTGCCCCCCTCAAAATTGTGCCCCTAGCGGAAGCATCGAAGGAGAGCCCGTGGGAAATTCAAGAGCATGGTAAAAATGAGTTTGAGATGCTTCCTACCCTTTTAACAGCATGGCACTCTCTACAATGCTCTAGAAGCCAAGGAGTGCAATCCCAAGGCACTCCCTGGATGCTCTATGGGCACTCCCTAGATGCTCCCTAGACGCTCATTGCATGCTAGCTGGGCACTCCCTAGATGCTTCGTGGACGCCCACCATGTGCTCCTTATATACATTGAAAGATGACTTTGGTTTTTGGAGTAGGTCTGACCAAAAATGTTCGCAACTAATGGTAATGTTAAATTCTTAAGGTAAAAGTTCAAAAAGGAAAGATAAAGGAAATGTCAACTTTTACTTAAATTCTTCACATTACCATTAATTGTTTCAAGATGTTTAGGAGCAGTTCCAACCTCATCTGACTTCATGGAGGCAGTACAATTCCATATCCAATTCAAAATTCGACAGACTTAATAGTTTTCAGGATTGATGGGATTGCAATATTTTCATTGGATTCTATCACATATGAGGGTAGATAGTTGGAATTTAATTAAGAGCACAAAGCCTTTTATGTACCCCAATGTTGGTGGTGTTGAATGTTGAACTCCATTGTCATGGCCTTCGAAAAAATGTACCATTCACTCAAAATAGAATCATTGATTAGGCATGTTAAGCTTTTTCTATATTTTAAGGCTTGGATTTAGTTTCATCACAATTGGGGGGTACCAACTGATGTCTCTCAAGCGTCAAGGTAGAGGCAAAGAATGAAGGATGATATGATGAGGATCCCAATGTAAGCAATGGTGGAAAATTGCTTGTCATTTATGTTTCTCATTTAAATGTTCTTGCTTGTTTATTCATAACTCCTTCACTCAATGTTTCAATATAATCTTTAATGTATTATGAATAGCATTGATAACTTCATAATAATGTTGTATTCATCTACAAGTAGCATAAATATGCATGTTTTCATATATTCTGGAACTAATTTGGCTAGTCCACTTGATATGGTTTGTGAGCTGTTATATTGAGCCAAGAGACTACATTGGCCGCAGTTTAATGCAATCTCTAGCGGCAAGGATGATAGTGTGTTCTAGTTATTGACTCCCATTTGTGTGTGTGTGTGTAAAAGATACTCTGCTCCTGAAGATTTTTGGAATATGATGCTCCTGCTCCGCTCTGCACTCTAGCAACTTAGGAGTGAAGGAACTGACTATGATGTAAATATTAGAAAAATGACGTTTAACTACATATCCTCCATAATAATGACTTGGATAAGCTCACGGAATATTATGAAACATGTTTGAGTACTTAATTCACAGATACTGATATTTATTGTTTCCATGCTTAAGAACCATGTTATATAAAATACAACAGTGCCATACTGGATTAGAATTGACATAGAATTTCTTAGAAAAAAAAATAACCAACATAGTAGATAGTAGATACACAGGAATCCCTTGGAATAGCCCTCCATTATCTAAACTAGAACCATGCCACAACATAAGGAATTCTCAAATTACAGCTGACGGAAAGTATATTTCAATTTTGATGAAGTGAAGAGTTGGAAATTTTTCTACTTTGGAAGAAAAGAAAAATCATCAGACAGTCTCCCTCTGCCTCACCCTCTTCGTACTCCAAGCAATCCATGAGGGACATTCATTATAACAACTTAGCCAAAACGCAGGTTTATGATCACTAATAACAGCATCCGAGGCTGCATAAAAGGTGTGTAGACATCTCATCGTCTCAGTCAGGTTTGAAGCAAACCAATAGCATTGACTCATCAGCAAAATGATTATTGAGGACCTCTTTATCTCTGGTGATCTAATCCCCCATATTTTCCCATGTACCCTTGCTGATTCCAGCAGATAACCAAGAGCATCATATAAGTACAGCATGAGAGGTCAGTCAAAGCTACTAGCAGATATCCATCCTAATAGTGGATTTATTAAGCAACAAGAGAAATCAATGAACCCTTGGTGCAAACTTTCCACACTTAATAGATCTGGGCTTTAAGATGGGTCTATGCTAGTATGTATGTTTTTATCTGGATTTTTTAGCATTGCATTCACATATTAAGTAATGTGGATCTCCCACCACTCAAAATATAGAGCACCTCATTCCCCTTGACGCAAATAAATATCCACGAGAGTCCAATCAAACAAGATCCCATTCATTGGGACAAAAGCAAAGGCTTCTGAGAACACAGATTGCAGACAGTCCTACAGAATTTGGCTCGAAAGTTCAGCCATATCAACATCTAGAATCCTATCTGTTCCAACTATGACATCATGCTTCAAATTGGATAAGACGTTAAGGTCTTTCTTGTAGGACAAATATGGAGAAAACAAAGGGCTACCTATAGTTCGTTGGCATTTATTGCACTATGCCTATGTAGGTCTTGGAATTATTGACAAGTAAGATTTTGGCAGTGTTACCCCTTGATCCACTCATTTTATCAAAGTTCCAAGGAAGCAAATGTACCATATTTTTCTTCAAAGGATCGTGATCATCAGCTGTCAGCATTATGTTATTGTAAACCCTTTTTGCAAATTTTTAATGTAAATGATGCTAGTAAGAACATGAATGTATGTAACAACCTAGGTAAGCCTATTATTTTTGCATTAATATCATCCTAGGAGGTTTTTCGTCTCACTAGCTCATCTGTGTTTCTAAACACGAATGGTCGGCAGAGTTTTCCCTCCAACCTCCCCCCAAAGCTAAGGTGGAATTATTAGTCAAAGTTTAATATAATCCTAGTGTTCTAGTCGAGTCTTATGTAAAAGTGATTTGGAAATAATTTAAGCTAATTGGCTATATTATTTTATTACAAATCACTTGGTCTACTAAATCACATTGTGTCGCAAAATTGGGTATGTAATTTGAGGGTCTAAGCCAAATGGGTGTTCCCCCTTTGAGAGTTGAATTGTAAAAATCTTGTGTAAAAAATATTTTACTGCATCATCCCTCATGCTTAGACACCATGGATAAAATATTAGACGGTAAAAAAAAATATTTAATCCCCTCAAGTGTCAATTAATTAAATTTTCTGTCAAAAATAAATTTAATCCTAAGCGAGAAATTTAATTAATTAGGGTCAAAATTAAAATGTCTAGAAAATTTAAATTTTCCAAGTGGAAAAATTCGTGGGTCTCAAAAGAATTAATTTTTTTAGGTTCCCCATCAAGGGAATATTGGAAATATCAAGAAAATTTGGACCCTTGGACACTGGTGGTTAAGTCAAAGTCAAATTTTTGAGGAAATTAGCTCAAAATAATTAATTTTTAGCTAATAAAAAGGGGATTTAATAAGAAATTTGAAAATTCCTCAAAATAAATATTTTCAACGGCTAATATTAAAAGATCATCAAAGATTTATCAAGGGCAAAGATTATTTTGACAAGAATCAAGCCAACTAGCCATTATTTCTCCACTTGGAGGATTTATCTATATATAGAGTCATTTGTATGTCAAAGTCATCTGATGTTTGGCTAAGAAATTGTCGCAAAAGCATTGATGTAACACTATTAGTATTGTCCCATTATGAACGTTTATTTGAATCATAAGACTTTGGGGTGCAGTTCAAGGCATTCAATGTTCGTTGATTTGTGGTATGTGTTGGGTACGAGCTTTCCTATACTGTGTTGATTAATGTAAAAATTTGTTTTACATTAGATGGGAATAAAGCCATCCTATTGATAGATTTTGGATTTTTCTTAGATGATTTGATTCGCCATTTGTCTAACAATTTTTTTGAGAAATATATTAGTGTTTATAAGTTCCCCAATCCTTGGTCTCCAAGTTCACAAACTGTGGGTATGAACCGAATTTGTTTGGACTCCAAATATTTATGTGGTTGATTTAACTTCACTAAAGCTATAGTGGGCATCAATTTTCCAAAGTATTATTAGCCATTTATCAAAGAAAAATTAATAAAAAATTATTTTAAAACCCTTGTATATTTGTAAATTTTGTAAATTATTTTTGCTAATTAGGGTTTTGGGGTTTTGAGATTTTATATATATTTGGGATTTTGGGTATTTGTAAATCTATTTGTGCAAGTGAGACCAAGTGGAGAAAGCTAGAATAGAGCTAGATCTAAGCCCTTGAGGGTAAGATCTAGCCTCTACAATTTTTTGCAAAGTCAGCCATTGAAGAATTTGCAGAAAAATTCAGATCTGAAGCAAATAAATTTTTTTGAAGCTGTGATTTTGAGTTTCAGCCTTCCCAGGCCCAGATCCAGCCTTTCCAAGGCCAGTGTTCGCCTTTATCCTCCCTGCGTTAGCCTTAAATCCCTCTACGTTAACATTTTTAGGCCTTTTAGGGCAGGTCGTAAGCCCTAGAGGCCTCGGCCTCCCTCCCTAGCCCCAACGTTAGGGGTTTTAGGGGCCTAGCCATGGGCCCTACGCCACTCGGCTCCCCTCCTAAGCCCTAGACAACTGCCTCAAAGGCTAGTCGTGACCTTATAGGGCCCTAATTTTCCCTATCCCCCCAACGTCAAGCCCTTTAAGGCTTCCTCTGCCTCCTTTTCCCTTCGCTCTTTGATCTGAAAATCACTCGTGGGTGACCTCAGTTAATTAATTAATAAATAAAGATATTACAGACTCGTGCTGATGTGTGTCTATGTTATCTTAGGCAACGGATCGATTAGATTGCAAAATACACAGACACTAGAAGAATGGAAAACAATAAGAGAAACACAGTAAGCAAGTACAAGAACACAACAATTAATAAGGAGTTCACCCTATCCTCTAGGGCTACGTCTCCAGTCCAGTTTTCAATGGTGGCCTTCTTCTATTGTGTCTTTAAAGCAGAGCCTTTTACAGTGAGGAGCTTAATTAGAGTCTCCTTAAATAGATGATGCTTGGTAGGGTGGTTCTTGGATTCCCCAAGCCACTAGAGTACACAGACTCTTTTCCTTACCAAATCTTGACCTCTTTGGTCTTTAATGGGAGAAGCCCAATGTGGTGCTCAATTCCCGACAGATCCTCTCAAGGATTGCTTGAACGTCTCAAGCTTTCTGTCTGCTCGATGCTGCCTTAGGTCAGCTCGGCTCTCTGTTTTCTGCGTTTTGCTTCACTATCTCTTCTTTACTCTCGCTCTCTCTGTCTTCGTTCTCTTCTCTCTTCTTCGTCGTCGTGTTCTGTTCTCTGTTTGTTCATGGACTAAAGCCAATCTGTTCTTGACTGTTCGATTCCTCTTCCGCCCCTTCGGATCGCCTGCTGCTATTCGCTTGGAGTTCCCTGCCTCTGCATCATCGTCAATGGCTTAGAGGGAGCGGCCACTTTTCCTCTTGCGAACTGCGCCAGCTCTGTCTCGACGGTTCGGTAATCTAGTTACACTGTGGAATGACTCATCCGCCAACTCAGCGACCAAATCAACTTCAAACTTCTTTACGTTGCGGCTTAATTCCCCTGTCAAATCTGATTTCTCCATCGGGCGCAATCTCCGCCGTCAGATCTGGAGCCCCCGGATCCTACGTTATTCGCTCATTTCGCGCGGTTGACTTTCTCGACCGTTAGCATGCAATGAGCAGCGGTTTTCTCTCTCATCTGCCGGACACGTGTCGTGCGATGAATGGAATCGCTCGATTTCAGCCAAATCCACTTACCACCCAAGGGTGCCCCCAATATACCGCCGGTTTTGGAGCGCGGGACCCGCCTTTCGCCTTAGCGCTTTCCCCGCGGTTTCCCGGATTCCCATGCGACCGAGCACTCGGGGCCTTTCCTTCTCAAAGGGTTTTGCCTAGCCTTAGCGCAAATGGCCTCTGTTCCCCGATCCGGGCTTCCCAAGTGCCAATTTTGCCTCCTGCATGGACTCCATGGGCCTCGGTCAGCGCACTTTGACCGAGGTCCTCGTTGTTCCTTGTTGACTGCAATCTGCCACTGTCCAGAGGTTTTTCTGACCGCTCTGTGTTCATAAATTCGAAGTCTATCTTGTCTTAATACAGTCATGGCACTTTGATAATCTTCATGGATCCAATTCAGATCACTTCCTAGGCTTTTTTTGACCCCTTTTCAGCCCTCTCCGACTTCTTCTCCCTAGCCGCTAGCTTTTCTTGAGCCTCTAGCCCTAATTTGACTCTTAGCCATTTCTGAAGTTTTTCTGCACTGAATACTTGGTGGGTTTTGCAGAAATTTGGCTCAAAAATTTTGATTTGCAGGTAGCAACTTCATTGCAAAATTTTGACAAGTTTGGGCAAAGTAATCTTCAAGGCCTTGGGCCTAAGATTTGCTCTCTAAACCCTAATTTATCACTGTTTTATTTCAGTTGTAAATTATGATTCATAACAGTGATATATGTGCCCTAAAAATAGATCTAATTGGTCAAAATACTTCTAAATTGCAAAATAACTTTTTTTCTAAAATTTTGGCTACTTGGGTATTGCATATCTAACCTAGATCTAAGTTTTCGCTTGCTATAATTTCTCTGCATAATTACCAAGTCAGATCTGGAGTTTTCCAAATCACGCATCTAAAAGGGCTCAAAATTTAAATTTTTCAATTTTGGCAAATTTTTCCAAGTTTTGGGCCAGATTTATTACTTGTTGTAGCATAAATACCTCACTGACTTTCTGATCTAAATATAGAGTAGATTTTTCTATTCTAACAAGATTGACTATGTATGCATGATGATTTTGATTTTGAATGGACATCTATTTGATGTACTTTTGTTTTCTTGGACGCAGGGATTCTGGGATTCTCACGTTACTTCAAGGAAGCAATGTGTCCCCATATGGAGCCAGATGTCGCACTCATTTTGTCAAAGTTCCAAGCAAGCAGATGTACCATATTTTACTTCAAAGGATCATGATCATCAGTCGTCAACACTATGTTATTGTAAACACTTTCTACAAGTTTTTAATGTAAATGATGCTAGTATCATTAATCAAGCCTTTGTTTGCTTCTCGTTGGCTTCCATCCCATGGCCTACTCTGAAGATTGTTTCTCAAAACAGTTAAGTGAAAGGTTCCATTTAGATTAGGCATATAATCTAAAATTAACCAAGATCCTTGCATCACACTTAGGTGTTAGGAGTTGCATCTCATATAGGTTAGTCAATCATATAAGCAACGGTTGTCCATCTGATTACTTGGTCATAATTTATAATAAGAAAGAGCTTTTGACTCCATAAGGCACTGCTCTCAATTCTAAATCTAATCGAATTCTTGATCTTGGTAAATTTTCACCGAGTAGCTAGGCCACTCAACTGTGTCTCCTGGGCAAGTTGGTTCCCAACTTGCTTTCCATTATCTCATTTCCATAGGAACTACCCCCCATAACCCGTTGTTGGGAGACAACTAGAACAGAGTGGGCAGGGATCAGAGTGACAACCCTTGCCCTGAGCTGTTGTCACAGTGCCTGTACAATCTGAGTGAAAACACCCCTCATTATGCATGAGGACTTTGATCCAAATTGAAGACCTTGCCCAAACAAGTTGTGTATGAAATATGATGACTTCTAAGCCATTTTTCTTATTTGGATGCACAAATATCATTCAATATCAAATTGACATCATCATTACACATGGCATTCTCCTAGACAATTCACTTGTGGCAATTTATTTGTTGACCACTTTGTGGGTACCAAGGTGTCATGTTGAGGGTTATCTACTTGCACACTTATTCATCTATTATTGTTGCCCCCACCATTATCCCTCATATTGGATGAGGCCTATACATATGATTTTGTTGATTTTTGTAGCTCGTGTAGGTACTTCTGTATAGACCTTGTGTTTAGCCATGTAGAAGTCACCCACATTCTCCTTAGAACACTTGCTCTAGGTTGAGTGAGCTGCTAATGTAACTTAGCCTAAGTTTAACTTAGGAAAAAACACATATTAATATGTTGGCTTATTGAGCTAATAGAAGCTTAGCAAGAGTTAAGTAATTTGCTTTAGAGAGTAGTTTTTAAACTTAGCCATCGATCTCAAGTGAGATGAGATCTAATCTCAGTCGTCAATCACTTTAAGATTAAGGTTAGGGTTAGGGATTTCACTCAATGTAAAATTATAAAATCAAGGGTAAGGAAAGGGAGAAGACACACAACAACATCACAAGATTAAGAGCGGCATCTCAGGTAGTGGTGTGTTGGCTCCGAGGGAGTGCAAAGCGGCTGGAGACCTAGATCTGCAGGAGAGATCGAGCACCAATCTAGAGCAGATCTATTGGATCAGATCTAGGTTATTGTATTCTGTAGTTTCTCAGGTGGGCCATTATTCCACAACAGGAGCCCAGATCTGGTGTGTGTGTGTGTG
The DNA here is from genome assembly GCA_031772625.1 of Pinus tabuliformis. Lineage (NCBI taxonomy): Eukaryota > Viridiplantae > Streptophyta > Pinopsida > Pinales > Pinaceae > Pinus > Pinus tabuliformis. Next base: position 1,496,044,331 of record CM062817.1, on the reverse strand, counting down.
TACACTGAGTCTAGTACCCAAAATCTAATGATGCTTTTGATCACAACACTTCAGATTTTTTTTCACATGGATCAAGTTTGCAAGTTGACAGTGTGGGATCATTTGATGGACTATGGATGCATGTGTATTTTGGCTTATATTCTTTGGTTTCATTGATGTTTGTGTGGTAGCTAGTGTTAAGAAATCTAGGGGCAGCTAGATTAGGTGATTTCTTTTACTTTGATAACTGCTTGTGATGTTTTTACTCTTAACTTGGTGTACTTGTAGTAATCCCTTCTTTATTTGATTATTATTGTGTTAGTTAATCATCAAACAGCTACGAAACAATGAAGAACAATAAGACAAGAGGACACAAAATGTCAGTTGCAAGTTAGGGCCAAAACCTCTCCTCTTGAGAGGAAAACCCACAAGAATTCTTCTCTTCTTATAGAATATTTAGATGACGAATTCCAAGACCTATGACCCAAAACCAAGACTCCTCCAAGACCAAGTCAAGCCTCTTCTTGATGAACTTACTTCTTCAATTAGTCAAGCTTTTAAATTGCCTCAACTTCAAAAATTTGGATCTGCACCCTTGACTACATAGTCGAAGTTGTTGGAAGAGAGGATGAAGATCTGGGAGGTTGACTTGGTGTGGAGGGAAGGTTTGGTCTTTGTCTAGGGTGAAGAGTCTCAAAGAATACCATTAAAAAGAAGAAAATTTTGACTAGGTTTTCCCCTGGAGGGGGGTTTTTCCCTGGCATATTGCCTATATCTAGTGTCCATTATTTTATGTGCTTTCGCTTTGGTAAATGCTTGATGAACTAAAGAAATAAGATATAAAGAAAACATAATAAGAAGTCAAGAACATCACAAGTAATTATCAAGTATAAGAAAATCGTTTTGCCTTTCCGATTTTCTAACATGGTATGAGAGCTTTGGTGAAGAAGAAAAAAAAGGCAATCTCGAGCACTTGATCAAGGAACCATTCAAAAGGATTATATCAGGGGAGAAGTCTACTATAATGATGTCTAACACAATCAAGTGAGAGAACAAACTTGAAGGAGCCTCAAACTACAGGTCTTGGAAGAAGAAGATTGACCTCACCTTGAAAAGAACAAGGTACTTAACTTGGTCAAAGGAAAAGTAAAGAAGCCTACAGACGACTCTAGTGATGCTAACAAAGTAAAGTTCAAGGAATTGGAATTGGTGGCCATCACTCTAATGGTAGAAGGAATAAAGGACAACCTTGTCCCATTCATAGCCAACATGCTCAGGAAATGTATGAAGCCTTGTCAAATTTATTCACTATTAAGAACATTGGTCAAGTAACAAGTTTGAAAAATGAGTTAAGCACCACAAAGATGACTAAAGAAGACACAGTGGCCTCCTTCTTTGTGAAGATAGCAAGAATCAGGGATGATCTTTTGGCCATTGATGAAATTGTTCCAGAAAAAGAACTCATGATCACTGCTCTATTAGAATTTCCACCTACTTGGGGTGCATTTGCTGCAGGACTTAACAGTTGGAAGGAAGCTCCCACTTTTGAAGAACTATGGACTGCCTGCAATCAAGAAGAATTGAGGATCTCACTAGTTGCCAATCCTGAAGGAGTATCAAATGCCTACATTGCAACATAAAGGAAAGAAATCGAAAGGACTAAGGAAGAAAGTTGACATGTCCAAGGTGTTAGCGCTTGAATTTGGCCTCAGGCTGAAGAAGGCAAAATCCAAGGCAACATCAAACCACTTAGCCTCGTAGCTAGCCCTACAAGGACAGGAGAGGGCTCTCTCCAGTCTATCTCAGCAAAAAGTTTTCTAAAAGGGGCTGAGATGACTTTAAAAGAAACTGATTTTAGGCTAGTAAATTGATAAAAAGGGGTTTTTAATAAAATGATGAGGTTTTTCTGGGCTGCATGGGGCAAAGAAACAGCTTGAACAGAGAAATGTAATCAAAAACACAGATTATCTCCTGAGGCAAGGTAGGCAAGAAATTTTAAAATCAAATTGAGATTAAATGGAATGGCAAGACTATTGAGGAGCTGACAAGGGCATAGAAGATGAATCCTTGTCAAACAGAAGAAAACATTAAATATGAACAAACTTAAAGGCAGAGCATATAAATTATGAATTCTACCTTAACACTTCATTTGTTCAAATGGAAACGATCATGAAATGACATGAACACATAACAGGCTACATATGAAACAAAAGAGGACACAAATGTTAAATCTCATACCACAGGAATCTCAGGGGTCAGAGTTGCATTTTTTAATTAAAATCTCTGTCAAACAGCGGTACAATGAAACTCTCTATTCTCCACCAGCGCTCAGAACTCTCTCCCTTTCTAACTTTTACAAATGATTTTTTAATACATTAAATAAACGCTGCTAGGGGAAAAACAAATCGACCCCAAAACAGGGATTTGTTTTATCATTATTAATAAATAAAACTAAGAAAGAAACAATCAGCGCTTCTGAAGATAGAATAGCGCTCCTTCTACTCGAATCTGTTGATAACTGATGAAGAGGTGGCTTTTACAGGTGTCAATCCCATTACTAAAAATAAACATAGGCAACCGAATCTTGTTCAAGTTGAATGTAATGAAGCAGTGTAGAATTCTTATCTTTCAACAGGATAATAATGATTTGTGCGAGAATCTAGTCTGACAATTCTCTCTTCCATGTGCTGAGATGGAAAAAGTGGCTTGCTTGGAGCTACAGGGTCCTTAAAAAAAAAACTTTTCAATATCCTGAACCAGGAACTCAGCTTCCTTTGATGTCATATTACCTGAAACATAGCATTCAAAGAATGTCCGTGAAGTTATCCGTGGGATAAATTTCAGAAGGTTATCTGTTTCAATATGGGGAAGAACCTCAAGGAAATCATTCCTTTGCCACATGCGATGATTTATCAGTAATGAACTGTAATATAAAGCCTGCTGATATGGCTGCTGAAATTTATAATTTGGGTACTCCTTCAAAATGTTTTCCTTGATCACGAAAAATCTATCCTCCTTGACTTCGAAGTGTACCATCTTTTCCAAAATCTTCTCCAATAAAATTCTCATCTTATGATTGTAACCGACAATAGTCACCTGGAACTTCGTACCAGTGTGATGAATATCATAAGAAAGTCCAGCAACCCTGGCATAATAAGCATATTCATTTAAGTAATCCATCAATAACATTGTAAAAATTTGTGTTAGAACTTCTGCTTTCTGGTGAACAATTTGATGTAGGACAGTTGAAATCCAGCTTGACGTAAGCCTTCGGTGTAAAGAACATTGTATCTGGCTTATACCATAACCTTGAAAATTCAGATTTCCACAGCAACACAGGATGTTCGACCCTTTCCTCCATTTGTTTGAGCATTAAGTCTGTAGGTATAAACATATTTGGCAAGGGTAATCCTAATCTTGCATCTGGTTGTGAAACTTCCCATTGCTTAACTAAATCATCCTTTATTTTCTCAACTGAGAAAGCAGTTCCATACCATGGTTCAATTTCATTTGTCTGTCTCTGAAGATGGCTTTTGACATTCAGAAGGTTCATCATCTGCAGACTGGGGAGGCCCATCAGGTAGTAAGAGAAGTACTCGTTGATCTTAGAGTCTCCAGAACATCTGCAGGACAGTGGTGAGATAGATTTGGGCAAAGAAGATGCAAAAGTGGACGCCGCCCATACTTGGCTAATGCCAATTCTTTCAAATCTTTTTCTAGCTCACGAAATATAAACTTAGAAACAAGACTGGTGTCATCAACAAAACTGAGAATGCCCATGAAGAGAAGATATAATTTCTTGAAATTGTTCCTTGTTTGCATGATCTAACATCTTTGTCACAAGATGTACAGCATAAGTATTTCGTGCCAGTTTTAAAAAATGTGGACGCAGCTCCTGATAAACACTGTCCCTCTCTGCTGACTGACAATACTTGATGCACGTCTGTAAGACGCGTGAAGAAATGTGGGAACCCATATTTTGTTCATTGTCTCTAATAACTGCATCATGGTCATCTATTTCTCGACCAAACTCATTTTTCAGTAAATCTCCTGAGTTTCCTACAACTGCACGTCTCATATTGACGTGGATGAAATGGTGGTTTGGATGGTAAAACCAAGCTTAGGTACTCTTCACAAAGAGTTTGATTGTAGCATTTGTCCATGCCCAATGTTGCAATTCGCTTTGCTACATAATCCATCCAACCCTCAGGCCGAGCATCCAGGTACTCTCTTGTCAAGACTGTGGTCATGTTGCGATACTGTTCCTAGAGCAATATGGTCTCACAAACATCAAATGGGTACTTCAGTGGTTCATAAAATTTGAATTGTTCATTATACCAGGTGCTGTTTGTGCCTTCAGGGCATGCAAGAATAATTTTACAGTGGTCCACTATAGTTGCCGTAAGCCCCAGACCATTCCTTTTCACGCATTGTTTGACTTGTTTCTGGAAGTCATAGAAAGTCTTCGTATTGTTTGTTTCATGCAATCCACAGTTTCAACATTGTGCTTAATCAAAACCAAAGTTGACACTTGTTTCAACTGTTCGCTCTGCCGTTCTGGAAGAAACTCCAGCAATGAATTTAACAGCCTTTTTATGCTATAGCGCTGATCTGAAACAGAATCAGGTGTTGATGTGAAATCGATGTTCTTTCTGTTTGTGTTTTTGCAGGGATAGGAGCTGATGAATCCTGGCAAGGTGACCAGGGCCTGCTTTGACATTCTTCATGAGGGCAGACTTTTAAAAATATACTTATTGCAAACCACTAATTTGCCAATTTCTTCTCCAAAACAGGGTTTTGGAGAAGAATTATCCTTTTGATCTTTGAAACCTTTGAAATAATGAACCTTCTTTTGGCTTTGCACATGTTATTGAAACATTAGCTCTGCAAACATCTAAGTTGTGGTTGGTGAAGGCTGGTTGACATTAGCCTGCATATTGAAAAGAGACTTTGACAGCCACCTGTCTGAATTGGACTCTGACAGAGGACTTGAGAAGACGGAGTCTAACATTGGCTCCAATTGGGATGGCAGCTGCCGCTTCGTGGAGGTGCCAAGAACCGCAGAACTTTGGGAGAGCAGACAGTGCCTCCATCCACTGGGCAATGGAGTCCATTATTTCAACAAATCAACACAACTGAAGACTCAACTTATTAACTGGAAACTGACTGAGTTGATTGAAAGACTAATTCGGCAAACTTCAAACTAAACTGTAATGAAACTGGAACAAAATGTTGCCTTTTGGCTGCTTATTTATTTACAAAATCTACCCTACTTTGTTGTAAAAACACTAGATCAAGTAATACTGAAGTGCCAGATCAACCATTCAAGTAAACCTGAAAATGATGTCGCCTGAAAATGTTTCCACGAGGCCACAGATGTAATTGCTGGCAGCCCTTCATGCACGTAATGAGCCTGGTCACGTACAAGACAGCCTGATCTATCAATCAAACTGAAAAACGTGTCCATGTAAGTTGCCATTGGATCGCGGAAGCCGGACTCTGTTAGCTGCCCCAACTCTGCAATGCATATTTCCAGCTGCTCACTGTCAATATAAACATCTGTAGACAATTCTATGATTTCTTGTTTCAATGGAGGAAGGATTTCCAAGAACTTTTTAGGGTCTTGGAAATCATATGATTGGATCTGCTCATCTAAACATTGAATCTCCTTTTCAATTCTTTCAACAACTAACTCACAAAATCTAGTTTTGAACCAAGGGAACTTTGGAGATTTCAACCAATGAAGCAAGGCACTGAAAACATCTTCATCAAATTCAGTATCTGCTAACTCATTTCTTATTTCTTCTACAGCTTCACACAGGGCAGGGTTTGCCACATACCCCACCATTGCGTAAATGGATCAGCGAGCACTGGACTGTCTGGATCGAATTGGAGTCGCCAGGTGAATGGTTCAGCCTGCATATGTGTCTGACTGCTGTCCACCATCAGCATCAGATCTGCAATTTGATTTCATGTACTGGGACAAGACAATCAACAAGTCGAATGTTCTCCCCAGTATGGTCGCCAATATGTTAGCGCTTGAATTTGGCCTCAGGCTGAAGAAAGCAAAATCCAAGGCAACATCAAATGACTTAGCCTCGTAGCTAGCCCTACGAGGACAGGAGAGGGCTCTCTCCAGTCTATCTCAGCAAAATTTTTTCTAAAAGGGGCTGAGATGACTTTAAAAGAAACTGATTTTAGGGTAGTAAATTGATAAAAAGGGGTTTTTAATAAAATGATGAGGTTTTTCTGGGCTGCATGGGGCAAAGAAACAACTTGAACAGAGAAATGTAATCAAAAACACAGATTATCTCCTGAGGCAAGGTAGGCAAGAAATTTTAACATCAAATTGAGATTAAATGGAATGGCAAGACTGCTGAGGAGCTGACAAGGGCATAGAAGATGAATCCTTGTCAAACAGAAGAAAACATTAAACATGAACAAACTTAAAGGCAGAGCATATAAATTATGAATTCTACCTTAACACTTCATTTGTTCAAATGGAAACGATCATGAAATGACATGAACACATAACAGGCTACATATGAAACAAAAGAGGACACAAATGTTAAATCTCATACCACAGGAATCTCAGGGGTCAGAGCTGCATTTTTTAATTAAAATCTCTGTCAAACAGTTGTACAATGAAACTCTCTATTCTCCACCAGCGCTCAGAACTCTCTCCCTTTCTAACTTTTACAAATGATTTTTTAATACATTAAATAAACGCTGCTAGGGGAAAAACAAATCGACCCCAAAACAGGGATTTGTTTTATCATTATTAATAAATAAAACTAAAAAAGAAACAATCAGCGCTTCTGAAGATAGAATAGCGCTCCTTCTACTCGAAACTGTTGATAACTGATGAAGAGGTGGCTTTTACAGGTGTCAATCCCATTACTAAAAATAAACATAGGCAACCGAATCTTGTTCAAGTTGAATGTAATGAAGCAGTGTAGAATTCTTATCTTTCAACAGGATAATAATGATTTGTGCGAGAATCTAGTCTGACAATTCTCTCTTCCACGTGCTGAGATGGAAAAAGTGGCTTGCTTGGAGCTACAGGGTCCTTAAAAAAAAAAAACTTTTCAATATCCTGAACCAGGAACTCAGCTTCCTTTGATGTCATATTACCTGAAACATAGCATTCAAAGAATGTCCATGAAGTTATCCGTGGGATAAATTTCAGAAGGTTATCTATTTCAATATGGGGAAGAACCTCAAGGAATTCATTCCTTTGCCACATGCGATGATTTATCAGTAATGAACTGTAATATAAAGCCTGCTGATATGGCTGCTGAAATTTATAATTTGGGTACTCCTTCAAAACGTTTTCCTTGATCACGAAAAATCTATCCTCCTTGACTTCGAAGTGTACTATCTTTTCCAAAATCTTCTCCAATAAAATTCTCATCTTATGATTGTAACCGACAATAGTCACCTGGAACTTCATACCAGTGGGATGAATATCATAAGAAAGTCCAGCAACCCTGGCATAATAAGCATATTCATTTAAGTAATCCATCAATAACATTGTAAAAATCTGTGTTAGAACTTCTGCTTCTGGTGAACAATTTGATGCAGGACAGTTGAAATCCAGCTTGACGTAAGCCTTCGGTGTAAAGAACATTGTATCTGGCTTATACCATAACCTTGAAAATTCAGATTTCCACAGCAACACAGGATGTTCGACCCTTTCCTCCATTTGTTTGAGCATTAAGTCTGTAGGTATAAACATATTTGGCAAGGGTAATCCTAATCTTGCATCTGGTTGTGAAACTTCCCATTGCTTCACTAAATCATCCTTTATTTTCTCAACTGAGAACGCAGTTCCATACCATGGTTCAATTTCATTTGTCTGTCTCTGAAGATGGCTTTTGACATTCAGAAGGTTCATCATCTGCAGACTGGGGAGGCCCATCAGGTAGTAAGAGAAATACTCGTTGATCTTAGAGTCTCCAGAACATCTGCAGGACAGTGGCGAGATACATTTGGGCAAAGAAGATGCAAAAGTGGACACCGCCCATACTTGGCTAATGCCAATTCTTTCAAATCTTTTTCTAGCTCACGAAATATAAACTTAGAAACAAGACTGGTGTCCTCAACAAAACTGAGAATGCCCATGAAGAAAAGATATAATTTCTTGCAATTGTTCCTTGTTTGCATGATCTAACATTTTTGTCACAAGATGTACAGCATAATTATTTCGTGCCAATTTTAAAAAATGTGGACGCAGCTCCTGATAAACACTGTCCCTCTCTGCTGAATGACAATACTTGATGCACGTCGGTAAGACGCGTGAAGAAATGTGGGAACCCATAATATCTGGAATTTTTCCTTTCATTTTGTTCATTGTCTCTAATAACTGCATCATGGTCATCTTTTTCTCGACCAAACTCATTTTTCAGTAAATCTCCTGAGTTTCCTTCAACTGCACATGTCTCATATTGACGTGGATGAAATGGTGGTTTGGATGGTAAAACCAAGCTTAGGTACTCTTTACAAAGAGTTTGATTGTAGCATTTGTCCATGCCCAATGTTGCAATTCGCTTTGCTACATAATCCATCCAACCCTCAGGCGGAGCGTCCAGGTACTCTCTTGTCAAGACTGTGGTCATGTTGCGATACTGTTCCTGGAGCAATATGGTCTCACGAACATCAAATGGGTACTTCAGTGGTTCATAAAATTTGAATTGTTCATTATACCAGGTGCTGTTTGTGCCTTCAGGGCATGCAAGAATAATTTTACAGTGGTCCACTATAGTTGCCGTAAGCCCCAGACCATTCCTTTTCACACATTGTTTGACTTGTTTCTGGAAGTCATAGAAAGTCTTCGTATTTTTTGTTTCATGCAATCCACAGTTTCAACATTGTGCTTAATCAAAACCAAAGTTGACACTTGTTTCAACTGTTCGCTCTGTCGTTCTGGAAGAAACTCCAGCAATGAATTTAACAGCCTTTTTATGCTATAGCGCTGATCTGAAACAGAATCAGGTGTTGATGTGAAATCGATGTTCTTTATGTTTGTGTTTTGGCGAGGATAGGAGCTGATGAATCCTGGAAAGGTGACCAGGGCCTGCTTTGACATTCTTCATGAGGGCAGACTTTTAAAAATTATACTTATTGCAAACCACTAATTTGTCAATTATCCTTTTGATCTTTGAAACCTTTGAAATAATGAACCTTCTTTTGGCTTTGCACATGTTATTGAAACATTAGCTCTGCAAACATCTAAGTTGTGGTTGGTGAAGGCTGGTTGACATTAGCCTGCATATTGAAAAGAGACTTTGACAGCCACCTGTCTGAATTGGACTCTGACAGAGGACTTGAGAAGACGGAGTCTAACACAAGGTAGAATGCTATCAATGTCATAAGAAGGGTCACTACAAGAGTGACTGTCCCGACAACCCAAGAAACAAGAAGAGAGAAAGAGATCAAGCCAACATTGTTGAAGGAGACCCACAGAAAGTCAAACCCGAAGAATCTGACATAAGGGACTTACACTACTAAGTCCTTTGCTTTTAGTCTTAGATATTCTATTTTATATTTTTGATGTTTTAGAATTTATAGGTTTTAACTTGTTTTTGGAAAAGACTTCTTCTTTTGTTTTATAAGTTTATAGGTATCCCTCAAGCTTTGGAGGAAGCCCCCAACAACTCCCAAAAATAAGTATCTCATTTCCTTTCAGTTTTTGGTTTCATGTACTCATTTAGTTTTGATTATATTAATACTAATCACCATTCTCCCTCTATTGTTTTGATTAGGAAAACCTCTGATATATCCTTAAGGAGTATGGAAGAGAGCCACCCAAGATAAGGTTTGTCAACAAACAAAGGTATGCCTTAAACTACAAAAACATTGACTTCTTTAGTAAATGTTCATTCATTTGACAATCGGTTACTAACATTGTTGTGTTTAGCTATGTTGAATCATATTGATTCTTATTCTGGGTGATTCATCAATTGGTAAATCTACACCACTCCTATTCTTAACTGATTTTATTGTGTGAAAGTTTGCTGCAATAATTGATTTATTTCTCCTACTTATTTATGATAAGTTATTTACCAATACTTCAGTAAATACCAAAATAAATTCAGTTGCAGGCTTCACAAACTAGAACTGAAAATTAAATGGCAAGAGAAACATCAACATATGAACAATCATATTGACACACTTGTTTTTGGACAATCATCCCTGGAAAAACCCAATGTAGGAAAACCGTTGCAGCAGATTTGAGGATTCTTATTATTGACAGTAAATATCTTAATACAATCTAGAATGCTCATCTAGCAATCCTTTACAGAGAAAATACTGGCGGAAAATCTAAGTGAGTTTTACCTCACTTCACCCAGCAGAATTCTGGTTGATCTGGCACAAGACTGGCTAATACTAGTTATTTCTGCAATGGCCCTGCGTCAACTTCTCAGGCTCTATGTCAGCCCCGCGTCACCTTCTCTACCATCTGCATCATCTCTCCCGGTTGTTCCGACAGTTCCCGACAGTTTCAGTTGTTCTAGCAGTTCTGGATTTTGCGTGACAAGCAGCTTTTCTGCGTAATCTCTCCCTGCTACTGTGTTGCCTCTGCGTTAGATCTCCCGGATGTTTAGGCAGTTCTCGGCAGTTCCCACCAGTTTTGGTTGTTTCGACAGTTCTGGATTCTGCGTGACAGGCAGCTTTTCTACGTCAACTCTCGCGGCTACTGCGATGCCGCTTTGCAAGCTCTCTCCGTTATGTATTTTCTGGAAAGTATTTCTCCCGAATGCTCTCTGCCCCTCAGCTACAAGATCTCCCCAATCGATTTTCCCCCTGAGAACTTCTCACCTCAGAGAATCGATTTCCTCAATCTCTCTGTCTGTATCCAAATGAACCCCAAGCCTCCATTTTATACTTTTCCTATTGAGTACTCAACGACCATGGTTAAGTCTCTAATCAACGGTTAAGATTAAAACATGACTTGATCTGCCTTCTAGATCATTCTCACCCATATTTTGATTAATACCCATTAATATTTTAATTTACCTAAGTTTAGACTTAGGAACTCCACTAAAATATTAATTACTTTAATAAAATACAATCCAAGTAGAATTTCACCAAACAGTTTCTAGGTTCTTTAGAACTCATGTGCCTTAGCATCTCCACCAATTTTCAAGGCTAGAGCACTTCCGATGCTACCAAAAAAATAACAGTCCCTCAACAAGGAAAGTGCTCTAGCAATAATGTCCACCTGCATGCTGCTCTATTTCTGAAGCACCTCCTTTCTGCACTGTTGATGCCACCAACACTGTGCTACTATTGCCACTATATTGCTGCCCATGACACTGCCACTGCCACTGTTTCATCTATACTATAGCTCCCTCTCAAACGCTGCATCATTCTATTGAAATGGATTTTCCAACATACCCATATGTTCCCGAAATTGAACAAACTTGGCTCTTCCTAGAGCCTTGGTGAGTATGTCTGCCACCTGATTTCCTGTGGGAGTGTACTCCAACTATACCACTCCAGAGTCCACGCTGAGCCGAATCTCTGATAAAGTGACACCGAATATCGATGTGTTTGGAGCAATCATGAAATACTGGATTTTTAGAGAGCTTGATACAACTCTGATTATCAAAGAAGATCCTTGTCACTTCCATCCTTCTCCTGAATAGATTTACAAGCAGTTTCCTGAGCCATATAGCTTCACATGTTGCTTTGCTAGCTTCCATATACTCAACTTCAGCAAAGCTCAGAGCTACAAACTTCTGCTTCTTACTGCACCAGGAGGTCATCCCAGATCCAATACCGAAGCAATACCCAGCAGTACTTTTCCTATCTACTGAACTTCCTGCCCAATCTGCATCAGTGAATCCACTCAATTCGATATCATTGCCCTTGGTGTAACTTAATCCAAAATTTACTGTTCCACGCACATACCTGAGAATGTGCTTTGCTACTGCCTAGTGTGCCCTTTTTGGTTCCACCATGAACTGACTAAGGGTGTTGACAGCATAACACAAGTCTGACCTGGTGTTGACCAGATACATAAGTGACCCAATGAGTTGTCTGTATAAGGTGGGGTCCACTTGTCTCTCGAAGCATCTATTTTCTTCCAATTGGTAATCATAAGCGTAGCCATAGGTCGACAATCCTGCATTCTGAATCTTTTCAGAATTTTTGATGCATATCTTCCTTGGCCAAGGAAGATCTCACCATCCTACTGCCAAACTTCTAATCCCAGAAAATAGTGCATTAGCCCCGAATCCTCCATATCAAACTCAGTTTCCATGTTCTTCTTACAATCCTCTATGAGTCTGGATGATCCTGTCAAAAATAGACCGTCCACATACAATACCAAAATCAACGGCTCACCTTCTACTAGCAGATAATAAAGATTGGGATTGGCATCGCTCTTGATGAATCCCAATTGTTGTAAGTAGCTGTCAATTCGACCATACCAAGCTCTGAGTGCTTGTTTTAGCCCGTACAAGGCTTTCTTCAACCTATACACATGAGTTCTCTTTTCATGTGTTTCATAACCTTCTGGTTGTTTGATATATACCTCTTCTTCTATCACCCCATTTAAGAACGTTGTCTTGACATCCATTTGGTGAATCTCCCATCTCATTTGTGCTGCAAGGGATATAATGGATCCGACAGAGGTATATCGAGCTACTGGTGCAAAGGTTTCCTCATAGTCTATTCTTTCATTTTGCGCATATCCTTTTGCGACAAACCTAGCCTTGTACTTATCTACGCTGCCATCTACAACATACTTAATCTTGTAGATCCATCTTGAACCTACAACTGATTTGTTCTCTGGTCTTGGTAAGATTTCCCAGACATCATTTGTCATGATAGAACTATACTCTTCTACCATGGCATCCACCCATACCTGGTGTTGTACGGCTTCTTGAAAACTAGAGGGTTCTTCGACCTGAGCTACCAATGCTTGGTACCTATCAGGTTGTCTACGTTGCCTTTTCTCGGCTCTAGGAGCTCCAACGAATTCCTTTGCGTCCCTCAGAGTCTGTCGTACTTCTCGGCTAGTTCTTCCACTAGTGGTGGGAGGTTCCATCTATTCCTCTTCCTGTACCTATTGTGACACTCTTGGCTCCTCTTCTCTTGAGGAGATGCTAGTACAAGTTACTACGCTTTAACCAGATACTTGTCTTCCTGCCATATTCCATCCCTATTGCAGGACTAGAGCATCCTCATCCTGTTCTTCAAATGGCATCTCACAAGATTTCCTGAAGGTTCTATCATCCATGAACTTCGCATCCCACCTTACTACAATCTTTTTGCTGCTCAAAATGCAGATCTAATACGCCTTTGAAGTCTCGTTGTAACCTACTAGATACCCAACTTCTGCAGTCTGCTCTAACTTGCTCCGCTTCTCTTTTGGAATATGGCAATAATCTACACTTCTGAATATCCTGAGGTGACTTACTTCCGACTTCTTTCCCATGAAAACTCCCTCTGGTGTCCTCTTTCTTTAAACCCTATGAGAAGTCCCGTTCTAAATGTGTACAGTCACACTGCATGCTTCTACCCATAAAAACTTGGGTAGATTATGATTGTATAACATCACCTTTGCTGCTCCAACAATAGTATTGTTCTTCCTTTCTGCGACTCCATTTTGTTCTAGATTATAGGGTGTTGTCCATTCTCTTTGGATCCCTTCTCTTGCACAAAAATCAATGAAGTTCTTATTCGTGTATTCTCCGCCATTCTTTGAACACAATATCTTGATCTTCCTTCCTATCAAGTTTTCCACTAGAGCCTTAAACTCTTTAAATCGATCAAAGACCTCATCCTCGGTTCTCAAAAAATAGATCCAAGTTTTCCTGGAATGGTCATCTATAAAAGTAACAAAATACTCAGCACCACTGATGGCCCTTGTTGATTTGGGGTAGCATCGGATGTGCTCTAGCCATGAAAATTAGTGGACACTCGAGAGCCTAAAGAACATGAGATCTCCAAGACCCAAAAATGGTTTGGGCAGATTCTAAAAGGTTTGGGAGATATTAAAATAGTTAATATTTTTAATGGAGTTCCTAAGTCTAAACTTAGGAAAAATAAAATATTAATGGGTATTAATATAAAACTGGGTTAGAAGGTTCCAAAAGACATGGATCAAGCCAAATCTAATCTTAGTCGTTGATTAGAGATGTAATCTCAGCCGTTGAAGGACCAACGGGAAAAGTAAAAGAGGAGGCTTGAAGATCAGTTGGAGAAGACACCAAAGTGATCAGTCATTCGATTTTCTAGAGCGGGGTTTGCTAAGAGAAATCGAATTAGTGATCAGTTTGAAGCGAGGGGCAATGCGTACTGGACAGAGAGGTAGAGATAGTGCCGAGAGACCAGTGCAGAGGCAGAGGGGCAGACGCAGAAGCCAGAGCAGGCCATGCAGAGCCCAGCAGAGACAGTGCAAAGGCTAGAGGGCATGCATCATCCACGTAGAAGGCAGCAGGAGTGACGCAGAGGGTCCCAAAGGCTACGCAGTGCCTCAGAGGGCTGACGCAAAGGGTTCTGAGGCTAACGCAGAGGCCAGGAGGGCTGACGCAGTGCTTCAGTGTTGTTGGAGAGGGTTTCGTGGGGCAGATTTTCTGAATATCTGCTTCCAAATAGAGAGGTATTACTGTCGGTTATTTTTCTCTGTCGGGTGAGCCAGTTTGGCACCCAGTTGTACTCAAGGATAGACTGCATAATAAATAAACCCTCAGAATTGTTGCACCGGTTTTCCCAAGTTGGGTTTTTCTGGGGACGAGTTGTACAAAAATAATTGTGTCACTTGTGTGTTTGTTATTTCTTTCAGTTGTTGATCTGTAGATGGTTGAGACTGTATTGTGTTTATTTCGATGTTTATATGTTTAAATAACTTATTTGTAATTAACAAGTAGGAGAAATAAACCAGAAGAATACAGATAAAAATTCTAACAGATAGACTTAAAAATTTCAACAACCCTTGTAGACATCAGACCGCAAATGTCTGAGTGTATTAACCCCAATACACTCTTAGCTCTATTGTTGCTTTTGGATATGCTGCTTTAGTGTACTTACTAGCACGCAGCCTCTACATGTATCATCATGCTTGGTAGTAAGCACTGGAACCCCCATAACAGTTTCCTTGAGCATTTGTAACGCCCCATGATGTAAATGTCCCATCGTCCTATGCCAAAGCTCATTTAATTCTTTTTCTCCCTCGACATTACTGCATATCAGTGCCATAGGAGACTCAAGTTGAAACGTGTATAATCTGTTGCTTCAAGTTCCAATCTGGGTCCTCTTTTTCCACCTTGGATGCTTGACATATACTCTATTACCAATGAAGTATACATCATATCCCTTATCTTGTAATTGAGAGACAGAAATCAAATTCATTCCCATACCTGGCACATGCAGTACATTCGTGGCCTGAAGACTATCTCCTGTTGCTGTCTGGAATATAACGGTTCCTTTTCCTACTAGGGTGCACTTCGTCTTGTTACCCATTGTGATTTGAAAGTTCATTTGTTCCTCCTGATAGCTCGAGAAATATTCTCGTTCTCCAGTCATATGAGCTGAAGCCCCACTATCAATGTACCAGTCCTCGACTGATGCAGAACTTGATAGGCAAGCAAACTCCTCTTCCAGCCTGGAAGCTAATTCGGAAATATTCTGATCCCTACTGTTCTCCATGCCCTTTTTCTTTGCTTCCATCTTGCCTAAACCTTGCTTTGAAACCATGTGAAGATTTGTTGCAATAATTGAATTATTTCTCCTACTTATTTATGATAAGTTATTTACCAATACTTCAGTAAATACCAAACTAAATTCAGTTGCAAACTTCACAAACTAAAACTAAAAATTAAATGGCAAGAGAGACATCAGCATATGAACAATCACATTGACACACTTGTTTTTGGACAATCGTCCCCAGAAAAACCCAATGTGGGAAAACCGGTGCAGCAGATCTGAGGATTCTTATTATTGGCAATAAATATCTGAATATAATCTAGGATGCTCATCTAGAAAACCTTTACAAAGAAAATACTAGCGGAAAATCTGAGTGAGTTTTACCTCACTTCACCCAGCGGAATTCTGGCTGATTCGGCACAAGACTGTCTAGCCCCGGCTATTTCTGCGGTGGCCTTGCGTCAGCTTCTTAGGCTCTGCATCAACCCTGCGTCACCTTCTCTGCCCTTTGTGTCAGCTCTCCCAGTTGTTCCAGCAGTTTCAGTTGTTCCGGCAGTTCTGAATTCTGTGTGACAGGCAGCTTTTCGGCGTCAGCTCTCCCGGCTATTGCGTTGCCTCTGTGTCAACTCTCCCGGCTGTTCCGGCAATTCCCAGCAGTTCTCAATATTTCTGGAAGTTTCGGATGTTCCAACAGTTCTAGATTCTGTGTGACATGCATCTTTTTTGTGTCAGCTCTCTTGACTACTGCACTGCCTCTCTGCAAGCTCTCTCCGCCTCTCTATTCTGTATTTTCTGGAAAGTCCTTCTCCCGGATTCTCTCTGCCCCTCAACTACAAGATCTCCCCAATCGATTTTCCTCCTGAGAACTTCTCACCTCAGAAAATCGATTTCCTCAATCTCTCTGTGTGTATCCAAATGAACCACAAGCCTCCATTTTATACTTTTCCTATTGAGTCTTCAACAGCCAAGATTAAGTCTCTAATCAACGACTAAAGATTAAAACATGACTTGATCTGCCTTCTAGATCATTTTCACCCATATTTTGATTAATACCCATTATTATTTTAATTTCCCTAAGTTTAGACTTAGGAACTCCATTAAAAATATTAATTATTTTAATAAAATACAATCCATGTGGAATTTCACCAAACAGTTTATGGGTTCTTTAGAACTCATGTGCCTTAGCCTCTCCACCAATTTTCAAAACTAGAGCACCTTAAATGCTAATGTGAATGTTTGAAACCCTAAACTACTTAGGGATATTGTGAAATGATATTTGAAGTTCTTGTTGATAATGTCATCTTTGGGATTTCGATATGATCAAGAAATATTAACTTGTTAGGGTTGAATGATGTTTGTTTGAGATCTCGAACCTTTGAAATTTTGGAATAGTAGGGTTTGCTTTGCTATGTTATGAAACCCTAGATCTTTAGGGTTTGATTGGGCCTATAAGCAAAACCTACTCATATATATATATGTGTGTGTGTGTGTGTGTGTCCATTGGTTGAAACCCTAGCTTGGTTTAGGTTAGTATATGTCTAATGTATTAATGATGTTTAACATATGATATGCTTATGCATGATAATGAATTTTTAGATATGTGTGTTGACCTAGTTATTGATGGTCATAAGTCTTAGGATTTAATATAAGTCCTTGTCTGAGATTCTAAGATGATGATATTTATCTAGGGTTCTGCAGCCAAACCCTAGTAGTAGTTAAATTCTCTAGAATGTATGATATAACAATCTGAGATCTATTTAACGATTGTTGAGATTGTGAAAATGGAATTCTAGGGTTTTGGAGTTAAACCTTAGTTGAAGTAAAAATCTCTGATGTATGATGACAATGTGATAATTTGAGATTTGTGTAAGATTGTTGAAATCTGAGTTTTAGTTGTAATTAATGTTTGATTTAAAATCTAGGGTTTTCAACTAACCATAGAGGAAGCTAATCATGTTAATAACAAAGTTGTGATTGGTTTTGATTGATTCTTTTGTATGAATCCCTAGTGGAAAGTCTGACATATGAATTCTGAAAGTTGTTAGATACCTTGTAGATCAATATTTGTTTGAATTGTTTCTAGGGTTTGCTATATGTTGTAGTAGGGTATGTCACACCTTTGAAAGAAACATTGAAACCCTATATGGAATGAAATTTGTTATGAAGTACTCTAGGGTTTATGACAAAGTCCCTAGTAAAGATGTTGAAGAGTATGTGTCTCTTGTTTATAATTATGTTTGGGTATCTGATATATATAAATTTGAAATGCTTCTATGATTCTGATATCTAACTTCATGCTTCTATAGATTTGGTTGTACTTTCTATCTAAGTTGTGCAGGTACACAATCTTCAATATGGTGAAGATGCTCGTTGATGTGAAAAGCATGATGAGGATGACGATAACTCTGATGAAATGGTTGGAAGCCAAGAAAGGTTCTCCAATGACGAAGAGAAGAAGTTGATCTCCCTAAGGAAGCCTAAATAGAAGAGATCTCCCTACAGTTAAGTGGGAGTCTGGATAAAGAGATGCTCCTTGGTTGAGAGGGAAGGCATAGCTTGGTTTTGATTGAAGAATGAATTTCGAAGGATATGTTGTTGAATGAGAAGTAGAAAAGAAACGTGTATGATTGAGGAATCTTTTGTCTGAGATTCGGTTGATAGCCCTACTATGAAAAGTTGAGAAGCAACATCAAGTTGTCTGGAAGACCTCGGAGGTTTGTATTTGATTATGTACATATGAAAGTATATTATTGATTGGGGTTGTGTTTGTACAGGTGAATCTCTGGAAGGTTTTGATAGCATGCTAGTTACCAATCAGTTTGATTAGGAGAGATTGTTGAGGCTTTGTGAGTGAAGCATTGCTTGGGAGGACATCTGGCCGACACTTTGTGTTGATGTCTAGGTCCCGAAGTTGGAAAAGGTGTTGTTGATTATAGAGCTCTATTTTTGGATACACACCTGGATCTTTGGGTTGGAGGTTAGCAAGTAAGCCTAATGGTACCTAGAGAGGCTAAAAACTTGAGTACATCTTATTCCCACATGGATAGATTGCCCTAGTCAGGAATCTAGTTTGTGGCATTGTGGTGCCTAAATTGTTGAGAGACCAATGGATAGATTGCCCTGGTCAGGAATCTAGTCCATGGCATTGCGGTGCCTAAAGTTCTTCATGGTTCATATAGTTGAGATCTTCATTGTACTTGTATATGATGAATACCTCCCTAGTTAAGAGGGAGTGTTGGAAAATGTAACTAGGTTCAATCTTCATTTAATGTATTTGAGTAATCTTGTAATGTACTTGTCAAAAGAATAAAGAAAATAATTTTTGTTATTATTATTGTGACTTATGAAAGTGGGTTTCATAATTGGGTCACCATGTTTTAGGTCAAAGTCCCCATTGAGGACTTCTAGGATTAATTCAGAGTCAATAGAGTCATTGTACTTTTAAAGAGACCCTTCTTGGAATTTTGAATCATGTAAAAAGATTAAGTATTGAGTCAAATGTAATTTATGTATCCTCCACATCAAGTCGGCCTAGAAGAGATCAAGTTGGCCTAAGGACATCAATTTGACCTCCCTTGAAGCCTATAAATAGAAGCAAGTCGAATTCATTTGGAGCACACTCTCTCACAAGAAAGTTCGATATCTCTTGAAGCCGGAAGAAGTGCGAAGTAGAAGAAGAAGGGGAAGGAAGTGCGAGTTGGGTGGAGTCTAAGGAGAAGAAGAAAAATGAAATTTTGGTGCCTCTCTCTTTGTTTCGTGCCCTAGTTTGGGAGATCGAAGTCTTCCAAGTTTTGTTGATGATGGAAGCTGCTACATAGTCGAAGTTGTTGGAAGCAGATCGCGATCGCGATTTTTTCAAAAATCGCGCTTTTTTCACCAGACCGCATAAAAGCGCTCGCCGGTTTTTTTTGGTGTGGATCGGAAGGTTTGGTCTTTGTCTAGGGCGAGAGAAAGTCTCAAGAGAATACTATTGAAAGTGAAGAGAATTTTGACTGGGTTTTCCCCTCGATGGTGGGGTTTTGCCCTGGCATAGTGTCTATATCTGGTATCCATTGTTTTATGTGTTTTCGCTTTGGTAATTGCTTGATGAACTAAAGAAAGAAGATATAAAGAAAAAAGAAAACCTAATAAGAAGTCAAGAACATCACAAGTAATTATCAAGAATAAGAAAATATTTTTGCCTTTCCGATTTTCTAACATTAGTAGGCCAATGGCCCCATAGCTTGTAGCATTGTTTTTGAACTTTATATGCCATTTAGATCCTCATTGATTATGTATTTTGTCACTGATATGTATTGCACTTAGTGCCATTTTGATATATTCACCTTTACATGGTATATAGATGAGCAAATTTTACATAATTTGTCCCTATTGGTATGGAATCATGGTTTTAAATCTCAAAAAATGTTAATTTTTCTTAAGTTCTATGTTGTTATAATTGCTTAAACAATGTAACATTCAATTTCATTCACCCCAAAACAATTAACCAATTATAGATAGAAAAGTAACTAGTAATGCACAATAGAAGATAGCCAAGCACAATGAGACACAAAGATTTTTGGTCAAAGACCAGGGAAAAACCCCACAAGGGGGAAAACCAAAATCAATTCTTCTTCTTCTTAGATATTCAATCAATGTTCAACTAAGATACATAATCCAATTTGTACATCCATGAACAGTCAAAGTCAACCTTTGACTTTCCCAAGTTAACCAAGTCAAATCCAGTCAAAGCTTGCAATCAACGAGCAAGAACAGGAGTGAATATCATGGTCACAGATGGTCAATGTATCCCTGCAATTTTTGTCCTCTTCCAACAATCAAGATCTCGGTCAAACAGTCCCTGAAATTTTCTGTCAAAGGAGAGATAGTTGACCTACGATCAACCTCATTCAACATGCCTAGAACAGAGATGAAAAGTGTGGTCAAACAAAGTCAAAGTCTCTTGCAATGTTTGACCTTCAACCACAGTGAAAATCTCAATCAACAAAAGCAGATTAAGCCTAGGTCAACAAAAGTCAAACAAATAAAGATATGTTGCTTAATGCAAAGAAGAAAAGTTCCTTTGACACCTTCAAATGTGTGGATGTACCCAGTAATTTTCAGATCAAATTGATGTGTGATGAGATGTGCCAAATGAGCTCCAACGAAGTTGTATTTATATGTGTTTGGAGAGGTGGCTTTTCACACATGTGGAGCCGACTTATCCTTCATGACGCTGACTTGGTCAAACTTGTAACTATGAATTTTCTCCATTATTTTTACTAATGAAATTTTGACAGAAGCTGCCAATTTCAACAGTCCCTCTCTCAGCTAGGGAGGAATTTCCAGCTACATCATAAGTCTCATTTCAAATGTACATGTCTCAACATAAGGGAAGTCAATAGT
This sequence comes from Pinus tabuliformis, assembly GCA_031772625.1. Taxonomy (NCBI): domain Eukaryota; kingdom Viridiplantae; phylum Streptophyta; class Pinopsida; order Pinales; family Pinaceae; genus Pinus; species Pinus tabuliformis. Next base: position 1,496,023,310 of record CM062817.1, on the reverse strand, counting down.
TGCACCATCATCTCATCTCATCTCATCTCAACTCAACAATGATGACTCAATCCATAGAAGAAGAAGAATGATCCATACTGACAATAGGGGAGATCGATTTACCACAACCAAGTCCATGGCAATGATAAATGAGCTTGGTAAAGATCACATACCTTATGTCCATTGACATCAAGTGGTAGAACACCTGCATCCAACACTTAGGGGAGATCAATTTACCACAACCAAGTCCATGGCATTCGCATCCGACCTTGGTAAAAATCACACACTTCTAAATCTCCTCACCCATTGGCCAGATGGGTGGCAATCCCAATAAGCTTAACCATCTCAACATGGCCCTTGGTCAATAATAGCACGAAGGTGACTTATGGGTAGGATGCATATTGGGGCATGTAATCAGTCAAGATCGTGGCTCCAAGGAGTACCCCCACACACAAGAGCCTCACTGCTCATCCCCCCCACCAAGTCCATGGCTAGTAGAAAGACTGGGGAAAGAGCATATGATCAATGTTCTCAATCAACAGTGTCCCTTCCCAAGGAGTGATACATTCTCCTGCACTCCAAGTTGCTCTCTGAAGAATAAGAACGTCGTTTTCGGGAAAGGCTTGCTGAGATGTCTGCAACCTATTCATCTGTCGATATGTGTTGGAGCCTCACTGCTCCTCTTTGTACCATATCTCTAATGTAGTGGTACCTGATCTCGATGTGCTTCGACCTGTCATGAAACATTAGATTCTCTAAAAGTTTGATCCCACTTTGATTGTCACAATATATGTAATATTCCTAGGCGGAAATTAACAGTAAATAACATAACAATGAACTAGGAACCAATGAAGCACGACCCTTACGAAACCCGTGGGTAAGAACGAGTCACATGCCGGGACGGGTCAATCGCATAGAACCCGTGGTCTAGACCCTTACCCTGCGGGTTTTGTACAAGACCCAGCTACCCGCATCAAACCCGCGGGTAGCCCATTAAACTCTCATCAAACCCCTATAAGACCCTCTGGGCATCAAAACCCACAATCTATCCAAAAATTCGAAATATTTTTTTTCTTTTTTCTTTTTTCTTTTTTCTTTTTTCTTTTTTGGAAATGAGGTGGAGGAAAAGGGAAATTGGAGGGAAAAAAAAGCTTTATAAGCACCTCTCTCCCTTCCATTTCTCATTCACTTATCATTTGAGTGTTTGGCTAATTTGTGTGAGTGCTAAAACTTGAGAGTGAAGCTAAAGAAGCGTGGAGGAGTTGTTGGAGGAGGCTAAAGGAGGCTTCGTTAGATCAAACTAAGCTTCAGTTAGGCTTCATGAACCTAGTTAGAATGTTTTCCATGTTATTTATTTTTGTTTTTTCTTTGTTTTTAATTTTTTTTAAAGTTTGCAATTCTTTTTGTTTGGGAATGCTTGTGGTTGAGTTTCTCAGCCACACAGGGCCTGTGTACTAGATTTATAGACTTGAATCAGAGGCGCGGATTGACCTTAGCAAAGTCTCAGACTCAATACTTCCTAAGAGTCCCGCCACTTTAGGTTCACATATGCATCAAAGTGCACATGTGCAGGCTTGTCGAACTCGACCTAAGACAGAATGACACAGAGCTTTTAGAAAGAGAGAGCTCCAAAACCCTGACTCAAATGCCTAAATGGCAATACATTTTCTTTATTTATAGGATTTCAAGAGAGCATCCAGTCTCTTCTCGAAATCTAACCTATCTACATAAAGTGTACAAACTATAGATCTCAAATCTAAACTTTTCCGTAGATTCTCTGAAATGTGGGTCAAGTCCCACCAAAAGTTGGAGAAGTGCTCCGAGTTTCAGATATTCGTCCGGAAAGTTAACCTAAGATTTTACTTTGGAGGACAGACCCCTCCACTTAGTCATTTAAACTGTCCTAAAAATATCTTCTAAGATTTACACAGTGGAGATTTTATCGGAATCCCACAATACCGGTCACACTCACTGTCAGGTGACTAGACATGAAATACAACCCACCATGCTTCCTTACAAAGATTCTGTCAGTCGCTTGGATATCCATAATTATCACTGTCACTTGAGTAATATAGATGTTGCAGGCTAGGTGACAAATGAGCTTCTGCATGAGGTGGCATGATATTATAGCACGGAAAGAAAGGAGATCCATACATACTAGGTACCCTCTCATCTATAGGATTACAAATCGATCCAAAGAATTGAGATATTTCCTTGTAGACGGGTTTCTCTGGTGGCTGAGTAGTATGTACTTTAAGTGTGTTGAACAAATGCTCTATCTGGAAGCAAAACCATGCCTCAGACTGTGCTGTTGTTCTAATATCTTCTCGAAGATAATCAATAAATTCATGTCTTCTGATGGTCCAGAATATTCCTTCTCTTGGGCACCAATCATGTAGCAGTATTTTGAACCAGGGCAGTGATTATAGGGGTTACACATAGAACTACATTCGAACATTAGCCAAACTCTCTTGGCATATTTGGTGTACAACAAGATATTACAATAGTCTACATAGCTTAGCCATGGCTCATACAGACAAATATATCTTTGTCCTGCAAAAGGTGCAAATCTAATGGCCCCTTGAAACATTATGGGCGACTCTATAAAATACATAATATTACTTACATTACTATGGCTACTATTAACCCATTTTTCAAGGATGTATTCATACGCAGGACTCTCCTTGACCCTATCTACAAGACATTGAAAACAAAATGACATATGACAATATTTACATATTAGAACCCATTGAAAACCCTCTGGAGCAAAGGGAGGTGTTGATGAAGTTGAAGCTGATGAACAACTGAACATCTTGATTTCTTTCGGAGCTACTTCTCTTGTAAAAAAAATCTGCTAAACAATTATCTTGCCCTTTTTATACTCGATCTCAAAGTCAAATCCATCCAACCATAAGCTCCATCTTAGTATCCTATTATTTCCTTGTTCTAACAATCTTTTGTTTCTAATCATCCCAGCCATATGTTTGAGATCTGTTCTTATAATGAATCTTACTGGCTTCGCGAACAACCTAAATCTCTTGACTCCATTTTTTACGGCAAGGATTTCTTTATGAGAAGATGGATACCTGAGTTCAGTGCCACTGAAACATCCTGATGCATATGAGCAAACTTCTTCCATTTTTTCATGCTTTTGCATCAAAACTCCCGCCCATACTTCATTGGATGCATCTATTTCTAAAATATAGGGCAATTCATGTCTTGGAAGAACCAGACTTGGCAGATTTTGGACCTTTTGTTTAATAATTTGAACTGCAATCGTCATAGATGGGGTCCATTCTATTCCTCTGAGCCTCTTCTATAGGACCTTGACATCTTTGGCTTGATTTTCATAAAACTGCCTAATGTAATTGAGGCTTCCCAAGAACCTCTGCAATTGTCTGCGATCATAAATGGCATCTGGAAATTCTATTAAAGCTTTCAACACATGTTCTTGTAATTCAACTTTGCCTTGGAATAGGATTAGTCCTAGATATTCAATTCTAGTTTTTGCAAACTCAAGCTTAGGCTTGCTGAGGACTAACCCATGCTTAAACTATCTCCAAGTGCTTTCTATGTTCTTTTAAGTCAAAAGAACAGATTAATAAGTCATCAATATAAACAATAACAAATTTCAAGTCCCCAAAAATATCTTCCATTCTTTTCTGGAATTCAGAGGGTGCATTCTTCAATCCAAAGGGCATTACTCGCCATTGGAACTGCTCGTGTGGTACCACAAAACCAGTCTTGTATCTATCAGATGGTTTGATCCCTATCTGCCAGAATCCACTCTTAAGGTCAAATTTGCTAAACACATTATTATTACTGATTCTGAAATAAAGCTTCTTTAGATGGCAGAGGATACCTGATAGGAAACAAAGCATCGTTTAATTCTCTATAGTTAATCACCATCCGAGGTTTACCTCTCTTTTGCTCTGAATGCTTGTTGACATAGAATGTTGGGCAAGCCCAAGGGCTTTTGCTTGGTTCGATCAACTTTCTTTCTAATAGTTCAACAATCTCCTTTTTACAAAGTTCGAGCTCTGGTGGGGACATCTAGTTTGCTGATGATTTCTGAGGTGTTCCAGAATAATTTTCTTTGTAGGGAAGATCCACAAAGTATTGCTCTCTTTGCCAAAATGCATTGGGTGCATTTGTTGTACATTCTGCTTCAATTTTCTCTGATGTCTTCTGGCCCTTGGATCTCAGCATTTCTGAATACTTTATTGATCTTTGCTAGCTTGTCAAGAGAACACTCAACTATATTTGGGATAGGGTCTACAATTTTATTTACATAACTCGACTTGCTTTGGATTTTTACAATTCTTCCTTGGATGTTGAGGAAAATATGGCTTGCTTCTACAACAAGAGGAAGATGTCTCCTTACAAAATCTTGTCCCAACAAAATATCACTACCTGTATCAAAACTGTACAAATTTACAGAAGTAGGAATTCCATTAAGAATAATCGGGAAATCAGGAGCCATAGCTCTGATAGTCATTAATGTCTTATTTACAGCTCTGAACTGCAAGTTTGTGGGTTGCCAATAATATTCAGGAATGGCACTATGTTTTGCACAGGAATTCATAGCTCCTGTGTCTAGTTGTGCATCCAAAGAATATTGTTTATAACCACTTACTTTGACATCTACTCTAATAACAATCCTATCTTCAAATCCCTTCATCTGGAGAATAGATGTACCTGGTTCTGGCTAGTGGTCTTCTGGTATGCATTGTAATGCTTGTTACTCCCGGTTATGATCTTCTTCTTCTTTGAGCATATCTTCAAATTCTTCTATCATCATTGAATCTTTCAGTTCTGCAAGTTGTTTCTGTTTTTTGGCCAATTCCTTTTGGTCAACTCTCATACTGGTTAGAATTTCTTTAACCAAACCTCTTTTTTCTTCAATGGTGGTTTCTAGATGCAATATTTCTCCTTGCAGTTTACTAACCTGGTCTGATTCTTCTTCTTCGTCTGAGAGATTCTCAATGATGGGAGTAGCTTTCTTAAACCCATAGGATTTCCTCTGATGAAGAAAGCTTACTTCTTCTCTGCTTACAATAGACCTGCGGGGAAACTGCTTCTTTGGTGGAATGTTGGATGAGGGTGTAAAGGAAATCTGTGCAGATGTGGTAGGTGTGTCACTTGGATAGTAGGCACCAAGATTCACCACGCTTGGCTGCGTGATTTTGGCAAGTTGGTGCTGGAGGGTTGAGAGATGTTCCGTGAGTCGGTGTCGGATGGCGAAATCTCCTGGTGTGAGAGAAGAAATACAAGATTGTATAGATGCAATTTCAAAGTAGAGGTCTGCGGGATTTTCTAAATGAAACATCTTGACATTAGAAATGAAGTCAAGATCTGAGGTGGATTCAGAGCAGAATGAGTCTTCAGGATGTGGAGATGGAGGGTTGGACTCATCTGAATCTGTGACTGAAAAATATTCTTCATTTTGTGGGGGTTGATCTACTTGCTCCCATTCAATCAGATCATAAATATTAGAAAAAATGTCAAACAATTTATTTTGGAAACGAGTTTTACCCTTCAAAGGACATTTGCTTGCCCAGTGGCTCGGCTTCTTGCAAATGAAACAAGTTCCTGATTGTGCTCTTTGGGCACCTTCTTGCCTTTTCTTGAAATATCCTTTTCTCGGTCTCTGAAACCTTTGTCTCCTAGGGTAAAACCTTCTAGGCTGGCTTTTCTTCATGCATTTCGACATTGGCAATCACTTCCACATTGTCCTTTGCTAGCGTTCTTCTTTTTGCTTTTGCAGCCAAAATGATAGGTTTCTGCATAGATATCACAAACACTTGCATTGAAGCCGAGTTGTTTCTTCATTGATTTGGTTGTCTTCTTTCGGAGGCATTCTTTCTGTAGAGTAAATACAATTTGTTCATGGAGTCCTACAAGAGAAAGATTTTCAATATCTATATTTTCAGCTTCAAATCTGGCCCTGACAAGGTCTGGGATCCTGCCAGGCATTGCAGACAAATATTTTCTCAAATAAGTTGTATTATGTGGGTCTCTTGCCTTATAAAGAAGATCCTGCATTGTACAGAAGAACTCAAGAAGTTCTTTTATATCACAAAGTCTTTGGCTCATGAACATATCTGCATAATGATGGCCATCAACCTTAATTTCTCCATAAAACTCATGGAGAACTACCTTGACAAGTTTAGCGACTAGCTTATCACTATTCATAATATTGAGCTTGTCAAATTCATGCATTCTAGACCACCATAATTCTAAGTTACCTTGGAAACTCCAAGTTATCCTTAAAGCTAATTCTGACCATGAGACTCTGTTTTTGTGAATGGACTTTTGAGTACTTGCCCATGCACTCCAAGTATGGATTGCCATGAGGATTTCATTTTTAGATTTGCAGTTCAAATTTGTCATTGGAGCTTGATCTATGTTAGCTCGACTAAGAGTAGGGAACTCATCGATGTTTGAAGGATCATATGGAGTTTTGCCAGGAGAACCATACTTAGCATTACGCCACTTTTCCCATGTAGATTCAAAAGGTTGGTTTGGTCTATCGCTGTCTACACTTTTAGGTCTTTTACTGGATCCTTCTCCCTCTTCTTTTACCATTTTTATTCCTGATTTGTTTTGTGGTGCCATATCAAAGACTGGTATTTGCGATTGGACGAGAGCTAATTTTTCTCTAGCAAATGAAATAACATTTTCGAATTGAAAAATTACGGGATTATGTACAAAGAATTGTTTGAGCAACAGTGGAGTATTTTTCTTTTTAGGGTTCTTTTCTTCTCGCTGTAATGTTTGGCTATAAACTTTTGCTGCATTAACTGCTTCTTCTAACTCGGGATTTTCTTTCTCTAGACTCAGCTTTAAATCTATTACTACTTCCATAATTTTCTCTAACTTCATATTTACATCTTTTAACATATCAAAATGCTCAGAAGCTTTTTGACTCAAATCATCTAAACTAGAATGGAGTCTTGACACATGGGACTGTACTTTTAGCACTTCTTGTGATAGGTCATCTAAATTTTGTGCTACACATGTTAGCTAATAATTGTTGTAGTTTTGAAGCCTTATAATCTCTTGGGGCTTCTCATCTATCACTTTCCTATGATGTAGGAAATCCACATCAACTACAACATTCCCATCTTTGAATTTTTGTACAAAATTGCCAGCAGCCCTGTGTGGCTGAGAAACTCGGCCACACAACCAAAAAAAATTGCAAATTATAAAAAAAATCAAAACCAAAAAAAAAAAAAAATTTATTTTTCTTCCAGAGTTTGTCATCATGCCACCAAAGGGTTTCAAACAGTCTCGTGATCTGGCATGGGCACATGGTGAATGAATCTTTCCTGGTAATGGCCACAATATCAAGTGCAATTATTGCAGTGCCACAATGCATGCAGGCATAAACAAGCTGAAATACCACCTAGCCAAAATTCCTAGGCATGGTGTGGGATGTTGTCAAAGTTGCCCTAATGAAGTCACTACTGAAATGGTAGCTGCTTTGGAATCCATTAAAGAAGCAAGTTCTAAGAGGGAAAGAAGGAAGGATTAGATTGTTGGAATAAGTAGATCTTCATCTCAGAGTGAAACACAGTTTCAAATTCCAAGTATTGGTAACTCCTCTTCAACTGTTATGGCAAATAGGAGTATAACCTCTTCTTTCTTCGGTCCACATACAACTCCAGGATCTCAACCAACCTTGAACAGTTTCAATGATAAGAAGAGGAAGAAAGCAAATATGGCAGTGAGGAGGTTTTGGTAACATAACAGTCTTTCATTCAACTATGCAAAGTCTTATTTTTATCAGCCCATGGTGGATGCCATTGCATGTGTTGGCCCTAGATACAAAGCCCCATCTTATAATGCACTTAGGGGGAAAGAGCTAGATGAGGAGCTTGAGTGTGTCAAGGAACAATTGGAGAGCATTAAAATCGCACGGAAATTTATAGGTTGTACGTACACTTATGTCTGATGGGTGGACAGATCAGAGGGGTAGAACAATAATAAATTTTGTTGTAGCTTGCCCTAAAGGAACCATGTTCCTAAAATCCATTGATGCTATTAAACACACATGGACAGCAAGAGAAATATGAAAGATAAAACATGAGTGCAATTTTTATTAACAAATGATTTACATTTATAGTACAATATGTGACCGTTGGGTTTCACATCCCAAGGTCTCTTGGACTCCTTTTGTCCATTCGGCTTCCACACTAACCCATTGAGGATTAGGTGTCCAACATTCCCCCCTTAATCCGAAGGGTTATGTATGAGTCCAAGAAGAGAGCTGTAATACAAAATGTGGCTGAATGTGCTCTCTGAAATGTTGGTATAAAGGGCGGTGGTTTAAGGATGACCACCAACACTGGAACACTTAGTGCAGTTCCCGGAACTCTTCCAAAACTGGCAAGAAGCTGAAGTCTTCTGCTAGAGGAAGTGCTCCTATTGTTTTGAAGAGGGAAACCTTCAACCAATAAAAGGAGGTTTCACCCCACATAAAAGGGAGAACTTCAACCTGAAAAGGGAAGTCTCAACCTGTGATGGTTTAAGGATCACCACCAACTCTGGAATGCTTAATGCAATTCCTGGAACTCTTCCAAAACTGGCAAGAAGCTGGAGTCTTCTAGTAGAGGAAGTGTTCTCAATTTTGTTCCTGGAATTCTTCCGAAACTGGCAAGAAGCTGAAGTCTTCTACTAGAGGAAGTGTCCCAGATTACCCATTGAGGGCATGTTCACGGGCATCTTTGTGTCTGGCTACAACTCTGAAACTGGTGTGGCAGGTTGTGGCTGAGGCTCGCTTGATGTGACTTTTAAGTTTGTAGATGACCATCATTTCCCCCCTATCAGATACAAGGTGAGATGATGGAGAAAACTCAACTGCAAGACTGTTCAATACTTTGGAACAAGTTCTGACATGTGTTTGGAATATCTTCTTGGTTGTTGATGCCCATTGCCAAGAAGCGATCCATCCAAGATGAATCTTTGTTCTTGCAGGACGTTTGTTTCTGAAGCATCTGTGTGAAGAATGGGTGGTTTTATGACAGTGCTTACATGGATGAAGATCAAAACAGTGATCTTTCAAATGGCCAACTCGGTCACAGTGTTGGCATTTCACAATTTGTTGTTGTTGTTGTGGAAGAGGGGCAAAGTCTGGAACAGCTGAAGTTGAACTGTCATGAGGAGCAGGTGAACTGTCATGAATGAATCCAGCACTCTGAAACTGAATGGGCTTTGAGTAGTCTAGAATATGAAAGGACAAGTCCTTGTCATATCCAAGACCAGTTCTGTGCTTGTTGTGGACAAGTTGTTCCCAAGGTTTGATGATGGGCTTGGGAAGTGCAAACTGAGTTTCTATATCTGCATGTGCAACTGCTGCTTTATTGGGTACTAAATATGAACCAGCTGTAACATTATTGACTTGCTTCTAATAGGTTGCAGTCTCAATGTTCTGAACAGAAACATGTTCACAATGATGACTCCGCTGCTGTAATTCTTCCTGCTATAGCTTTGTCTCAAGCTGCAAAAACTCAATATTCTCTTGTGCATTTTGTAGACAGACCTGAATGTCTGTGAGAGAAACTTTGCTGAGTTTTAATGTATCATGAGTAGTAGACAATATGAGAGTTTTGAGGAACTCTAATACTTCACTGATTCTGGCCATTTTTTTTATTTTTTTTTAATGTCAGATTTACACCTTAAAAACTGATCACAACTACTACTCAATGCAGAAAAGTAATACCCACTCACAGTACACAGCAATATCCTTTATAAATGTGCAGCAAATGAATCAAGGAATCAATGCATATATATGTAGACAGAGACTATAATGAGTTTTAATACCATAACTGGGGCAGCAGCAACTGCAAACTTGCTTGGATCCTTCAAATACTCCTTCACTTTCAAATCAGAAATGATGGCTATCAAAACTTCAACAATTATAACACAATTCTCTGATCTTGCCACTTTCTGGCAATGAAGATAAGCAATGAGAGTAAATTCCAACAAGGACTTTCAGACCCAGAATGCTGCTCCAACACTTACTCAGGTCATAGGCATTGGAATGAGTCTCTAGCACGCTGAAACAACAGTGATAGACCTCCTTAGATGTCCAAATACTTAGCAAATTGTATAGTTGTTAGCAGTCCCTCTGGATAAAACAATCGTAAGTCAAAGTGTTTTGATTCTCAAACTGATAGTGGAGCCCTCCACTCTGAAACAGTAATTTCATGGAAAGTAGAACCCTTCACTCCGAAGCAATAAATTCATGGAAATCCGGACACTGCTATTTTCACATAGACATCCTCCTCAACTTTTCAAAACACGCGCAGAGTTTCAACGTTCAAATAAGTATGGGACAGCGCATTTAATTGAGGTTTAACGTAGCGCAGCAAAAATACAATGGAAGAATTCAGCATGGACCAAGGAGCAGCGCTAAGGTAATACACAAAAAATTGTTTATCAAAAGGTATCAACGTAATACAGCGCTCCAATAGAGGTATATACTATACAGCGCTCAGCGTTCAACAGAGTTTGACGACGGGAGCTATTTTCATAATGCACAAGTTTGTGTCAAAATATCATGACGATGTTGCCTACCTGGAATCTTTCACCATGATGTGACAGAGATTATCACGATCAGTCCACAGTATCAATGATCCAATGGTCTGGCACTGCTCCTCGAACTCTGTAGTGAGTCTACGCCCTCAAAGAACAGGATGAAGAATTTTAGCGCGGACAGTGTCTGAGGTGAACATCAACTGAGGAAGTGCAGTCTCGCAAACCAGACTGCCCGAGTTCTGTCAACCATGACTGCATTTCTTTCAATCCCCATGATATATGTTGCATAAAAGATAATTGCAAGATCTGCGATTGGAGGTTTCTGTTTAAAATCACAAACAGAGAACATACATTGATTTCCTATGGGAAATGCCCTCAGATTTCTATGTGGGGATTGCTGTAGTCCCCAAGCTGCAGAAAGGTCGACTAGTTTGGAAAACTAAAACAACGAACAGAAAACACGCACATTTTCGACCATTGTTCAAAGCCTGCAGTTCACCATTCAATGCGCATACTGGAATGGCTTTCAATGCACCATTCCCACGCTACATTCCCAGGGGCCAGCATTCAATGTTGTATTCAACACTCCATTCCCATGTTGTATATGAACCAACACATGTACTTCAACAGAGTTCAACCAACGCACAGAGAATAATATACGCACTGAGATATTCAACGCGTCTTCATCGCACATACCAGAATGCAGACTCCTCTTGTGGCGGTGATCTGAAATTATGAGGGTCACTTTGCCTTTTCTCTTCTCACAACATTTGTTGCTACGCAATTTACAACGCTCACTCTGACGTAGTTTTAGTGTTACAATCAGCGAAATAATGGAAACAGTGAAACAAAGGGAGCACTGGGACCTGTCATAGTCAGGTCATGATTTATTTACATTTCCAGAATGCAGAGATGATTTACGATGTGAACAAATGGAGAGCGCTATTTTTAGAAGAGTGGGTGAGATCAATGATACATAAAATGTTCTTTTCAGTAATGGACAGATGCCAAAGTAGCGGATGGCAACATAAGGAGTTACAAGGGCAGTGGGATGCTAAATTGAGACCTGCGCTCCGATACGCAGAGGAGTTCAACCGGTTTTTTGAACCGAATTTTTTTTTTGTTTAGGAGTTCAACGCGCAGGAGCGGCAGAACATATGGAAGCTTTCGGGCAAATCCCTTATTGAGAATACTATATGCATATTAACAAAATTGTAACTGTATTAATACCAAAACCACAGGTAATAACAGCAAATACCAAGATCGTAGGTAGAGTGGGCGGTGTAACCATGAACCATCACACAGTATTCAACGCATATGCCAAAAAACAGCATATAGCCAAAACACATTCAACATATATATATACCAGTGTTCTTCAAAATGGGAGCAGCGTTCTCCACCTGAAGCAGCATTCAAATCAGGAGCAGCGTATTCAATACAAGGTTACCATCTCGACTTCTGAAACCCTCGGTCCAAGAACATTTCCTTTGTCATCGCTTCGTATGACACAAGCTCAAGCGTGATTCCTCAGCGAAACAGCGGTCATACATTCCTTCGGCATGGAGATAGACTGTAGAGCACTCAGTGATTCAGGGCACGCTCGCAGAGAAAACGTTAACAGTCCAGATGGAATATGGCAGAGGCAGCAGCATTTATGGATAGTCGCCTTCTGGCAGATAGAGAGCGCAGGAAAGGAATATGGCAATCAAAGGTCAGGTAACGCAGAAGAGAGTCTTAAAATAGCCAAAGTCAGGTGCAGCGTATACAGTGCCAGAGGTCAGGTAGTCAGGTAGAAGAGGCAGCAGATTTCTGGCAGACAATGAATTAATGGAGCGTTTCAGGTAATGGGCAGAACTGACATATATATATAGAGACCACAAAACAAGTGGCTCAAATTGGAGCAGGACCAACAATCGCCTGCTCTGATACCATGTTAAACACACATGGACAGCAAGAGAAATATGAAAGATAAAACATGAGAGTGAAATTTTTATTAACAAATGATTTACATTTATAGTACAATATGTGATCGTTGGGTTTCACATCCCAAGGTCTCTTGGACTCCTTTTGTCCATTCGGCTTCCACACTAACCCATTGAGGATTAGGTGTCCAACAGATGCATCTGCAAACGTAAAAGATGCACATTTGATTTTTTCATTGTTGGCCGATGTGGTGGAGGAAGTTGGGGTTGCAAATGTTGTCCAAGTAATCACGAACAATGCAACAAATTATGTGGCAGCTAGAAGGTTTCTTTCTGCCAAATATCCCACCATTTCTTGGACTCCATGTGCTACCCATTGGATAGACTTGATGCTAGAGGACATTGGGAAGTTGGAGTGGGTGCAAGACGTTGTGCAAGAATGCAAGCATATTACCAAGTATATTTATAATCATGCCTGGGTGTTGAACCTTATGAGGGAATTCACACAGGGTGAGCTTAGTCGCCCAGCTGTCACACGGTTTGCTACAAACTTTCTTTCTCTCCAAAGCCTTTTGTATGAGTACCAAGCTTTGAGAAGAATGTTTTGTAGCCAGCAATGGGTATTCTAGAAAGATATCACAAAGCCGGAAGCAATGTCTGTGAAACACCAAACACCCAGAGGTACCAACAGATTCAGGTATCAGGCTTCAGGTAGCTCCACCTGAAGGGGGGGAAGATGAGACTCATAGTTTGGTGATTTCTACTCCTGAAAGTCTGATTCAACAGTCAGATGATATTCCTACAGGAAGCCCAAGTCATGGTGGCAATACTGATTTGGGTGGGGAAGATCCCAAGACAAGACCAAAATGGTGGCACAACACCATTGGTGATGTTCGGATAGGAGAAATGATCGAGGGACGATCATCCAGAGGAAAGAGCATACAACAACCATCTATGGTTAACTTTGCTCTTATGGCTAACCTACAGGAAATCTATGAGCCACAACACTTTGAGGAGGCAAAAGGAAGACCTGAATGGGAGAAAGCCATGGCATCTGAACATGAGAGTTTGATGAAAAATCAGACTTGGGATCTCACATCTCTTCCACCAGGGAAGAAACCCATAGGCTGCAAATGGGTCTACAAGGTCAAGTACAAAGCAGATGGTACACTTGACAAACACAAAGCACGATTGGTTGCAAAAGGATTCTCTCAGCGAGAAGGCATCGACTATGAGGAAACCTTTGCTCCCACAACAAAGATGAGCACCATTCATCTTGTTCTAGCCATGGCAGCACAGTTTGGCTAGAAAGTCCATCAAATGGACGTGAAAAGTGCCTTCCTCAATGGAGATTTGCAGGAAGAAGTCTACATGCAGCAACCACAGGGGTTTCAGGTTTCAGGAAAGGAGCATTTGGTTGTCGACTGAAGAAGGCTCTATATGGCTTGAAGCAGGCACCTCAAGCGTGGTACATTAAGATTGACAGATATTTGGATGAACAGGGGTTCCAGCGGAGTCCTTCAAATTCCAACATGTATGTCAAAAGAGTTGGTAATGATATCATCCTTCTGGTTATATATGTAGATGATATCATTGTCACAGGTAGTGAAGAAAAGGCTATAGAACAAATAAAAAATAATATAAGAAAAGCTTTTGACATGACTGATCTAGGCCTCCTACACTACTGTTTAGGTGTAGAAGTCTGGCAAATAGGTAGCAACATCTTCATATCACAATCAAAATATGCCAGAGGTTTGTTAGATAGATTCAAAATGACAGATTGCAAAATCTCATCTACACCTATGGAGAAAGTGTTGAAACTTTCAGTCCAGACGGACCCTAAGGAAGTTAATGAGTCCATACACAAGAAATTAGTGGGGAGCTTGATATACCTTACAGCCACTAGACCTGACTTATGTTTTGTTGTGAGCTACATTTCCAGGTTCATGACAGCGCCAAAAGTAGAACACTGGACCGTAGCAAAACGAGTTCTGAGATATGTGAAAGGGACACTTGACTTTGGCATTCTGTATAACAGAAGCAAAGAATCCAGGTTGAGTGGATATACAGATTCATATTGGGCAGGTTCTGTTGATGACAGAAAATCCACTTCTGGATATGTCTTCAGCCTTGGCACAGGTGTAGTCACATGGACCAGCAAGAAACAACATGCAGTAGCCCTTTCCTCAACAGAAGCAGAATATCAAGGAGCAGTGAAAGGAGCATGCAAGGCAATTTGGCTCAGGAGGATGCTTTCAGATATGCATATGCAACAAACCAAGCCCACACCGCTCTTCTGCGACAATCAAGGGGTGATGAAACTTGCCAAAAATCCAATCTTCCGTGAGCGATCAAAACATATTGATATACACTGCCATTTTATCAGACAACTTGTAGAAGATGGATCAATTCAGCTACAGTACTGTCCCACAGAAGATCAAACTGCAGACATTCTTACCAAGCCTTTGGGTCCTGAAAAATATGTAAAGTTTCGGGATAAGCTTGGTGTAGTTAGTAAATTGACCATTAAGGGAGGGTAATAAATTATGTAATAATGGTCAATAATAAATTAGACTTAGGCATTTAACTTGATGTTATATTTTTGCTTTTTGTCTTATTGATCAATCCCACATTCATAAAGTGGATTGACTCAGTGTTAATGTAACACATATAAGAAAGTGTTTGCTCTCTTATTAATTACACTGAATACAAAGAACTCTTTCAAGTTATTTCTTGGCTTTCTCTATGCTCGTATTTTCTTTATACTCATGAAGTAGGTTGTTATGGACTCTGACTTGGACATCTTGATGTCATAGAGTTGACTCTTCAAGGCAATAATGTGGCTGAGATCGTTGACCTCCTACATCCCAATCAATTTGTGTTGACTCTTCAAGGCAATAATGTGACTGAGATTGTTGACCACATACATCCCAATCAATTTGGCATACATCACCTTTGACTTCAGCTTGGACACATAAGTGATAATATGATCTCTAAGAGAATCAAAGATGATCTTCTTAGCCTTGATCTCACCCTTCTTGTACTTGGATTTGACATTGCCATTGGAATTTGCAAGGGATTCAACTACCTTGCCCTCCACATACTCCATCACATCATTCTCTTCAAGGGTAAGATCCAATCTAGCCCTCCATGATGCAAAATTGGAGGTATCATTCAACTTCTCTTCAATCTTGAAGTAGGAGGAAGACATCTTGTCCAAGAAATTTAATCACCAATTAGCAAGACAAGTGTCTCAAGGGGTGTATTCTCTGTTCTCCAATGGTTGATCTTCACCTCAGCTCTGATACCATGTTAATTTTTCTCAAGTTCTATGTTGTTATAATTACTTAAACAATGTAGCATTCAATTTCATTCACCCCAAAACAATTAAGCAATTATAGATATAACAATAAACAGTAGTGCACAATAGAAGATAGCCAAGCACAATGAGATAGAGATTTTTGGTCAAAGACCAAGGTAAAACCCCACAAGGGGTAAAATCCAAATCATTTCTTCTTCTTAGATATCCAATCAATGTTCAGCTGAGATACATAATCCAATTTGTACATCCATAAATAGTCAAAGTCAACCTTTGACTTTCCCGAGTTAACCAAGTCAAATCCAGTCAAAGCCTACGATCAACAAGCCAGACAAACCAAGTCAACAAGCCCGAACAAGAGCGAATATCACAGTCAAAGATGGTCAGTGTATCCTTGCGATTTTCCACCTTTTTCAATAGTCAAGATCTCAGTGAAACAGTCCTCCAATTTTCGGTCAAAGGAGAGAGAGTTGACCTACGGTCAACCTCAATCAATGTGCCCAGAGTAGAGATGAAAAGTGCAGTCAAACAAAGTAAAAGTCTCCTCCAACGTTTGGCCTTCAACCACAGTCAAAATCTCGGTCAACAGAAGCAGATTAAGCCAGGTCAACGAAAGTCAAAAAGAGATAGATATGTTGGTCAATGCAGAGAAGAAAGGCTCCTTTCACTCCACAGGTGTGGATG
The DNA here is from genome assembly GCA_031772625.1 of Pinus tabuliformis. Classification (NCBI taxonomy): domain Eukaryota; kingdom Viridiplantae; phylum Streptophyta; class Pinopsida; order Pinales; family Pinaceae; genus Pinus; species Pinus tabuliformis. The sequence goes on along the minus strand of CM062817.1, from coordinate 1,496,006,864 downwards.
TACCCTGTAATTTCAGATCGAATTGATGTGTGATGAGATGTGCCAAATGGGCTTCAACGAAGTTGTATTTATGTGTTTGAAAAGGTGGCTTTTTGCACATGTGGGGCCGACTTGTCCTTTATGAGGCCGACTTGGTCAAACTTGTAAAAATGAATTTTTTCCATTACTTTTGCTAATAAAATTCTGACTGAAGCTGCCAATTTCAACAAAAAATAGTTTCATTGAGATCTGACCAGTTCCGGTTTGAAACCCGGTTTATTAGGTGGACCGATCCAGGCACCAGTTTCGGTTTAGAATACTATGCTTCCAATGACCCACCTTCCTTCAAGAGGCATTCCAGACGGGAGCGAGCAATAACTGTAGCATAAGTGGAGAGCTCCAATGTAAAGCTATAAGTCAACCATCATAGAGCTGTTGGCTGGCCGGCTGTCAAATGAGGAGAAAAATTCTCCTATGGATTACCCACTTTTGGTGGGTAACAGGTACCTTTGAAGGTGCCAATCCACCAAGCCATTTCAACTTTGTCTATGATCAGTTACAGGACACTAAGCAAGCAACAAATAGATGAGACCCATATGAAAAAAAAGAAATACTAGGGATTTGTCTCTATGCCTTTAATAATAACTGAATCAACTCAAGTACTCATGCATCTTCCTGGGATGCCTTCAGGTGTAAATGTTTTCTTGCTGATGCTTTGACGAAATGGAGCTAAATGTCCATTTTAATAGTAATAATGTTGTCATTTTGTTGTATATACCTACAATAGGAGGTACGATATTAAAAGCTTAGGGATGAACTGTCTTTCTGTCTGCATCTATTTTAAAATGCAAACAATATTTCGATCTAAATAAAGTAATTAAAATCATCACTCAATTAAAAAATCTGGAAAAGAACAACACGATCTGATAAAATTACACTTAAAAGACACTAGCAAGCAATTAGTATCATAGATAAAGAAATTAAAAGAATTTAGCAAGAAAACAGCCCCGACTATCACCTTATTGCTGTGTCATCCAAAATATATTAAACCACCAAATAGATATGTCTGTGCCAGAAAACAGAGTGATTTCTAGATAACTATATTATCTAGAAATTGAAAGAATTTAGCAAGAAAACAGCCCTGACTATCAGCTAATTGAAATGTCATCCAGAATATATTAAACCACTAAGTAGATATATGTCTGTGTCAGGAAACACAGCGATTCTAGATAACTATAATATCAAAGATGATGAATGGATCTAAAAACTATATGATTTCGATTTGAAGTTGAAAATGTCATAGTAATCTTATCAAGGATGCATTGCAAAGTTCAAACATACTTTTAGGTAATGAAAACATGAATTATATTAATGCATCAGCAAAAACATGAAAATGATCACATGAATTATTTTAATGCATCAGTAAAACATGGTCAATGGATTCAAAATTCACAAACATGTAAGTATAATGCCCATAAATTAAGCCAACAAACAGAAGAAAATAAAGCATTCCTTATCTCACTTTAAGCCATATAAAACATTTCAAATAAATAGAGGCAATAGGAGTAATCAATGTATAATACCTGTGACAATCAAAAGTACTACATTGCCACTGGAAAACAATGCTGGAAGTAATCTAGTCAATGAAGAAAATATCAACGGTGCCAATCCAACCACAATAGCATACCCTACCTGCAAAAGAATCCAATGAATATAAGAACCCCAGGAATGCTAAAGGTTTAAGAAGAAATTAGATACTTATCTCAAAGACCACCTTCATTTGCTTGACATGCAAAATCTATGCATTAAATAGGCATACCAGCAAAAAACAATATAAAAGGCCTCCTAATTTACTAGCAGGCTGCCGATGACCAAACAAAGGGACCTCCCGTAGAGAGTCAACAAACCTGCAAAAGAGAATACTTTTATGTATCAGTATGACCTCTGAGATTCGTTGGAAAGAACCTAAAACAAAATATATATGTGTGTGTGTGTGGATACAAGTGCAAGGACTGAAGCACACACATAATAAGGCATTCCAAACAATGCACTTTGCACTATAAATAACAAGTAAAAATACATAAGGCCTAGCAACCTCCATTAGAGGCTGCCAAGAGACAATTTCCACATGTCATACAGCATTACCACTAACAATATAGCAATGTTCCACCAAGACTCTGGGACAGGGGGATGTGGGTGCAGGAAGACACACATGAGGGACGTGCGGGAGTACCCTCAAATTTTAGGGAAATTTTTGGGGGATGGGAAGACATCGGGGTATATAATTTATTTTTCATCTATATATATATATATATAAGTTACCGGAAACGCCTAAAGAATTTGCCAGAAACGTGGATCCCCGTTTCCAATACGGAAACGGATACGATTCTTGTCCGAAACGCTGTAAAAACGTTTTTGTGCAGTTTCAAAAAATCGGAAACTTCAGATTTGGAATTGGATACGTTTCCAAGGGATTTAATTTTTGTTGGATCCGTTTTCGGAAATCCAAAAATGGATCCACGAAATTCATGATCTGAATCCACCCTTAAAATGTTACAAAGCCTGAAAATTTGTGTAGCATAAATAAATAATAAAAATGAAGAAATCAGATTTGCAAATAAACTCACTATAAACACAGTGTCATCAACGACACTCCATATATTTATCAAGGATTCTTACTAAGAAAAAGATAGATGTTCAAAAATGCAAACAAAAGGGTCTGATGAATGTCTTCGTAAAGAGATTTATTTGAGCAATTAATTTCCAGTTTGGTTAAGGTTTTGTTATTTGTCATTGATTTTGTTCTTCATTTCATAAATCCCTCCAATATAAGAAATCTTCTCTAGCCAATTTTTTGCCTGCATATAGTCAAGAGACCAAGCTGACGTTGAGAAGATTGAAATGTTCAAATAGGTCTTGACGAAATATCCCAATGATCCCATGGGCCTTTTAGTTGCCATGCATGACACGTTCTCCGAAGGAGTTGGACTCGAAAGCACAAAGGCTGTAGCATTTCTGATTACATTACTAATGATGATGATAATATGTTGATTGTTATAATAATCACTAATGATGATGACAATGTTTATGCTGAATTGATGATGATGATTTGTTTATGTTGAATTCATGACGATGATTATGTATTTTTAGATATAGATTCTAGATATTAAAAGATGAATATATATATATACATGTCGTTTCCTTGTCGTATCGTATCCTGATTTTTTGAAAATTTGTCGTACCGGTTTCAAACCTTGTATCTGTATACATATATATATATTTCAAATTCATATTCAATAATGAAAGCATAAATATATTGATCCATACATAATTGAATAAGATAATGAAATGCACTAATCCATATTCATCGTTCATGTTGGGACATACATCATTCACACTCATCATTCATCCATACACCATGAGATTCAATAATGAAATGCATTGATCCATATGTTGAGAAATCTAGGGCATCAATAGTTAGGTGATTTCTCTAATTTATGATAATTTCTTGTGATAGACTTTTTACTTCTTGATTAGATCTTCTTGCTTGAGTTATTATTGTGTTCTTTTCATCAAGACAATTACCAAATCATGAACAATAAAGAGACAAGAGACACAATATATAGGCTTGTCAACCAGGGCCAAAACCTCTCACTCTTTGAGAGGAAAACCCAAACGAAATTCTTCTTATAGAACCTTCAATTGATGAATACCAAGACCATGACAAAGACCCTTGACACTAGAGTCCTCCCAAGACCAAGTCACTAGCCTCCTCTTCTCTTCTGCTCTTCCTCTTCCTCTTCTCGGCTTCCTTTAGATTCTCGGCCTCTTCTTGTAGGTCTGCAACCTTACAACATAAACCCTAGATGATTTTCGCTCCTTGAATAGTCTCCTCAAGAGGGAGACTCCTTTTACTTCCCTACTCGGCTTCCTAGAGCGAAGTCCTTTCCCAAACTTGATCACCCTTTTATGACTGCAAACTTCGGTCTATCCTTGCCAACTTCGGACCTGCAATTTCTTGCACGTGTGATGGTAATCTGGCCCAAAAACAGTCCTCCAATGATGACCCTTTCCTTCGCTATCTTCTCTTCCTCCTTCGCTGATCTAGAGGCTCTTTCTTCGTATGTTTCTCACACTTCTTCTTAGACTTGCTTCACCAAATTGCTTGTCTCCAAATGAGGCCGAGTATGGGTATATATACTTGTTTGTCCATGTCCATTAGGCCGACATGATCTCTAGAGTAGGCCGACATGATCTTTCTCGAATCATCCTTACATTGTAAGCCGACTTGAGTGAGGGCTAGTGACAAGGTCTTGGAGGGTTCCTTACAAAGACAAATATCACTCTTTACAATGTGTAGCATGCCTTCATTTCATAACAATGACTCTTTAGACTTTTATGACTAGATGACAATATCCCTAAGGGCTCTCAATGGGAGCCTTTACTAAAAATAAAATCTCTTGCTCATGAAACCCATGATGCAAGCATTACAATAATTTTATTTTTCTTCTTTACATCTCTTACATAAAATCACAATTACATGTCATTATGAAGACCGAACCTAGTTACACTTTTCAACACTCCCTCTTAACTAGGGAGGTATTCATAATGGTACTTGGTCATTCTCAATCTAAAGAATTTCTCATAAGAAGAATCAGATTGGTAACCCATTTGTATAGCATCATATCAACCAGCATTGTTACATAGCAAGGCCTTGACTAACAACTCTATCTCTCCACAAGATCTGAGCTCAATGTTGGCGAGACCAATGATTTATAGACACTCTCATCATTGTCTCTCCCAGAACATACCCCACCCAGGTTCTCAGACTATTCTTATCTTGGATGCCCAGTCCTCAAAGAATATTGGTCCTCTACGACTACTCTTATCTTGGATGCCCTATCTCATCTTCAAAGAGCATCGGATGCCAAATGATTACCCAATCCTCCATTTTGTCTTCCCAGGTGAAGACCAAAACATAGTTTTAAAAACTGGAACCGGTGACCAGACCAGTCCACCTAATAAACAGGGTTTCAAACTGGAACCGGTGAAACCAAGACTGGTCAGGTTTAAATGAACCAGTGTTTAGAAAAATACATGAAATAATTAGTTTTTAATAATAAACAAAAAAAAAAAATATTTTTAAGATTTAAAACCATGATTCCAAACCAATAGAGACAAAATATGCAAGGTTTGCTCATCTATATACCATGTAAAGGTGAATACATCAAAATGGCATTGAGTGCAATACAAATCCGCAACAAAATACATAATCAATGAGGCTCTAAATGGCCTCTAGAGTCCAAAAACAATGCTCTAAGCTATGGGGTCACTGACCTACTACAAGTCTACATATCAGTGATCAACAACATGATCACTCTTGATCATGATCAAACTCATCACCACTACTAGACAAGAGATCATCAACATGAGCTACATAAATAATATGGGTCAGAGTTTGAGGACTCCTAAAACTCCTCTAGAACTTTAGTGGTAGTAGCAAAAATAGACATCAAAACTACAAATCACTGATCAACATGGTCACTCATGAAACTCATCATTGACTCAACGCTACTAGAAATACATAAACATCATCAACAAAAGATACATAAACATCAACTAGCTCAAAGTCTTCAGAGATGGATTACTCAACCTTATAACATGATAGAAATTGAAAAGGTTTAACATGCCTAACCAATGATTTTGGTTTGAGTGAAGGGTTCATCTCCTCAACCTTATAATGTGGTAGAAAAAGATTAGCATGCCTAACTAGTTGTTTTCCTTTGAGTGAAGGGTGCATTCTTGTTAAGGCCATGGTAGAGGAGTTCAACAATCAATACCACCAACATCAACAAAGTTCAACAATCAATGCCACCAACATCAAGGCTCTTAAAGGGCTTCATGTTCTTGATCAAATGCCAATCTCATACCCTCACGCGTGATAGAATAAAATTGAAACATTGCAAACCCCCAAACCATGAAATCCTGAAAACCATTAAGTCTGCTGAATTTTGAGTGAAATCTAAAATTCTAGTTTCTCCATATGAAATCCAATGAGGTCGAAACCACTCTCAAACATCCTAAGTCATTTCATGGTAATGTTAAAAATTAAGTACATTTCCTCTAATTTTCATTTTCATCCTTTTACTTTAAGAATTTAACATTACCATTAATTGCCAACATTGCTAGGGTTGAGATGTGGCGGTCAAATGAGAGGGTAGGCATGTTTTTCTTGGAGGGATTATTATTAGAGGAAAACAACCTCAAATTTCCCTCAAAACAGCTTCAAAACTCACAAAATGCATTATGTGGGGTTTATAGTTGCCTTGGCAATAAACCAGCCGGTTTATGATGGAACCGATCGATTTGACCATAAACCGGCCAGTTTCATCCTAACCGGCCGGTTAGGACAGATTTTTCTAATTTTTTGGCGAAGGGAGGCGTTCTGGACCCTGCCGCCTACACCTACCTACAAGTTAGTGAGAAAAGCCTTCAACACCACAAGGTGTGGTTGGTGGCAGGGAACTCAGAGAAGGGGTTGTCAAACTAATTCCGACTCTCTCTGTTTGAGTTATCTCCTAGGTTAGCTAAGGGGGGTAGTCCCTAATGAAAAGTTAAGTTAAAAAGGATGTGAGTTTCTAGGAGAATTGTTAGAGTTAAATAGATTATTTCTTTAAAATTTATAAGCAAAAAATTGATATGAGCAATAACCATCATAAGATAAACATGAAATACATAAACAACCAGAGCTTTCCAAGCATTTTCTCTTTAAGAAATGAAATTGTATTTTGCTTATTGAAGTGAAATGCTTTCAAATGGAAAAGCCAAAATCACCCTGAAAAGTGAAACACTAAATTGTTAGCACAAGATATTATAAATGCTTTCAAGATGAATAAGTCTACAAATTAAAGCATGGAAACTATCTTGCTCAAAAGGATACAAAAATAACTCAAATGTTAGACCAAGATGACAACATAAGAGTACTTGAAAGTGAAATCAACCATTCATGACAATATGCAATTAAACCCAAAGATAAGTCAATTTCCGAGTACAGGAAAATTAAAACTTATTGCAAAATTTAAAGGGATTAAAATGCTTGCATCCAAAGCGCCTCTTGAAATAAGATTTGAATTGGAGACTTTAAACCATCAGGATAGCAAGATATTTAAGAACTTTGCAAACAAAGCAAATGTGATGGAATGTTTTTCTTGGTTCATTTTATTTGATTAGTGTTAAGGCAAAGTTACAGTTGAACTCTAGTCCTCAGATCTCATCCTCGTCCAAATATTGGGATCTCACAATGAGGAGTCAATAGAGGTATAGGGTCCTTAAAAGTCTATTCTACCAACTTAAGTTGGAGGTAATTTTTAGTGATGCTTGGGCAATGTAAATAAATTGACCAAACAATGGGAATTAACTTCTACTTGAAATGTACTTGCTTGACATGAAATAAAATGTTACTTTACGGAGAGAATTTGTCCAAATATTTGATGCATGTAAAATGTGCTTAATGGTGAAGCATAAGTAAACTTGGAACTATGTTCAAGCCAAATAAGATCAAGTAAAAATGCTTGCATGCAAAAAATATTAACTTGTTATGGATTTAAAACATGTAGTAAGTTAAAATAAAGTGCATGCAAAATGAGTGTGATGCATGTTGTGCTAATTTCTCAATTAGATGATATGCATGCAAAATGAAATAAACCAACAAAATCAAACCGCCAAGCCTCTCCCAAAGGTGGAGAGATAGGGATACCAATGGGTAAAACCCACGCTCCCAAAATCAGAAAATTTATTAGTTGCTACAAGAAGGAAAAGACAATGAAGTCTTCTCTTAAATCCAAGGAAAGCCTTAACAAATTGGAATCAAACCATAGAGTTTTCCTCACTGAAGATTTCTGCAATTTGAGGCCCACAAAGGCTCAACAAAATGCAGATTTTCCGAAGAAGAAGAAGAGAAGATAAGCCTCCTCTATGGCCACAGCCAAGAGATGGCCAAAATGAACTCAGCCCTCCTCAAGAAGAACACGGCCTTATTCAAGATGAATCTAGCCTAAAGGTGGAAGTAATCGCTAAATCTGAGCCCCAAGGTCATGCATGCAAACTTGTAAGTAATTTTCCGATGATAAATCCCACAAGTAGCTGCAAGGAAACAGGTTAAAAAAAACTACAACAACAAATGTTAGCTAAAGATAACTACAAAGTATGTTACAAAAATAATCTACAAGACGCTAGGCCAAAGATTATGAGCAAGCTCTCCTCTTTGCCTAGCAATGACTTAGCTCTTTGAAATAGCCAGATATTGATAAATGAAATACAAAACGTTTAAAAAAAAAAAACCAAGTTTGATATTTTGATGCAAGAAATAGAAGCTTGAAGAAACTTGAAAGAATCCCTGCAAGACATGAGACTTTGGAATTCAAAACATGCGGGTTCTCCTTGAATATTTTTCAAGAATGTGTTGATTCCTCCGAAAATTTCCCCTCATGCTCGAAAAGCTTGACCAAACAAAGGGACCTCCATTCTTGGTGTGTGACAGCTTCTTCAAAGGTGGATGGCTCTGCTTCTATCAATTTCGTCATATAAGTTGCATACCCAGAATATCATTTGGGCCACTTGCTTTCCCCGAATGTGCCTTGAGCTACTCCATGACCTTCTACATCTAGTGTAGACTTCAACCAGTTTGGCCTCTTTCTAGTTTCGGGGATTACCATAGCTTATATAGATTCAGTGGGACCTTCATCTTCATGGTTTGATCTTTCTTCCTCCCTAGTAACTTCCTCTTCAAATACCAAAAGTTTTCCATCATCAGAGTCCATAGGGAGATCCTTTGATTACTTGAATGCAATACTTTCATCAAATATCACATCTCGACTGACTTCTATTCGGTGTCCTTCCTTTATGTAGATCCTATAGGCCTTAGAACAGTTACGTTAGCCAACAAATGTTCCTTTCATGCCTGATGGATCCAACTTCTTTCTCTTGTCCTTAAGTATATGAATATAGACAAGACAACCAAAAATTAGAAGATGATCCACGCTTGGTTTCTTCCCAGATAATACTTCTTCAGGAGTCATGTTATCTAGAGACTTGTGGGGACTTCAATTTTGTATGTATACAATTGTCTTCGTAGCTTCACCCCACAGAAATTTTCCTAAATCTTGATCATGTAGCATAGCTTTTACACTTTCTTCAATGGACTGATTCTTTCGTTCTGCAACTCCATTTTGTTCAGGATTATATGGGACTATTAGCTCCCTCTTAATCCCAAACTCCTTACAGAAGGCCATAATTTCCATGGATGTGTATTATCGTCCATTATTAAACCTTAATATCTTGATTCTTCTTTCTATAAGGTTCTCTACTTCAGCTTTGAATTTTTTAAATTTGGTAAATACTTCATCTTTGGATTTCATTAAGTAAACCCAAGTTTTCCTTCAATGGTAACTTATAAATGTAACATAATATAGATGACCTCCAAGTGATTTAGGAGTCTTGGACCACAGACATCGGAATGAATACGATCCAAGATTTATTATGACCTTGAAGCACTGCTTCTAAATGGTCTCTTGGTGTTCTTACCCAATGCACATCCCTTGCATACTCCTTTGTGATCTTCTTTCAATTTAGGGATTCCATCTACTATTGAATTTTCAATTTAGGGTTAGAAGGATTTTGAAGTGGAGATGACCAAATCTTCTATGCCAAAGTTCACATGGGCTAATTTCAATGTGAACTAAAGCTTAAGCAAGGGAGTTAGCAGCCTGTAAAGTCTTCCTGCATGAATTCCAATCATTCTTGCATTTTCTTTGCTTGAATTTTTACCCCATGCTACAACTCTTCCATCTATGAAAGCCACTCTATCACCTTTATCTTCTAGACTTGAAATGGAAAGTAAATTCTTATGCAAACCTAGAACAAATAGGATGTTGAGATGAATATTTCCTCCATTCTACAGCTCTAGTGAGGTTGATCCAATTCCTCTCACGGGATAGCTTTTATTATCACCAAGCTCTACAAAGTAAGAGGACTTTCCTTTTGACAGTTTTTTTAGTTGCTTGTGATGGCTGGTTATATGTCTTAATGCTCCACTATCGATCACCCAAATGCCCTCATCTAGAAATGTGCCAGTGAGTGCTGAGTGCTGAGAAGAGTCCTTCGTCCTTTGTCTTGATCACTTCCTTCTTTGGAGTAAATAGAAGACTCCATACTTCTTTGAAGCCCTTCTTGAGATGACTTGATATCTTTGAACACTTCTTTAGAAATTTCTTCAGCGTAGTAGAGATCTTCATAATGCCCTTAGCACACCTTAGCTCTGATACCATGTTGACTAATCTATAGGGCAAGCATTAGAGTGATTTCTCTTTTCTTAATAACTGCTTGTGATCTCTTTTCACTTATTAGCTTCTTTACTTATTATTATGTTTGTATATCATCAAACAGCTACCAAAACAAGAAGAACAAGAACACAGAATGTAGGCTGCAAGCCAGGGCCAAAACCTCTCCACTTGAGAGGAAAACCCGCAAATCTCTTCTTATATATTCTTCAATTGACGAATTCCAAGACCTCTAGACCAAGACCAATACCCTCCAAGACCAAGTCCAACCCTTCCGGATGATGTGCTTCCTTTGTCCAAGTCAAACCCAGTCAAATCTCTTCCAGCAACACAACTTCGACCCCCAACTTCAAAATTTCGGCCTCTACTGCAGGTCTGAAATTTTCGACCCTCCCAGCAACAGTTGTTGCCACACGTGTGAGCTTATTTTGGCCTCCCAAGACTTCTTCAGACCTTTGCTTGGCTTTCTCCTTCTTCTGGTGCTTGAGGATGGCCTAATGTGACCTTCGCTAACCTTCTTTCTCTTCCTTCTTCAAGATCGAACCTGCAAAAGAAAAACCCTATACCGGCAGTCGAAACCCTAACCTTCCTTCTCGCATGTGAGAGAGAAATAGCCCAGAAACAAGTCTTCTTCGTCCTCTTCTTTCTTCGATGCCTTCTTCCACTTCCTCCTTCGCTTGAATGAGTTAGAGATCAATTTCTTCCAAGGATGTCGAGTTCCCTCCTTTATATAGGCTTCTTAAGGTGGACATGGCTCCTCAAATTAGGCCGACTTCCCAGCTGCTAGGGCGACTTGGTTTTGAAGGGTATTTTTTTAGAAAATTAATGATTTGCACCCCAACCCACATGTTTTGTCATGATGATATAATTTTCAATATGCATTCATTGTAAACATTTAATGTGTGCTTCTACTATTTTTCACATTTCCCAACAGTTGTAGTTAAAGCTAAATTTATGCAAGCATTTCAAGCATGAGACACTTATTTTTGGTCAAGGTAACCCCGAAAAAACCCCACGGCCTTTTGGGGAAAACCAGTCTTGAAAGGATCATTTTATTGCTCGAGAAAATTAGTCTAAGTACATAAAATTAACCACAGTACTTATCTCCTTCAGCTGAAGCATTTAATTCAATTTTTGGAAATTTGTGCCCACTAAAAATAATTTACAAATTTCATGCCATAAATGCTACCTTGATATCAGTGCCAAATCTACCTCGAAAATAGTGCAAACTCAGCCTTAACATCTGTGTTGAAATACCTCGAAGGTGCCTAGATTTCTACACTGGAGGTGACTATTGTCCCTCGATTTTCGTGCCAAGAAACTACCTTGAAATCAGTGTTGCCTATAGCAACAAACCCGAGATTTCTGCCTCAAAATTTGGGCCCAAACAATGGAGGAACAGTCCTCGAATTATGTGCACAACCTTCAAACTCGTGCCTCTGCCCTCGATTTTTGTGTTGTTGCTTCCTTGAACTACGTGTTGACTGTCCCCTCGATTTTTGTGCTTGCCTCCTTGAAAATCATGCTTCTCAATGGCTGCCTCCACCTAGAAATGTGTGCTTCCTTTCTTTAGCTGCAAACCCTCCTTGAAAATCTCCTTTTCTCCTCTCCTCTTGCTCTCTCAATAATCACATGAGTGAATTATGAAGAATGAGCTCTCCCTTTTACTTTTATCTCTGGAAAAGATTGAATCCCTAACCCTAAGATTCAATGGTTGAGATTTAATCTCCAAATCTCAAGATGTGCGGCTAAGATCACTTTTCCCAAATGACCCCCCTCATACATTAGCCCCATTACTTAAAAGCCTCCTAGTACCTTTTTCAAGTTGTATTCCTTTTTCTAATTTTCTCATAAAGTGATTTTCTCAACTCACTTTAATATTAGAAAAAGTGAACTTAGTAATTTACACATAAAGTCACTTTATGAAGTGCAAGTGACTTTAATATTAGAAAAGTACACTTAGTACTTTACACATAAAGTCACTTTATAAAGTGCAAGTGACTTTAATATTAGAAAAGTACATGGTACACCACTTTTAAGTATCTCTTTCATCCATGACATTAATATAACTCATAAATGTCACCAAGATAAAAGTCATTAATGTGTCTACTAGGCTAAAAGGGATAAATGCCTAGTAACACCTCTCCTTGGTATTATTTTCAACACTCCCTCTTACCGAGGAAGGTGTTGTTCACCACTCCCATCCTATCTCTGAAAAAGACATGCTTGCCTCTTGGCAAAGACTTGGTGAGAATGTCTGCTACCTACTCATCATTAGATATATACTCAAGCTTCACAGCTACTCGCTAAACCCAGTCTTTGATGAAGTGGTATCTGATCTCTATATGCTTTGACTGATCGTGAAATACTGGATTCTCGGAGAGTTTAATACAACTTTGGTTGTCACAGTAAATCGTAGTTGGTCTCAACATCTGACCAAATAGTCCATGAAGCATCTTGCGAACCCATAATGCCTCACATCCTGCCCGACTAGCTGCGATATACTCTGGCTCTGTGCTGCTCAACGCCACTAACTTTTGTTTCCTACTGAACCATGACACAACTGTCGAGCCCAATGAGAAACAACATTCGGAAGTGCTCTTCGGTCACTGACACTGCCAGCCCAATCTGAGTCTGTGCAACCAATCAATTTGACCCCATCACATCTGACATAGTCCAACCCATAATCCACTGTACCCTGCAAGTATCTCAACACATGTTTTGCAGCCACCCAGTGTACTCTCCTGAGCTCCATCATATACTGACTCAATGTATTGACTGCAAAACAAATATCCAGTCTAGTGTTGACCAGATACATCAATGAACCGATCAGCTAACGATACAAGGTGGGATCCACCAACTCGGAATCAACATCATGCAGCTTCTTCCAGTTGGTGATCATAGGAGTAGCCATAGGCCTGCAACCATCCATATGGAACCTCCTCAAGATATCTCCTACATACTTGCCCTGGCCCACAAAGATGTGCCCATCCTCCTACCAAACCTCCATCCCCAAGTAGTAATGCATCAGCCCCATATCAGTCATATCAAACTCTGAAGCAAGATCTCTCTTGCAATGTTGGATGAGACTGTCCTCCCCTGTAATAAACAAGTCATCCACATATAGTACCAGAATGAGTGGATCGTCACCTACCAAAATAAAGTATAGGTTCGGATCTACATCACTCTTCTGGAAACCCAACTGCTGCAAGTAGGCATATATCCTCTCGTACCATGCCATCAGTGCCTGCTTCAGTCCATACAAAGCTTTCTTTAGCCTATATACATGAGAATCACTCCCATGCAACTCAAAGCCCTCAGGGTACTCAATGTACACCTCCTCCTGTATAACACCATTGAGAAAGGCGGCCTTCACATCCATCTGGTGAATCTGCCATCCCACGTCACTGTTATAGATATAACTGCTCTAATGGAAGTATAACGAGCAACCGGTGCAAAGGTCTCCTCATAGTCAACTCCCTCTACCTGTGAGAACCCTCGCGCCACAAACCGAGCTTTGAACTTCTCAATGTTGCCATCTGCAGCATGCTTGATCTTGTAGAGCCACCTGGAAGTCACAACTAACTTCCCATCAAGACGTGGCACTACCTCCCAGACATCATTCTTCATGATAGAAGAATATTCCTCCATCATGGCATCCCTCCAGATCTATTGTCTAGCGGCCTCCTCAAAACAAGTTGGTTGTCTCTACCATAGTTTTAAAACTACGACTCCGACTCCGACTCGGTCGAGGATCGACTCCGACTCTGACTCCGAAACGGCAATGACTCGGTCGTTGTAAAAAATACATTAAATATTTTTTTTATAAAAAAACATAATTTTAAATATTTTCATTCATGTTTCCAAACACACAACATTATAACATAGATGGAAGACAACATATGATCAAAGTAGGCTCATGAACCAATCCATTATATCAAAATGGTGCCCAATGGCAATACATAGTCAACTGTCATACATGATCAAAGACTCAAAACAAAAAACACATAACCAAGGAGGCTAAAAGTAAATTGTGACCAGACTCCAGTACTAGTACTACAGCTACTGGCTAGTAGCTGCTGCCAGAGAAGCCAAGATCATGTCGATCAATCTCTGGATCATCATCAGAGTCAGACAGGGGGCCCCATGGCTCCTCATCATCATCATCATCTCCAACTGCAGCTGTAGAAGTGGTACCACTAGCAGGCTGTGCAACTGCAGCAGATGCAAGCTGAGATAGAGTAGATATGCGGCTGCGCTTCTGTCGTGGCTGAGCAGAGGAAGCACCTACAACTGGAGTCCTTGCTAGCTGTGAGACTGAGGCTGGTGGATTGGGATCTGCATTCAACTGAACAGCATGTTCAAGTTCAACTGATGTCTTGATATCTAAATCTAAATCAAGATCCTCATCAGGATCAAACTCTGCTGGACGACTCTCCACTACCCAATCTGATGTTGCATCAATGTCTTCCAACACAATGGGATCTGAATCAGGTCTTTTGTTCAGCAAATGGTTTTGTCTGAGCCGGAGGTTGTATTGGACATAAACTAGATCATTTAACCGTTTTTGATCCAAACGGTTTCTCTTCTTTGTGTTACTTGGGAGCAGGAGCGAAAACGGGAGTGGGAGCGACATTTTCAGAAGCTCCTGGTTTGGGAGCGAATCCCAGAGGAGTTTGACAACCAATGTCACTAACATCAAGGTACATAGAGGGATTGGTGCTCTTGATTAAATACGAGTTCCATACCCTACATGACAAAATTCAATGGAAACATTGCAATCCTCCAATCCTAAAATCCTGAAAAACTGATAGTCTGTTGGTTTTTGAATGAAATCTAAAATTCTACTTTCTCCATATGAAATCCAATGAGGGCGAAACCACTCTCAAACATCCTGAGTCATTTCATGGTAATGTTAAAAATTTAAGTGAAAGGATGAAAATGAAGATTAAGGAGAATGTCACTTTTACTTTAAGAATTTAACATTACCATGAAATTTGAATAGCATATCAATAGTAGACAGCATTTGAGTGTGTTAAATAGGGTTTGGGAGGGGGAAATGGACCCCAAATAACATTTAGCTAATTCATAAAACACCTTGAAGTCCAAACCAATCAGCAAACCCCTTAAAATTTCATTAAAATAATGTTAAATCGTTGTTTTAGTGGGTTATGGGCCGCTGTTTGTGACTCGGCCAACCAAGCCGTTTTTGTACTGAGTCACTCTGGAGGGCAATGGAATGGACCAACTCGGCCATTTCCGTTTCGAAACGGTCGTTTTTTAAAACTATGGTCTCTACAACATCTGCCATGAAGCCACCCAGCCTCTCTGGCAGTCTTCTCTCCCTTGCTAACCACTTGGGTCTCCCCACTGCCTCTTGAGCCTCCTTCAGGGTCTCCCTAAGTCATCTTGGCTTCCTCTTCCCTGCACTAGTCTCATGTGGAGGTATGGGAAAATCCTCATCTGGTGCCTCTCCTCCTGGCGAGGAAGGCTCTGTAGTAACCAAAGGAGATCCTGAAATCTAAGATACCGTGCCTAATGAACCTACATTAGGTGATCTAGTACCAGGCAAAGCTATGCTCTGTGAACCTGTCACCCCTGAAGAAGGTGAACCTCCTGATCCTGGTGTACCACCTGATGCTCCTGAAACCTGTGGTGTGGCCCCCTGTTGAGGAGCTTGCTGCTCTACCTGATCAATCTCCCGAGACCTCCTCAAAGCCCTCTCCTCCTCAAATCTCACATCCCACCTCAAGACAATCTTCCTCTGTGCAGGAAGGTATATGTGGTAGGCTCTGTTGGTCTTGATGTAACCCATCAGTATACCTCTCTCTGTTGGGGGGTCCATATTCGTCCTCTTCTCCTCATGGACATGTGAATATGTAAGGCACCCAAAAATCATGATGTGCACAACTTTCGACTTCTTGCTGGTATATATCTCCTCAGGAGTCTTGTTCCCCAAGACTCTGTGTGGGCTCCGGTTCTGCAAATAAACAATAGTATTAACCGCCTCAGCCCACAAGAAGAAAGGTAAACTTTGAAAATGTAGCATCGCTCTAGCTACACCCATAGGGGTCATGTTCTTCCTTTCTGCCACCCCATTCTGCTGAGGGTTATAAGGCACAATGAGCTCCCTCTTTATGCTGGCACTCCCACAAAAGTCTCTTATCTCTACTAAAGTGTACTCTCCCCCATTGTCTGATTTCAACACCCTGATCTTCCTCCCTCACTGGTTCTCCACAAGAGCCTTAAACTCTTGGAATCGCCAAAAGACCTAAACCTTGGTCTTAAGAAAGTAAATCCAAGTCCTCCAGGAGTGGTCATCAATGAACATCACATAGTACTCATATCTCCTCAATGAGACATGGGACATGGGACCACATACATCAAAATGAATCAAATCAAGGACACATCCAGCTCTACTGGCACTACTCTATAAAGGTGTCTTGGTGTACTTTCCCAAAGCACACCCCCTGCACACATCATGATGATCAGTGCTAAAGTCTGGCAACCCGGTAACCATCTCCCTCAACATCCTAAAAGCCCAATGGTGCAAGTGGGTCATCCTCTTATGCCACAGCTCATATAAACCACTACTACTAGTCTGAGCCACCATAGCTCGAAGAGGCTGAAACATGAGTTTGTATAGTCTCCCGCTGCGAGCTCCAATCACACGAGCAGACTCGATACTGGATCCTCTAGGATACAATAGCACTTGTCCCTTTTGGAATAGTACCTCATACCCCTGTCCTCCAAGCTGGAAACTGATATCAAACTCTTCTTCAACCCTAGAACATAAAGAACATTTGTCACCTTCAAAGGGGGTAATGACTCCCTCTGAAATGATACTGTCCCCATACCTGTCGCCTTGACTTTGGAGTTGTCCCCAAGCACAACCTCCAAGTCAATGTCATCCTCCAAAAGGCTCGTGAAGTGCTCTCTAACTCCGGTCATATGGCAAGATGCTCCACTATCTATGAACCATGCACGTGAAGATGTGACATGAGTGGCTAAACTCACCACCAAAGCACACTCTGAGTCAAACATAGTTGCAAACTCATCCACATTTGCTGTAGTTGCAAATCCTTGTTTCTTCTTACCCTTCTTGTTGGGACACTGTACGGCATAGTGACCCATCTTCCCACAAGCAAAGCATTTCACTTTGCTCATGTCCTTCTCCTTAGCCTTCTGCTTCCCCTTATCTTGCTTTGCTCCACTAGAAGACCCCTTCTTGATCTTCTTTGTCCTCTTTCCCTTTGCCGCAAGAGCAACATTCTCCTCTTCACCTCCCCCACCACTCTTGCTGCCACTGCACATGCTTCTCTTGATCTCCTCCTAAAGGAAATCATCCCACATCCTCCTCCATCCAGGAAAATGCTCTCTAGCCACCAAGTTGTGGATAAAACTATCCCACTTCTCGGTGAACCCCTCTAAAGCAATGCGAACCAACTGTTCCTCTAGAATAGTCTCTCCAATAGCAGTCAACTCATCTTTCACCTATGAGACTCTGGTGAGGAAAGATGTAACACTGTCAGTCTTGGTCATCTTGGTGTTGCATAATTTTTGTCTCAACACCATCATGTTCTCATTAGAACTTTGGTGCAAAGAGACTAAGGACTCCCACCTCTGATATGCATATGTCATTCCTAAAACATGAGGGAACAGATGATCCTTGATAGCATCTAGAAGGATCCTCTTTGCCTTCACATTTTTCTTAGTAAACCCCACCAATAGAGCTAGATCAGTGGGCGGTTGTACAACTGTTTGTACCATATCCCACACTTCCACCTCCTCCAGTAAAAGCATGGTCCTCACCTTCCATGGGCCAAAATTTTCAGCCCCCACCAATCTGTCCTTTACTCTCAACCCAATAGCCATGACCCCACAACCAACCAAATGAAGCAAAACTGGAAGCTAAAACCACTCTCCCTTTGAACTGTTGAAATATTTGGGTTTCTGGCAAAGTTTCAAAGGTATGGTTCACTGTTTGAAGACTTCGGTAGCTTGCTGACCTCTTATCATTTGACTGAAATTGTAGATCTAAGCCTCAACTTGGCTCAACTAAGCTCTGATACCATGTAGAAAATTAATGATCTACACCCCATCCCCAGTTTGCAATTTTGCAAGCGTTTATTTGACCCAGCCCACATGTTTTGTTATGCTCATATAATTTTCAATATGCATTCATTGTAAACATTTAATGTGTGCTTCTACTATTTTTCACACATCCTAACAGCTGTAATTAAAAATAAATTTAGGCAAGCATTTCAAACATGAGAGACACTTATTTTTTGTCAAGGTGACCCCGGAAAAACCCCACAGCCTTTTGGGGGAAAGCAGTTTTCAAAGGATAATTTTATTGCTTGAGAAAATTACTCCAAGTACATAAAATTAACCACAGTACTTATCTCCTTCAGCTGAAGCATTTAATTCAATTTCTGGAAATTTGTGCCCACAGAAAATAATTTCCAGATTTACAAATTTCATGCCCATAAATGCTACCTTGATATCAGTGCCAAATCTGCCTGGAAGACAGTGCAAACTCAGCCTTGAAATCTGTGCTGTAAATGCCTCGAAATTCATACCTGAAGGTGCCTCTTTCTGCATTGGAGGTGACTGCTGTCCCTCGATTTTTGTGCCAGGAAACTGACTTGAAATCAATGCAGCAAACCCGCGATTTTTTGCCTCAAAATTCAAGCCCAAACAATGGAGGAACAGTCATCGAATTCTATGCACAGCAGCCTTGAAACTCATGCCTCTGCCCTTGATTTCTGTGCTTGCCTCCTTGAAAATCGTGCTTCTCAATGGCGGCCTCCTCCTAGAAATGCATGCTTCCTTTCTCTAGCTGCAAACCCTCCTTGAAGATCTCTTTTTCTCCTCTCCTCTTGCTCTCTCAATAATCTCATGAGTCAATTATGAAGAATGAGTTTTCCCTTTTACTTTTATCTCTTATAAAAGATTAAATCCTTAACCCTAGGATTCAATCGTTAAGATTTAATCTCCAAATTTCAAGATGTGTGGTTGAGATCACTTTTCCCAAATGACCCCCCTCATACATTGGCCCCATTACTTAAAAGCCTCCTAGTACTTTTTTCAAGGTGTATACATTTTTCTAATTTTCTCATAAAGTGATTTTCTCAACTCACTTTAATATTAAAAAATGTAAACTTAGTACTTTACACATAAAGTCACTTTATAAAGTGCAAGTGACTTTAATATTAGGAAAGTACATGGTGCACCACTTTTAAGTATCTCTTCCATCCATGACATTAATATAACTCATAAATGTCACCCAGATAAAAGTCATTAATGTGTCCACTAGGCTAAGAGGGATAAATGCCTAGTAACAACTCTCCTTGGTATTATTTTCAACAATTTTGAAACTTTTAATGACAAGAATAATTTTCTTTGCAAGTTACAATGTGCTCGATGGGGTCTTCAACTTATGACAATGACTCTTTTGACTTCTTGACCTAGGACAAATCCTAAAAGCACTAAATGTGTTCTTGACCTCTAAAATAAATGTCCTTGAGCATGAAACCCATGCTCCAAAAATAATAATAATATTTTTTCTTTCATTTTACAATATACAAGAATCAAAAGTACATTTCATATTTATGAAGACTGAACCTAGTTACACATTTTTCAACAAATGTACCTTATAATAAATGATCCACCTTCCTTCAAGAAGTAGCTAGGTGAGAGAGAGCAATGATCGGACATATGTGGAGAGCTCCGTAGCATAGCTATCTGTGGATTGTGATAGGGCTGTTGGCTGTCAGGCTGATCATTTGGGAGAAAAATTCTCTCCTAGAGGTTACCCACTTGGGTGGGTAACAGGAACAACTCACCAATGAGAACAAGAATGCAACAAAAGATGGCTTAGAAGTGACATGTGAGAAAAAAAGTTAAGTTTTGCTAGTCCTTTGATATTTGACTTGAAGATACAGAGTTTAAGCAATCTCATGAAGGAGAATTTGAGGAATGAACAAGACAATATCATGCTGACTCTCAAAAAATCTTGATTATTAACAACAAGATGCATAAAATTTCAACGTCTCAAGGGACAGATGGGTTTAACATCATGGTGACCTGCCCAACCTAATAGCCTTTACATCCAATGACATCAAGACCACTCCCAGGGATGTTGCTTGCCGTTGCTCCTCAATTTTGTGTGGAGAAAAATCCTACAGAGAATACAGAGACTCTCTTTAATTCAGTGAATCTGTCTATGGCCAGAAAAGGCCAATAAATGTGTTTGTCAATGGTCTATATATCTATCTAGCATAATTCTATGCTTCTTCTTCCAATGTCTCTGTAATCATCTGTCAACCAGTAGCATTGGCAGTGACCTTTGAATGTTTTGAATGTTTTGGGTTCGAACAAATGACTAGTATTTATGACATCTAGTAAACTGGGTTCTGACTTCTGCCCCATTAAAGGAACTTGGTAATATAAACAGTTGCCAACAAATTTATAAACCCAAACTGCCCTCGCAAAATAGAAAATAATAGAATAGATCAAGTTCAATCGTGAGAAGGCATCCATAAACAACCAAGGACATGCAGGGGTTGAATTTTTTAAGCGACTTCCAACATAAAGTCATTGCTGTCTCATACAAATTTCTAGGAGACAAAACAAACAACCAAGTTCAGATTGAAGCCTTGGTCATGGGGATTATGGAATTTCTTAAGCAAGGTTTTAAAAATGACATCTTTGAAGGGGACTTCAAGGTCGTCATTGATCATTTAAATGGTCAGATCAACAAAGTTCCTCAGAAATAGCTATCCAGCTGTCTCAAATTCAGCAAGCCGTATCAAATTTTGACTCATTTGGGTTTAAACATGTGATGGAAAATTGGCTCACCCACAGAACAATTTCTAGCCAAAGTGATCAATTTATGATAATAACAAACCACAACACACTAGAAGATGGTAAATGGAAGGGATCTCTACCTTTTATGTTAACCCCGAGTGGACCATTGCTTCTCCCTTAAATTATCCCTCCATTTCTGTTTAGCCTAAGTTCAAACTCATTAACACCCCCCTACTCAGGGTAATTATGATTTCCATCCTTCCAAGAAGATTTTATTCTTGCTCTTTAATCACATTTTGTCGCCATCATGGGAGGGGCTCCCATGTGCTGAAGGGATGGCCTGTTCTGCCTCCAGCAGTTCATCTGTAAAAATCCAAACTGAAGAGCTCCACATTGTCGTCCTTATTTATTGCCACCCCCCTCTTCAATATTTTTAATATGAACTCTGCCACCCTCTACTTATTTCCTTTTGCTTTTTCTTGGGCTTTGTTTCAACTCCATCCCACTTTTCCTCCAGCGACTGGCCACTCCGTGCTACCCTTTGACTGCTTCTGATGCCTCCCTTTACATCCATATATCCAGAATGTCAATCTAGAAAAGAAGGGCAACTCCGAACTAGGCTTCACATTTTCTGGGACACCCATGCTACAGCGGGGAGCAGTCCTCTGAATCCTTTTAATACTCAGGCCAGGTTCAATGAGTTCTTGAAGTAGCATGGTCCAAAACCAATGCCTTCAACCCCAAGCAAGTGCTTCCTTAATAAAGTATCAATGACAGGATCCCTGATGCAGTTAAGCAGTTGAAGTCATACCTGCAGGTTTAAAAGAGACTCAAAACCAGTTTGAACAGGATGTGCATCAGCCCCTGTATCACCCAGGAGTTGATATCCAAGTAGTTGACATCAGCCACTCTTGGTAAAATGATGACGATTTCAAAAAGAAGATTTTTACAATTTGGATGTAATCATGGAAGAGGTGAACAGTCAATAGCAGCCAACTATCATTGCAAAGGAACCTGCCGTGGAGGATAGGGTCAACTGCCTACTGGCTACAGCCAATGCAGAATGGTCCATACCTGAAGACTAGATGAGGTTGCTGACAACAAACTGTTTTATATCTCAAAACTTCTGTGTTGATCTATTTGGATTCTGTATTTAAGTTTGCTACTGAACAGAAGATCATAGTGATAGATAATTTGCTCTGTTTTGAAGTATTAGCACTTGGTAGTGTGGCCCATGGTAGCAAGATTAGGCTGTATTGGCCTTTGCTATATGGAATTCGGCTATAGTACAAAATTCTGCAAATTTTCTATACAGTACAGATATGATATTGTCAACCTACTTTTGACTGTGTTTGATAATATACCTTATGTCTTTTATACAAGTAAACCCATAAACTAAAAAAATACAGCCCAAAAACACCAAAAATATTTAAAAAAAAAAAAACAACTTGAAAAAACTATAAATATAAACTACATTGCCAGATTTTCCAGGAATGGATTATTTTTTCTGATTTATTGTGCAGTCCTGAGGCTAAAATTCTTCTAAAAGTTGAACAAAATGAATATTTACCTATCTATGAGATGAATAGCATATACTTCTGTATTGGAGCCATACTAGATTTTTTTCATCATGTATTTTCTCCATACCAAATCATATTTGAAATCGTATTCAAATTCGAATTTTGCTACTATGGTATGAACAGCTCTCTAATCGTATAAATGTGATCTATTGTAAATTTTGTAAACTTTGCTCTTCATAGCAATGACAGTAGCATATAAATGCTACCTGGACAGTATGGATATCTCTTTGGAAATAATTGTGTATATAAATAAATAATTCATTATCGATATCCCAGTACCTCGATATGGTTACCTTGCCAAATGCCCTGCTCTGGCTTTTTGGTTATTAACCCATATCCACAGGTAGTTGATCTTGAGTTCAATCCCCCTGCAGTGCTGATGCATTTTTACAACTCCACATACAGCTCCATGGATTGAATTTCTACCAATGACATGGATACTTTGCTGAATATCCCGGTCTGGAATTTTAATTAGTAACCATATCCACATATAGTTGGTCACAATGTTGCAATTATCATTTCAGGGATATATTACCAAGTGTCTAGAAATAAGCTTATGGAAAATATCACGGAAATATTGGAAAAACATAAAAATGGATCAAAAAAATCAGAAAATATTTGAAATATCTGCAACTTGAAAATTTTAGGAAAAACAGTGTTATCAGAACCAGACTGAACTGGACTGAACTGGCCAGTCCGACCATTTTTGAGGGAAAACCAGTCTGAACCAGTGTCACTGACCGGAAAAAGCTGGTTCAGTACCGAACCAGCTGGTTTTGTACAATGCTGCCAAGGACCCTTTGAAAGCAACTTTTTCTTAAAAAAACAATAATTTATGAGCGGGGAAGCCTAGTATTTGACCATATTGCCCTACTAATGCTATACAATTAATGGTAATGTTAAATTCTTAACATTTCCATTAATTGACTCAAAATGTTTGTTAGTGGTTCCAACCTCATCAGATTTCATATGGAGAAAGTAGAATTTTAGATTCCACTCAAAATCCGGCGGACAATATGGTTTTTCAGGATTTCAGGATTGTGAGGATTGAAACATTTCCATTGGATTTTGTCATGTACGAGGGTATGGAACTAGCATTTAATCAAGAGCACCAAACCCTCTTTGTACTTTGATGTCAGTGCCTTTGATTGTTGAAATCCTCTATCATGACCATACTAAAAATATACCCATCACTCAAACAAAATCTTGACTTGACACACTAAGCTTTTTCTATCTTATTTTAATGCTTAGAGGGTGATATCGATAACAAATATCCCAATACAGGCAATGATTTTGATGATGTGTAGGTATTTGTTGTCACGTGATTTTTTGGGATATTAGAGGCCATCTAGGGCTTGTTCGTTATGTATTTCTAGTTCAGAGATGGATTGCACTCGGCGCTATTTTGGTTAAGTGCACCCTTACATGCGATATAAATGAGAACTTTTGCTTATTTGTGTATAAATGGTTTGGACTCCTATGGATGCACATGAATATATATGTTTTTCTTCAAATTTTGAATATTTTACGTGTTTTTGGTTGTCAAGCTCTTTTACCAGTTTTGGTATGGTTTTGACCAGTTCCCAGTTCGTGGTGTTAACCAGTTCGGTTCTGATAACATTGAGAAAAAACAGAAATATAAGGAGAAATTGGAGATATTTGCAACATTCAGTCTGACCATCCAACCTAACTTGGTCATAGCTGAAAGGAAAAGGTAAACTGGGTGATGATAATTGCTTCTGTCGTGCATATGTTACTCTAGTTACGGATGGGGTGATAGCATTGTTTTAAGAAAAGGCCGTTTCGAAACCGAAACGGCCGGGTTGATCCGAGCCAATACCATTTTCTATGACCCGGCCTTTGGAACGGTTCAACTGGCCGATTCAGCCATGACTCGGCCGAGTCATGGCTGACTCGGCCAACTCGGCCATTTCCGTTATGACTTAGCCGAGTCACAAAAAAACGCCCAGCGTCACGTCAAACTGCGATTTAATAAAATTTTAATGGATTTTTAAAGTGTTTTTTGGTTGGTTTGGACTCCAAGCAGTTATATGAATTTGCTAAATGATTTTCGGGGTCCATTTCCCCCTCCCAAACCCTATTTAACACACCCAAGTGCTCTCATTCACTCATAGCAATCTTATGCATTTGAGTGAGAGTCTTCTTTGAGAGTTAGTGAGCAGTTCTTGAGCTTGTTTTGGAGCAGCAGTGAGGAGTCTTGGAGGAGCATTGTAGCTGGAGTGAGGAGCTTCTTGGGCAGCCATTTGGAGCAGCATTGAGGAGCTGATTCTTGGAGCAAGCTTGAGGAGACAGTTTGTGCCTGGAGGTATTTTTTTCACCTCTATAAATCTGTTTTTGCTTAGTAAATTTTAGGTGCATATCTAGAAAGCTTAGAGAGTGTTTTTTGTCAAATAAATGAACATTGAATCAAGGTTTTTTTTTTTCATTTTCAGATTGTTTGCTTTCATTTCCTAGTCAAAAAATGGCACCTAGAGCAAGAGATCCTGCTTGGGCATATGTTGAAATGGTTGATAGTCAAATGCAATGCAAATTTTGCCATAGGAAAATTAAGGAAGGTCCTGGGGGCATTAATAGGCTGAAACAACACTTGGCAGGGATTAGAGGCCAAATTACCCCATGTACCTCACCAGAAATTGGGGAGATTAGGAAGAATTTGTTGGCCAGCTTTGAGAAATTTAAAGAAGATAAGGCTAGGCAAAGAGACATACAGGCTGAAATTGGGAGGAAGAGGGAGATACAAAAAATGATGGCTGCCAACCCCCATTATGATTTTGAGGGTTCTTCCTCTATCCCTCAAACTGATACATCCAACCCTTTCTGATATGTTCCTCCCTCTTTTGGTTCTGTTCAAGATAAGGGAAAGGGTAGAATGAAAAAGGGTGATGTGACTATCAAAAGTTATTTCACGCCCTCCTCTCCATCAGATGCACATGGTCCTGAAGTTAGTAAAACTCAAATGCAGCCCACTTTAGATGACAATTGGAAGAAAGAATTGAGGGAGACTGCTTGTGAGTACATAGCTAGATGGTGGTATGATGCTGATATCCCCTTTAATGCTGCTCGTTCACCATATTATGAGCCTATGTTTGATGCCATACATGCTGCTGGAAAAGGCTTCAAAGGCCCTACTATGCATGAGCTAAGGGGGTTTCGTTTGCAGAAAGAAATTCAATCCATTAATGAGTATTTACAAGAGTTCAGGGACTCATGGGCAAGAACAGGGTGTACCATCATGTCAGATGGATGGACTTATCAAAGAAACCGTACCATCATAAACTTTCTTGTCTTCTGCCCACAGGGAACCATGTTTTTAAAATCAGTTGATGCATTTGATAAGGTAAAAGATGGCCACTTGTTGTTTCAGCTATTGGATTAGGTTGTTGAGGAGGTGGGGGTGGCTAATGTTGTTCAAATCATCACAGATAATGCCTCTAACTATGTTCTTGCTGGTAAACTGTTAGAGGAAAAACACAAGACCATCTTTTGGACCCCATGCGCTGCACATTGCATAGACTTCATGCTTGAGGATATTGGAAAATTAGATTGGGTCAAAAACACTATAGATCATGCCAAAAGCATAACAAAATTTATCTACAATCATACATTGGTTTTGAGCCTCATGAGGAAACACACTGGGGGCAAGGATATTATTAGGCCTGCCATCACTAGATTTGCTACACATTTTTTGACATTGCAATCTATGCTTTCCCAACATAGAAACTTGCAAAAGATGTTTTCCAGTGATGAATGGAATCAAAGCAATTGGTCTAACAAATCGGAAGGCAAAGAATTGAAAAGGAAAGTCCATGAAGAAACTTTTTGGAGAAAGGCAGCAGAGATTGTGAAGCTTGCTGAGCCACTAGTTAAGGTGTTGCGGTTGGTGGATGGGGAAAGGTTGGCTATGGGCTTCATTTATGAGGCTATGGATCAAGCAAAGGAGCAAATAAAGACGGTATACAAGGATAGAGTGGCAAAGTATGGGCCCATTTGGGCAATCATTGATGAAAGATGGAACAATCAACTCCATCGCCCTATACATGCAGCTGGGTATTTTTTGAACCCACGGTATCATTATAAAGCTAAGGAGTCAGGAGCTTTGAGGGGGGAGGTCAGAGATGGACTGATTGATTGCATTGATCGCATGATCCCATTGGAGTCTGATCAGCTGGAGATACAGCGACAGGCCAATAACTTCAACAATGCATCAGATACCTTTGGGAAGAACCTAGCAAAGATTACAAGAGAAGCAGATGAGCCAGGTAAACAAAAATTTCAATTTTCAAATTCTTCATAGTTTTACTTTTTTTTTAAAGTTTGTTAAATCGTTTATAATTTGAAAGTTAGATATAATTTGTAATTTTGTTGAGCTAACTCATTACACTCCTATGTTTTTTGCAGCACAATGGTGGGAGGCCTTTGGTGGCCATTGTCCTGAATTGCAAAGGTTTGCAATTCGTATTTTGAGTCAAACTTGCAGTGCATCTGGGTGTGAGCGCAATTGGTCTGTCTTTGAGAGGATTCACACAAAGAAGAGAAACCGTTTGGATCAAAAACGGTTAAATGATCTAGTTTATGTCCAATACAACCTTCGGCTCAGACGAAACCATTTGCTGAACAAAAGACCTGATTCAGATCCCATTGTGTTGGAAGACATTAATCCAACATTAGATTGGGTAGTGGAGAGTCGTCCAGTAGAGTTTGATCCTAATGAGGATCTTGATTTAGATTTAGATATGGAGACATCAGTTGAACTTGAACATGTTATTCAACTTCAGCCTGTTCAGTTGAATGCAGATCCCAATCCACCAGCCTCAGTCTCACAGCCAGCAAGGACTCCAGTTGTAGGTGCTTCCTCTGCTTAGCCACGACAGAAGCGCAGCCGCATATCTACTCTATCTCAGCTTGCATCTGCTGCAGTTGCATAGCCTGCTAGTGGTACCACTTCTACAGTTGCAGTTGGAGATGATGATGATGAGGAGGAGCCATGGGGCCCCCTGTCTGACTCTGATGATGATGATCCAGAGATTGATCGACATGATCTTGGCTCCTCTGGCAGTAGCTACTAGCCAGTAGTACTGTAGTACTAGTACTGGAGTCTGGTCACCGTCACAGTTTACTTTTGTTGTAGAGGCCATTTCTAGCCTCCTTGGTTATGTGTTTTTTGTTTTGAGTCTTTGATCATGTATGACAGTTGACTATGTATTGCCATTGGGTACCATTTTGATATAATGGATTGGTTCATGAGCCTACTTTGATCATATGTTGTCTTCCATCTATATTATAATGCTGTGTGTTTGGAAACATGAATGAAAATCTTTAAAATTATGTTTAAAATCTTTAAAATTATGTTTTTTTATAAAAAAATAAATATTTAATGTATTTTTTACAACGACCGAGTCATTGAAATCGAGCCGGCCGAGTCATTACCGTTTCGGAGTCAGAGTCAGAGTCGATCCTTGGCCGAGTCGGAGTCGGAGTTTTAAAACTATGGATGATAGCCCTAGGAAACCCATGTTTTTTGTCGGAATGCACCATGATCACCTGACAGGGTACCCATATAAACCAAATCCCTTGTCTTTTTTATCTATCAAAAAAATTTACCTGCCAGGAGAAAAAAGGCTTTAACTCTGACAAAGGTATTTTAAGGAATTGTAAGCATGCAACTATATGTCTGGACTCTGTTTCTGTGGTCTAGTAGTAAGTGGGATGCTTACCACTGCAATGACTCGCGTTTGGGTACTGGTGGACTTACCCCACAAATAAAGGGCTGGTTTAAAGCAGAAGAGAAGAAACGACAGTTACAACAGTTGTCTCATAATCTCATAGTTTCTCATAAGAATAATAAAACTAATAAGTAATAATTTATTTACAGAACCTTTTTAATGAAAATAGGCCACGCTTTTCCACCATCCGAGTAAATTTAATGTGCTCGGAAAACCAAATTCGCAAAAATTTCCAACTGCTCATCTAAAATCACGACCGAAAACCAAGAAAAGAAGTTCAAATTTCTAGAAAACTGAGAACTTAATCAAATTCAAATTTGTATGGTAAATCAATCCCCTGGCACGCTATTACTGTCATTGCAATCTGCTAAGGAGCCCTAGATTAAAGGTTATTTCATGCATATAAGAATTTGTAATCTCTGCTGAAAAATATATTAGATCACAAACAATTCAGGTGTTAAGATATGACACGGATCACGAAGAGAAATTGCATTGGCTTAAATTCTGATTGTAAAGCCCCGACTGGTAAATCTTTAGCAGAACGGAATATTTAAACAGTGGAATCAGCTGAAAAGCTGAAGGATTATTTACATACATATTGGCATTTTCAGATGTAGTAGGGAGGGCGAGACTCGCTTGCCTCCCGCTAGACGCGAACCAGCGAGACATTGTTCCTGCTATGCAATAATTTCTGCAATTCCTCCTCTGAATCCTCTCGCCATTAACTTCCTTAAGCGATCACTCTCTACTGATTCTGGTTCGGCTCGCGTGATATTACACGTGGGCGAAATATGCTGTCTACATATATAGATATTAAGGCTACAACATAGTTTGATTCAATTTCGAAATGATTGCGGTAGTTTTCGATGGCCATTCTTATTTCCTTCACAGTTTTTTAATTAATGTCCCCGATATAGGGTAAGATAGGGAAATATAACGCGAGAAAAAAATTAGAGGAGAAAAAAAATAGTCTTGCGTTATATTTCCTTATGGCCCCATGTCAACGGACATTAATTAAAAAACTGTGGCAGAAATAAGAATCGCTGTTTTCGACCTGAAAAAACCACTTAATAATTTATTTTGTTGGGTTTAAATGCATCCCATTAACGCCAACGAGCAGAGCATACTTAATTGATTTAAGACATTTAAAAAATGAAAATGTATATAATTACGAGCGTAAATTTTAAATCAATTTTGTTTGCTGAGGGAAATTAACTTCTTCCATAGTTAATGGTTTATGTAGCAATACCTCATCTTAACCATTATAGACTGTTTAATGAATTATAAAGTGTTTAATAATCAATAAAAAAAATTATTCGGTCTATTTAAAATAAATATATTTTTCACAATGACACTTCCATCTAAAGGGTGAAGGTTGAATATGTTACTTGAAGAATCGAATCTTAATCTATAGATTTATTATTGGAATATAGTTTCGAGAATTATATTTCAAATAGGATAAAGTATATTTGCATATATGATATTCATCATTTTATGTGGATATATTATTTTGATTTTGATTTTATTAAAGAAGAATCAAAAGCATATTGATAAAGATGATGTTAATATGAGACTTATTGAGGATGTCATTGCATCTACTTAAGATACCAAAGTTAATTTCGATGCATGTAGTGTTTCACAAACTAGTTTTCTTTCATAAGTATTATCAATAAAGGGAGTTGTTTATAGTGTGATTTTTTGAACTTTCCAGTACTGGAATCCAGCGGAAGAATTTGAGGAGAAATCTTGATTTGTGGTATTTAAACTGGTTTTTTGACAGTATATATGGATTCAGTGCCATGAAAAACCCCTAGGGCACTTCGATTGTGTAGGGGTTACCCATCAAACTTGTGATTTCAATAAATTCTTGCCGGATTTTAGAGAAATTAGACCGGAAAAACCACCTGAAAAGCTTCCAAAAAGTCACACTAAAGACAACTCCCTAATAAAGTCCTCAATGAAAAAGACCACACATAAAGGGACCCGCCATCCACTACATAAAACACACCTCCCTCAACCATTTAGTGAATTATCCCCTTAATTTCATACTCTTTTTCCTTATACTCTTCAAACACATATAATTGCACATCCAACTCATTAACTTTTTGCTAGCATAACTAATTAAAGAGCTTCACCTTCCATATTTTATAAATAACTTGTATGGAAATTTGGATGTATATCCGTTTCTCTTACTGTTTTATTCCCATCTTATCCTCCTTATAATACTTTGGTTGTGTAGAGGTTGGTTGCCTCCCCCACAAGATCCAACTAAACTACCTTATTGGGGTAGGGAACACATGTCTAATCATTTCAACTACATCTCACAATCTTCATATATAATCAAAGAGTCGTTGAAGATGAGGAAAGCCCTAGACTCACATTGAAAATCACTACTATTGTGCTTACTAGTGATTCAAACACAATAATAATCAAGTCTCCATCCATTGGACATTCACTTGTAGAAGAGGAGGCCATTGCATGTGAATTTGCATAAAACCTACCATGACTAGCTTAGCATATATTCAACGAGTACCACATTGGCAGTTAGACCATGTGTACCACACTATGTGTGCATGATTTTTTTGACTCAATGAAAATATTTAACACACTCAATAGACTTTTACAATTGATCCAAGCATGTATTTCATTGTCATAAAGCAATGTTTCACATCCTCCAACATTATCTCCATCCCACTTAACCATGTTGAGAATCTCCCCCAATTGCCCAATCAATAGGGAAGTACTTAAGACGACTAACAGGACAGTTGTGTTTGCATAATTAGATCACCGAGGACATAAACTAAATAGAAGCCCCACAACCTTTGTAATCGCATTATTGCCATAAAAAAGTAATGCAACATGTGGTTCATGTTGAGAAATGGCAACAAGAAATTCCAGTTTAATTTGTCCTTGAATTAAACCGTTAATTAAATTCGAATAATATTCTCATAGCAACTTAAAATAGTTAAATTAAATTTATTAAACTTACTTCACTTAGGAAATTTGAGTCGGAAGTCTTTTGGAAGTCATGTATATGTTCTCCCTACTATGTAGGAGTCCAGTGTGAGTTAATTGTGAGTTGTAAAATAGAAGACTCAGTTTCATGAGTCAATTCAGTTAAATTAGTTCTCAAATTGATTGAGAGAACTAATAGTGAGTTAACAGTTAGCGGTGACACTAATGAACTCCACCAGTGCTACTCTAGTTAACCGAATATTTACTCATTAGAAACTCATGCATGTCGATTCTAAGAAAGACCTAGTTGAGACTAGAGTGCAGGGACAACGTAATATTTGTTTTAAATTTTTTTGAGTTGCACTGATAATGCATGCAATCAGGAACTAGTCCTTGAGGGAATACGCTATTTTTAGAGGCTTTATTTCCCTTTAAATACAAGTTATCCTTCATAGGAATTACACATTGGAATATAGACTTGGAGAGCTTGTGAAGAGGCTAAGCTTTGGCCTTGAGCTTTCTTATGAGTTGGAGATTGAATTTGCTGAGTGTTGAGATTGTTCTAGAGAGAACAAGCATTATAATTTCATCTTGATTTTCCAGATTAATACAAAACAGATAGTGGGGTTTTGAGCTATGGCATTCCCCGAATATTTCTTGTGTTATGTGCCTTTGATTCTCTTCCTCTATTGATTATTGTTTGCTCAATGTTTATGGGCTTCCGTGTAAAGAGTAGAAGTATATTCTTGTCTCTTGCTTTAGCAAATTGCATTAGCTTATGAATCTACAGGATTTTCTACATGGTATCAAAGCAAGATTGTTTTTTGGGCCAAGAGTTTGCAGAGCAGATCTGAGAATTTTTGTGCAAAATTTTTAGAAACAAATTGCAGATCTGGATTCCTTCGGAAACGATACCCAAATTCAAAAAAGAAAATCGGCCGAATCGGAGTTCGGATGAGGGAGATATCATTGATTTAAAATCATCTCTATAAAGGAGATTTCGAAGTTTTGAGTTTCTGGGTTATAGGTGAAAGTCCAATTTGCAATACATGCTTCAGGATCGGCAAATGACATTTCGTGGGTTGAGGCTTGAGTATGCCTTGGAAGGCAGCTCGGATTTCATAGCCTGGAGGGACAGGATGGAGGTTATGCTAGAGGACAATGGCTTGAAGGAATTTGTTGAACAAGCAATTCCTAAGCCAGTAGCTACTGATGCACAAAACTTGGCCGAGTGGAAGAAGTGTGTGGCGAAGGCAAGGTGGATAATCCTTGAGGGAGTTCGAGATCATATTGTCTCAAGTCTCCATGGAAATGAAACCCTACATGCTATGTGGAAAACATTGACGGACTTGTATCAGAATAGCAGTGATCAAGGGAAGTTAACACTGAAGGATAAACTTTGTAAAATCAAAATGGATAAAGGCGAGATGATTCCAAAGTACTTGACCAAGTTCACTCAATGTCGGGATGAACTTGGAAGTGTTGGAATCACAGTTGCCAAGGAGGATATGGTGAGCCTTGCTCTTCTTGGACTCCCAAAGAGTTGGCATAGTTATCAGGACTCTGTCAATGGTCGGGAGAAGCTGTCAGACTGGGAACAACTATGGTCGAATTTGATGCAGGATGAGTGTTAGGTCCCTATAATACTAACGATTACCCCATTACTATTGTAGTTGTATCCCTTATTAATATCGTTGTGCCCCTATTGCCCCCATATTGTTATTAATGTGCCCCATAGAATCCCTCTATTGTAATTTTTGTGGTTTTATATTATTATTGATAGGTCGACTAGGTTATATTGTGACTCCTTAGACTCCTATATATAGAAAGGAGGTTTTGTCATTTGAATCATCAAGGAATCATTCATTTGTGTAATGTAAAGGAGGTTGCCCCCTCGAAGAGGTTGAATTCTAAGGTGTTGATCTATCTTTTCTATCTTTTTGTGAGCTGGTTTCATAACATTTGGTATCAGAGCTTTGGATTCTAGGGTTTCACTGCTCCAAATAGGTCATCGTGGCATTTTCGCTATAACTTTTTTTTCTGCGACGTTTCAGAAGCTAAAAAAAAAACCAATTGAGACGAGATCGCACTGAAGCTCGGGTCTGAATTTCAGAGCTTTTCATGCTATATTTGCGGAGATATGATCTGAGGAAGTTGGTCTTTTTGCAGACTCCTGAATTACATTCCAAACAGGTGACCTGGGGAAAATCGTCATAACTTTCTCTTTGGGCATCGGATTGAAAAAACGTAAGTAGGTACAGAAAGAGGATGGACGGCAGTTTTTTGTATATATTTTTCAGAGCCAAAGGTTGAAACAGGGACACGTGGCACGTCGTACAAGTTCGCTCTACTGAACTAGTCTATAATCAGGTCACTGTGGGAGATTTGACATAACTCTTCTTTGGAGAATCTAATTGGGATCAGATTGGTGGCATTGGAAAGAGGACACAGAGGGCTACTGCAGGTTGCAATTTTAGAACTGGATGATCTGAAATTACATAGATAGATCAGAGGCAATATCGAACTCCTACAAAGTGAAAAAGGTGTGTAGATTTTTTTTAAATTTTTGCTTAAGCTTGGTTTGAAAATTTATTTTGAAGAAACACCAAAGATGAAAAAATATACTCTGAAAATATAAATCTCGCGAATAACATTACCCTTCTCTTGATTTGAAACATTGCAATATGGTTGTAATTATTATTGTGTTCAATGAAGAAAGATATGAAGGGGACTATATCTATAACCGAGTTAAGTGGGGAAGCCAGAGTAATTTGTATGATGAATCAATACTTCCTGAAAAACTACACCTTGCACAAAAGATTAGACCAAAGCAGAGAAGTTGGAGTTGTATCAGTGTGTCACCAAGTGCTTTCGTTGTGACAAACACCCTCCAAAATTTGGTCTACACTTTAATTTTGGATCCTACCGTGGATTACGAGTGTTCATTGCATAGTCACTTTATGTTTGATCGATAAGTGTTAAACATACCTGCTCACACATGCTCAGTCTGCAACAAGTTCATAAGCACACTCTTTTATGCAAGCTTGAACAGGCATGGCACAAACCCATCAAGACAATTCTTGTGCGTTGTTCAACCCATGTCGACAGTCAATGTGCACTTTCATCGATAGTCTCTCACTTTTGGTTGCAATTGTTCTTCTATTTCGTTAAGTTTTCCCAACTATCGCTCTTGTGCACCTTCCCTTTCGTTAGTGTCACTTTCATGTTTACGACTATCAATTTTACTTGTTTTCACTGTAATAAGTGTTTTTTTCATGCTATCTTCATTTTGTCATGTGTTGCTTTCAACGTTGTTTGTATTTTGAAAATGTTGTTTGCACTTTCCTCTTACTATCGCAAATGTTGTCTTTTGGCATGATAGACGTCCCACATCGCACAAATGTAGTTTTGGTTTGTTTCAAGGGGTAACTTTGGTGTTGACGAGTCATTCTTATCATGTAGAGATGTATCACACTCATTCCAAAAGTTTCAAGCACTGTTGCACAAGTGTCGTCACCATCATCGGAAAGTGTACCTTTAATGTCACACTTGGGGAAAGTTATTGCAATGTCATTGCATTGGGGGTGTTATGTTGTTTGTGTGTTCTAATTGATCGATGTTGAGTTAGAAATTGTTATAAGTGTGTGATAAGTTTTATCATTGTTCACTTTGGCCTCACTAATACCACACTTAGCAAAATCTGGAAAAGTTCCCACCTGATAAACTTGTCCTCACTCAACCTTCCTGAACTACGCACCCCTTACTCTCAGTCCTCAAGCTTCAACCTTGCATCTTAGCACTACACAATGTGTAGTCCCTCCCTTCTAGAACTGTGCACTGTGTAATCTCAGTGCTATGTCCTAACCCTTGAGCTTCAAAACTACACAATCCTTGCCTTCAGTAAATCTCCTCTATGCATAGCACAGTCTCAAGCATCAAGTCTCAGCCTTGAGCCCTTGAACTACGTGGTGGGCTCCAGTATTGTAGCAATAATGCTACAACTCCTGGTGCTTCCTATCTCTAATTTTATCAACTCGGTAGTTCGTAACAAACTTGGAAGCGACGGTGCTGTATGCACAAGTACTAGCTCTTGCCGCAGCTGTCACTTGGTCAGCTGGCACAAGTCCGCTAGGGGCTCAAGCCAACTTCTATGAGCTCTTAGAAGAAGCTTTTTAACTGATGGATGAAAGCTAACTCAAAGGAAGCTAATCTACTTGCGGAAAGAAACTGAAAGTCAAAAAGAAATACAAACCCTACCAAACCCTAATTCTACCAACTAGTCCTACTGGTGCAAAAATGAGAATGCAAACTACGAGAAGAGATGCCATTACTTCTAGGAAGGTAAAATGCATGTGTCTAAGTTATCACTATCTGAAGAAAACATCTTTTTGTATTTTTGATTAAGTTATTAGAATTATCATGCATGTGCTTTTAACTAGCTTTTCACTGTGCAGAGGTGGATCAAGGGATGAAATGCTTTGGGAAAGGTTGGGATGGTACAGAGAGGGTCTAAGGGATCCCTAACACCCTTCCAGAGAGTCTCACAAAGTTTGGCTGCCAATAAACCGTGTTTATGAGCTTCTACAGGAAGTCTGCAGGGGTTCTACAGGATGTTCAGAGATTTCTACAGGATGTTCTGAAAAGAGGATTTTGGAGAATGGATGGAGGGAAAAAGATGGAGGAATGAGTATGGAGGTGAAATAGGGGTGTGAAGAGGTCTAGGGCTTGGTAGATGAGGCTAAGGAGCGATTGGATTTGTTCAAGGATGGGTGAAGCGATGTTGCACAAGAAGATGAGAATCATGGCAAAGCAAGCAGATGAGGCAAATGTAAGGTAAGGGTTATAAGTGAAGGGTGAAGCAGGTAGGTTGGATGGAGTATGGGCAGGTAAGGAAGGATAACAGGTACTCTGCAAGTGGTTTTTTCAAACTGACCAAACAAAGACATGCAAGAAAACAAAGATCTAGTTATAAAACCTATGACCTAGTTACTTCACTTTAATCTGACCTAACAACAAAAGGAAATGAACAGAAGTTTATTTGCAGTGAAACCATGTGAAACAACTATGAAACTAAGTGATCATAAACCTAAGCATGCATCCAAACTGATATCAAGTTCTACGAACGATATTCAAACACTAATGATTGCATGGTGAAGCAAAGAAAGTGTTTTTGTTTGGGACAGCATGGTTACTTCAACTCCAGCCCCTGATCCAATAAGGAAGAGGTGAAACCAAAAGCGTTTGCTGACCCTTTTTTGGAGCTTTTTCCTGTTATTATCCTCCCAATATATTCTAAACATAAACAACTACTTTAACCATCAAAAGAAATCTAAATAACGAAGCAAGATCTAAATCTAAATAGCAGATTTTATTTTAAGAACGCAGCAAACACATAAAGATAAACGAAGTAGGTACTAGGCGCTTGAGATGGGCCCAACCCCAAGAGCTACAGCCTCCTAAGAGAGATTTAGAGCTGGTGCAAAGCTGGATTCATCTTTATTGATCAAGAAATGAAAAGTTACATCAAAACTGTCCACAAGAAGAACTTGCAAATGAGCTGAAAGCAAAGCTAATCTATGTCATCCAAATCGAACTATAAACTAGCTAACTATTCGCTACAAAATGACTAACCACTAGCTAACTATCTACTGGCTAACTAGCTAACATCCACTGGCTAACAAAATGACTAACTGGCTACCCAAAATGAGGCCCTAAGCCTTCTTATTTATACCAATTGAGGACCCAACAGTCCTCCTAAACTTTAGGGACTCGGTTGCCCAAAACTTGGAGTTAACAGCAGTCCTACTTGACTTGCTTGGCTGCCCTTGTGCTGATTGATTCGGTGGCCCTTGAACTCCGAGCTGATGGTGGAGAATTCGAGGTAAGGCCCATAAATGAAGGGGACACCTTCCTACAAATCCTCTCCCTTGTTCTCCCACGAATTTGGCTGCCAAGTGCTCATTAAGACCTTCAATATTGTCTCCAAGTTGACCAAAAAGGCTACACAAAGCACCCATTAGACTTGTTGGCATAATGACTAACCACATTCACTCTACTAACATAAATATAATCAAAAACATGCAATAAACTAATGAGAATGGTGGATTAAGTCAAATTAGGAGGTTGAATGAACCCAAATAATTGTCCATTTTTGGGGCTCATCATCACCCCCTACTGAAAGTGTTGCTCATCCTCTGAGCAACCAATCTCTCTCCTCATCTTTGATGGCCCTGGTGGCTTCTTTGGCTAACATCTCGACCGATTCCTCCTTTGGCTTCCCTCTTTTCAAACTTCCTGTAGAAACAGTTCACTGGCTTCCTGTAGAAACAGTCTGCTAACTTCCTGTAGAACCAATTTTCTATGACTTTGCTTGCTTGGCTGGGGGTGCCTTTTCCTTGAACTGTGTTGCTGCCTGAAAGCTGACGAATCCAACAAAAATGGCAAGTCTAATGTATTATAAAAGCACACAAGTACAATGAACTGCTCGAGAATAGATATTGCATGCCAAAGCTGGATGGGATTCCAGGCCTTTAACTGAATCAAATGGCATTCTCAATCTTGGATTTGAACTTTTGCTAAAAATTGATAACAGAACATAAGATAGATCAAGGGCAGAGAAAATATGACTTGCTCACATATCATTGCTATGAATCAGCATTTTCCTTCAATCTGAAATTGCTTCATTGAGATCTTGATCTTGCTATGAATGTAATTATGCCAAGACTTCCAGCGCTGAGACTGAGGTTGTCCTCATTATTGCACCATTATTACATCATCATTGAGACCCTCACTGTTGCTTCTTTATCCTATCCATGAAGTCTACCTGAAGGTTAGATCTCCATGTGTGTCTAAACTGTGATTGCAACTGTGGAATTTTATTTCAAATACCCATTGAGAGATATCAAATTATAGTTCACACTGAGGTATGCAGGCTAATATAAATTGTATGCTGAGATCCTTGATCATAGGACAGATCCTTCAACTTCATCTCTTTGATGAAAACACTTGCAGGTTGACAAGATGATGTTCATACATATTCCTAGGTTTATACATCCATAGATATTTCCTTTAATCATAGGTATGCTGAGTATCACATATATTCGTTGTGATATGTCTAGACAGATCTGAATATAGAGCCGAGATGCAACCCTTGTTATTTCTGCAATATATATACACAGTCTTCTCTGTCCCTCAACTGCAAGTTTCACAGTAACAATCCTTCCATCAATGGTTTTGTTTGGTTCCTCACGGGCTCACTTAGTAGCCTCCACAGTCTTGAGAGTCACAAATGCAAATCCCTGGTTGGTTGCTTCCCTGCAATGCTATAGAGCTCTGTCTAACCAACGCCAGGAGACCTTTCAAACAAGTCAAAGCCACAGATGGAAGTCTTTTAGCACATCGTCCAATTGCAGAGACTGCATCTGCAGCAAACTTTCTATCTGGATCCCTAATATAGTCCTAAAACTCTAGCAATATTGTATGAATAGATGATTCCGTTGCAATGAGAGACAAGATCTCCAGCTTGATTGCTCGCATATGGCATGTATCAGAAGATTGAACAAAGAAATCTTCAAAGAATGGCTCAAATAAGGAGGGCATTGCTGCAACAAATGTTGCCAGATTTGATAGTACCACATACTGTGAGTCATAAGAGGACCTGAGAAGGAACAAAAGCAGCTTCACAATTCTTTTCACATCCTTGACTGGAGCCATAAGCCAATGGACTCCAGCAGCAACAACAACGACCCCACTGTTTTGACTCCATAACAAAGGCAATGTGCATTGTAATAGAAGTCTCAACTCACTATGTAGCTCAATAGTAGGAGTAGCATCATCTGACTCCAATGAATCACTGCTCAAGGAAGTCATCCTTTATAACTTACGTTGATCATTTCTCAAGTAGCTTGAAACCAGGCCCTGTCCTTCCATTTTTTTGACCTTCCTCTACGTTAGAGGCACTGCTTCTGCCATATCCGTGGTTCATAAAACCCCCTGATGAACTATCAGAATTTTCTGTTTCGATGTTTTTAGTCTCTTTGAATAACCTGAATTGAATGCGGCAGACATTTTTGAAATTCCATGTTTTGCAACAGCATAACGTAATAAAATCTCAATCAAGATAATCTGGCCCATATGAACCGTTGTGCTATCATGAACTGCAGTGGTTAACTGTGTGTTCTCTGCCTGTAATCTCATCCATCAATTGCACTGGAGTTTAGACTACCCACACTATCCGTGTTTTTTAGATTTCACGTGCATGACTGACCCATGCATGCTGCGTGACTTTCTCGTGAGTGCTAGAGGATTGGGTGTCTTGCTACATTCATGGCTTAATTTCACCATTCCATTCGTTCATGCAATTCTTAGACTAGATTCATGCAATAGATGAACAAGGTTTAGTCACGTACCTGAAGTCAAACGGCTGCTTGTGAAGCTTTTTGCTGCTGCATGCTCTGATTCTGCTGCTGCATGCTTGGATCCTTTGATTGCATGAGGGCTTGGCTGATGATTTTTTATTGCTTTTCCTTGTGCAGGTGTCCTCTGGCCGGATCTGAGCTGCATGCAATTGTTTCCACGTTCAGATCTGCACCTTCAAGCTGCTGCTGCTGCATGGTCACAAAACCAGAACTTGTTTTCGCCATTGCTCTCAAACGGTAAACCGGATTGATCTGAAACTCGGTGAGCATGTTCCTATCATAATTATGCATCTCCCATAGAAAAATCGTGATCAATGGATGCACGGATTTCGAGAAAAATGGAAAATGTCTGAAGATTTCAGAGCTCGATTTATCGGAAACCGTGCATCGGAATCGGCTGAAACTGCTTGGGTAGGTTACCATCACTCATATGCATATCCCCATGAAACAGGTTTTGAAACAAATGCACGGTTATGGAGAAAATGCAAAAATGGCTGATGGTGATGGAGGCTGATTTCTTGGAAACCATGCATCGGAATTGGCTGAAACTGCTCAAGCATGTTTCCATCACCCTTGTACAATTCCCCATAAAACGGTTTGTCAAATGGATGCATGGTTTTCAAGTTATGGCAAAAACAAATTTTGTTCTATGGATTTTTGCCTCGAGGCTTTTTGCAAATGTTTGCATGGAAGGAAAAACTGAGCTTGGGCTGTGATGTAGGTATGGAGATGATGGAGGATGAGTTGGAAGATTGCATGAGGACTTCTGAACCCTTGAGGAAGCTACCATGTTCGCCAAACCACTTTTTGAAATCCATGTCTAGTTTCCCAAAATTTCTACAGGAAGTTCCTATAGGAGCACAATGAGAAGCACAATGAGGTGGAAAAAATGATGGAGAAAGGCAAGGGATGGACACACAAGTGATTTTAGGCCTAATCAACAGATTCCCACCATCAGATTCCATTTTAGACTTGAATTTGGTTCGTCCAAAGGTTCTACAGGATGTTTCCTGTAGAAATACAGAGCTTCCTGTAGAAGGCACAAGAAAAATTCCTTTAACCTTGATTTGAGTGCTCCTCCTGTCATGAAATGTCCTTCTTGC
Organism: Pinus tabuliformis; assembly: GCA_031772625.1. NCBI lineage: Eukaryota > Viridiplantae > Streptophyta > Pinopsida > Pinales > Pinaceae > Pinus > Pinus tabuliformis. Next base: position 1,495,965,937 of record CM062817.1, on the reverse strand, counting down.
AGCCTGCAATGTCATTGCTGCAACATGAAATTATTCAATGGAGATTAGCTTTATTTTTCTTTTCCTTTTTCTCTTTTTTTTTTGAAAAACAACTAGGGCGCCTCATGGAGGATTTCACCCTAATTGCCTGCCTTGGGCGCCTCCAAGGGAGGTTTTCACCCAAATATCTTATTCTCTTTTCTCTTTTTTTTCCAACCCATTGACCGACTCATGGAGGTTTTCAATCAATGAGCCAATCTAAGGCGCCTCTGATGAGGTTTTCACCTTAGATTTTTATTTTCTTCTTATTTTCATTCTTTTTTTTGTTTTTTTTTTTTTTTTTGTTTTTTGTTTTGTTTTGTTTTGTTTTGTTTTGTTTTTTGTTTTGTTTTGTTTTTTTTTTTTTTTTTTTTTTTTTACCCTACCCTACTTGAAAAACAAAATCGTTTTCAAGTATAAGAATACTTCCAATGGAGCCATGTGCACATCGAGATTAGAGACAAGATGATGTGGAGGCTCGAAATGCATGCTTGGATAGGTATCCAGATCTCAGAGACCAAATGATCTGACCTTGAAGGGATCAAACATAGTTGAGGAAGAGAGTACTGCTGCAACTTAGTGACTGTCTGGAACCATGTCTCAATATAGCTTTGATATCCTTGGTTCTTTTGCTGATCTGGATCATGTTTCATGTCACCTTCTAACATGACTTTCTCATCTTCCTTCTTTTGCTGATCTGGATCATTCTTCATGTCACTTTCTATCATGACTTTCTCATCTTCCTCCTTTTGCTGATCTTTCTCTTGAGTACATGGAGGATTTGATGGTAACCATGAAGGAACTCTCTCGATCTCTGATTCTGATCTCTTCCCTTCATCAAGTGCAGCCCATGGTTCTTTGATCTCCTCTTTTGAATCTTCTTTTGTTGGATGTGATCCTTCAATGCTTTCAATATGATCTCTTTTTTGCAATGCTTTTCCGGAGCTATGGTGAAGATCATTGAGCTCAAGAGGAGTCATTTGGATATGTTGTGCCTCAGCTTTGCAATTGGGTTGAGCTGCTCCATTGTATGGTTTTGGAAATGGTGGTACGGGTAGTTGAGTGGAGGTGTGAAATTGAGATGGAGATGGATGGCATTGTGGTTGGGTAGGCATTTGGGGTTGCCTTGGTGGAGGAGGAGGTGATGGTTGTGGATGAGCAGGTGGTGGAGGAGAATGAGCGGGATGAGAGTTGTACTGGGGCCTCCACTCCTGATAAGGTGCATTCCACTGAGGCTGTGGCTGAGCATAAGAGTGAAATGAATGAGCGACTGCTAGGGCATAATATGGATCTGTGAAGGAACAAGGAGAATATGACCAAGGAGGAGGTGTAGACCAGGAAGGATGAGCAGGGGGACCCCAAGAAGGCATGAAAGTGGCTTGATAGGGGTCATAATAGGTCTCGGGTGTCCCTTGCAGTTCCTGCTGGTAAGATCTAGGTTCATGTGGCCTCCTTTGGTTCATATAATAGAGTGATTCAGTGGCTCCTTTAACTCTTTGATATGCAACTTTGAATCTGGGTAAGGAAGGGCACTGATCTGTAGGATGGTATTCTTCACAGACAAAACACACTTCTATGGAGTACAATGGACATTCGTTCCTAGGATGCTTTCTAGTGCACCTAGGACAAAAAATGACCAAAGCCCTCTTGGCTTCCTCTTGCTTCTGTTGGATCCACAAGGTATCCAGTTGCATGGCAAGAAACTGCCTCATATCACTCTTGAAATCTTTGATTTGATTTTCAAATTCATCTTTGGACAAGATGTTGCTCCCAACATTTGTGCTTGTAGCCATTCTCTTAGAGGAATGTTTTCTTCTTCTTCTCCCCTTGAGGTTCTTCAACTATGTCTCGTTGTCCACCTAAGGGTTCTTTAATCACAGCCATCGAAGAAGAGAGAAGGTTGGTTGTGTGAAGCAGTGGGGGTGTTGTGCAAACATTTTTCTAGCTTATCTCTACTCCTACAAGGCATGAAATGAAATCTTTTTGGTTGATTTTTGTATTTTTCAACTTCTACCTGCAAAACTGAAATAGATTGAATTGCAACTAACTATCTTGCGAAAATGAAAATGCGGAATTGAAATGAAAGCAGGAAAGGACTAATCTATTTTGCTCAAATGAAATTGCAAGAATGAAATGCTAGGCTACGCTTGTGGAATTGAAATTCTAATCTACGCTTGCAGAAATGAAATTGCGGAATTGAAATGCTAATCTATGAAAGCGGGAAATGCTAATCTACTTTTGCATAAACGAAATTGCATGATGGAAATGAAATAAACTACTTGGCAGAAGATTGTAGTGGAAAATAGAAGAAAAGCGGCAATCACCAATACTCTGACGCTTCCCCGGCAACGGCGCCAAAAAGATGGTGGGCTCCAGTATTGTAGCAATAATGCTACAACTCCTGGAGCTTCCTATCTCTAATTTTATCAACCCGGTAGTTCGTAACAAACTTGGAAGCGACGGTGCTGTATGCACAAGTACTAGCTCTTGCCGCAGCTGTCACTTGGTCAGCTGGCACAAGTCCACTAGGGGCTCAAGCCAACTTCTATGAGTTCTTAGAAGAAGCTTTTTAACTGATGGACGAAAGCTAACTCAGAGGAAGCTAATCTACTTGCGGAAAGAAACTGAAAGCCAAAAAGAAATACAAACCCTAGCAAACCCTAATTCTACCAACTAGTCCTACTGGTGCAAAAATGAGAATGAAAACTACGAGAAGAGATGCCATTACTTCTAGGAAGGTAAAATGCATGTGTCTAAGTTATCACTATCTGAAGAAAACATCTTTTTGTATTTTTGATTAAGTTATTAGAATTATCATGCATGTGCTTTTAACTAGCTTTTCACTGTGTAGAGGTGGATCAAGGGATTAAATGCTTTGGAAAAGGTTGGGATGGTACAGAGAGGGTCTAAGGGATCCCTAACACCCTTCCAGAGAGTCTCACAAAGTTTGGCTGCCAAGAAACCGTGTTTATGAGCTTCTACGGGAAGTCTGCAGGGGTTCTCCAGGATGTTCAGAGATTTCTACAGGATGTTCTGAAAAGAGGATTTTGGAGAATGGATGGAGGGAAAAAGATGGAGGAATGAGTATGGAGGTGAAATAGGGGTGTGAAGAGGTCTAGGGCTTGGTGGATGAGGCTAAGGAGCGATTGGATTTGTTCAAGGATGGATGAAGCGATGTTGCACAAGAAGATGAGAATCATGGCAAAGGAAGCGGATGAGGCAAATGTAAGGTAACGGTTATAAGTGAAGGGTGAAGCAGGTAGGTTGGATGGAGTATGGGCAGGTAAGGAAGGATAACAGGTACTCTGCAAGTGGTTTTTCAAACTGACCAAACAAAGACATGCAAGAAAACAAAGATCTAGTTATAAAACCTATGACCTAGTTACTTCACTCTAATCTGACCTAACAGCAAAAGGAAATGAACAGAAGTTTATTTGCAGTGAAACCATGTGAAACAACTATAAAACTAAGTGATCATAAACCTAAGCATGCATCCAAACTGATATCAAGTTCTACGAACGATATTCAAACACTAATGATTGCATGGTGAAGCAAAGAAAGTGTTTTTGTTTGGGACAGCATGGTTACTTCAACTCCAGCCCCTTATCCAATAAGGAAGAGGTGAAACCAAAAGCGTTTGCTGACCCTTTTTTGGAGCTTTTTCCTGTTATTATCCTACCAATATATTCTAAACATAAACAACTACTTTAACCATCAAAAGAAATCTAAATAACTAAGAAAGATCTAAATCTGAATAGCAGATTTTATTTTAAGAACGCAGCAAACACATAAAGATAAACGAAGGAGGTACTAGGCGCTTGAGATGGGCCCAACCCCAAGAGCTACAGCCTCCTAAGAGAGATTTAGAGCTGGTGCAAAGCTGGATTCGTCTTTATTGATCAAGAAATGAAAAGTTACATCAAAACTGTCCACAAGAAGAACTTGCAAATGAGCTGAAAGCAAAGCTAATCTATGGCATCCAAATCGAACTATAAACTAGCTAACTATTGGCTACAAAATGACTAACCACTAGCTAACTATCTACTAGCTAACTAGCTAACATCCACTGGCTAACAAAATGACTAACTGGCTACCCAAAATGAGGCCCTAAGCCTTCTTATTTATACCAATTGAGGACCCAACAATCCTCCTAAACTTTAGGGACTCGGCTGCCCAAAACTTGGAGTTAACAGTAGTCCTACTTGACTTGCTTGGCTGCCCTTGTGCTGATTGATTCGGTGGCCCTTGAACTCCGAGCTGATGGTGGAGAATTCAAGGTAAGGGCCCATAAATGAAGGGGACACCTTCCTACAAATCCTCTCCCTTGTTCTCCCACGAATTTGGCTGCCAAGTGCTCATTAAGACCTTCAATTTTGTCTCCAAGTTGACCAAAAAGGCTACACAAAGCACCCATTAGACTTGTTGGCATAATGACTAACCAAATTCACTCTATTAACATAAATATAATAAAAAAGATGCAATAAACTAATGAGAATGGTGGATTAAGTCAAATTAGGAGGTTGAATGAGCCCAAATAATTGTCCATTTTTGGGGCTCATCACTACGCAATTGGGCAATCACTTGGACTTTGTCCCTCTAGAACTGTGCAGTGGGAAACCTCAAGGATCAAGCCTCAGTCATGAACCCTTGAGTCTGTCAACTCCGAAGTTATCTTTCCTTGGCCTGTCTAAATTGCTCATTGCACAGTCTCATGGCTCAGTCCTGGCCCCTGACCTGCTAAGCTGCTCAACTGTGCAATTCCTGAGCTTGTCTCCCAGCCTATCACCTGGTTACAACTCAGTCAATGGTTGTTATGAAGCATGTTAGACTAGGGGTTTTATCAGACTGATGTGATCTTGTCATGAGTGGATTTTAGTTGTAGGTATTCCATCACATTATGAAAGGATGATGATGAAGGAGATGAAGAAGGAGACCCTACTAGAAGACACCTTTGTCGCTACAAAGGCAAGTTGATCAACCAAGCCAAAACAAAGGGGTAGGAGCTTGTGACAAAAGCTAGAAATGAAGGCCACATTGAAGAATCCTTACTTTCAACCCAGATGAAGAAGGAAGTAGAAGAACATGCACTATCTCTCAAGAAGACTCAAAGATAGTAGCAACAAGAATGGCTTGACATTGCCATGTCATCATGTAGTCCATGTCATTAATTCTTGTCATATCTTGTCAAAGTGTCATGTCATCATTTGTGGATTATGTAAATTCAATATTGGATAAATATAATGTAAAGTGGAAGTCCAAGAGTCATCCAAGTAATGTGAAAAGTTATGTAGGAAGTTGAAAGGTCATAGGAAAGTCAAGCAGTCATGAGGGTAGTCTGAGAGTCATAAGGGAGGTGAATGATCACCCATTTGTTATATATACACTATCATTTCTCATGTAAAGGGATTTTCACCTTGGATCCTCCTACTAGGCATTAGAGAGGAAGATAGTTCTTTTGGAGGAGCAAGTGGTTTCTCTAATGCTCCACTATTAAGGCTAGTGTTATTCACTGTCTTGATGTATCTTGGAACGCTTGATTAATTCAAAAGTTCATTGAGCCAACAAAATTTCATGCGTATGTCGTAAATATTATAGGACTATTCTTTGAATGTTTGCGATGTATTTGTTTTCATATGTATTAAGGAAATTGAACTATTGATGGATTTGGTACTTATCTTGTTGAAGGTGTGTTGTATGTGTATTAACAAGCATTGCTTCTATTTGAACTATTTCGCTAGTTGTCCAACGATTCATTCATATGTACATGCTCATTATTCTATACTACATTAGTACTATCACTTATCTTTTAAAGGCTCACTTTCTCTCCCCTTTCGATAGAAGAACCTTGATACATTGCACAACTAAAAATTTCACAAGGCATATTCACATTCTAATCCAAAAGCACCTGTACATTTCTCTCTTGTGTTGAATTTTGTAGCCAAAGCAAATCTATAAAATAATATGGCATTCGGGCCTTATTTTTGGAAGGGTTTCCACATCCAACAGTGCGAAGTCTAATTGGGAATTTTCATTGGGGAGACCCCCTTGGTTAATGGATTTCTAGCACTGTAACCATGCCTTTCTTTTTCTTGACCTTTTTCGAACCTCCAGCGTTGGGATCAAATAGTACCAATTCTAATTCATTAGTAATTGTCAATGGGGGGTTTCTTTTTATGAGTCAAAATTTTCAGATACATGCACTTTTCTTTTACCCCCAACCCATTTTCTAAAAGAGGCTCCTTTTTCTACTAATATAATACCTAGTTCTCTTGATTTTGATGTCTTTTTGTTCATGGATCACAACCCTATTCTGAGCTTGAGCAAGCAATTTTGCTTGGCTTGGAGGAACCTCCATATTCTCCTCTTCTTCTTTTAACATATAGATATTGAGGCTTGCCAACCTTTTCGTTTATGTGCCTTCCCCTTTGTAACAACCCCTGGTTGATTTTCTATGTAAATAAAATAAGACTAAGGTCATGGGACACGTATTCCAAGCTGAATGTTGGGAAAAACATAGTGTTGGGCTATCGCTAGTGATTATTTAATGGCTATGGAAATTGGCAAAGGTATTGGTAAAGGCAAAATGGCAATAATTGGCATTTTATTTATGAAATAAGGAAAATAGGAGAAAAGGAAGGTGAAGGGTCATAAATTTGCACGATATGGAAATTGAAGGAAAATGAAGAAAATAGAGGCCTCAATGATAAAAAGGCTTATGAGGATCAGTTCACAGTTTTTTTTTTTTTTTTTTTTTTTTTGTTTTTTTAGCTTGGATCTCTCTTCTATTCTCTCATTCTCTCCTACTCTTGCACACTTAGAGTCTTCTTGGAGCATTCTTGGAGCACTTTGGCATACTTTGGATTTAGAGAAAAGGGCAAAGGAAAGAAGGAAAACGCAAGGGAACAAGTGGATAAAAAACAACAACTAGATTGCTTTGCAGTTAAGAGGTTGCATGTGTGATTTCATTGTTGATTTATGGATGCATGGTATATGTGTGTGGTTTGATGGGTATATGTTTTCATTGGAACGGAGGATTTACTGGATTGATAATGGTTTTAACATTGCCTTGCCATTTCTTGGATAGTTGTGGTGTTGTGGGTTTTTCCACTTGATTGGTTTTTAGTTGGTGCTCATAATTCCTTATGGCTATGGGTTGGAAAAAAACACACTGGAAGACCTGGAACAACTTGGTTTGAGTTATTAGTCTTGGATCCTAGGTTGGGACAAACATTCTGGAGCCCTTGGTGGTTTGAGTTACTAGTACCTCGAGCCAGGTTGGACAAACGCTTTGGAGACCTGGAAGGTTGTGGGTTGAGTTACTAGTTCCTGGAGCCCTGGACAACTTAGGTAGAGACTGATCTGGTTGGTGTTAGTTATGTTCAATCATGAGATGGAATCACTGTTTGAGGGTTGAGGCAGTTTGGCCTCTGGAATCCCTGGCTTGGTTTAGATTGGTTTAATCCATGAGATCCCACATTCATGCTTGGAATATGGCACGGGGGGTGATTGGCTGAAAGAGAGATTTGGTTCAGCCCAATCTATGGTCAGGTGGTAAGTGTAATTCCCTAACTTGGTTGGTATTTTCATATAAAAATAAGAGTTATTCTTCTACCATGATTCATGTATACTTTTAATGATTATGTTCGTGATGTTATGGATGAGTTGGCATGGTTCCTATGTTGGTTATTTTATATCTATATGTTGTTTATATGCCAGGTATCTTCTATTTATTTGGTTATGAACTATTTATATATTGGTCGATTGATTATTGCATGGACTAATAAGTGTTGTTGCAGCTATGTGGAGAGGGCATAGGGCCTTCTCGGTGATTCTTAGATGAATCTAAGACTTTTATGATCAAATATGCATTCACGACATGTAGCTTACATGTTTTCCATGTGTTTGACGAAATGTCTATTATGCTATAGGAAACCTAGGTGGTGTTTTTGAGTTGAGATTGTTGGACAGTTGGCATTGTCTGGATGGGCAGTGGCCTAGTGAAGGCATATGAAAGTGTGTTAGCATTGATGTCAACAGTCATGCTAGGAAGATGTGTTGGGTAGTGGGCATTGCCTAACTGTTGGCAGGAGTGTTGGCATTGATGTCAACCAGACTATCTTGGGTTCTTTTTGGAGCAGTTGATTTACAGTGATGGTGATCTAGGTGGATATTGGTGGCCACCCACCTATCCCACTTGGACCCCCATGACTGTCTCTTTCAGTTTTTCAGTTTCCGTAATTGTAGCACAATTTACTATTTTTAGCAATTTTTTCAAGTCCTGAACTTCCGGCACCGTTTTGAGGCCCTAAATGATGTTTTTCGGAAATATGGGAGAAATATGGGTCCATGGACCATTTTTCTCTTCCCAAAGTTTTAGTGCTTGGATAGATATTTCTAACGAGCTATTGCATGCGTCAAACGAAGATCGGGTGCCAAAGTTATGACCCTAGGAAGTTGATGTACCAACTTACCCAAAATGAGGTCCACAATTTGGCGTTTCATATTCTAGTGTTAGGTTTTGAGATGCTAAGGGTTTTCCATTATTTCTCAACAATAAATAGGCCTTCGAGCCTCATTGTAGCATAGTTCAGAGGAATGTAGCCGCCACATCTCTTCTCAGAGATAAGCTACCGCCGCCCTAGCTGGTTTATTTCCATTTTTGTTTGTAAGCATATTTCAGTATTTTACATTAATGAAATGAAGTATTATTTCCACTGCATCTCTGTGTTTATGGTTATGTCTATAATTTTTTGCGTTCCTGTTTAAATTCAGATCAGATGGCCCATGAGGAATCCCATGGTTGTTCATGGCTCAGAAGGATTCCTATAGTAGCTACAAGCTTTAAGTAGAGAATCATCATAGTTGCAGGCTTAGCAGAAAAACCATAAAATGATGTTTGGGTGCTCGGGAGAAATCCCATGGTAGATGTAGGCTTCTTGTAGAAAATAATTATAGTAGAAGGCTTATAGGAGAAGCCGTAAAATGATGATTACAATGATGGACCATATGGAAGTCCATGGTAGCTTTAGGCTTCATGTAAAGGATCACCTTGGTGGTTGTTAGATCCCTATAATACTAGTGATCCCCCCATTACTATTGTCATTGTATCCATTATTGTTATTATTGTGCCCCATAGAATCCCGGTATTGTTATTTTTGTGCCTTTATATTATTATTAGGTCAGCTTGGTTATATTGTGACCCCTTAGACTCCTATATATAGAAAGGAGGTTTTGTCATTTGTATCATCATAGAATTATTCATTTGTCTAATGTAAAGGAGGTTGCCCCCTCGAAGACGTTGAATTCTAAGGTGTTGATCTATCTTTCCTATCTTTTTGTGAGCTAGTTTCATAACATTTGGTATCAGAGCTTTGGATTCTAGGGTTTCGCTGCTCCAAACAGGTGATTGTGGAATTTTCGCTATAACTTTCTTTCTGCAATGTTTCAGAAGCGAAAAAAAACCCATTTGAGACGAAATCTTGTTGAACCTCGATTCCAAATTTCATATCTTGTCTCGCTATACTTTATCAGATATGATTTGAGGAAGTTAGGGTTTTTGTAAGTTCCAGAATTTCATCTAAAATAGGTCATCGTGGAATGTTCGCTATAACGCTTTCTCTATGAAGTTTCGGAAGCTAAAAAAAACCCATTTGGGAAGAAATCGGTTTGAAACTCGGTTCCAAATTTTAGATCCTGTCTCGCTATATATTTAGAGATATAATCTGAGGAAGTTAGGGTTTGTGCAGACCCCCAAATTACATTCCAAACAGGTCACCATGGGAAAATCGTCATAACTTTCTCTCTGAGCATCAGATTGAATTTTTGTAAGAAGCTGAAGAAAGAGGACGGACTGTAGTTTTTTGGGTACCATTTTCAGAACCTAAGGTCGAAACCGTGACCCGCGGCACGTCGTACAAGTTATCTCTACTAAACAAGTCTATACTCAGGTCATCGTGGGAGATTTGACATAACTCTTCATGGAGAATGCAATCTTGATCAGACTTGCGAAGTTAAAAGTATTACTCGGAGGGTTACTGTAGGAAGAAATTTCAGACCTTGGAGATCCAAAATTACAGAAATACATCAAATTCAATATCAAGCTCCTACAAAGTGAAAAAAAAAAGGTGTGTAGTTTTTTAAAATTTTTTGCATAAGCATGGTTTGAAAAATTAGTTTGAAGGAATTCAAAGGGAATAGTGAAGCATTACTATCGGTAATTGATGTCCCAAAGAAAGAAAATGGAAACACCTAGTAAGCAACCTGAAATCTCTAGCATGAATCATGAAGAAGATGAAGAAATGCAACATGATATATCAAAATTACGAGATCAAGTGCAACAAATCTCACGCACACAAAAAGTAACAGAATCTAAGATGGATGGTTTAAAGAAAGATGTAGAAGCTAAGATGTATGGCGTGGAAGTTAAGATGGATGGTTTAAAGAAAGGCGTGGAAGCCAAGATGGATGTTTTAAAGAAATGCGTAGAAGCTAAGATGAATGACGTGGAAGCTAAGATGGACGGCATGGAAGCTAATATGGACAATTTGAAGACAGATTTGATAAATTTTCTACATGAAATGCTTACTAATGGCGAAAGGGTAGTAAATGAAACTCATGATGAAAACAAAATAAATGTTAATCATGATTTCATAGACTCTAACATTGTATCAAAGAACCACCATGTTCCAAAGATCGATATGAGGAAGTTTAATGGCAAGGATCCTGGAACATGGATACTACAGATGGAGCAATTTTTCGATCTCGATAATGTGCAAAACACACAAAAGGTACACATTGCAACTTTATATTTGGAACCAAATTAGTTTGTATGGTATCGATGGCTTTGCTTTCGTAAACAAATTGTCACTTGGGCTATTTTTACGAATGAAATGATAGCACATTATTAGGATACAAAAAGCAACACTTTTTTTAGCCAATTGATAAATCTCAAACAAAAGGGTTCAATGATGGAGCACATTGAGGACTTCCAAAAATTGAATATAAGGGTAAAAGATATTCCAGAGGAGCATACGATTGATGTGTTCATAGGGACTTTAAAAGATAACATCCAACATGAGGTTCACCTTTGGGAACCAGTTTCATTGGTGAAGGAATTCAGGTTCACAAGAAAAATGGAAAGAAAAATTATGGCAACAAGGAAGCCTACCATTCACAATCATAAAGATGGAAGTGTTGCTACCCCTAGCCATCCACAACCTACAAGGTTGACACCACAACAATTGGAAGAAAAAAGAGCAAAAGGTCTTTGTTACAGTTGTGATAGCAAATACACTAAAGGTCATAAGTGTGCCGAGAAGAAATTATTTTACATAGATTGTGAAGAGGAGGAAGAAAATGAACAAGAAATGTCAAAAGAAGAGAATATACACCAGAAACAAAGCCTAGAAAAAGAAGAAATGAATCCAACCATATCTTGTAATGCATTGGCTAGAATCACCACTCCTCAAACTATCAAGATAGAAGGGCATATCAAGAAGAAAAATGTAATAGTGTTGATTGATTCGGGAAGTACCCATAATTTTATTCATTGTAAGATATCCAAGTAATTGAATTGATTCCTATATCCAGCACCTGAGTGTCAAGTGATGGTTGCAAGTGGAGGAACCATAAATTGCTCAGGAAAGTGCCATAATATCAAGCTATCCATGGGAGAATATGTATTGAATAGCCCAATTCTTTCCATTCCAATGGGTGGTGCTGATGTTATACTAGGAGTCCAATGGTTACAATCCTTGGGTACAATAGCTTTTAATTTTCAAGAACTTTTCATGAAATTCTTTGTAGAAGGAAAGGAAGTTGAATTAAGGGGTCTCGCAGGGAAACCGGGAAAGATAATTAGCTCTAACGGAATGACAAAGCTTCTCAAGAAAGAACAAGGAGGCATTATTGCACAATTATGTTCACTAGAGGTTCCCACATCGAAATCATCCATTTCTCCAGATCTCCAGAAGGTCTTGGACAATCATTCTAAGGTATTTGAGACTCCCAAACGCCTCCCACCTATTCGTGATCATGATCATGCTATCATTTTGATTCCAGGAAGTGTTCCTCCAAAAATCAGGCCTTACAGATATCCCTATGTCCAAAAGAGTGAAATTGAACATATGGTTGCAGAAATGCTAGAGGCTGGTATAATTCAACCTAATCAAATTTCTTTCTCTGCTCTAGTAGTATTGGTTCACAAGAAGGATGGATCATGGCGCATGTGTCCAGATTATAGGGAGCTCAACAAGCCCACTATTAAAGATAAATTTCCCATTCCTGTCATTGATGAATTATGGGATGAATTGCATGGATCAATTTACTTCACCAAGTTGGATCTTCGTTCAGGATATCATCATATTAGAATGAAGACTGAATACATTCCAAAAACAACATTTAGAACTCATGAGGGTCATTATGAATTTTTGGTCATGCCTTTTGGCCTTACTAATGGACCTTCTACATTTCAAGGTTTGATGAATTCCATTTTCAAACCCTTAGAAAATTTGTGTTAGTATTTTTTGATGATATACTAATCTACAACAAGTCTTGGAAGGATCATGTCCAACATGTTGACATGGTGCTCAAACTATTGGAGGAGAAACAATTATATGCAAAAATCTCCAAATGTTTCTTTGGAGTACAAGAGGTGGAATATTTGGGTCATATTGTATCTCATGAAGGTGTTAAGGTAGACCATAGCAAAATTAAAATCATTAAGGAATGGAAAATCCCCACATCCATAAAGCATCTATGAGGATTTCTCGGGTTGACAGGGTATTATCACAATTTTGTTAAGAATTATGGGAGAATAGCAGCACCTCTAACAACATTATTGAATAAAGATGCATTCTCATGGACTCCAGAAGCAATAAAGGCCTTTGAACATCTTAAAGAGGCAATGTGCCAAGCACCAATCTTAGCTACACCGGACTTCACAAAAACCTTTATTGTGGAATGTGATGCCTTAGGAAATGGAATTGGTGTTGTTTTAATGCAAGAAGAAAGGCCCATTTCTTTTGAAAGTTGTCCAATCAAAGGAAAGTATTTACACAAAGCTATTTATGAGAAGGAAATCTTGGCAATACTACATGCACTTAAGAAATGGCGACCCTACCTAATGGGAAGACACTCAAGGTAAAAACAGATCATGATAGTTTTAAATACTTTTTAGAACAAAGATTATCTTCAGAAGAGCAACAAAAATGGGTCACAAATATGTTGGGCTATGACTTTGAAATCATCTACAAAAAAGGGAAGCAAAATTTTGTGGCAGATGCAATCTCAAGAAAGGATGAGGATGCAGAAGCATTTCTTTGTGCCATTTCTATTATCCAACCAGATTGGATAAACGAATCAAGGAATGAATGGAAGAATTACGAGGAAGTGTGGGCACTCATTCAAATGATACAACAAGATCCCAATACATCTGATACATTTAGCTGGAAAAATGATTTGTTATGGTACAAGGATCGATTATACCTATGTAAGAATTCCCAACCCAAACAAAATATTCTTAGGGAATTGCACACCTCTCCCTTAGGAGGGCACTCATGATTTCTAAAAACCTACCGCAAGGTTAAGAAGGATTTTTTTTGGGAGGGCCTTAAATCGAATATTCAAAAGTTTGTGGCGGAATGTTTGGTTTGCCAACAAAATAAAGTTGAAACAATTAAGACCCTAGGATTATTACAACCTTTATCGATTCCAAGCCAACGTTGGGAGGAGGTTTCAATGGATTTTATCATAGGTTTTCCCAAGTCCGAAGGAAAGAGTGTTATCATGGTGGTAATTGACAGGCTTACCAAGTATGCACACTTTTGTGCATTATCTCATCCATTTAAAGCGAGTATAATTTCTACTACATTTATGGAAATAATTCAAAAGCTACATGGAAACCCAAAGATTATTGTAAAAAAATGCTTGGAAGGATATCTTCGTTGCTTTGTATCTGATAAACAAACATGATGGGTCAAATGGTTGCCTCTGGCTGAATGGTGGTATAACACGTCCTTCCATACTGCAACAAAAATGACCCCATTTATGGCACTTTATGGATATCATCCACCATCCATCACATCATATTTAAGAGAAAATTCGAAGGGTTAAGCAGTGGAAGATCACATCAAGCATCAACAACAAGTTCACCAACTCTTAAAGGATAACCTCACCTTGGCGCATAATAGAATGAAACAACAGGCAGATCAACATTGCAGCAAAAGATATTTTGATGTAGTTGATTGGGTATTCCTATGGCTACAACCATATTAAAAAATGTCCCTTAAGCAAGCTAAGAAGGATAATAAATTATCACTAAATTATTATGGTCCATACAAGGTGTTGCAAAAGATAGGTACTATGGCATACAAATTGGAGCTTCCTGCAACTTCTTGAGTGCACCCAGTTTTCCATGTTTCATGCTTAAAGAAGGTTATAGGTGACAAGATTCCAGTTCAAACAATATTGCCAGAACTTGATGAGGAAGGAAAAATCATATTGGAACCTGAAGCAATCAAAGAAACAAAAACTTGACAACTACAAAATTGATCAATTTCAGAGTATCTCATCAAGTGGAAGAACTTACTCGTTGAATATTCCACATGGGAGGATGAGAATTTTATACAGAAGCATCCAGAACTATTCAAGCGTTGAGGACACACTTTTTTGAAGGAGAGGAAAATGTTAGGTCCCTATAATACTAGTGATTCCCCCATTGCTATTGTCATTGTATCCCTTATTGTTATTATTGTGCCTCTATATTATTATTGTTAGGTTGGCTTGGTTATATTGTGACCCCTTAGACTCCTATATATAGAAAGGAGTTTTTGTCATTTGTATCATCAAAGAATTGTTCATTTGTGTAATGTAAAGGAGGTTGCCCCCTTGAAGAGGTTGAAGTCTAAGGCGTTGATCTATCTTTCCTATCTTTTTGTGAGCTGGTTTCATAACAATGGTTGTGAGTTCAACTGTCGAGAGAGTTAAGGAGAAAAAGAGTGGTAGCGAGTTTTGAGCCATCTTAGATGTAGAAGATGGACTCAAAGCCTACATCGGACCCTCCCCATTGGATAGTGCTCTGAACAAGCTTTCCAACAATATGTGGAATAATTCCAACAATGGACCCCTGTATCAAAAGATATAGTTTACTGAAGTTCAAGGATTCAAGCCTTAGGAAGGAATATTGGAAGTTTGATTTATCAAAGATCGCATAATGGAGGACCAGTGATATCAGTGATTGCAACATAAAATCTCCAAAGATATCGGTGATCGCATATTGGAGGTCAGAGATATCAACGATCGAATTATCGGTGGTCGCAATGTCGGAGGTCAAATACATCGAAGTTGGCAATGTCAGAGCTCAGAGGAGATCAAAACATGAACAATCGGAGGATTGAAACTTCTAAAAGTGCAAACCTTTAAAAAATTGTGATATTGTTAAAAGTTCTAATAGCGTTAGAAACCAATAGGAATGACAATAAAGGATTAACAAAGGATTTCATCACAAAACCAAAGGTCAGCGGGCTCTTTTTCTGTCTCTCTCCTCTAGCAGGACATTTGGTGTCATATGATTGGTCCGGATAAGGACACATGGAAATGTCTGGTTGGATCCGATAATGACACATGACAACATCTGATTGGCTCTAATAAGGTACAATGGCAACTAACATGAGCATGGCGTGGTAGTATGGCAGGACACATGGCAGGCATATTCAACCATATTGGATGGTCTAATGAGCCATAACCAAGTGACACATGTCACCTCTAAAGAGTTGCCATGTGGCAATGACAACGTCATATCAGAAGTCGGTGATCGAAGGATCGAAGATATCAAAACTTTATAATAGTTGGTTATTGAAATGTTTCGATGGAAGCAGCGCCGATGTGTTGGCACTTGGTCGAGGAAACTAATAGAGCCAATAGTGTAGAGCGAGGCTTAGCACCTAAGTGTTGTGCAGCATATTGGAGGTTGGATATTTCGAAACTTCGCTTTAAATGAGTTATTGAAAAAAGTTTTGAGAAGAAAATCTTCTGATGTTGTTGGTGCTTGGTCATGGAGCCCAGAAAACCAAGGGTGCAAAGAAATAACATGAGGAGAAAGGCCCTCGGCATGATGCTAAAGGACTTAGCACCTAAGCCTTATGCCGATGGTCACAGGCAGTGGGCTTGTGGTGGAGATGCAATAAGGAGCTAAGCAGAAGGGACTAAAGGCCAATCATAATATTGTAATATCATAACATCTTCTTCATAGAGTTACGAGATGTTTGGGATCCGATATTGCACTGTGGTGTAAAAGCTCCGATATAGTAGAACATAGCAGTATTGAAGGTTGGATGAGTTGGTAGTTGAAGAGTAAATGAGCACAGAGGATTTGGTCACTGGAATAAATGGCGACATCAAAGATTAGTAGAAAACTCTAAGACAAGTCAACAAGGACAATGATCCACAGAGAAGGCATGTTGAAGTACAACCATGCCATGTGAAACCATGAATAAGCATGGAGAGCCTCAATGATAGGAGAATTGTTCATAGAGAGTACTTTGCCTGGTGAGTGTGCAGGTGGACTGAGAATTCATTCTCAGTATGGGGAAAATATCAAGTGCCCATTCTCATGGTTAAAGTAGTGGCAAAGACCAAGTCAGACACAACAACAAAATGAAGGGCCATTCCAAGGTACACTTGCATAGTGTGAATGCAGGAAGGACTGGCAACATCAATTAGTGGGCAACAGAGGAACAAAACTCGGGAGCTCAGATGAGCAAGGTGGGGGGAAACAACATAGTTTCCAGTGAGATCTAAGTGGAAAAATATTTGTGTGAGTGCACTACTGTGTAATGCTGAGAGAGAGCCTGTTATGCAGAAAAAGGTCGAGAGTGCCTATGTAGAGGTACGAGGCCCCGAGAGCTGCGTTGTGAGAGTAAGGCCGATATTTCCTATGTGTTGTGTGTAAGGTGGAAGTTGCCTCTATGTTGTGTGTAAGGCAGAAGTTTCTTGTGCACTGTGAGTAAAGGCAGAAGTTTCCTGTACTACAAGAAAGGTCGAAGGTGCCTGTGCAAAGAATGAAGGCCGAGAGCTAAGTGTGCGCTGTGAGTAAAGGCAGAAGTTGTATGTGTTGCAAGAAAGGTCGAAGGTGCTTGTGCAAAGAATGAAGGCCGAGAGATGATTGCGCGTTGTGGAGATAAGAAGGCCGAGAGATGTCTGTATGTGTATAAATAACAAAGAATAGAGAGTTGCATGGCCTGTGATGAGTGACTTTTGTTGAGAAGATCAATGGGATGCTGCTGAGTGAGAAAAGAGGTTGGCAAATTACAGAGAACATATAGTTCCTATTTGAGTGTGGGTTGGCGCTTGCATACAAGAAGTTGGTGCTTCCATCTCTTGTGGTTGCTTGAGAAGGCCTGGGGATTGGTGCCTTCTGCAAGTTTGCTTACAAAAATCCAAGGATTTGCAAGTTGGTGCTTGCAAATAATCTGTGAGGTAGGTGCCTCACATGGTTCTTCTGGTAAGATGGATAGGTGTCTACAGAAAGAGGGAGTTGGTGCTCTCTGCTAGTTGGTGCTAACAAACAATCAAAGGGAGTTGGTGCTTCCTATGAGTGGATGCTCACCAAACATAATGATGTAATAGAGTAGGTGCTCTTATTTTACATCAATAACAACAACAAGATTGATGGTTTTTTCCCAAAAGGGTTTCCACATGAAAAACCTTGTGTCTCATGTGTATGATATTCATGTTGTGTATGCTTGTATGTTGATTTCATGTTACTGCCATATAACATATTGTGATTGATTATATGGATGGGTGCCATGATTGAATAATAAAAGTAAATAGGCATAAAAGTTTAAAATTAGCCTTATTACTGATTCACCCCCCTCTCAGTAGTATCATTGTTTCCAACAATTGGTATTAGAGCCACATCCCTGAATCAAAGGGAAACAATGGAAAATAAATCTTGGCTAATGGTAGAAGGAGTTTCATTCTTAAATGAATTAGATTGTGGGCTCAATTATGAAGTCTGGGAGGTTTTAATGTTGGAATATTTATTGGCCTTGAATCTTGACATGCGACGCTCCGTAATACATAGATAAAATAATGAGTTGAATGTAAAATCCAAGGAGGTCATCACGAGAGGGATATCTAAGCTGGATGCCAATAAAGTTAGGCATTGTGTGTAAACAACATAAGTGCTGGAAAAAATACAATATCTGTATGGTGGAGATATCCATATGCCTCGAGAAGAGGCTGAGGAGCCCTGCTGCTCAATCAATGAACCAGAACTTGGAGAAGTTGTTACTCATCACGCTCCTAGTGGTGATGAAGAAGTCTCAAAAGGGAGATCTTACCGCTAAGAAGGTGTTACACTAAAATTTGTCACCATGACTATTTGCAGTCAGTATGGCTCCATCAACAACCATATTGTCTTCCTTGGAAAGTCTTATACCTCTGCTCCTCATGTCAAACTCCAAAAAAGAGAGAAAGCCTTTAAAAATCAATATAACTCTGGTTCCGCACTTTCTCTTACTCTTACTTGCGTGTACGCACCTCCAGTTCATAATACCTGCGTACTTGTACGCTCTGTCTGTAAAGGGGTGGGTGCGTACCCCTGTAAAAGTCAAAAGGCGCAAGTTTTACTTCAAAAAACTTACTTGCGGTCGATTCTAGAGCATTCTAGAAGATAGTTTGACGTGGATTGAGCACCTCCAGATGGTTCATGCATCCCAATGAAAGAGGAACTTGTCCCATGAAGAGGGGAGATATCCCTTTGAAAGAGGGGCTTATCCCATTGATGGTGGACCTGTTTAACTTCCTCCAAAGCATTATAAATACATGCATTGGGCCAGGGGGAGGAGGGGTTGAAAGTTGAACATTCCTAAGGGTAGATGCTGCTGAAATTAGGACTCCCTTATAGAGCTTGAGAGGAGAGATCACAATCCTTTCTTAGCTTCATTTGGAAGTGGGTGAGCTGATCAAAGTAGAGGAGAACTCTTGCTGGACCCTGGGAGGGACCTGCACAACACCAAGGCACTTGTTGTAAGGTTTCTTTTGTTTCCAATTAATACAATTAAGTTCATTTTTCTCAACAAGTTGTTATATATAATTTGTTTCATAAACTCCTTGGTCTTTATGATGAATATGTTTTATTATATGAGTTATTCAGGTGCTATGTAATCGTTTGCTTGTTAGTGTATGCAGGCTTCAAGGAGAAGGAGATCATCTGGATCGGAGAGGCTTGGCTACTACAAACAACGTTGGACTAAAGGTAAGACTTGAACACCTGGTTGCTTTATTTTAAAGGCATATTTAGGGAAAGATAGTGCTTGATTGTTTCGTTTGTCACTAGAAAAGCCTTGTTTTCTAGGGAGGTCGGTTTTGTCCGCAAAATTGAGTCTTTTCGCATGACAAAATGGTGACTCCGCTGGGGAATCCATGGATTTGATTGATTTCTCTTTTGATTGATACTTTGATTTGAGAAACGTTGATTTATTTCTAGTTTTTGACTGATTGATTGTGGGATTGGGTGAATTTAGTTAATTTTGAGTTAGTTTTCATTTTTCATAGTTTTGGGAGAGGTACGCACCCTCTGAGTTAAGCACAGTGCGTACCTGTATGCACTTTTGCTTTGTGCACAGAGCGTGGACGCACCTGTGTAAACAGGTTGCCTGCGTACCCTGTCAAAAATTTTAAAAATTTTAAATTTTTCTCTTTTTTATCAGTTTGGAATTTGTTTATAGGTTTTAACCATTGCCCAGACCTGCTTGTTCCCTGTCAAAAACTTTCCTTGGTTAATTCCATTGGCATTCCTGCTTTAAGCTTTTATCAATTGGGTGTTTTGAGTCTCTTTTTGAGAAATTCTTAATTTGATTTCCTTTGGTCATTACTTGGAGGTTTGTCTCAGTCTTTTCACAATTTTGCATCTTTTTGCTTTTGTTTTTGCAAAAAAAATTTCCCCCTCATTCGCCGGGGGGGGGGGGGGGGGGGGGGCTAAATTGTGTATGAGTGTTAATCGCCTTTGAGTGTTTTTATCTTTTGATCTTTGGAACTCTCACCCAATTTTCTTGACTTGCACTTGATTGGTTCTTAGATTACATTAGAATCATCTTGTGTTTGAGAATTCTCTTGCATAGATCACATTTGCATAATTAGAATTCTCATTTTTCAGAATATGAATGAAAAATGTGCATAGATTACATTTGCATACTTTTCAAGTGAATTGTGCATAGATTACAATTGCATAGTTTACATTCTGAAAAATCAATCGTAGATTTAGATCAGTTTTCTTTGATTTGAATTTACACAAAAATAAAAATAAAAATAAACTATTTTGGAATTGATTTGCATTAGTTTTTCTTGATGAAATTAGTGCATTAGAGAATTTGTTATATTTTCTCTTAGTGATCAATTTTTTGCATTGTCGGAAGTGAATGGAAACTCTCTCCTTACTTTAGTTAGGATTCATCGAATTGAAAGGATTACATTATCATATTCGATTGCATTCAGTTTTGAGTCGGGTCATAACACCATTGGTTTTGTATCCATTTACCCCTTTGAGTAATAACAGCCTAAATAACACAACGCTTAATTAAAATTCATCTAGTAATTTTTACATTTCTAGGGCTCTGATACACCAACATAGCTTAGGCTAGTGTCTTGGAGTAGGAGAGTAATTAACTCTCCAAGACAGTAAAAACAAACAAGTAGATGTATCTTGTGGTAGGAAGAAATCCAATTGTTGCATTTATGCTCTGGGAAAGCTCCTCTTAAAGGAGAAGCACGAGATCGTGTCCGAACCAGTGTGGGAATCAATCCTTCCTCATTGGGAATGACGCCAGATATTCACGTATTAAAAACGGTAAACCTCGGATTAACCATTGTCGAGGAGCCTGGGGTCACTTGTTGGTAAACCTTGGATTATGTCAAGGATCCTTCAAGGGGATTGAGCTTGCTACTCTGCCCTTGCGTGCGTATCGGATCGTAGACTGTTCCCCCAGGTATATTTGTTTCAGTTGGTAACCTTAGTGGCCATATTCTTTAGGATTCTTCCTAAGGTGACAGTGGTGGGAAGATCCCACTGTACCTGGAGTAGACGTTGGCTAGACTGGGGGGTTCTCTTCACTCGAGACGGTTAAGTGGAGGAACTTGTGCCAGTCTATTCATTAAGCAGGTTGCCGGGGTAATTGTTCCAACCGCCATTTCTGTATTGAATTATGCGAGGTTGGATTTCATCACCAACTAGTGTTTTCGGTACGGAAAGTTACTGTTTGTGTGTGGTTTGACTCCTAGATTTGATAGCGCGTGTTAATTTGTTGGTTTTTACTTTTAGAGACCATAGGTGTGAATTGTGAATTCTAATTGTTAGGTGTGAATTGTGAATTGTTAATTTTAGTTTTAAAATTGTTAATAAAATTCACTGAAGTTGAATATAATGGCAAATGTTCCAGAATTTGCCAACCAAGGAATTCCTCTTGACGAGAATCATAGTACTTTTCCTTACTTTGGAAATGTTGGTCCGCCTTACATGGCTACTTTGTCATTACCTGGATTTACAATAGGTTTACCGATATGGTTATTTTCAACTTCGTTGGCCCCAAATACTCCAATTGTTCCACCTCAACCGAATGCTTTACCTCAACAGAGTTCACCATCTCAACATCACCAACCTTTTGTTGACCCTTTACCTTCTTCACCTAATTTTTCTTCCTCCATTTCTTCCTCTTCGCTTGGTAAAAGCCTTGACGCTAGTAACCAGGTGTCTAAGAAAAAGAAGAAAGGGAAGAAGAAGAAGAAGAAGAAGAAGCAAGATAAGAAAGAAGTCAACCAACCAACCATGACTGTAAGTGTTAGTTGTGTTTAGGAAAACTCCAACATGCATCGTAAACCCAAATACCCTTGCAGGCTTTGTAAGGGTGACCACTTCCTTATCAATTTTCCTGGTATTCCAAAAGTCTTGGAAGTATGGTCAGAAAAATCTCATCAACTTTCCATTGATCCATCAACCGGTGATAGTCTGGTTCCTGGGAAAAAGGGTAAAGTTAGGTTTCCTTGTAAGTTATGCAAAGGGAGTCATCAAACTCACATTTTCCCTCACATGGATGAAGCCTCAACATTGTTGGAAAACCTTACTGTTCCACAGCAAGAATTTCCAACTGGTTACGGTAAACTTTCTCCCAACCTATCGTCAACTGACGGAGTGATTGATCTACTTTCAAGTACAGTTGATCACACTCTTCCATTGGAGAGTGAAACTCATGTCACTCAGGTTGATGATCCATTAGTTGATCAAGTGGTCGATTCAATTTCACATTCGGTCGATCCCACTTTCCCTTTAGAGAGTGAATTTCATACCGCTCAGGTTCTTTTTGTTACATCAGATTCCTCTACGCCGGGGGGCATTTCACCTGTTTCTACAGAACCCCCTCCAAGTACTGAGGTCTTTTCCTTTGATTGGAATAGACTGACAGAACCTCGTCTTCCTTCCTCCATCCCTTTCCAAATCATTGTCAAGGCTGGTGGTAGGGATATACATCGTACTCAGGTAGATGAAGGTGCTTCTGTTAGTATTTTATCCTCAACTGTTTGGAAAGATTTGGGTTGCCCTCAGCTTGCGCCTATTACGCAGAATCTGAAAGCTTTTAAGAGAACCATTAGTGAACCTTTAGGGATCCTTCCTAAGTTTTCTATTACCTTGGAAGGTAAAACTGTCTGTATTGATCTTATGGTAGTTCGAGGTCCCTTGGATTTCAATTTACTCCTTGGGCGAGACTATGTTTATGCAATGAAAGTTGTCGTATCGACACTCTTTCGCGTGATGTCTTTCCCTCACAATGGCAGTATTGTGACTGTAGACCAGCTTTCATTCCCTAGTCTTGTTTCAACTACCAATAATATGACACCCCTAAATGTTCCTGATTCTAAAGTGGTATCTACCCCGCCACAGGTTAATTATGTGGCAACTGGTCCCATGTTTTCAGTTACCGACGTACGTGAGCCTCCCACTGTTTGCTCATCTTCCTTTGATGTAGATCCGGTAATTGACATGGAAAACTCTATGGGATTACTTGAACACGATGTTCTTATCCCTTTTGAGTCCCTTGACATGTGTTCCTTCCAGAGAACTATTCTTCCTTCTAATGAAGACCTCTTGGAAGCCATGATCAAGGTGTGTCCATTGACATGTCTTTCTTCCAGTTGGAAGCCATGATCAGTGATTGCGAGGATAGTTTTTTCTTGTATCAACCTCGTTAAAAAATGAAACAAGGAGTTTGAGGAAAGTTCCTTTTACTGAGTCAACCTCGTTAAAAAATGAATTAGGGTTTTGAGGATAGTTCTTTTCCTGTGTCAACCTCATTAAAAAATGAATCAGTTAGTTTGAGGATAGTTCCTGTTACTAAGTCAACCTCATTAAAAAATGAATCAGGTCTGAGGATAGTCCTTGTCTTGTGTCAAGCTCGTTAAAAAATGAAACAAGGAGTCTTGAGCATAGTTCCTTGTCTAGTGTCAAGCTCGTTAAAAAATGAAACAAGGGTAGGTTAAGTAGGTAGATTGTAGGTTATATAGGTAGATTGTAGAGAGTAGTTATGAGCATAGTTCCTTATCTTGTGTCAAGCTCGTTTAAAATATGAAACAAGGGTTTTGAGGATAGTTCTTTTCTTGTGTCAACCTCACTAAAAAATGAAACAACTCCCACGAAGTCTTTCCAAGATTTCGAAAGTAAGCCTTCATTTCATCTACCTGGTTGAATGCAATGAAGCTTGGGGGGCATGTACCTTGATTTGCGTCATTATGCTCGGGGCATGTGAACTTATAACAAGCATCATTTTTGTTTCAAGCTTGCGTAAACATGAAACTGAATCCGAGCATAGTTCTTTTCCTATGTCAAGCTCGTTAAAAAATGAAACAAATCCTCCTCTACTTGAGTCGAGAGTTTGACAAGATCTCATAAATGTTAAGTTGTGTATTTAGGTTAGTTATTTCAGTTATTGCATAATTTTCTTACAGTTTAAGGTTGAGTCTTTCAAATGATCTCGTACATGAACCTTCATTCCATCCAGCTTGTACTTAGTTGAATGAAATGAAGCTGGGGGGCATGCGCTCTAGCAGTTATGCTTAGGGGGCATCAAGCACAGTTTTATCTCTGTTTCAAGCTTGTGTAAAAATGAAACTATTTTCAAGCACAGTTTTATCTCTGTTTCAAGCTTATGTAAAAATGAAACTATTTTCAAGCACAGTTTCCTCTCTGTTTCAAGCTTGTGTAAAAATGAAACTACTTTGAAGCATAGTTTTTCTCTGTTTCAAGCTTTTGTAAAAATGAAACCTATCTCGAGTCAATTTCAGTTATTTTCAAGACTCGTTAAACTCATGAAAATCCCGAGATTATTTTGCTATCTTTCATTCTCGTAAAACAAATGAAAATGCCGAGTTCTTTCCGTCTTTTCCTGCTCGTAAATTAAATTGAAAGTCGGCCATATGAGTACATTTTTATCATTTTTTCGAACTCATTAAAACTTACGAAAAATGAAAACCATGAGTACATTTTTATCATTTTTTCGAACTCATTAAAACTTACGAAAAAATGAAAACCATGAGTACATTTTTATCATTTTTTCGAACTCGTTAAAACTTACGAAAAACTGAAACCTTAGAGTCATCTTTAAGCCCTTTTCTGGCTCCTAAAACATGAAAAGATTGTCGAGCGTTTCTTTTACACTCGTTAAAACGGAATTAAAAAACGGTCCACTTATAGTTCTTTTCCGACCATAAAAACATGAAAAGATTGTCGGATTTTTGTCGTTTCAAATTCGATATTGGTTATAAAACGACGTGTCGTTGATCACTTTTTTACTTTTTCGGGTCAGTAACACTAATAACGAAAAGTACTCCTTGGTCGTAAAAGATCAAGCTGTTCTCTCAAGTATTATTTTATACTTTTTCGGGCTTGAGAGACACAAATTTACGAAAAAGGTCAACCCTGGAGTCTTCTTAAGTTTTTCAGACTCTCTAAAATTGAAAAACGCCGAGTTTCTCCTATACTGAACTCGTTAAAATTTCACAGTAAAGGACCTGTTCAATTACAAACAGGAACGAACCACTCCTTCTTAGGGTTCGAATCTAAACTAAGTTGGACTCATCCGAAGGATGAGCTTATAATCAAGCAAATGTTATCCTCCTCAAGGACTGAAGAAGTAAAAAGGGTGATGACAAAAGAATAAAAGGAGCTCTTATACATCAGGGAAAAATTAGTGAGGCCTAAGGCTATCATCAACAACCACAATCTCATCTCCTCTGATCCTAAATTGAAACCTAGGTACATAGCAGCCCAAGAGAACTCCATTCTACATTTTGAGGACAATTTTAGGATGTTGGGAACAAAGAATCCGCAAGTTTGTCAAAGAATATGGCAGGCCCTGCCTCACATTTTACAAATCAGAGAATATCACTCTCCAAAGAGACTAAGAAATTCCTTGGAGAAAACCACCCTATACAAGAGGATCATGAAAAGGTTGAATATCAGGTGGATAGGCCTCAGAGTCAATCCCCCCTTACTATTGGGCCTACAAGAAGGTAGGAACCAAGTAGAGGAACAAAAATAATGGACAAACATAGAGGCTAATGCAACCTTCTATCCACAAGAAGGCACACCATATCAAGTGCCTTGGGATGTCAGAGAGGCCACCAGGGCCATGAAAGAACTTCATATTAGTGATTAAGTTTCTCAGAGGAAGAGAAACACTTTCAACAAGGGGTGATGATGGGTCCCATCAATAGGTATCTTTTGGAGTTCATTATGTTATCCTCCAACCCTTAAAATTCTCCTTTTCTCACATTAATTCACATTTTTAGCCATAATATGCTTAGTAGGAAGGCTAAATTTTTCTTGTTAAATTTTATGGTGTAATGTGATTAATAAGGATGTCAAAGAAGCATTTATGGAGATATTTACCATGCAGGGGCTTGATGGAGGAACCTAGAGAGAATATAGGGAGGTTTTCCACCTCATTAACTCCCTAACTTGGCTTGATATCATAAAATCTTCTCCAACAACTCGAATTCACTAGCAGTTGAGGAACTCCAAGTGAATGACAAGGACAAAGGGAACCATATCCAAAAATCTCAAGATTTTGGAGGAGAGCATTTCTCCTTTAAAGGAAGTTACCCCTCAACAATTTTTGTATAATTAAACCTGCTGAAAGGCTCATTAGGATTTGAATTTTTGTTGCAGCTAAGAGTAGCTACTAAGCCCAGTACTTGAAATTGTTATTACTAACTTTCATATGATGTATGATACTATTATTTTCGGTTAATGAGAAGATTTCCATTGATCTGCATCTAAGTTATTTTTGGAGGGCTGAAACCCTTAGTTTTGGGCCCAACCCAGAGGCTTTAGTCCCTCTCTTTTATTTTCCTTCTTGTTCTTGTTTCAAAGCATCACAATCTTTCTCTTGTTTAAGTAGATATTATATCATAAAAACTTGTAATTGCAAGCTTTCCTATCACCTCCCTTATGGGAAGAGTGATTGGAAATATCTTCAATAACAATCCAAAAATATTTGTTTATGATTTATTGGAAATGGATAGATGTTAGTTGTGATCCTTTTGCACGCTTATCCTCTACAACTTAGGAGTTATTGTCATTTGTTTAGTGATCAATTTAGTGTTGCGGGATAAAATATATCTTAGTCAAATTCAACTCATATTTTTCATGCTAATTTATTTCACTGTGTTATTGATCATTTTATGCATGTATTTGGCTAGTTTCAGGGACTGTGTTGATCTACAAAGGTGGGCATGCCTTACCACATTCACATACAATTATCCATCCTCCTCATAGGCACCTTACGCTGCTCGCAACCTATGTCTCCACAATCACTTTGTCAAGGAAAATAAGAGGCACCATGGGCATCAACTTTGGTGCAAGATAGACCTATGAGGGGTGCCAGGCTTGGCAAGGGGCTCTCACAACCTTCATTTATTATCTCCTACCTCCATCCACCTCCTTCGTCCCTAAGATACCATTTCCATCCTCCAAACGCTCTCAAACCCCCTCTTGTAGCAAAAAACGACCTCCTGTAGCAATGTAAGACCCTCTTATAACAACCTTGTATCTTTGATTTCTTCAACCAGTTTTGCTCCAAACTTGGACTCTGGCCTAGTTAAGTTGAATAATAGCCCCCACACTGTGATTTTATGATTAGGGAATACCTTAGGACCACTCCAACCTCATCCTTCCATCACTGCAACCATCAGATAACAAAACAAAGTTAGATTTAGCATTTTTTTCTTCATATGCATGTTAAAGATGTGATTTCTCAATTTCAGCAAGTGTGAGTAGATAAATGATGCATGCAAGGTAGGTTATTGATTTGAATAAATTATGCAAGTAGATTAGCATGATTTATTTCTACAAATAGATTATTATTTTCCTTGTGCAACTTCAATTAGCATTTACATTTGATGATTGGAATTTTCACCTTGGTAGCAGATTCACGTTCATTTCTTCTTTCATAAGAGGTTTTCACTACAATTAGTTGGAGAAATGGTCTTTGAATACCCTGATATAATTTCATGAATAGGAGTGACATGAGTATAACCTAAACTACTGTGCATATAGCATTGTCACCTCTAAGTTTGTACAAACCCCGAGTTGATAATTTGAGTTGAGAAGCCTTTGGGAGTTGCAACATTCTTAGTGAAATACCAGGGCTCATCAGTATGTTTGGGCATAGTAGTGTACATGCATGGATCCACCTCTGATGGTTCACGTATATATTATGCAAACTAATTTTCAGTATGTGCATATCTGTACGTAGGTGTTGTCCATCGTAAGCGCGTACATACACTAATATTCCTTGTGGAAACTGCATACACAAACTAGGGTTTTATCTAATGATTGATGTTTATAGATCTGATGATTGATGTTTACAGTCGTTGTTGTCCAGTTTACTGGATGTTTTC
Organism: Pinus tabuliformis; assembly: GCA_031772625.1. Classification (NCBI taxonomy): domain Eukaryota; kingdom Viridiplantae; phylum Streptophyta; class Pinopsida; order Pinales; family Pinaceae; genus Pinus; species Pinus tabuliformis. The sequence goes on along the minus strand of CM062817.1, from coordinate 1,495,937,971 downwards.
TTTCGATGATGTCTTTATCATGATTGAGGTGACTTGGTTGAATTGATCAATTTTAATGGCTGTTACACGTCATTTCGTCACCATGACACTTGACTTTTAAAATGGATCTCTCGCCATCCATAAACATGTTTCATTACACTCCCTTAGAAGTCAACAATAAAAAAACCTTGAAGAAGATGTGAATTTTGGGTAAAATGGCTTTATAACTTGTTTTATATGATTTGCGCACTTTTCCTAGTCAGTTTCCTCGCATTTGCAGTTTCTATCCATGAAACCTACACAGAACTGTGCTTTGTCTTCCACTATAGACCATGCACATAACTCAAATAAAATTAAAAATAAAGTGAATTCCATAAGCATTTTTGGACGAATATAGCCTAACCGAAAGCTTCTAGGTCATATCTATTCATGCCATACCCCTCATATCATGGATTTGGTTACCTCTCATCAAGGAACCCTAATCCCACAATTAGAGGATCTCATCCTTCTCTTTTGGATCTGCAACTTCTTCCTCTTGGCCTATAAATTAACTATAGGCTAGAGAGGTTAGGAGGTTCAGAAAAGATACACTTATGTTGTTGGATTTAGATTGGAAGTCTTATCATCTAAGGAGGGAGTTAGAGGCATTTGGGAGGAACCTCATGACATCAAGGTAGAGGTTGTAAGGTTCTTCTTTATCCTTGAATTAATACAAATTAATCATTTTTTCCATTGTATTGTCTGACTGAAATGATGAATGATTTATGTCTCTTTTGATATTCATTAAGATAATTTCAATTTCTAGTGTCCTTGATCATTAGAATAAGCTTGTTTTAGTTTTTATGTTTCATATGCCTTTGATCTTTCTTATGTTTGTGATTGCAGGTCTCTTTGATCATTGATAAGTTGCATCGAGAAGGGGCAGGGATCTCCATCAAGCATTTCACAAATAGGTAAGAGGCTTATTCTCTTACTCTTGTATTTCCAATTCAAATGAAGTAAGCCTAGGAAAAGAGCTATTCAATTGTCTGTTTGTTTAAAGTTTCCTTTAGGATCAAGGGAGATCACTCTTATCAGTAAGAGGGATTTATCCACCTAACAAATTAGCGACTCCACTGGGGAACATTACTATTCTCTTCTCTTTCCTTGGTTTTTCTTTCCGATATTTTTTGTTTAGCTGGACCTGAGTCTTAGCAAATTTATGATCTTTCAGATCTTCTGGTTTGATTGCTTTCTTTTTTATTTTTTCTTGGAATTGCCAGATATGAGAGGTTTTTGTTCATCCATAGAGCGTAGATATGCGTAGTTGTTTCTCCATCAACTACGCACATGCGCACTGAACTATACTACTCGCCTGCACAGTTCCTATAAATTTTTTAACATTTAGGTTTTCTCTCAACCAAAATCTAAATTTTGGTTCTTGAATGTGTCATCATATTTGTTTTGATTATCGAATACCTTTTCTGAACTTGTTTGAGTGCTTTGGTGAAGTATTTTTGGGAATCAATCCCTTTTTCAAAATTGATTAGGGTTTTGTCTAACTTGTTTGCTGATTGATCAAAAAGAGATTGGTTGTTCTCAAGATCATTGTATTCCTGTGTTTTTCTGTCAAATACACCAGATTCATTATTAATCTTACTCTTTTGTGATGAAATTATTTGTTTAATCACAATTAGTGTTTCTCAGAAATTGGTGTGTTTGTGAAGAATTTCTTTCATTGCTGAATGATAAAAAGGAAATCATTTATTTTTAGTTTTGAAGTCTTTCATAATTACACTTTTGACATCTTTAAGTTAAAGCATTCATTAGGAGAATTTCATTTTTTCCAAACTCTTAATTGTTTTTTGTGTGTTTCAAAATTTCGAGTGATAAATGATAAAGGACATTTTGAGTTTGTTTGATCTCTTAGGAAAATTTGAAATCTTAGTTTATTTCTGCATCTGGATTGCATCAAAGTGAAATTGGTTGTCTTGTGAAAATAATTTTAGTGAAGTTTCGAGTTTTGCATTTTATTTCAAGAAAATCAAGAAACTCTTACCTTCCCTTAATTAGAATTTCATTGAACAATAGATTACAAATTGCATGTTCGATTGCATTAGAATTTTGAGTCGAGTCATAATATCACAAGTTTCACTCTCGTCACCTATTGAGTAAATAATTTCCTAATAACACAACGTTAATTAAAATCAATTAGAATTTTGTATTTTTTAGGGCTCTTACCACCTACATTAGTTTAAGTTGTAATGATTTGGAATAGGAAAGTGAGTAAACTTTCCAAAGCTACATACAAACAATAGAATCTTGTGATAGGGAGATAAATCCAATTATTTCAGTTTTGCTCTAGGAAGCTCTTCTTATACATGAGTTAAGCATGAGATCATGTGAGACCTGGAGAAGTGATCGTACCCACTTCATTGGCTATGATAAAGCAATTTGCACATATTACAATGGTGCCAAAATATTCTCGGGGTCACTTGAAAGTAAACCTCCAATTAACCATGTTGAGGAGCTTTCAAGAAGATTGAGCTTTGTTACTCTTCCCTTGAGTGTACGTCAAATTTACGGTTGTCCCCCAGGAAAAATTATTGTAGTTGGTAACCTTAGTGACCATAATCCTAGGGATATTACTTGAGGTGACGACAAAGGAAAGGTCATGCTCTACCTGGAACAGACGTTGGCTAGACTCGCTTGGACTTTTTGGAGGGTAATGTTCGCTCGAGATGGCATAAGTGAAGTTACTTGCCCCAGATCGTTTCATTAACTAGGTTTTTAGTGTAACTAGTTCCAATCAGTCATATCTATAAACTTTTCACCTTGATCTCTCCGACGTTGGATTTCATCACCAACTAGTTGATTTGGCTGTGAAAGGTTAGTTTGCATGGTTTGAATCCATAGATTTATTAATGTTTGTTACTTTGTTGTTTTTTACTTTTTAGAGGCTTTAGGTGTGATTTTGATATTGTGTGAATTATTAATTTAAGAATTCATCGTGGCTAAATTACTAATACAATCACGTAGAATGTAGGTCAACCCCCTAAATATATGCCAAGTCAGCTAGAAAATATTAAAACTGAAAAATTAAAATCGAAAGGATGTGGGACTACAGATGAACCTGAAACTTCTAGTATTTTAGAATCTAATATAATAGGAACTGAAGTGAATCAACCAAAAACATCTACTATTCTAGGACCTAAAGTAACAAATTATGAATTTGATTAACTTCAAACACTAGAATCAGACTTAGAAGTAACTGATCCAATAATTACTAAACTTATTCGAACAAAATCAGATAATGGAGAGATTTCAAACCACAATTGTCCGAAATAGATATCAAAGAACCTAATTCTGATGTTTCTGAACCTGAGTCACCTTCAACTGCTTTAGTCCCTACTCCTACTCTAGAGCTCACCGCGAGTAAAACTTCTTATTACTAATAGTCTACCTCCTGTTCTTAATAGTATTGAATAAATTATCTCATATGAAGAGGAAGAATCGCCACATACACCAGTTTCTACTTGTGATCAGACAGATATTCAGGAACTTCTCTTTTTTTCTTTTTGACCTGACCCTTGGTATTTTACGCCCTTGAAATTTTTAGGTCAAGGCATTCCATGATATACTACTCCTTATTCTACTGTACCAGGCTTCAATATGTCTAGAATGACTTCTAGAGATATGTCATCAGATATTCTTATGTTTTTTACTTCTCCATAATCAATTTTGTATGGCCCATCAAGCCCTCCTGAATATCAGTCTCATTCGAGGAATTATTCAAGAGCTTCTCCTTCAAATCAACCTTCAACTATGTTAATTGGTTTAACTAATTCTATTGTCTAGGGCTTGACATCTGATCAATACGTAAATATGATTTCCAGTAATGTAGGTAATCCTCAAGTTAACCCAAAAAACAACTATTACTAGCCTTGGGGGTAACCATCATATCCTCATCCTGGAAGAAAGCCTTTAGTTGGATCTTACCCTATGGTTAGAGGGAAACCTCCTACCATAAATTATCTAGGTTATGATCAGATACCTCAAGCTGGTTTAGGTCAACCTGTCGTATCTCAACCCCTTATTGGTACTTTGTATCCTGGGATGAACACAATATGTAATCCTTCATATAATCAGCAGCCAATGCAAGTTTCCCCCTAAGTGCCAATTTATCAACATGTTCAACATGTTGGACAACATATTCAGCAAATGCATGTTCAAGGTATTCCTATACAAGTCCAACGTCCTGTCTAGGGTAACCCATCAACACATGTTCAACAACCACTCTAGCAGCCTGTCCCAAGTTCTCCATAAACTCTGGTTCAATATGTTGTGCAAACTTTTGTGCAAAATCTAGTTCTGAGTTCTCCACAAACTCCCATCCCATGAGTATCACAAGTAACTATTCAAATTATTCCTCAAGTAACAGTGCATCCAACTACTCATGCTATTCCTCAGGCATATTCTTATCAAACAATTTCTATGATTCAATCTATAACCCAAATGCCTGTGGTACAACCTAGTATACCATATATGCAGATGTTGTTTCAGGGACATTCTTTTCAAGGTAAACCCCAAAGTCAATTTTTCAAGGCCAACCTTTTCAAAGTCAATTATTCCAAGGTCAACCTTTCCAGAGTCAACCTTATTAGGGATGGTTTATCCAAGGTCAAATAGGTCAGGGTCCTCATTTCCATAATCAACCATACCCCAGTCATACTTTTCTAGTACCGATTCAACCGCAATTTGGTATGGCTCATCTTGGATATCCTGGAGGTATGCAAATTCCAATTTCTCAGGCTATTCTAGGATATCCTGGGTATCCCCCTCTAGGAACATGACTCGTCCCTCAAGGTTATCAATACTCGCAACAAGATCCTAACCGTCAGTTACCATTTATTGTGATTTTGAATTTACTGGATCTATCTTGGTTAACAAATGATCCCATTTTCTATCTACCATTTTGGCCGACAATCCCTACAGAGTTTCCCAATGACATTCTGGAATTTAAAGGTAAATCGAGAGAGGACCCATCAAATAATGTCATGACTTATCATCTTTGGTGCGCATCAAAATTGTTAATCGATGATTCCATTAGATTATGACTTTTCTAATGGACCTTAAGTACTTTCAATGCCATTGCCACTACTTTTTTGATGCATTTTCAGTTACCCATCCAATATGTTAATGGTACTAAAATTTTAACTTCTCTGAAATAGTCGATGTCTACCTATATTTCATATCATATTCATGAATGGAGACGAAGACGTTGTTTAGTTAAAGTTTATATCCCATATTAGATTTTAGCCGAATGGTTTATAAAATCTCTTTTGCTGGTAATTACTAAAGATGTTTCCAAAGGTGGCATTGTAACTGAAGAGCAAGTTATTTCTTGTGCCCAATACTTAGATCTCTTTTATACTCAGTCTGGCACTTTGTATGAAAAAATTCCATATTTGCCTCGTCCAGGTCAAACCAACCCAGCTCTTACAAGATCACATGTCGTTGATGGTGTGATTGGTTCTGTTAGCCAACAATCTAAGACTAAAAAGAAAAATTCTAAGAAGAATCAAATTTTGGCCTTACCAGATTCACCCGAAGAAAATCCTTCTCCTGAAATTACTTCTGAAATAAATGTCATAGATTCGTCTACTAGAAAGGACAAGAAATTCGGAGGTAAAATAAAGGAAAAGGAAAAATAAAGCAAGACATTTCTCCCAAGGAGAAATCAAACAAGAATGAACCATCTGACGAAAAGAAGAAACTTCACTATCCTTGTTTAATCTGTGATGATAATCATTACACCAAGGAATGCCCTCATCGCGCTGAACTTTCTAAATTCATTAAAGGTTCACCTACTACCACTATTTTGAAGGATCTATTTCCTTCTCAAGACAATAAGATGGTTTCCTATAACCCATCTTTTTCTTCCACATCATCAGACATCATGATGATGTCTTCACAAGTTATGGTGGCTACAAGGTCTAAATACTACGGATCTAAGAGTCCTAGTGTAGATGGAAATGATTCCAGTTCACTTGGTCATTCTTCCACATCAACTCCTCCTCTTTATGAACCTCTACAAATTGAAAAACCTAATCCTAATATGGTAATTCAACCACCTCCTAAGGGTTTTCTTTGAAAGTCAGCTTTTAATCCTCATGCTAGAGCTGCTCAGAATTACAACATTGTTGAATATTTAGCTATGTCAACTTCAGCTATGTTGACTCTCGAAGTGTTTCAGACTTTTCTAGCACAAAGGAAATTATTTTTATCAACCATAGGAGCAGTTGATACCTAGGACTCTAATCTAATAGTTTTTTATCTCTACAATCATGTACCCAAACTCCCACATCAACTGGCTTTCCAGATACCAGGTTTTTTCAAGACCAAATGATTTTTTCAAATGGTACTTGACGAAGGAGCCTTTACATGCATTATGTCTATTGCTTGTTGGAGAGCTTTAGGTTCTCCAGCTATCAATCAATCTCCCACAACCTTGAAAGCCTTTGATGGAAGAGGGTTTCAACCTTGTGGAATTTTGAACAACCAACCTATAGAATTAGAAGGTAAAATAGTTGCAATTGAAGTTGAGGTCATTAACACTTAGCTTGATTATAATATGTTACTAGGATGAAGTTGGACTTATGCCATGTTTGTCGTGGTCTCATCATTTTTTCAAATGATTATGTTTCCTCATAAAGGAAAAATTATGAAAGTAGACCAACTATCTTATTACACTTCAAACCCTAACTCTACTGGTAGCATTCCTTTTGTTGGAAAATCGATTACTGCATATGAGGATGTTGGTGTTGGTCTTCTTAAAGACTCGTCTCTTATGGGAACTTTCGCATTCCCTCCACCAAATCTTCCTCATAATGTTGTTGGGGTCAATATGATTACATCAAGCACTTTAAAATATTCGAATCCTTTGAAAGGGCCTTCAGAGTCATAATTAGCCTTGTATGGCAATTAGATGCCTCTTAGACCTTTTGAATTGGCTTATGAGGCAGTTCAATCCTTTTCCAACCCATCACCATCTGAAAATGATCTAGTGAATATGATCATTGACGATTATTCTCATTTTTCATGTTTAGAACCAATATTAACACTTGATCCTTTTGATAAAGATTTTATAATTGATGAAGACATCGTGGAGGTAATGAATTTGGATGAAATTCCATGGGACGATTACCATCATCTCTCATATTTCTTACCCTGCTTTGACAAAGTCGAGAATGAATTTTTGTCTATGTTTTCACCTGAGATTGTGAATGATCCCGTATGCCCGATGTCTATCCTTCATTCTAAATCTGAAAAGAATTTAAGAAACATATTAGTGACCAGGGAAAATTTTAAGAACCCCCCCAAATTTACATATATAATAAATGGGCGAATCTCCATGGTATATAGGAAAAATGGAAGGCGATTTTATCAATAATATGATATGTATATATAATTTTTTGGCAAATCCCTCACCAGGAATTGCGAATATTTTACTCAATTATAAAATCGTGTGTTTATTGAATACACAAATGAAATCATTGCATTTCTTTAAAATATCTTTTGAAATCAAAATTACCGAAATTACATATCGATAACCTAGTAGGTGTAGGATAAAATTCACCCGTGCCATTCACAGAAAGCATGAGAAAAAACCTAATACTATATATAAAACCAAGAGAATTTCAAATTCATCACTTCTAGGGAACTCGTAACCACCCTGCCAATACACAAGTATGTTCTTGTTTGCAATTAGAAAAATTACCTAAATTACAATCTGTTTACTCCAGCATATGTTGGAAAGTTATAGAAGGATGACTAGTGTAATCAATCCATTCCTTTTAGCTCTGGATTTGTTTGAGTTTAAAACAGAAGTATACAAATATACTTGTCTAATGTCTATGCTTTAACCATTCACCTTAAGATGTTCTTAAAATATAATTTCCTAAGCCTATTTAATATCTTTATTATCATAAAAACCAACCTATATCCATCTTAACTCCACATCTACCACTCTTAAGGGGATGAAATCTATTTATCCCTCTGAGCACTTGGTAGACCCAGAATTAAGATGGATCTAAGATGATAGAATTTCCCCTTTAAATAGTCTATGCTCACATGAATACCATGGTATTACCATGGGTCAATACCATGGGTTATCATAAACCTGGAGCTTAAAAATTACTATTAGTAATTTATAAAAATTAATAAAATTAATAGTTGATTTTTATTTTATTTTTATTTTATTTTAACCAAGCTAAAATGTTTAACATGCATTAAATTAATAGAGTTAAGGCTTCTGTGATCCATATCAATTTAGAGAAAGATTCTTCGGCGAAAATCACATGGAATCTCATTTGTCGACGCGTTTCGAACCAACTAGTGTGGTTCATCGTCAGGACAAGTTGAAGAAACAGATCTAGCTCATCATGCTTAAATAGTCTGAGCGGAGCCTCCAACAGCTATCTTCCCTAACGGCTAGTTTGACTCTAAGACAGGGGTCAAAATTATTATAATAGTTTAATTCGAAAAAATAACTTATTATTGATGGTATATGGTACGAGACCTAATAATTAACAATTATAAGTTAATTTAAAAAAGAAAATTAGTTAAATAAATGACCTTGAAATGCCTAAAAAATATAAAAATCATTTTATTTAAAAATATTATTAAAAATTGTATAATAAATAAAGAAAATCAAAGTTAATAACTAAAAATTATAATTTAATTAATAATTTATTATTATTATTATTATTATTATTATTTTTAAATAATGACCTTATGAAAAATGCCTAGATATATAGAGTAATAAATTAAATATTATTATTGAGGGTATTTGGTAATAATAAAAATTATAAGTTCAATAAAAAAGAAAAATGGTTAAATAAATGACCTTAAAATAAGTTAAATGCCTAAGAAATATAAAAATAATTTCATTTAAAAGTATTATTAAAATTGAATGTTAATTAAAGAAAATCAAAGTAATAAAAATTATAAGTTAGTTAATAATTAAAAAGGCAAATTAGTTAATTAAAAGACCTTATCATAAAGGATAAGTTAAAAGCCTGGATCTAGAGTAATATATAAGTTAATATTATTTAAAAATTGTATGTTAATTAATAAAAGGTAATTAAACTATAAAAAGGACCTTATAAGCTTAGAATATAATAAAGAAAATCAAAGGATGATGAGTAAGATCGGAAAATAGTTAGAAATGAAAGGAAGAAATTAGTTAAAAATACTCAAAATAAAAATAATAGGAGATAAAATGGAAACAAGGCCCAAAGGACCTTAAAATATCAGAAGAAAAAAAGAAAAGAAAAGGTTGCTATACCTAAATAAGAAGATATCTCACGAATCAAAAACTAATAAATAAAAATCGAAAAATAAATAAATACTAAAAAAAAATAAAATAAATAAATAAAATAATAATAATAAATGAATAAAAAATAAAAAATAAATAAAAAGATCAAAGACAAAAAACCACAGAAGACGGAAAAACGACTAGGAGGAGAGGGCCGGGACCCAACACCTACTGACTTTCCAACCATCCTCTCTATTGAGATTGCTAGGTCTCTTTTCAATCTCAAGCGCTTCCCTGAATTTACGATGATGGAACTGCGAAACCTTAGCAATAACACTGGCTTCTTCAATACAAACATGATGATTGGTTTTCTCAGCATGTTCCGCCAAAGCGGAAGACTTAGATCTCCTATGCTTCAGATCCGCTGCGTGCTCGCTAATCCTCTGATTAATGGAGCGACCAGTCTCCCCAATATAGGGGGTCCCACAGGAACAAGGGATCATATAAACGCCCTTCATATCTTTAGGGTCGATGGGATCCTTCACTGATCTGAGGGACATACGAATGGTGTTCAGGGGCCTAAAGGTAACAGGGATACCATGTCTCCTGAGAATCCTACCAATTCTATCAGTGGTCCCTTGAACATACGGAAGATGGACACCAGGAACTCGATCTTTCGGTTCTCTTTTAGCCAGAGAATTCCTGGAAGCTTTAAGGAAAGCCCTTTGACCCATGTATCTACTGTAACCATTCTCCACAAAGACATCCAACAGATGGGATTTTTCCTTCTCAAAGCTCTTCTTGTCCGAGATCCTCAGGGCCCGAGTAGCAAGGGTACTGAGAACACCCATCTTTTGAGCCGGGAAATGGTGGGAACTGGCATGAAGATACTGCTCCGTATGAGTTTTCTTTCGAAAAACTCGATGGGCGAGGGAACCATCATCATTCCTAGAAATAAGGATATCAAGGAAAGGAAGGCATCCCTCAACTTCCTGCTCCTTCGTGAACTTAATGGCTGAGGATTGCCTGTTGAGATGATCAAAGAAGAGATCAAGCTCATCCTGGCCATGCGACCAGATGACATTGGTGTCATCCACATATCTCCTCCATAGCTTAGGCAGGAGCCGAGAAGAGTTCAGAGCTTTGGACTCAAAATCTTCCATAAACAGATTAGCAACAACAGGGGAAAGGGGGGATCCCATTGCAACCCCACATGTCTGCTCGAAGAACTCCCCTTCAAAACTGAAGAAGGTGGAAGTGAGACAGATCTCAACCAACCTGGCCGTGTCAGGATCTGTAAGGCGGTTGATCACATCCATGGCCTCATTAATAGGGATGCAAGTGAACAGGGAGACAACATCAAAACTGACAAGAATGTCCCCAGGATCAAGCTTAATGTCCTTGAGCTCCTCAATAAAGGAAGCAGAGTCTTTAACGAAGGACTCCGTACGACCAACAAGGGGCTTAAGCTTTAAAGCCAGGAACTTCGCCAGAAGATAGGTCGGACCTCCAATGGTGTTGACGATGGGCCTTAAGGGGGCTCCCTCCTTGTGAATCTTGGGGAGGCCATAGATTCTAGGAGTAATAGGGTTGCTTTCAATGAGCTTATGGTGCAAGGAACTCAAAGAGCCAATGGATTTAATGGCCAAAGCCACATTTCTAGCAACCTTCTTCAAAGGATTTTTGGGAAGCTTTTTGTAGCTACCACTATTATGAAGATGATCCAACATCTTGCTGCGGTAATCAGCCTTGTTAAGAATCACGGCAGCACCACCCTTGTCTGCTTTGAGAACAATGATATCCTTGTTCTGGTTTAAGGATCTTAGAGCAAAGGATTCTTCTTTGCTGAGGTTACTCTTAGGCGGCTTAGCCTTTCTCAAGGCCACTGCACAATCCTGTCTGATAGTATCCCTGATCCTATCAGGTAAACCTCGGATCCCAAACTCAATATCACAGATAATGTCCTCCACCAGGATTTTTCTAGGGGCTAAGGCAAAATTTAAGCCTTTGCTCAAAACTTTAAAAACAGCAGGGGGAAAAACGAAACTGGAGAGATTAACAACCTTGTTACTAGAAAGAGAAGAAAGGTTAATACCAGCAGCTCCTTTATTCTTATTATATTTCAAGCAAGAGGAGCTTTTGCTGATATCATTAATAATATCATTCTTGTTATTATTAATATTAAAATTAATATTATTATTATTATTAATGCAATAACTGTTATTATTAATATTATTAATAATATCATAATTATTATTAAAATTATTGTGCTGATTTATACTACCCTTATAATTCCTAACAATATAAGAATTATTACCATACTTATAATTAAGGTCCTTAATAAACACATTAGGGCGATCACAACGACTCATACTACAGATCATAGGCTCATGCAAATTACCGTCGTTGAAGCTGTGGACCACCGAGACAGCGCTGTCTTCGGGCCCAGCGGTAACTCGACCATCGAATGAAGAGTGGGGAGTGGTGATCGAACCCCCGCTGGCCTCCCCAACTCTGCTAGCCATACCGTAATTAGGGAACCCTGTCGCGTTCACCGAGGACGACGAGCCATCCATCATTGACCTCGAAAATAAAGGCTCCACGCAGTCTACACCCGAACGGTCTGCCAAATCACCAACAGGAATCTCACGCTGCGTTGATGAATCAGAGCTCTTGGTGGGAGAACGCGGATCCGGATGGGAACCTTCGAAACCCGGGGAGGCGGAGAAAACATCTGTCAAAACCACAGCTGGATCCTCATGAATAACACCACCGCTGTTGTCCACAGAAATGCGATCAGGATTATTGGCAGCAGGATGGGAGCATTCTCCCACAACGCAGTTTACAGGATCAACGATCTGCTGAGAACCAAACACCAAATCCTCCTCTGCGCAGAGGTGACCAAGCTTGCAATCATCTGGTACATCCGAACCCACAGCAGCTGAATGACGACTTGAGGAGAACGAATCGGCAACATCCAAGCACTCTGAGGTGCTGAGAGATGAGAAACCAGAGACCACCTTTACAACATCCATTTTTACTCTTGATCGGATCAAATATTTTTTCACTTTATGCTAGTTTGCATATCTTTACAACATCCATTTTTACTCTTGATCGGATCAAATATTTTTTCACTTTATGCTAGTTTGCATATCACGATATTTGATACCTCTCGGGGGTTAGTAGATCCAGAGTAAAGATGGATCTATGCTGGTTTAATTCCCCCATTTAAATAGGCTACATTCCAGGTGAATACCATGTGCCATTTTGGTGAATACCATGGGTCAATACCATGTGCCATTTTTATTTTTATTAATACTAATATTAGGGTTAATAATGTTTTTTTGCATGGTATTAATAACAATCTAGTCCATGGTATTTGTCCCATAGTATTTTTCCCATAGGTTTCACCTAAATATAACACATTTTTTGAGTGTTCGTAAATATAAGGTGACTTACGGAGTAAATATAAAAAAATGTTTTATTTGTTTACCATACCTCTCGTTTATTTATATTTTTATTAATTTACCATACCTCTTTTACAAATATGGTATTTGGCCCATAGGATTCACTTAAATAAAACCTCTTTCTTGAGCCTTCATAAATAGAACGAGGGTTATGGACTAAATATAAAAAGAGGTTTAAAAAATGTTTTATTTATTTACCATACTTCTCATTTATTTATATTTTTATTAATATACCATACCTCTTTTATAAATATGGTATTTGGGCCTTTGGCCAATAGGATTCACTTAAATAAAACTTATTCTTGAAAATGGGCGAATGGATTCACTTAAATAAAACATATTCTTGAAAATGGGCGAATGGAAGGTTGTAACTCCTAATTTCAAGGGCTAAATTTACCTTTTTTACCCTCTCCCTTAAAAGAAGGTGGGCTATTTGAGGTGATTTGTAAAAATGTACTATGATACAAAATAATCGCCCACTAAAAATTTAAAACCCCTTAATTTCGCCAAAGGGCAAACATTCGCCCCTAAAATCACCCCTATTAGTGACTATGCCAATTAACATCTCGGTGAAACCAGGAATTACTGAAATTATTCATATAGGTGCTTCTTGTTCTTTTGAAGAAATTCAAACATATAAAGCCCTTTTCCAGGACTTGTGCGACATTTTTTCCTGGTCTTACGAAGAAATTCCAGGAATCGATCCTAGTATTGTAGTGCATGAGATCAAGACTTATCTAGATGCCAAATCTGTTAGACAAAGATTGTGTCCAATGCATCGACGAAAAGTTGCTTCTATAAGAGCTGAAGTTGAAAAACTATTAAAAGCGGGATTTATTTACCCCATTCCTTTGACTGATTGGGTATCCAATATTGTACCAATTGATAAGAAAAAAGGAAACATTAGAGTATGCGTCGATTACAGGGACATTAACAAAGCTTTTCCAAAGGAAAATTACCCAACCCTGTATTTCGATCAAATTGTTGATGATTCTGCCAGAACGAGATTTTCTCTTTCATGGATGGATTTTCTGGTTACAACCAAATAAACATACTCCCTACTAATCAGCATAAGACTACATTCATATGTCCACGGGGAAATTTTTCTGATTGCAAACTCCCATGTGGCTTGAATAATGTTGGCGCAACTTTTCAAAGAGCAATGTCTTACGCATTTCATGATATCAAACACATTGTCCAACCCTACCTAGATGGCAGGACCATCCATCACATTTAAGAAAAATCTTCATTAGATGTAGGCACTACAATATTCGTTTGAATCCACACAAATGTGTTTTTTTCATACAATCTAGTTGCTTCTAGGATTTGTTGTTTCAAAAGAAGGCATTCGTGTCGATCCTCTTAAGGTAGAGGCAATCCTAAACTTTCCTGCTCTTTCTAATCTTCGTCAACTCTAAAGTTTGCAAGGGAAACCAAACTTTTTACGTAGATTCATACCTAACTATTGCAAACTGACCAAAGCTTTTACCTGACTTTTGAAAAAGGGTATTGCTTTCATTTGGGATGAGCTTGCTGAAAAATATTTTGATCCATATGCACCATTATTGCATCCACCTGATTATCATCAGGATTACTTTCTATATCTAGCTACGTCAGATTCCACCATTGGCATGGTATTAGTTTAGGGAGACGAATCTAGAAATTAACATGTGATCTATTACCTAAGTAGAAATATCACCAAAATTGAGATCAAGTATGCACATGTGGAGAAATTAGCTTTGGTAGTCGTTCAAGTTGTTCATCTTTTTCATCACTATATACTCTTGCGAAAAATGTCATTCATTTCGGATTTCAACCCTATGAGGCATATTTTTACCAAGCAAATGCTAGGCGGAAAGTATTCCAAATGGATAGTCATCTTACAAGAATTTGATTTGGAATTCGAAAGATATAAATTAAATAAATCATTAGTTTTCGTTGAATTATTATGTGACTTTCCCTATACTTATACATAAACAGTAGCAGAAGATTTTCTGGCAGATGAATCTCTCTTTCTGATCAGTACATTTGATCCTTGGTATGGAGGTATCATCACATATCTTCAAACCCAAACTGTTAGGCCTGAGTTATCTTGAACTCATTGTCAGTGCATCCGCTACCAATCCCAACAATATACCATTGTTGGTGATACTCTTTACCATCGCGGTGCTAACTCTATCTTTCGACATGGCCTAACTCTTCAAGAGGCTAAAAAAGCACTAAATGATTTCCATTCTAGAGTGTGTGGTGGTCATATGTCTGGGTAGCCACTGCCCAAAATATATTGTGCGCTAGCTATCTTTGGCCTTCCATGTTTAAATATTACATAATCGCAGTCAAAAAATGCCATAATTTCCAAGCTTATGATCGGAATATGTGAGTGGCCCCAGCTCCTCTTCACCCTATCATAGTTTTCGGTCCTTTTTCAAAATGGGGCATAAATTTCTTCACCTGTAACCCTCACTTAGTCGGGGGGCATGGGTATATTATCCTTGCAGTTGATTATTTTACGAAATGGGTTGAGGCGATGCCTACATACAAGGACAACAACAAAACGACAACAATTTTGATTTTCAATCATGTGATTCTCGGTTCAGTGTCCCACAAACCATTATTATGGACCATGGAAACCATTTTTGCAATTTTATGATGACTGAATTGTCTGCACAACTCGTCTTGCGCCATGATAGCTCTACCCCTATTATCCACAAGCCAATGGTCAAGTCGAATTTGTTAACAAATTTTTAACGACCATGATTAAATAGATAGTTGGCATTCATAAATGAAACTAGCATACCATGCCTTTTTCAACCTTGTGGGCATACCGTACTATTGTAAAAGGAGGCAAAGCATGTTTTTTGGGACCTATTGGACAGAGGAGGGTGATATGCAACGAAGCTTGTAGATCCATAATCAACAAGAAAGTCATCAAAAGGCAAAAGCCAATGCACAGTTTTGATACCAGACTTCAAAATACCACTGCCAAGCAGAGAACTCCTTTATGGTTATCCCCAATCGATTGAAGGTTGACTGAACGAGATCATTCAATGGCCGTATAAATCTTGATGATGAAACCAAAGCCACTAGACTTAACTAGAAGCTCACGCACGCCGCATGATGATGGAGTCATTCTCAAGCAAACACTAACAAGAACATATTGATTGACATTAAACTAGTGTCAACTACCAGCATGAATTTCAGTCTTTTGGTCTAGAATGATAACAATGGTTAATGATGCAAATGACATCTCATGGCATTATATGTAATATCATTAACCTAGCAAACACTGATTAAAAAATGCTTCAAAGGCTACACCTTTTGCTACCTGAACCATAGTCTAAGAACAGGTGATTGGGATAAAATAAGAGTCTAGAGTGAGTTTGTTTGAAATTAGATTTTGCAAAACTTCTTAAAAGACAAATACCTTGTTATTGAAATTCCATCTTCCAAAACTTTAGCTGTTGGAAAACCAAGCAAGCATTAATGGCTGGAAAGGTCTCCAATTATAAGAGAGATATGATATGCATAAGAATATATAAAAGGGTTGAAACACAAGTTTCTCACATAATAACAAGCACCAAACAAAAACATAAACCGTAAATCCTCTTTTTCCTGCACATTAAAAATGGTATTAAGTTTGATTCCATAAAGTGTTACGAGTTCAGGGCCCAAGGGCTAAAATCTCACATCAAGGGACAAAAAAAAAAGTACCCTTCTATTAGATAGAGGAAAGGAAATATACATCTCTACGCAGTACTTCTGTCCTTGTTTCCTTGCCAGGACTTTGCTTTGTGATACCAAAATGCAACAAAAGCATTTCAATTATAAGCCAAGATTCAAAACAAGTCCACTATCAAAAATGAAATGGAGTTGGAGTTGAAGCTGAGCAAAAAGGCTCAAGCAAGAGATGATGGTGGCAATCTAATATAAAGATATTCTTATACACATAATTTTGAAAGCATGTCGTTGTTCACTGTTACTTATCAAAAAGGTACGTTAGAGAGGAGAGTTACATTATTGAGGGACACCCTTGTAGAGAAGCGAGTTAATTACCTCCAAACAACAAAACAGTCGAAAAATTTAAACAGCCGAAGATGCCAAAGCTACAACATGTAGCATTATGCTTGAAATCATTTACATTACATGCAGAGTCTTTGCTCCATGGCATTTTTCCTGAACTAGTTCCAGTAAGAAATTACAATCTTGCCAATATGCCTTCCATACCACACCCTCTCAAAACAAAATATCAAAACCTCTGCTAACAATTTAGTATAAAGAGAAATGATCCTGGTAAGATGGCACCACTATTGATGGTAGATATACAAACAGATAAATCATAATTGTAAGGCACAAGGTAGCACAAATGACTCTGATAGATGGCACCACTATTGATAGTAGATATACGAACAGATAAATCATAATTGTAAGGCACAAGGTAGCACAAATGACTCTGATAGATGGCACCACTATTGATGGTAGATATACGAACAGATAAATCATAATTGTAAGGCACAAGGTAGCACAAATGACTCTGATTTTTCTTCCTCTCTTTTTTTCTTTCAACTATGCTCTTCAAGTGTTACCTTGAATGTAATTCTGACCCTTGATTTCTTGCAGTTGGATTTGAATTGAAAGTTCCATTATCCAGAGGTATTATACCCCATTTGCATTTTGATTCTAGAGGCTCAATCACTTGAATACCTCCATCAGTCAACCCAACGGCAAACTGATTAAGTTCTGATGGATGTGCACCAATCACAAGCGGATAGACATTCCCACTGCACATATAAATCAACACAAATCCATGGTATAATTTTGCTCTAAAATGGAAATTCCATTGAACTTTTGAAGTTTTCGATTGTGCTATGAGATAGATAAAGCTGCTAACCTGCTCAAGCCCAGCTGTATATATATGGAAGGTGCAATACGATAATGTGGCCTCAAGCTTTCTTAATCAAATACTCCAACAGCACCATCGATGAAGCTAACATAGATTAGAAGGCCGTCACATGAGTATGTTGCATTTGAAATTGATGCAGACAGTGAATCATGGGGCGTCCACTGCAATGCAGACATGTACAACAATCATGTGTCATTTTAACAGCTTTTTAGATTCCCTGGCAATCTTGCCGTTAAAAGATGATACATAAACCAATCTTGCTAGCCAGAGATAAAAAGTAAGAAACAAGGAAAATACTTGTCTAATTTGTACTGTATAAGATTGCTCACATTATAAGATGTTACACTGAAAACACAGGCTTACATGGCACTAAATATATAATTACAGTAATTAAATACAAATATAAAAGGTAGTGCTATCAAAATTCATAGGAGAAGGAGGCTATTAATGTAAAAGGAGTTCTCAACGAGGAAAGAAGCAGCAAAGACAAAATACCATCCCCCCACAATATGCCACCATTACAGAAATCAAATACAAATAGTGCTATCAATATTAATGATAGAGGAACGATGGTATCAATGTAACATGGGATCCCAACAAAGGATATGCAAACTCCAAAATGAAGGACAATATCAATGTAACACCAGATTTCAACGAACAAACTTTCCAGTATTTCCTAAAATTGGATTTCCAATTTCAGGGGCAAATTTGTGGCCAATTTACACTATGGCTAATCCGATTCGAGAGGTATTTTATAATCAAGATTTCACCTATAAATCAATTACATCGAACCAGACAATCACACTCCAATGTAATAGGATCTGGTCGCACTTCGTGGAAAATCCACAACCTCGGAAATTTGAAGTCAATAGTTCCACCTAACTGATGGAAATAGAACATTTTTTCCAAATCTTTTCGCCAAAGTGGAATGTTTCTTCTACATAACGAAATATAGAGGTCAGAAAGATTAGGTTCATCAAATTGAGGCATTTTCTAGTAAAACTGCAAAATTGTTGTCAATGATTCAAAAACTGTAACTTCCACTCCAAGATAGCTTCCAACCCTTCACCACAGGAATTTCAATCCAACAGTCTTAACAAAACCCTTCACCATAGGAATGTCAATGCAACAGTCTTAACAAAAACCTGCAACTTCAAATATAATTAACATAAAGAAAACATGGTCAATCACAATAGACAAACAAGCCCCGAGTTACCGTTCAATTCCTTGCAAGGAAATGCCTCACAAAACCTCTACCTAGGATTTCAGTCACTGTTGAACTTAGAAAATTTCTTGCCATTTCTACATTTTTGAGTGGAGAAAACCCACCAAAAGGGAATTGGTTAGGTAAGTTACCCAAGTGGATGGGATTTGAACCCAAATTTGTGGGTTTGGACCTAAGATAATTAATTGTTTATTCTAATTTTTGTTTGAGTTGTTAAATGAGGGTTTCTTGATGGACAAGGGAAACCTCTCGACCACCACCCATCTTTGTAACTGGGTTTCTCTCTACCTAATGGACTACAAAGAATCAAAATTTTGATTTAAAAGAGGACTAAACATACCAAGTAATCCTGCATGGAACAATCTGACCAATTTCTCAGCCAGGGCAGTAATCATTTTTCTGAAATTGCATCATATCCCAACAAATTCCTTCAGAGATTCAGCCCTCTATATTCAAAATTCTAAATTGGGTTCTTCCAAATTCACTACAGAATGCTTTAATTGACATAAAACTAGCACTAACAAGTGGAGAAATAATCCTGCATGGAACAATCTGACCAATTTCTCAGCGAGGGTAGTAATCATTTTTCTGAAATTGCATCATATCCCAACAAATTCCTTCAGAGATTCAACCCTCTATATTCAAAATTTTGAATTGGGTTCTTCCAAATTCATTACAGAATGCTTTAATTGACATAAAACTAATACTCACGATTGGAGAAATGAGATGAAATTTCATGAAAATGGGCTAAAATTCAATGGTACGGGCAAACACAAATCAATTAGTTTCGTAAAAATCCCTGTTCAGATGCAAGACACACCAAAGAGGAAACTGTAACGTATGATGAAATCCCTCGCAGCTTTTAAACTCGATCAACTGAGAAACGACAGTGCACCCTGAAATTTCAAATTTAAAATAAAGATAAAAAAATCAATCGATTTCATTAAGAATAAAAATGAAAATCGTAACATTTATCCACCTTGTGAGCCCTACATGAGGGCCATGTGCCTAACACCTCTCTCTCCATAGCATAACATGCAAGCTTACATCTGTCTCCTTAAAATAGCATGCAAGCTCTAAAGAAGGCCACCTAACGTTGCATCAGGCTAACATCTGTGAGTAGGTAGATTGAAACCCAAGCAGGAAGATTGAAACCCGAGAAGGGTTAAAATGGCGATATAGCATTCTGTATCTTCTATTGAATTGAATTGAATGACTCTGATAGATGGCACCACTATTGATGGTAGATATACGAATAGATAAATCATAATTGTAAGGCACAAGGTAGCACAAATGACTCTAATTTTTCTTCCTCTCTTTTTTCCTTTCAACTCTGCTCTTCAAGCGTCACCTTGAGTGTAATTCTGACCCTTGATTGCTTGCAGCTGGATTTGAATTGACAGTTCCATTATCCAAAGGTATTATACCCCATTTGCATTCTGATTCTAGAGGCTCAATCACTTGAATACCTCCATCAGTCAACCCAACGACAAACTGATTAGGTTATGATGGATGTGCAACAATCACAAGCGGATAGACATTGCCACTGCACATATAAATCAACACAAATCCATGGTATAATTTTGCTCTAAAATAGAAATTCCATTGAACTTTTGAAGTTTTCGATTGTGCTATGAGATAGCTAAAGCTGCTAACCTGCTCAAGCCCGACTGTATATATATGGAAGGTGCAATACGACAATGTGGCCTCAAGGCACAAGGTAGCACAAATGACTCTGATTTTTCTTCCTCTCTTTTTTTCTTTCAACTCTTCTCTTCAAGCGTTACCTTGAATGTAATTCTAACCCTTGCTTGCGGCTGGATTTGAATTGACAGTTCCATTAACCAAAGGTATTATACCCCATTTGCATTCTGATTCATGGTTGCAGCTGGATTTGAATTGACAGTTTCATTCTGGCAGACAGACTAGCTAAAGATGCTCGGGCTGAAGCTGATGAACTCAGTAAGGGTTTCATAGCATGCCTACCCAGTTCCTGCATCTGCTACTGTTGGATCTACTGGTGCTGGTGCCTAGAATTGGCTCTGAAATTGGTGGCTCTAAATAGGCCCCCCCTACCGACGAATTTGGAAGAAGCCGACAAGAAATTGGTTTCTTTCCTATCCAGAGTTTGAGTTACGAGGGGGTGCCTCCGGTTGGATACCCTATATGCCCTCGCCAAAGGCTGAGAGTCTGTCTACCAGATTGTGGACTGGGGACTACTCACTCACTGATGCGGTACGACTTACTCATGAGACCGGACGAAAGTGCGGTATGTCACTGCCCACTAGTTCCTGCTTCTGCTGCTATTGGATCTACTGGTGCTGGTGCCTAGAATTGGCTCTGAAACTGGCGGCTCTAAATAGCCCCCCCCCCCCCCCCCCCCCCACCGACGAATCTGGAAGAAGCCAACAAGAAACTGGTTTCTTTCCTGTCCAAAGTTTGAGTTACCAGGGGGGGCCTCCGTTTGGATACCCTATATGCCCTCACCAAAGGTTGAAAATCTCTCTGCCAGACCCTAGACTGGGGACTGACTGTCCCAATTGATTACAGATGATCCTATGATTTTATACCCTAAAGGGTGCACCCACTGGAAGATGAATTTATTCGCCCATGGTGCCAAGGATGTCTAACCTCCCTAACAGTCGTTCACCTTATCCTCATTTGGATATAGTAGGAGCCCATTTTAGTATTTGTTTTAGTGCCTGCCCCTGTTTGTTGCCCCTTCTAACGGCCTATGCATTTCCTACTGAAAGTGTTACTCATCCTCTGAGCAACCAATCTCTCTCCTCATCTTTGATAGCCCTGGTGGCTTCCTTAGCTAAAATCTCGGCCGATTTCTCGTTCTGCTGCCCTCTCTCCAAACTTCCTGTAGAAACAGTTCGCTGGCTTCCTGTAGAAACAGTCTGCTAACTTCCTGTAGAACCAATTTTCTCTGATTTTTCCTGCTTGGCTTGGGGTGCCTTCTCCTTGAACTGTGCTGCTGGTTACCTTGGGTGTGTCCCTGCTTGTTTGGCCTTTTTCAGTTCTCTCTGCTCGTGCTTGCAACCGCTTCTCCCTTGGCATTTGTGTTATTTTACCACCCCCTGCTTTGGCCTCAACAACTTGTCCTTTTCCCTCATTCCTCTTCCTGTTCCTTCTGTGGTGGTCTTTCTTGTGTTTGTTACATCATCATTGAGACCCTCACTATTTCTTCTTTATCATATCCATGAAGTCTACCTGAAGGTTAGATCTCCATGTGTGTCTAAACTGTGATTGCAACCGTGGAATTTTATTTCAAATACCCATTGAGAGATATCAAATTACAGTTCACATTGAGGTATGCAGGCCAATATAAATTGTATGCTGAGATCCTTGATCATAGGACAGATCCTTCAACTTCATCTCTTTGATGAAAACACTTGCAGGTTGACGAGATGATGTTCATATATATTCCTAGGTTTATACCTCCATAGATATTTCTTAATCATAGGTATACTGAGTATCACATATATTCGTTGTGATATGTCTAGACAGATCTGAATATAGAGCCGAGATGTAACCCTTGTTATTTCTGCAATATATATACACAGTCTTCTTTGTCCATCTAGGATACTGCGTTTCAGGTATGCCGAGCTTGTAATTGCTTCAGCGTTTTCTTCTCTGTAGATATGTGAGGAACTGCTGTCATTAGCCATCCTTATTGCAATAGACACCCAACTTGAGAGGTACTAACTGATGATGAAAAGAAACATACAACTCTGCCTCTATTGTTTGACCTGGACCAAGACAGGGAATCTCTTGCATAGGAATAACTTTTGGTGGTTCTGATGAAACCACAGGTTGATCATGTATTCTGCTGTTGGTGCTCCAGATTCAACAGGAGACTCGATTGACTCATCAGCTTTGACAACAATGTTAAAAATTGCATCTGCTGAACGATTATAAAAAACGAGCACATACCATCATTGGTGAATAACATGATTGTTCATTAGAGAATGCATACATGACATTCATACCATCCCCATTTGTAAAATCTAAAAGTGTATACTTCCTGGGCTCTCTATCCACAGTTCCTATTGATAGGTTGGCATAGCCAGATAGTATAGATTCTTTTGCAGATGAAAAAGGGCCAGGAACAGGCAGGACTGGCCATAGCCATGACTCCAATGCATCATGGCGCATCAGCGGTATACTGTCAGAAATTGTAGACAGATCATAGTGATCAACTTCTTTGTCTTTTCCATGCTCACCATCCGATAAAGAGATTAGTGGTTCGACATGTTTTTTTCCCAACTTTGCTCTTTCCTTCTACATCTTTACTCATTTTATCATTTGACTCGGAAGATTTCAACTTCACACAAGAGTTTCTAGTCAAGCTACTTGGTGAATGTCTTGACCTATCCTTGCACATAATTTCAAGGTCTGAGCCTTCACTTAACATGTGATTGATCAATTTCTTGGTCAGATCCACTTTCAGGGCCCTGCAAACTTCCTTCACTAAAGGAACAATCAGAAGACAAAGATGTATTGTCATTTATATCAGCGAAACTTTGAATCTAACACAGACTACCTGGTTTTGGTAAAGATCTATAACCTGGAGCTGTGTGCTGGACAATGTGGGAAAGGGAACCAGGCAAGAAAACCTGAACATTGCTTCCTGGATGCAACAACGTAGCCAGCTTGGGTGAAAAAAAAAAGAACATGTTTTGCAAGTGCAAGTTGGATAACAGCCTACGAATTTCAGCTGAGCGCTCATTAATTTCTGCGTGATTGTTGGTGGAGTGAGGTGGCAAAGACGTGTGCTGGCCCATATGAACTGTTGTGCTATCATGAACTGCATGTCTTCTTCTATTTGTTAATCAATTGATGCCCTGTGGACTGAAGTTCAACAAATCTTCCATTGCCTGTGTTTCTCAACTTCCACGTGAATGACTATCCACGCATGCTGCGTGATTTTCTCGTGAGTGCTAGAGAACTGGGTGTCTTGCTACATTCATGGCTTAATTTCACCATTCCATTCGTTCATGCAATTCTTAGACTAGATTCATGCAATAGATGAACAAGGTTTAGTCACGTACCTGAAGTCAAATGGCTGCTGTGAAGCTTTTTGCTACTGCATGCTCGTATTCTGCTGCTGCATGCTTGGATCCTTTGGTTGCATGAGGGCTTGGCTGATGATTTTTTATTGCTTTTCCTTGTGCAGGTGTCCTCTGACCAGATCTAAGCTGCATGCATTTGTTTCCACGTTCAAATCTGCACGTTCAAGCTGCTGCTGCTGCATTGTACAATTCCCCATAAAACGGTTTGTCAAATGGATGCATGGTTTTCAAGTTATGGCAAAAACAAATTTTGTTCTAGGTATTTTTTCTTCAAGGCCTTTTGCAAGTGTTTGCATGGAAGGAAAAACTGAGCTTGGGCTGTGATGCAGGTATGGAGATGATGGAGGAGGAGTTGGAAGATTGCATGAGGACTTCTGAACCCTTGAGGAAGCTACCATGTTCACCAAACCACTTTTTTCAATCCATTTCTAGTTTCCCATAATTTCTACAGGAAGTTCCTGTAGAAGCACAATGAGAAGCACAATGAGGTGGAAAAAATGATGGAGAAAGGCAAGGGATGGACACACGAGTGCTTGTAGGCCTAATCAACAGATTCCCACCATCAAATTCCATTTTTAGACTTGAATTTGGTTCGTCCAAAGGTTCTACAGGATGTTTCCTGTAGAAATACAGAGCTTCCTGTAGAAGGCACAAGAAAAATTCCTTTAACCTTGATTTGAGTGCTCCTCCTGTCATGAAACGTCCTTCTTGCAACCTGTAATTAGCCAATGGAATTAGTTTTATTTTTATTTTTATTTTTCTCTTTTGTTTTTTTTTTTGAAAAACAACTAGGGCGCCTCATGGAGGTTTTCACCCTAATTGCCTGCCTTGGGCGCCTCCAAGGGAGGTTTTCACCCAAAGATCTTATTGCCTTTTTATTTTCTCTTCCTTCCAACCCATTGACCGCCTCATGGAGGTTTTCAATCAATGAGCCAATCTAAGGCGCCTCTGAGGAGGTTTTCACCTTATATTTTTATTTTCTTCTTATTTTCATTTTTTTTTTTCTTTTTTTTTTTCTACCCTACCCTACTTGAAAAACAAAATTCTTTTCAAGTATAAGAATACTTCCAATGGAGCCATGTGCACATCGAGATTAGATAAAAAATGATGTGAAGGCTCGAAATGCATGCTTGGACAACTATCCAGACTTTAGAGACCAAATGATCTGACTTTGAAGGGATCAAACATAGCTGAGGAAGAGAGTACCGCTGCAACTTAGTCACCTTCTGAAACCATATCTCAATATAGCTTTGATATCCTTGGTCCTTTTGCTGATCTGGATCATTCTTCATGTCACCTTCTATCATGACCTTCTCATCTTCCTCTTTTTGTTGATCTTTCTCTTGAGTACATGGAGGATTTGATGGTAACCATGAAGGAACTCTCTCGATCTCTGATTCTGATCTCTTCTCTTGATCAAGTGCAGCCCATGGTTCTTTGATCTCCTCTTTGGAATCTTCTTTTTCCTTTGGTCCTTCAATGTTGTCAATATAATCTCTATTTTGCAACACTTTTCCTGAGCTTTGGTGAACATCATTGAGCTCAAAAGGAGTCATTTGCACATGTTGTGCCTCAGCTTTGCAATTGGGTTGAGCTACTCCATTGTATGGCTTTTGAAATGGTACGGGTAGTTGAGTGGAGGTGTGAAATTGAGATGGAGATGGATGGCATTGTGGTTGGGTAGGAATTTGGGGTTGCCTTGGTGGAGCAGGAGGCGATGGTTGTGGATGAGCAGGTGGTGGAGGAAAATGAGCGGGATGAGAGTTGTACTGGGGCCTCCACTCCTGATAAGGTGCATTCCACTGAGGCTGTGGCTGAGCATAAGAGTGAAATGAATGAGCAGCTGGTTGGGCGTAATATGGATCCGTGAAGGAACAAGGAGGAGGTGTGAACCAGGAAGGATGAGCAGGGGGACCCCAAGAAGGCATGAAAGTGGCTTGGTAGGGGTCATAATAGGTCTCAGGTGTCCCTTGCAGTTCCTGCTGGTATGATCTAGGTCCATGCGGCCTCCTTTTGTTCATATAATGGAGTGGTTCAGTGGCTCCTTTGGCTCTCTGATATGCAACTTTAAGTCCAGGCAAGGAAGGGCACTGATTTGTAGGATGGTATTTTTCACAGATGAAACACACTTCTAGGGAGTGCATTGGACATTCGTTCCTAGGATGCTGTCTAGTGCACCTAGGACAAAAAATGGCCAAAGACCTCTTGGCTTCTTCTTGCTTCTGTTGGATCCACAAGGTATCCAGTTGCATGGCAAGAAACTGCCTCATATCACTCTTGAAATCTTTGATTTGATTTTCAAATTCATCTTTGGACAAGATGTTGCTCCCAACATTTCTGCTTGTAGCCATTCTCTTAGAGGAATGTTTTCTTCTTCTTCTCCCCTTGAGGTTCTTCAACTATGTCTCGTTGTCCACCTAAGGGTTCTTTAATCACAGCCATCGAAGAAGAGAGAAGGTTGGCTGTGTGAAGCAGTGGGGGTGTTGTGCAAACATTTTTCTAACTTATCTCTACTCCTACAAGGCATGAAATGAAATCTTTTTGGTTGATTTTTGTATTTTTCTACTTCTACCTGCAAAACTGAAATATATTGAACTGCAACTAACTATCTTGCGAAAATGAAAATGCGGAATTGAAATGAAAGCAGGAAAGGACTAATCTATTTTGCTCAAATGAAATTGCAAGAATGAAATGCTAGGCTACGCTTGTGGAATTGAAATGCTAATCTACGCTTGCAGAAATGAAATTGCGGAATTGAAATGCTAATCTATGAAAGCGGGAAATGCTAATCTACTTTTGCATAAACGAAATTGCATAATGGAAATGAAATAAACTACTTAGCAGAAGATTGTAGTGGAAAATAGAAGAAACGTGGCAATCTCCAATACTCTGACGCTTCCCCGGCAACGACGCCAAAAATATGGTGGGCTCCAGTATTGTAGCGATAATGCTACAACTCCTGGAGCTTCCTTCTTTAATTTTATCAACCCGGTAGTTCGTAACAAACTTGGAAGCGACGGTGCTGTATGCACAAGTACTAGCTCTTGCCGCAACTGTCACTTGGTCAGCTGGCACAAGTCCACTAGGAGCTTAAGCCAACTTCTATGAGCTCTTAGAAGAAGCTTTTTAATTGATGGATGAAAGCTAACTCGAAGGAAGCTAATCTAATTGCAAAAAGAAACTGAAAGCCAAAAAGAAACGCAAACCCTAGCAAACCCTAATTCTACCAGCTAGTCCTACTGACGCAAAGGAGAGCATGCAAACTACTGAAAGAGATGCCATTACTTCTAAGAAGGTAAAATGCATGTGTCTAAGTTATCACTATCTGAAGAAAACATCTTTTTGTATTTTTGTTTAAGTTATTAGAATTATCATGTATGTGCTTTTAACTGGATTTTCACTGTGCAGGGGTGGATCAAGGAGGAGAAATGCTTGGAAAAGGTTGGGAAGACTTAGAGAGGGTCTAAGGGATCCCTATCATCCTTTCAAAGAGTTTCACAAAGTCAGGATGCCATGCAACCGTGTTTATGAACTTCTACAGGAAGTCTGCAGGGGTTTCTACAGGAAGTTCTATAATTCTTCTACAGGATGTTTCGTGATTGGGTTTTTGACTGATAGGTGAGTGGGAGAGAATGCATGAATGAGTAGGGAGGTAGGGTAGGGGCCTGGAATGACCCAATGACTGAGGGATGAGGTGATTAGAGGGTGTGGAAGTCTAGCTTGCATCAAAGAAGGTTTAGGCAATGGAAAGGCAAGAAGGTAGGGTTACGTGGCAAAAGAGCAGATGGGAGATGAGGAAACAGACTTGGTGATGGAGGAGCTGATCTGGACGAGGCTCAGATGAACGAAGAGGTGATGAAGGTGCCCTGCATAGTGTTTACCTGATCAAACCAACTACGTCTTGCATACAATCAAAATATTAGATGATCTATCTAACAGTTTAATGAGATCAGTGAACAACAACCTTATTCATGACAAGAATCACGTACAACATGTGAACAAAACATTATCAAAGAGATATAAACACATGACTAACTCCTACCAATCCATCCTAAACATAAAAAGCTACTTCAACCATCAAAAGAAACCTAAGTAACAAAGCACGAATTAAATCTAAAGAGCAGACTTTATTTTAAGAATGCAGCGAACACACATAAAGATAAACAAGGGAGGTACTGGGTGCTTGAGATGGGCCCAACCCCAAGAGCTACAGCCTCCCAAGAGAGATTTAGAGCTGGTGCAAAGCTGGATTCATCTTTATTAATCAAGAATGAAGAGTTACATCAAAACTGTCCACAAGAAGAACTTGCAAATGAGCTGAAAGCAAAGCTAATCTATTGCATCCAAATCGAACTATAAACTAGCTAACTATTGGCTACAAAATGACTAACCACTAGCTAACTATCTACTGGCTAACTAGCTAACATCCACTAGCTAACCAAAATGAGGCCCTAAGCCTTCTTATTTATACAACTTGAGGACCCAACAGTCCTCCTAAACTTTAGGGACTCGGCTGCCCAAAACTTGGAATTAACAGCAATCCTACTTGACTTGCTTGGCTGCCCTTGTGCTGATTGATTCGGTGGCCCTTGAAATCCGAGCTGATGGTGGAGAATTCGAGGTAAGGGCCCATAAGTGAAGGGGACACCTTCCTACAAATCCTCTCCCTTGTCTTCCCACGAATTTGGCTACCAAGTGCTCATTAAGACCTTCAATTTTGTCTCCAAATTGACCAAAAAGGCTACACAAAGCACCCATTAGACTTGTTGGCATAATGACTAACCAAATTCACTTTATTAACATAAATATAATAAAAAAAATGCAATAAACTAATGAGAATGGTGGATTAAGTCAAATTAGGAGGTTGAATGAGCCCAAATAATTATCCATTTTTGGGGCTCATCATATGGCAGGAAAGTTGGAACTGGCACATCAAAGTAATCAAAGTATGGTACCTCCTTGACTGTCAGCCCTTCCCTGATTGTCAGCCCTTCCCTACGTTGGACCTTCCTAATAGCCTGGACTTGATCTGAATCGGAACTGAGCTGAATTAAGGGACGGCAGCAGAAAGAGGAAACTAGGAAGGGAGGCCAGCAGAACACTTGCACCATGCATGGACACCTACACCACCTGCATGCACAACACCTGTCATCCTGCTAATATGCTCAAACTAAAATGCCAACCTGCAAACAAACGCTCAAATAACCTGCGAACAAACGCTCAAACTAATGTTAACACTAATATGAACTATTTGACCACCACTAATAATAAACCGGGTAAAGCAAAATAAACCTATGGTCCAGTCTCTTCCGCCTCGGGAAGAGGCCAAATAAGATGGCAAACAAAGTTACTTTTGAAGACTTTGGTTACCCTGGCAATGGCAAACACCGTCGCATTTGAAAACTTTGGTCACCCTCCAATAATCAGCGCAAATTAATAACATAGCACTTTAAATTAATGCTATAGCAGTGCATTTCGATTATTATAGTCCCTGGCCATTGCCAGATGGCAGGGACTAATAACATATTAAAACACAAGTCTCACTTTTGCAAAGAAATCAATAATGTTAGTGACACATATTTTAAATCTTTAAAATTTGCAAATTTAGGATTCTATGGAGATATTTGAAATTTGAATTATATGCCCAAAACAATTAATATCTCACTTCCCTTCTATTCTAGTTTCCAAAAAGTTATTTCTCTTATTGCACAGCTTCTTTAATATATATTTTCAATTGGTTTTTAAAATCTATATAGAGGTGGGATTATTTTATAGGTCGAAGTTGGTGATGGGATTTGTTTTCATATTGCTTGTATCAAAATTTTAGAGGTCGAAGTTGGTGATGGGACTTGCTTTCATATTGCTTGTATCCTCCTACACTACGGGCATATGGGTGATGCCTCCAGAGATTTGAACACGGGTGGGACCATTGCAAATCAATTCCAAACACCAAAACTCCAGAGGCCAGAGTTAGTAATGGGACTCGCCTTCATATTTCTTGTGTCCTCTTACACTAGGGGTTATGTGTGATGCCTCTAGAGATTTAAACACGGGTGCACTATATATATATATATATATATATAGAAAGAAGAAAGAAAGAAAGAAATTATTTTAACATCCACGAGGCTAAAGATAGCCTATGGGACAAATTGCTTCTTCATATGCTTGATGTATTCGGCCCTTTTTCTGTGAAGCTTCAAAATAAATGCTCCCAACTTCTTGACAAACCCCTCGCTAAATAGATTATCCCAAGAGCTAGCTGCCAGCATATCTGCAAAACTTTCCCTGTTGTCTTTGAAGGCCTCACATTCTAAAATGAAATGTTTTTCTGTTTCCACTTTTCTAGAAGAACAAAAAATGCGTACTCTTTCCTCCCACACTTCCTTTGGCCTTTTCCAACCCCCTGTTTCACAACGGAGTTGATGAGAATTAGTCCTTAACTAAGCAATAAGAATTTTGGCTCTCCAAGAGATATTGGCCTTTATGTATGCTTTTGGTTGATGGCTATGAGTGGGATTAAACACTTCAATATAGTACTTTTTCTTTCTTCCTAGCTCCTTATCCCAAGTACGCTTGTGGAACTTTTCCATAACAAAATCTTTTATCTCTTTGTTGTTTATGGGACACATATTCAAGCAAAAAGCCCATTTACTAAACCATTTGTTATTTTGTTGCATCCAAGTTTTTTTTCTCTTGCACAATATATCTTTAAAGACAACCTTAGTCCATTTACCCTCTTCCATTTTCTCAATTTTTTTTTAAATACGTTATGACTCGCACCATAGCAATTGCTTCAATAGGAGCAGTCCCTGTTTCACTTAACAAGATAGCATAAGGAACTGCACTTATAATCTTAAATTTGTTTGTAATCAAACGCTTCTGAATTTTCTCAATTTGTCTCCACTGCATGTCGGATGTATTGTTGGCCCATAGTTCACAACCATAGAGAATCACTGGAATCACTAAAAGCCCAAAAAGAGTTTGAGTGTTTTTCCAGTCCCACAACTCTACCTCTCTACACCTAATTTGAAAAACATAAAATGCTTTCCAACCCCCAAAAGTTCTTTTCTTTCTACAACTATTCTAGCTTAGATTTTTGTTGAAGTCAATTCCGAGGTATTTGTAATCTGAAACTTCTTCCATAATATTGCCTTCAAGGTAGAACTTGTGTTGGTTATGTTTTCTTTTCTTAGAGAAAACCACTACTTTCGTTTTGTTGATATTGACTTGTATCCCCACACTTCTACAAAAATGCTTAAGGGATAGTAAGTGCTCTTGCAAACCAAGAGCCGATTTAGCAATCAGAATAAGGTCATCTGCATACAAAAGAAGCCTTATAACAAACTTGCCCAAATAGATACCATCACCCCCTTGCGAATTTAACCACTCCTCAAGCTTGTCGATATATAAACCAAAAAGGGTAGGAGACAGTGGGAAACCTTGCTTGACCCCGATATCGCTTCTAAAACTTTTAGAAATGCCTGCTGAAGTTCTAATTTTGACTTTCACCTCTTCATACAGCCTATGCACAACTGCTCTCAAATGTTTAGGAACCCCAAGTTCCTCCATTCTGTGCCAAAGCTTATCCCTAGGAATCGAGTCAAACGCTTTTCTGAAATCAACAAAGCAACAAAAGACTTCTTCCTTTTTCTCCCAAACTTTTTCAATGATGTGCCTTAAAGTTATACAATGATCAACTGTGGAATGTTTAGGTCTAAAACCTGTTTTCCCTTTAGCACGCTTATCTCTTTCTTTTGCCCACTTGCTAATTTTGTTTTCTAGCATGCTTCCAAATAGCTTTGCAAACAAAGGGTTTATCATGATGGTCCTATAATTGGAGGGATTATTGATGTCACCGCTCTTGAAAAGAGGTATTGCCAGACTAGTTGTCCAATCTGTGGGGAGCCCCTGTTGTATGATGTTGTTGAAGATTTTTGTAATGTGAGGTGCAAGAATCTTTGAGCCCCACTTTAGATATTCTACTTGGAGTTCAGCTAAGTCTTTTGCTTTTCCAACACCCAATTTCTTGACACCCATCTCTACATCTTGTACCGTGAAGAGTTCAGTATCAGTGTTGACCAAGGGGGGAGGGTCAACCTTGGGGACCTGCTCATAAAGTTTTCTTGCATAGTCAAACCATTTAGAAGCTGTAATATTATTTCCAATTTGTATCTTTTTCAGTTGGAGCTCCTTCCAAAATAATTTGGGGTTATTTTTCCCAAGGAAGATTAGTTCTTTCCTCCTTGAAACCATGAAATCGACCTTTTTCTTGCTTAATAATTACTTGTAAGCTTTGAGCTTTATGTTATCCTTGTTTGACTCTTTCCACATTCTCCTTGCCTTTTTGCATTCCTCGTCAAACCAAGCATTAACTGGAAAGTAATTTGTTTTAGACTTCTTAATTTTTGCTCTTTTGCACTTTGCAAGTGCATATTTAATTAAATATGGTAATTAATGACTAAGAAGGCTATGAATTGTAATTTTCTCCTTCTCGAAGAGCCTCTCTAGCATCATTTTGAAGGTATTACAATATTCTGGGGTCAAAATAATTCTGCCCCGTGGGAGATTTTGTTGGACATGCTGAATTTTTGACTCTAATTGTTTCTTTCCAATCCAAGAGAAACATAAATAAATTGGCTTGTGATCTGATTTTAAATCCCGCAGCTGATCTCCAATCAAAACTTCCTCTATTTTCTCACATAAACCATGCAAGAAAATTACATAATCTACTACACTTGCTCCATTGTAAGTATTGCAAGTGAAATTACCGGACTTTTCCCATCTAGTCAAGCCATTACAAATGACTAAATCAAAGGCCTGTCATAGAGTAAGCAATTGTTCACCAAACAGATTGCAGCCCTTGGCCTCTGAAATTATTTCCCACTGATGTTTACTTTCTTCTATAAGCCAAATAGGGTTGCAATCATCTTTACAACAAAGAATGCTAGCTTGCTCACTTGCAGTCCTAGCATTGAAATCACCCACTATAAGGACTTCACCTAGCTGCAAATATGTTGCAATATCTGCTTTTAAGGTTGCAAATGGATCTTTGTGGTCAAGCCCTCTGCCTTTGTAGATTTTTTAAACCTGCGGCGCAAAATAGCGTGCTGCAATTCTAATGTGGTTTCCATTTTTTTTATTTTAAACCAAATGAATTGCTTATTTGAGTCTTTTTCTAACTGAATGAGATGACATTCTTTCTCCCCTACTAAAACCATGATACCCTCATGCCCTTTTCCATTCCCTACTGCCTTGTTCCACATTGCCATCTTCTAGTATCCTTCAAATAGAGGTGTCTTGCACCCTTCATGCTCATGTGTTTCTATGAAGCAAATTATGTCTCTATCTTCCGCAATACGCCTTAAACCAGTCCTCATCTCCATGGGTAACCTCTGTAGTTCCAAACTAATCTTAAGGAAACCTAGGTATGACTTGATTGCTATTTATTTTGACATGCAAGACTCACATTTGAGTCTTTGTCCCTGCTTTCCCATACTGACCTTGCTTTCTGATTTCATGTTGAAAAGTTTGTTGCCTCTTCTTTATTACCATCTTGCTGCTATGTTCTGGAAGGAGGTCAAAATCATGTTATCATAGTTTTGCCTTTATAAATCCATGCTATCTTGCCTTCATCTCTTGCTACCCTAACCTTTAAAATTTCCTCCCTTCTTTCCTTGTGTTGTTTTACAGTTAAATCTTCTTATAGGAAAAAATGAGAATCCCTCAAGAGATGTTTCTTGCTTATAATGATATATTTATCAAGCAAGCTAGGCATGATGACTTTTATGGGCCTGGCTCTCTCCCCGTTAAAATTACCCACCCTCCATGCTTGGCATATTTATCCTTGCCATAGCAACTTGTCTTTCAAGAAGTCTCTTGCAAGGTCAAGAGTACATTCATTTTTTCCATAGTCTTTTACCTCTTTAATAATTATGTTTGTTGCCCTATTTTGTCTTTCCTTGCCTTCATTATCTTGCATATTGTCAACCTAAATATTTGTTTCTCCTTCCTTATTAGCAGAATTGCTAATAACTTGAGCCCAAGTTTTGAAACTTTGGTGGAATCTCCTTTCGTTTCTTCTCTTGCTTTCTCTTCATGGTTGTTTATTTGGGCAATCATTTTCCCTTTATCCTGGGATGATTTCACACTCACCACCTCTGTACTTTCCACTACATATTCTTTATGTTTTGCACATCCGCCTTCATGCGTTGCCATTATGTCTTCCCTATTAGGAGAGCTTCCTGTAGCAATGCCACTTGTTCTTTTAAAACTTTATTGCTTTCTGATAAAGCCTTGTTCTCAGTTGTTACTATATGCATTTTATGATCTCTTTCCTACCCTTCAACGTCTAAAACCTCCAACCTTTGTTTTGCATTTAACAATTCTTTCACATAAAGATCAGATGACTAGGTGAGAGGTGTGGATGTGGGACTATATAATGCAGAATCATCAATGACTTTTCCTCTAGACTTCTTGTTGCCACGTGCTTGTAGAGGAGACGTGTTTGAGTGCTTCTTGTGAAGGGCTCGAGTACTTTCCTTTTTAGACTGTTTCTTCCTTGTCTGGTCCCACTTTAAACGGGCTATTATTCATTTTAAAATCCCCCGATATTGTTTGGCATTGACCCAAACCGACTTCCCAACTTTGGAGGATGAGGCAATTTTCACTTGTCCTAAATCATTTGTCTCCACATGTTTTGAAATTTCTTGTCACTTTGTCATGTTTGAATGCATTTGCCGTCCAACTTGTTTCGAGAAATATGCAAGTCTATAAAATGCCAAGATTACTTCGCACTGCTCCCTGTTGTTCAGGTTATCGCTGCTCCTTGCTCATTGCTCAATACTTCTGCTGCATAAAAGCTCCCTGCTCTCACATTGCTCACTGTTCACTGCTCGCTGCTCTCACTGCTGACCACACTGCTCACACTGCTCAGACAGCTGCACTGAACAAATGAGAACTCATTGTCGCTCCAAGAGAAACCTGTCAAAGAAAGTTGCAGCAGAAAAGTTCCCACAAAGTTCTTTGTGCATATTCTTAAAATAATTGTTGTCGTGCTCTCCTTTTCTGAAATTTTGCAAAGATCTCTGAAAGTTTAAAACAGTCTTCAATCCCATCAATGGAAGCCAAGGAGCTGCAACTATTAACCCATCGCTTAGCCATGGTTCCAATGTCACTGTTACATGAAAATGGCCAAAGGCGTCTTCTCTGTCTGAATATTATGGTTTATGCACGAATCTGAATCTGAATCGTTGTAAAGGAAGGTAACATATTGTTCGCGGCGGGCTAACTGATTCACCAACTTCCAATTTTATTGTTGTGCGTGATGATTTGGAACCCTGTTTGCACTGTGAAAAATGAAATTATGTATTTCGATTGCAGAATATTTCCTCCCACCATGATTTACAAAAAATACACAACATTAAATTCCTTATTCATCCAATCCTATTTGCCACTTTTCATGTTTATTAAATTAGTAATTTCTAAATAATTCTTTTCCCCAAATTTCACAAATTCCTTACTATACATTTCCAACTGATTTTCAAAATCTAAGAAACATTAAAATATATATATATATCTATCTATATATATAACTGGATTCCTGGTTCATCCAATTCTCTCGACCCGTACTTCAAAATGTGATTATATTATTTTATTAGAATAATATAATCGCATTTGAAGATATGTAAACTTATTGTTTTATTATTTGTTTAATACTTTAGAATCTAAATGAATATTACTATATGATCTAATAAAAGGATCGACGTATTGGGAAACGAATATCAAAATAATGTAGGCTTTTCAACTTAGAAATATTAAAGGAAGCAGCCTGGTATAATTTTAGAAGTTTTAAATTAATATGTTCATAAAATTATAAATGATAAGAATCTATTTACATACAAAATTTTAGAAAAGTATTTTCAACAACATAATAGGGTTATAAATTTGTAAAGACTTAGAATCTATTTATATCCAAAATTTTAGAAAAGTATTTTCAACCGCCTATCATTTTTAATAAATACTTATATTGTCTATGGGTTATATTGATGGTAGTAAATTAACCATTTTCTACTTACAAATTATAGCTTAAGAATTAATGAATCGAAAATATGTTAATTTTCAATGCCATATTTTTTTTACAAATTTAATTATAAAATATATTAATTGTTATTATTTAAATGTTTTAATTATGAATTATATAATTAATGACATTTTAGGATGTCTCAAATATAATAATAATTAGGATTTTGTTTATAATAAATTTTTCAAATTTGAAATAGTTTCACATTATATTTAAGGTATTCAACATATTATCAATTCAAAATCCAATCTAACTTTAACCCATTTAAGGTATTCAAAATATTATCAATTCAAAATCCAATCTAACTTTAATCCATTTAATTTATAATAATCCAATCTAACTCTAATCATTTAGTTTAATAAAACATGGATATTCAAAATCTAAGAAACAAATAGTCATGCATTGTTACCCACCATTTGTTGGGTACCAAAGTGCTTAGTGAGTAATAAGAAGCATGGTTATGTGTTAGCAAATGCATTGACAGTTGAGGAAACTATAAGAAGTTTAATGAATGAACTTAAGTTTATCAATAGTTTCCCTATGAATATGATGATGGAGGCATATGTACCGTTGGGGTCTAGGTTTTTGTTCAACTAATAATAGAAGAATTTTATGTCTGGGCATTGTAATCCTACCTATAGCCAATACACTATGAAAGATTGTCAAAGGTTCTAGATGTTAATCATCAACAAATTTAAGATGCTTGGTTGAACAAGAACATGCTTTGTGGTGGCTACAACAAATGAAGTGCACTTGGGAAAAAATATTTATCAACCAGTCAAATACAATTAAATTTTTTACATTTTAAATTACTTTTCATACAAATAAATATTTGGATCAAATAAAGAGTCATATGAAAAAAAATTGATGTTTAATCTTCATTGACAATAAATATTTGGATTAAATAAAGATTCATATGAAAAACAAAACTGATTCATTCTAAACATGAAATGCGATCAAAATTGATTTATTCTAAACATGAAACATGATCAAAATTGATTTAATCTAAACATGAGATGTGATTTTAATCCAGACCTCTTTAGACGGTTTCTATACTAAGAGGATGAGTTTTTAGTAAGTTTCAATATCTCAACCACCTGTGTATGTGAAGAGGAGTTGAACTATTCTTCATGCAACAAACAACAATCAATAAAGATAGGCCCTTCATGGTATAGTTTTAGGCCTCAAAACTACAAGTATCATAAACCAAGTCAACATAACATAGATAGGGATCACATATATCAAAGAAGGCAA
Organism: Pinus tabuliformis; assembly: GCA_031772625.1. Lineage (NCBI taxonomy): Eukaryota > Viridiplantae > Streptophyta > Pinopsida > Pinales > Pinaceae > Pinus > Pinus tabuliformis. The sequence continues at coordinate 1,495,900,691 of CM062817.1, read as the reverse complement.
GTTACAATCAAAGTATAGGTTGGTCTGCAACACATGTTCTACTACTACTACCTCAAATTAATCAACATTATCTTTGACTTGACTTCTAAATTTGCAATTCCTTTTCGATAAGGACTTTCATCATTACAATAAACCTTGTTGTCGTTATTGAAAACATTATATATATATATATATATATATATATATATATATATATATATATATATATATCCAGGTGGATATTGGTGGCCAAACGCCTATTTCACTTGGACCAAATTTTTATGTTTCCTTAATTATTTAATATTTTTTGCAGTTTTTCGAGTCCTAAACTTGTGAAGCCGTTTTAAGGCCCTAAACGAAGTTTTTGGGAAAACCTGGGCCAACAGTGGTCGTTGACCAGTGTTGGCTGGTCCAAACTTGTATTACTCGAATAGATCATTCTAATGAGGTATTGTGCACGTCAAACGAAGATCATATGCCAAAGTTATGAACCCAGAAATTTGATGTACCAATTTACCCAAATGGGGTCCATAGTTTTCGCACTTCATCTCCTAGGGTTAGGGTTTTTAGATGTTTAGGGTTTTACATTGTTTCTCAATAATAAATAGACCTTCGAGCCTCATTGTAATGGAGTTCAGAGGCATGTAGCTGCCACATCTATTCTCAAAGATAAGCTACCATCGCTCGACCTAGTATTATTTTAATTCTACTTGTAACCATATTTCAGTTCTTTGATATTAATGAAATGAAGTTTTATTTCTACTGCATCTCTGTGTTTATGGTTATATCTATAATTTGTTGCGTTCCTATTTAAATTTGTATAAGTGGTAACAGAGCGGTCTGCTCTTTCTCGATCCTTCTTTACATGTCCCCAACGAGGTCACGATATAAGGAGTTAGGGCTCGATCTGGTTGAACCTTTGCAAGATTAGCCTTGCGAACCCTGACGGCTACCCATGGGGGAAGAAAAGAAAGATGAGGGAGAAGGAGATCCTATCAAAATATTTCTCGAGGAGGCCCTTGAGAAACAAAGGAACGCGATGATGGATAACTTTGCCCGGATCCTTCAACGGTTGCCCACCGGCAGTGCATCCACATCTAACAGCCACTCTGGAGGCGCCACTCCTTTTAAGGTACAAGTAAACTTTGACATTCCCATATTTGAGAGCCAAATAGATGCAAACAACGTAGATAAATGGTTAAATTTGCTAAAAGGATATTTTTCTATTCATGATTTTCCAGCCAGGAAAATATTACTTTTTCTCTTCTCAAATCCGCCCCCCATGTCAAGGACTAGTGGGAAACCTATTGTGAGTAGAAGGATGAAAATACACCCTCACCGTTTTCAGCCGCACCCACATGGAATTCGTTCTGGGATGCCATCAAGGAGAAGTACTACCTTGTCAAGAGCTATGAGGATAAATACATAAAGTGGACCACGCTGCGGCAAGGAAGGAACCAAGATGTGCCAAAGTTTACCAATGTTTTTCATACCCTTCGCACGAAGTTGGGTATCAAGGATTCTGAGAAACATTTGGTACTCAAGTATCGTAGCTGCCTACACAGGTACATCCAGATGAGATGGAGTTCCTGGACATCTCCTCGCTCGACACGACGTACTGATATGCTGTCAAGATCGAGCAGAAGCTTAAACAGAAAAAGCGAGACTTTGGATCTATGAATCCGAAGCAAGGGAAAGGTGTCCCCAAAAAACATAATAGAGGACAAAGCCAAGGTGGGTCGGCCCAGGAAAAACTACCAAAGCCGCAAGCAAAGAAAAACACCGCGAAGTCGAAGAAGGACACGGGAAAGTGGTGTGAGTTCCATAAGATCCCCACTCACAACACAAGTGAGTGTCGGGCCAAGCAGTCCCTGGTGGTCGAGCTAAAGGCTTCTGAATCAGATGCATGTTCTGACTCTGAGCCAGAACCCGATAAGAGGAATGACAAAGGGAAGCAGATTATCGATGCGGAGCCCAATGCCACCATTGCCACCATGAAGATCCAAAAGGAGGAACATGAATATCCAGAGGAGGAGGAGCGCCTCTTCCACTCCCAGATGTGGGTAAAGGGTTCGCCGCTACATTTCATTGTTGACAACAAAAGCCAAAGAACCCCATTTCAACAAAGGTCATGAAGCGGTTGGGCTTACCGACCACAACACACCCACAACCATATACCATCGGGTGGCTTCACCAAGGATGGGATCTTCGCGTCAGCCGACAGTTCCACCGTCCATACAACATCAAGCCCTTCACGAATGAGGTATTATGTGACATTGCTCCTCTTGATGTTTGTGATGTATTATTAAGCCAACCATACTTGTGGAAGTGACATGTTGTGTATGAGTCAAGGCCTCACATTGTTATTGTTACCTTGGGAAATAAGTTGTACAGGATACCAGAGGTAGCACTGCCTACCTCCATCTCTTTGGTTACTGCAAAACAATGCAGTAAGCTCATTTCCAAAACTAGGAAATTTGTTTTCATGATGATACAACCTCAGGGAAAGAAGAAGACGTGGCCATGACCTCCAAACAGGGCCCCTCTACATGAAAACAATAGATGGACAAGGTCGTGGAGGAGTACGAGGACATCTTCACCTCCCCCGCAGGGGTGCCTTTGTACTATCAGGTCAAGCACTCCATCGATCTGACCCCGGGTGCATCATTGCCCAATGGACCAATCTATCGTCGCTCTGTTTTGGACGACAACGAAATCAAGAGGCAAATTCAGGAGCTGCTGCAGAAAGGTCACATCCATCCAAGTTCATCGCCTTGTGGGAGCCCGATCGTGATGGTATAGAAGGATGGGACTTGGAGATTCTCTATTGACTATCAGGCACTGAAGAAGATCAATATCCAGAATAGGTAGTTGATCCCACAGATTGATGACCTTCTGGACCGACTCAAGGGGGAAAAATATTTCAGCAAGATCGACTTGAGGTCCGGATATCACCAGGTACCAATCGAACCCACCGATGTGTGGAAGACTGCCTTCAAAGCCAAGGAGGGCCTTTTCGAATGGATGGTTGTGCATTTTGGGTTGACGAATGCTCCTGCAACCTTCATGATTAGGATGATGGATGACATCTTATGGCCATTCACCAACTCATTTATAGTGGTATACTTCGATGACATCCTGATCTTAAGCCAGAGCTGGGAAGAGCACCTCCACCAAATCCGAAAGGTTCTCCAAACACTGCAGAAACACAAGCTATGTGCCAATTTGGAGAAATACACTTTTGGCATGACCCAGGTTCAGTATCTAGGATACATTATTGATGGACGGAGGGTGCATGTGGATCCAACCAAGATCCAAGTCATTTAGGATTGGCTAACCCCAACCACTCTGACATAGCTCCGCAATTTTCTAGGTCTTGCCAATTTCTACAGCAGGTTCGTGTTGGGGTTCTCTCATATCACTTGGCCCTTGAGTCAATTCATCAAGGGAGGAGCGAAGGCAAAATTCTTTTGGTCTGAATCTCAACAGAAGGCATTCGTAGAGTTGAAACGTCACCTTTGCTCTACACCAGTGCCAGGGAAAATTTTAAGAACCCCCCCTAAATTTATAAATATAATAAATAGGCGAATCTCCATGGTATATAGGAAAAATGGAAGGCGATTTTATCAATAATATAATATGTATATATAATTTTTTGGCGAATCTCTCACCAGGCATGGCGAATATTTTACTCAATTATAAAATCTTGTAAGATCTTGGTGAGTCTTTCACTAAATAATAAAACTTTGTAAAGTCCTAGTGAATCTTAGAATAGGCTACATGCTGGTTTAATTCCCCCATTTAAATAGGCTACATTCCTAGTGAATAGCATGGGTCAATACCATGTGCCATTTTGGTGAATACCATGGGTCAATACCACGTGCCATTTTTATTTTTATTAATTCTAATATTAGGGTTAATAATGGTTTTTTGCATTGTATTAATAACAATCTAGTCCATGGTATTTGTCCCATAGTATTTTGGCCATAGGTTTCACCTAAATATACCCATTGTTTGAGTGTTCGTAAATATAAGGTAACTTATGGAATAAATATAGAAAAATGTTTTATTTGTTTACCATACCTCTCGTTTATTTATATTTTTATTAATTTACCATACCTCTTTTACAAATATGGTATTTGGCCCATAGGATTCACTTAAATAAAACCTCTTTCTTGAGCCTTCATAAATAGAACGAGGGTTATGGACTAAATATAAAAAGAGGTTTTATTTATTTACGATAGGTCTAGTTTATTTATATTTTTATTTATTTACCATACCGTTTGAGTAAGTATAAAAATATGTTTTATTTATTTACCATACCTCCACTTTACTTATATTTTTATTTGTTTACACCGTTACATGTATATAACGTGACTTATGGAGTAAATATAAAAAATGTTTTATTTATTTACCATACCTCTCATTTATTTATATTTTTATTAATTTACCATACCTCTTTTATAAATATGGTATTTGGCCCACAAGATTCACTTAAATAAAACCTATTCTTGAAAATGGGCGAATGGATTCACTTAAATAAAACCTATTCTTGAAAATGGGCGAATGGAAGGTTGTAAGTCCTAATTTCAAGGGCTAAATTTACCTTTTTTACCCTCTCCCGTAAAATGAGGTGGGCTATTTGAGGTGATTTGTAAAAATGTACTATGATACAAAATATTCGCCCACTAAAAATTTAAAACCCCTTAATTTCGCCGAAGGGCGAACATTCGCCCCTAAAATTATCCTTGACCAGTGCTCACATTACCAGACTTGCAACAACCATTTGAGATCGAGACATATGCCTCTAACTATGCTATTGGGGCAGTCCTTACTCAACAAAGGCATCCAGTGGCATATCACAGTGAGACACTTTCAAACATAGTCCGGAAGTATCCCACTTATGACAAAGAGATGTATTCCATTGTGCAGGCCCGCCGACAATGGAAGCATTACATTTTGGGGAAGGAAACGGTCATCCACATAGACCGCCGACCCCTGCAGTTCATACATATGCAAGGGAAGTTACAGAATGACTAGCATCAGAAGTGGTCCACATACCTGCAACAGTTCCATTTGAATATCAAGTACAAGAAGGGAAGCACCAATAATGTTGCAAACTGCCTCAACCAACCACCAATCATGGCATTAACCACCGTGCTCAACTCTTGTGGGCACGAGATTTCTGATTAGCCACTTCTCTACAAAAGCGACCTAGAATTCGGCCACACATACCAGACGCCCTTGGAGGGTTAGCAAGTTCCAAATTTTCACCTCTAGGATTCATTGTTATGCCACCTAGGACACCTTTGTGTTCCTTCAAGCGAGTGTGCCAAGATGATTTGGGAAGCGCACTACAGTCAGGTCGCTGGGAATTTCGAGGTCGAGAAAACAGTGGCAATACTACAGAAGTATTTCTATTGGCCGAATCTTCGACAAGATGTCAGGAAGTACATCAGATCCTGCACTTCCTACGTCATTGCCAAACCGACCATCAAGAAGCAAGGCCTCTATACTCCACTGCCTACCCCTAGTCAACCTTGGGAATCCATCTCCATGGATTACATGTCGGGCCTTCCTTCTACTAAGCATGGTAATGACTATGTTTTTGTGGTCGTCGACAGATTCTCGAAGATGGCCATTATGGAGGTCTGCAAGAAGAATATCACAGCAGAAGCCACTGCTAAAATCTTATTTGACCGAGTGTGGGTACACTTTGGGATCCCATAGTCTATCATCTCAGATCAAGACAACATCTTCCTGAGTTCATTTTGGTCTAGTCTCTGGTCGATGCTGGACACCAAGCTCACTAAGTCCACAACTTTCCATCCCCAAACTGATGGCCAGACAAAGGTCGTCAACAGGATGATCGTAGACATTATGCGCATGTACAACTCAAAGCATCCACACACATGGGATGAGAGCCTCCCCTATGTCCAACACAGCTATAATCGGGTTCTACACAACTCGGTTATCCACAACCCTTTTCAAGTGGGCTTGGGATTCCAGCCACTATGTCCTATTGATGTGGCCATACCATTTGCAGCTACTCAGGTAGATTCGGCTCATGTCCAATCTGAAGCCGACAAGGCAAACAACTTCATTGAGCACATTCAACACATCCTCCAACAGGTCCATGACATATTGGATAAAGCTAATGCTAAGTACAAGCAGCGACATGATTAGCATCGAGTGCCACACAAGTTCCAGGTGGGCGACAAATTTTGGCTACATTTGCATAAGGAGCACCTCGCTAGGCCCCCGCAAGCTTCGCCCCCTCCGATATGGGCCATACACCATCACCAAGGCAGTAGGGGACAATGCCTTCAAGCTCAGTATGCCACAATTCCTTGGTTTGCACCTAGTGTTCAATGTGGACCGCCTTCAGCCCTACTTTACACCATTGTTGGACACATCCGACATTGTGGAATAACTCACACCAATAAAGTTAAACCCAGACTACATGGAACAAGCCACAACTGATCAGATTATGGACACACATATCAAGGACATTTGGTAGCAAAGGATCCAACTATATCATGTTGTCAAAGCAGGCTAACTCCTTCACCAGGGCAAGTGGCTCACTAGAGACCAAGTTCAGCAGAAGTTTCCTCATCTCATGGAGAAACTCAATGCAATGGGAACCATTTCTTCCTAAGGGGGGAGGAACGCTCCAGATGGATATTGGTGGCCACCCGCCTATTCCACTTGGATCCCCACCATTGTTTCTTTCATTTTTTCAGTGATCCGGATTTAAACAGGAACACAACAAATTACAGAAATAACCATAGATACAGAGATGTAGCGAAAATAATACTTCATTTTATTAATGTAAAATACTGAAATATGCTTACAAACAAAAATGGAAATAAACCAGCTAGGGCAATGGTAGCTTATCTCTGAGAAGAGATGTGGCAGCCACATGCCTCTGAATTGTGTTACAATGAGGCTCGAAGACCTATTTATTGTTGAGAAATAATGGAAAACCCTTAACATCCCAAAACCTAACCCTAGAAGATGAAACGCCAAATTGTGGGCCCCGTCTTGGGTAAGTTGGTACATCAACTTCCCGGGATCGTAACTTTGGCACCCGATCTTCATTTGACACGTATAATAGCTCTTTAGAAAGATCTATCTGAGCACTACAACTTTGGGAAGAGAAACATCGGTCCATGGACCCATGTTGCTCCCAGATTTCCCAAAAAACGTCATTTAGGGCCTCAAAACGGCTCTGGAAGTTCAGGACCCAAAACACTGCTAAAAATAGTAAATTGTGTTGCAATTTATGAAACTGAAAGAGACAATTGTGGGGGTCCAAGTGGGATCTCCGGAAGTTCAGGACCCGAAACACTGCTAAAAATAGTAAATTGTGCTACAATTTATGAAACTGAAAGAGACAATTGTGGGGGTCCAAGTGGGATAGTGGGTGGCCTCAAACATCCACCTGGATCATTCAGTGTCCTTAATTGTAGCACAATTTACTATTTTTGGCAGTTTTTCGAGTCCTAAACTTCCGGAGCCATTTTGAGGCCCTAAACAATGTTTTTTGGGAAAACTGAGGCCAACAGGTTTTATGGGCTTGTGTTGTTTGGTCCGAAATTATATTCCTCAGATAGATATTTCTAACGAGGTATTGTGCACGTCAAACAGAGCTCATATGCCAAAGTTACGACCCCAGGAAGTTGATGTACCAGTTTACCCAAATGGGGCCCATAATTTTGGTGCTTCATCTCCTAGGGTTAGGGTTTTGGATATTTAGGGTTTTCCATTGTTTCTCAATACTAAATAGGCCTTTGTGCCTCATCGTAACGGATTTCAGAGGCATGTATCCACCACATCGCTTCTTAGAGATAAGCTACCATCGCCCAAGCTAGTCTTATTTCCATTCTATTTGTAAGCATATTTCTGTTCTTTGATATTAATGAAATGAAGTTTTACTGCATATCGATGTTAATGGTTATATCTTTAATTTGTTGCGTTCCTTTTTAAATTTGTATCAGTGGTATCAGAGCAGTCTTCTATTTCTCGATCCTTCTTTGCATGTCCCCAACGAGGTCAGGGTATAAGGAGTCAGGGCTCGATCTGGTTGAACCTTTGCAAGATCAGCCTTGCAAACCCTAACGGCTACCCATGGGGGAAGAAAAGAAAGAAGAGGGAGCATGAGATCCTATCAAAATATTGCTCGAGGAGGCCCTTGAGAAACAAAGGAACGCAATGATGGATAACTTTTCCCAAATCCTTCAATGGTTGCCCACCAGCGGCACATCCACATTTAGCAGCCACTCTAGAAGTGCCACTCCTTTTAAGGCACAAGTAAACTTTGACATTCCCATATTTGAGGGACAAATAAATGCAAAAGTCGTAGACAAATGGTTAAATTTTCTAGAAGGATATTTTTATGTTCATGATTTCCAATTGGGAAAATATTACTTTTTCTCTTCTCAAAGTTGCCCCCCACGTCAAGGATAGGTGGGAAACCTACTGTGAGTAGAAGGATGAAAGTACAACATCACACTTTTCAGCCACACCCACTTGGAATTCATTCCGAGATTCTCTCAAGGAGCAGTACTATCCTGTTGGGAGCTATGAGGATAAATACATATAGTGGACCACGTTGTGGTAGGGAAGGGACCAAGACGTGTCAGAGTTTACCAATGTTTTTCATACCCTTTGTGGAAGTTGGGTATCAAGGATTTTGAGAAACATTTGGTACTCAAGTACCACGGCTTCCTACACAGGTACATCCAAGATGAGATGGAGTTCTTGGACATATCCTCTCTCGACATGGTGTACCGATACACATTCAAGATTGAGCATAAGCTTAAACATAAAAAGTGAGACTTTGGATCTGCGAATCCAAAGAAAGGGAAAGGTGTCTCCAAACTGCAGAACAAAGGACAAAGCCATGGCGGGGTGGCATAGGACAACCTACCAAAGGCACAATCAAAGAACAACTTCACAAAGCCAAAGAAAGACACAGGAAAGTGGTGTGAGTTCCATAAGAGCTCCACTCACAACACAAGTGAGTGTCGGGCCAAGCAGCCACCGGTGGCCGAGCTAAAGGCTTTTGAATCAGATGCATGTGTCGAATCTGAGTCAAAACTTAATAAGGGGAATGACAAAGGGAAGAAGATTATCGATCCAGATCCCAATGCCACCTTTTCCCCCATGAAGATCCAGAAGGAGGAACCTGAAGATCCAGAGGGGGAAGAGCACCTCTTCCACTCGCAGATGTGGGTAAAGGGTTCTTCGATACATTCAATGTTGATGGCGGGAACCGAAAGAACCTCATTTCAGCAAGCTTCGTGAAGCGGCTAGGCTTACGGACCACAACACACCCATAATCGTACACCATCAGGTGGCTTCACCAAGGCCGAGATCTTTGTGTCAACCAACAGTGTCGCCTTCCATACAACATCAAGCCCTTCATGGATGAGGTATTATGTGGCGTTGCTCTTCTTGATGTTTGTGATGTATTATTAGGCCAACCATACTTGTGGAAGCGACATGTTGTGTATGAGTCAAGGCTTCGCACTGTTATTGTTACCTTGGGAAATAAGTTGTACAGGATACTGGAGGTAGCACCGCCTACCGTCATCTCTTTGGTTACTGCAAAACAATGCAGTAAGTTCATTTCTAAAATCGGGAAATTTGTTTTCCTGATGATACGCCCTTAGGGAAAGAAAAAGACGGTGGCCACGACCTCCAGACAGGGTCCCTCCGCATGATAACAACAGATGGACATGGTCGTGGAGGAGTACGAGGACATCTTCACCTCCCCCGCAGGGGTGCCTTTATACTATCAGGTCAAGCACTCGATCGATCTAACCCCAAGTGCGTCGTTGCCTAATGGACCAATCTATCGGCGCTCTGTTTTGGAGGATGACGAAATCAAGAGGCATATTTAGGAGCTGCTACAGAAAGGTCACATCTGGTCGATTTCATCGCCCTATGGGAGCCAAATCATGTTGGTACAAAAGAAGGATGGGACTTAGAGACTATGTATTGACTATCCGTTGTTGAATAAGATCACTTTCCGGAATAGGTACTCGATCCCACGGATTGATGACCTTATGGACTAACCCAAGGGGGAGAAATATTTTAGCAAGATCAACTTGAAGTTCAGATATCACCAGGTACCAATTGAACCCTCCGATGTGTGGAAGACTGCCTTCAAAGCCATGGAGGGCCTTTTCGAATGGCTAGTTATGCTTTTTAGGTTGAAGAATGCTCATGCAACTTTCATGAGGCTAATGGATGATATCTTGCGACCATTTACCAACTAATTTGCAGTGGTATACTTGTATGACATCCTGATCTTCAGCCAGAGTTGGGAAGAGCACCTCCACCACATTCGACAGGTTCTCCGAACACTGCGACAACATAAGTTGTGTGCCAATTTGGAGAAATGCACTTTTGGCATGACCCAGGTTCAGTATTTGGGATATATTATTGATGAATGAGGGGTGCATGTGGATCCATCCAAGATCCAAGTCATTCGGGATTAGCCAGCACCAACCACTTTGACAGAGCTCCGTAACTTTCTGGGTCTTGCCAATTTCTACGCAAGTTTGTGTTTGGGTTCTCTCATATCACTTGGCCCTTGAGTCAAGTCACCAAGGGAGGAGCGAAAGAAAACTTATTTTGGTCTGAATCTCAACAAAAGGCATTCACAAAGTTGAAACATCGCCTTTTATCTACACTAGTGCTCGCATTACCAGACTTGCAACAACCATTTGAGATCGAGATATATGCCTCTAACTATGTTATTGGGGTAGTCCTTACTCAACAGGGGCATCAAGTGGCATATCACAATGAGACACTTTCAGAAAGAGTCTGAAAGTATCCCACTTATGACAAAGAGATGTATTCCATTGTGTAGGCCTGCCGATAATGGAAGCATTAAATTTTGGGGAAGGACACGGTCATCCACACAGAACATCGACCCCTGTAGTTCATACAGACACAAGAGAAGTTGCATAATGATTGGCATCATAAGTGGTCCACATACCTGCAATAGTTCCATTTGAATATCAAGTACAAGAAGGGAAGCACCAATAATGTTGTAGACTGCCTCAGCCAACCACCAATCATGACGTTAACCATTATGCTCAACTCTTGTGGGCATGAGACTTTTGATTGGCCACTTCTCTACAGAAGCAACCCGAAATTCAGTCACACATACTAGACTCTCTTGGAAGGTCATCAAGTTCTAGATTTTCACCTTCAAGATGCACTGTTATGCCACTTGAGACACCTTTGTGTTCCTTCAAGCGAGCGTGCCAAGATGATTTGGGAAGCGCACTACAATCGGGTATCTAGGTATTTTGGGGTCGAGAAAACAGTGGTAGTACTACAAAAGTATTTCTATTGGCCGAACCTTGGATAAGATGTCGGGAAGTACATCAGATCTTGCACTGCCTGTGCCATTGCCAAAACGGCCATCAAGAAGCAAGGCCTCTATACTTCGCTGCCTACCCCTAGTCGACCTTGGGAATCCATTTCCATGGATTACATGTCGAGCCTTCCTTTTACTAAGAATGGTAATGACTGTGTTTTTGTGGTCGTCGACAGATTCTCGAAGATGACCATTATGGCAGACTGCAAGAAGAATATCACAGCAGAAGCCACTGCTAAACTCTTCTTTGAATGAGTGTGGGTACACTTTGGTATCCCACAATATATCATCTCAGGTCAGGACAACAGGTTTGTCACTTTATTTTGGTCCAGTCTCTAATCGATGCTAGACACAAAGCTCACTAAGTCCACAACTTTCCATCCCCAAACTGATGGCTAGATAGAGGTCGTCAACAGGATGATCGTACACAGTATGTGCATGTACAACTCAAAGCATCCACGCACATGGGATGAGAGCCTCCCCTATGTCCAACACAATTATAACTGGGCTCTCCACAGCTCGACTGGCCACAACCCTTTTCTAATGGTCTTGATATTCTAGCCATTATGTCCCTTGATGTGGCCATACATTTGCAACTACTTAGGCAGATTCAGCTCATGTCCAATCTGAAGTTGATAAGGAAAACAACTTCATTGAGAACATTCAACACATCCGCCAAAAGGTCCATTACATATTGGACAAAGCCAATGCTAAGTACAAGCATCGACATAATCAGTATCGGGTGCCACACAAGTTCCAGGTGAACGACAAAGTTTGGTTACATTTGCAGAAGGAGTGCCTTGTTAGGCCCCACCACAAGCTTCGCCCGCTCTGATATGGGTCATACACCATCACCAAGGTAGTAGGGAACAATTCCTTCTATTTTAGTACTCCACCATTCCTTGGTTTGCACCCAGTGTTCAATGTGGATCACCTTCGTCCCTACTTTCCGCTAGTGTTAGACACATCCGACATTGTAGAACAACTCACACCAAAAAAGTTAAACCCATACTGCATGGAACATGCCACAATTGATCAAATCATGGACACACAGATCAATAACACCCGACAACAAAGGATCCAACTATATCAAGTTGTCAAAGCAGGCCAACTCTTTCATTAATGCAAGTGGCTCACCAGGGACCGAGTTCAACAAAAGTTTCCTCATCTCATGGAGGAACTCAACGCATTGGGGACCATTGCATCCTAAGGGGGGAGGAATGATGTAGGTGGATATTAGTGGCCACCCACCTATTCCACTTGGACCCCCACCATTATTTCTTTGAGTTTCTCAATTTCCTTAATTTTAGCACAATTTACTATTTTTGGCAGCTTTTCCGGTCCTGAACTTTCAAAGCTGCTTTGAGGCCCTAAATGACGATTTTTGGGAAAACAGGGACCAACAAGGGTTATTGACTAGTGTTGGATGGTCTGAAGTTGTTGATGAGCCTCATCATTGGGTAATTATATGGGCATCAATTGGCCTTAATTCACCTCCTAGCTTAGTCAAAGCAACTATTCTCACAACTTATTGCATACTTTTGATTATATTTTGTTTATGAGATGAGTTAGAGTTGGGTATTTTTCTTTGTGGTCTAATGTGAATGTAATGCAGGAATAAAGGATAAAAGCAAGGAACTTTGGCAAAGACCTTGGTCAAAAATTGAATGGGACAAGGGAGAGGAATTATAGGAGGCAAATCCTCCTCATTTACTACCCCTCCATTTGAATATTCCTCCATCAGCTCGGAGTGCAAACAGCCAAATCATGAGGACTAAAAGATAGCCGAGTAAGTGAAAGTGACAGAAACCAGTTTATCTTGAGTGGGGAGCCAAGCCTCCCTAATGGGAAGGAAGTCGTTGGAGACTTTAGATGTATAAGTAGAGAGGCTTAGGACCTCAGTAGGATTCATATTCTTATTGTAAAACTCTACTTTATTTCTGAGCTACAATACTTGTGACAGTTTGTTATGTAATCCATGGTTTTTAAAATAAAGATGAGTTCTGTTTTGAGCCAGAACTGAGTTAATGCAGAGGGCTCAAGATCTTGGGTTAGGGCCCAACCCGAGCAGCCAAAGCTCCTCTTTATTGTACATGTATGCTAGCATAGATTTCTGGTTCTGTTCATTTGCTTAAGTAGCTTCCTGTTTTTCTGTTCATTTTCTTAAGTAGCTGCATTTCCATTACAACAGTATAGCATAGCTCCCTGGTTTTCTGTTCATTTGCTTAAGTAGATTCCTGGTTTTTTGTTCATTTGCTTAAGTAGCTTCCTAGCTTTATGTTCATTTGCTTAAGTAGTTGTATTTCCATTACAACAGTATAGTATAGCTCCTTGGTTTTCTTTTCATTCGCTTAAGTAGTTGCATTCCCATTATAGTAGTGTAGAGTAGATCGGTTGTGCTTTAGTTTACTTCCATTTGTGTTTTTTTTCAATTAGCAGGTTAGCTAGGAGAAAAAGATCACCATAAGGTTGTCTGCAGGTGTCTCAGCCTCACCTCCTCCCTTTGGGACCATGACTTGAGGAAGAGACCCTTCAGCAATCCCAAAAACACAGGTTTCTAGTTCTTGCATGAGCTTTGGAGTTTGTTGTTTGATGCAGTTACTTGTTTCATTTCATTATCATCGTTTTCCCTCACTCTTGGTCCACCCTCACCCTCACTGGTTTTTCTGTCATTTTCATTTGAAACCTCCTTCAGCATGTTCTTCATGCATCGTTTCCTCACCGTCTGATCCACAACAAACCTGACCAATCACCGTCTGATTCATTAGTTTACCCAACGGCCATCGCGCGTGAAGTCTTCCACCTACTTTATGCACTCTAATCTCCACTATCGATCTATCTCTTGATCCAACAACTATCATGTCACCTCAATACTTTATGCACCCCAATCTCCACCATCGATTTGTCTAGACTGATCTGACGGCTATCGCGCAATATCACACGGATTCTTGTACGTCCGTTATCTGCCCGAGAGCACGCGAGAAAAGTGGTTTTCTCATGCTACGTGTCACCTAGTTAGGCTAATCGCGTGAAATTTCAAAATACATCTTACAACTTTGAGAGTGCGCAAGAAATTGCTTACCGCCTCAGAAAGCCTGCTCCATCATTTCCGCACATTTCTTTCACGATAAGATCTCTACCATTCATCTGCCGATTAATCCTATTTGTCCATCCATTCACTTAATTCCTCGCGATAAGATCTTTGATGTTCATCTGCTTCGTTACCTTGTTCGTCCATCCATTCACTTAATTTCTCGCGATAAGACCTTCGTCGTTCATCTGCTTCGTTACCCTGTTTGTTCACCTATTCCCTAAATTTCCTGCTATAAGATCTCCATTGTTCATCCTGTTCATTAACCATGTTCATCCATCTATTCACTTAAGCCCCCACGATAAGATCTCTGTCGTCCATCTTCTGTTCGTTGATCGATCCAACGGTCCCTATGCACTATTGCATCCTTACGTCCTCCTTTCACCAATTTCGATCTTCGACTGCTCTTCCGCTTGAAAACAGATTTAGTTTAGTTCCTTTGCTTACACCTTAGTATAGTTTAATGCTCTTTACCTCTACAACTTAGATAGCAACATTAGGTTAGTGTTGATTTAACAACTCTGTTTAGCATAACTGTTTAGATGGTTAGTTAGGTTATGGTGTGGTTTAGCATTACATGTTGTTTTCTTCATTACTACAGTAGAGTAGCTCTCTCTTAGAAGAGATTTGCTTTCCTTCCATCAAACAATTAAGCTTCTTCTGACCCTATAGAAGTCTGGCTTGGAACGCCTGGGGTATCTTGCCAGATGAGCAGTGACAACAGGCAAGACCTTCACTTTTACTTCTGCACATAGCACTGTCATCTCCAAGTTTGTATGAACCCTGGGTTGATAAGTAAAGCTGGTAGCCGTGGGAGTTGTAGCATTCTTGTTGCAATACCTAGGCTCATCACTTTTTGGCACCGTTGCTGGGGAGGTGTCTAAGTAGAATGTGATTACTGCTTTCTTCTATTTCTAGTCTCCAATTTTCTTCCATTAGTTTATTTCTGCAAAAGTAATCTAGTTTCTTCCTTTCTTTCAGTTGTCATTATTTGCTTTCCTTTCCATTCTGCAAGTAGAATTTCAATTTAGCAAGTAGTTTCTTTGTTAGTAGCTTCCTTTCTTTCATTTGTCATTATCTGCTTTCCTTTTCATTATGTAAGTAGAATTTCAATTCAGCAAGTAGTATTTTTTTATCAGTAGTCTTCCTTCAATAAAAAATTTCATTCTGTAAGTAGAAGTTCAATTCAACAAGTAGTTTTTCTTATTAGTGGTTTTTCATTCAATCATAAATTTCCTTTCTGCAGAGTACTTTCCAGCTTAAAAAATAAAAATAAATAAATAAATAAATAAAATAATTAAAAATAATTAAAAAAATGAAAAAAAAAAATCAAAATCTTACAAAAACCAACCCAAAAACATTTTCTTTCATGCCTCGTAGGAATAGGGACAATTCAGGGAAATTCTTGTCAAATACCCCGACTGCATCCAACAATCAACCTTCTCTCTTCTTCAGTGACGGTGAATTGGAAGACTCTTTAGGTGAGCAACCTTACATATTTGAGGAACCTACTGGGGAGGAAGAAGAGGAATAACCCATTCGTACTGAACCAATGGCTGAAAACCGAAATGACAGAGGAAATAGAGAGAGAATTGAGGGTGCCTTCCCCATCAGGGAGACCAATGGGGGCACTAAGATGAAGAATATAAGCCTCTCTGCTCTACCTCATTTCCATGGCCTGACCATAGAGGACCCTGACACTTTCCTATTTGATTTTGATGTTATATGTCGAACCTATGACTATACAGATGATGAGAAAAAGTTAAAATTGTTTCCATCTACCCTCAAGGATGCAGCATTGCGCTGGTTCATGGGTTTACCTGGAGATAACATCACAAATTGGGTTCAGATGTAACAAGCTTTTAACAAAAAATATAGGGACTATTGTAGGTCAAAGGATACTAAAGAAGAGATTTTTAGGATGACCATAGGCCAAGATGAATCCTTAGAAGACTATGAAAAAATATTATAGCTTAGTTACAAAAGGGCTAGGTGCACACTTGACCCTGAGTCACTGAAGCTGGTCCTGCTTAGAGGAGTAAGGGAGGATCTTCTGGATACCTTACATATGATAGCAGGAGGAGATATCTACAAATTACCCTATGAGGATATTAAGGCTGTCTTTAGAAACCATTATAAGGCAACCAGGAAAAAGGGTAGGGGTAGTCAACCTATGGCTAGTACATCATCATCCAACTCATCCATCAAGGGTGAAATTGGAAATATGCTGGAAAATTTCAAAAAGTGATATGCTGCAAACTCTTGCCTTGTAATTGGACACCATGAACATTAAAAGGAAGCAAGAGGAAGCAGAGAGAGCCTTGGCCATCTTTTGCCCTAGATGCACCAGGAGGCATCCTAGGAACGAATGTCCATTGAACTGTATTAATATTTGCTCAGTTTGTGAAGAAAACCACTCCACATACAAGTGCCCTTCTTTACCTGGACTCAAATTTGTATATCAAGGAGCCGAAGGGGTCACTGAGCAGCTGTGCTACATCAACCAAAGGAGACCTCTTGGGCCTAGACCATACTAGCAGGGTATGCAAGGGTCATCCCATGCATATTACAACCCCAACCAAACCACAACTATACCTTCTTGGGGACCCCCTTCTCATCCTTCCTGGTCTACACCCCCTCCTTGGTCCTATACATCTCAGTATCATTCCCAGCCAGCTAGCCAGTCATTTCAACCTTATGTTCAGCCACAACCTCAGTGGAATACCCCACTCTAGGGGTGGAGGCCCCAATTCAACAATGTTCCAACCCTATTTCCTCCACCACCTACCCAACCACAACTCCTGCACTCTGCTCCACCCAAGCAACCCCAGATGCCTGCCCAGCCAAATCCAAACCCAAACAATAGGCAAGCTCAACAAGTATACATTGGAGAGACATCATACACAGCTTATGCTGTAGAAATCCAGGAGATGAACCTAAGATCTAGGAGAATTATCCCAGACAACCAACCTCCCTCTCCACATAGGGAGGTTGAGGAAGAAAGAGAGGAAAGCAACTTATAGTAAATCCACCCTTTCCTGAGAGATTAGCCTAACCACTCCAACCTACCCAATAAGAAACTGAACTTCTGGGAGAATTGAAAAATCTATGTGTAAACATCCCCCTTCTCCAGGCAATAAAAGATGTTCCCATTTACAATAAGTTGATTAAGGAGAAATGCTTCAAGCATCCAGAAAGAAGAAAAAGTGATGCCCCTACCATTAATGTCATTGGGAAACTGTTTGACTTAATGTTGGGGCAGGCAATATGTCCAAAATATCTGATCCTGGAAGCCCTGTAGTAGATGTGCACATCAATGGAACCATTTTCCCACACACTCTGATTGATCTTGGGGATGCCATTAATGTCATGACCAAGGACACCATGCTCAAGATCAACCTCCAAGGGTCATTGAGGAAGACCACAATAGTTCTGCAACTTGTAGATCGTTCCACAGTCACCCCGGAGGGAATTGTGGAGGATGTGATGGTTTCCATTGACTCTTGGGAGTACCCCGCAGATTTTCTAGTTCTCCAGCCTAAGGCTAAGCTTATTGGTTACCCTCTCATCCTTGGGAGGCCATGGTTGGCCACAGCTGATGCTTACATTAGTTGCAAAGTTGGGAATATGACCATCAAGAATGGGCATATGTCCAAACAGTTAGTCCTATACCCTCCTGCTCAACCTTCCCTAGAGCATGATTTACCTTTATGGGTGGAGGAGGAGGAAGAAGATGAGGTTTATTCTGTCGAACTTTATGCTTTGGAAGCAACCATAGGAAGAGGGCAGCGAGATGAGGATGACTTAATTGAACACCTGCTCCAAAGTCCAACTTCTAGTTCATTACCATTAGAAGAAGAAGTAAGGGAAACCCAGAACAATCATCCAATTAACTTATGCTTGGCCAATTCCAACCCACTCCATGTCAAAACCATAGAATTCGACCTAGACTAAACTTTGAAACTTAATCCATCTTTGTATGCTCTTGAAGAGGAAGAGTTATGAAACATGTTGAGAGAAAACCTAGAAGCCTTCACTTGAGTTACAAGGAAATGAAGGGAGTACACCGTTTAGTGTGTACTCACCACATATACATTAAAGAATGTTGCAAGCCAGTTAGGCAACCACAGAGGAGGATGAATCCAGCGCTTAAAGACATAGTCAAAGAGGAACTGCAAAAACTGCTAGATGCAGGATTCATTTACCCTATCTCTGATAGTGCGTGGGTCTCTCCTTTAGTGTTAGTTCCCAAGAAAAATGGTAAGTGGAGGATTTTTGTTGATTATAGGGAGTTGAACAAAGCCACAAAGAAGGATCATTTTCCCCTACCCTTCATAGACCAAGTGCTAGATGGCCTGGTAGGGAAGAAGTTTTTTTCCTTGCTAGATGGATTCAGTGGGTACAACCAAATCCAAATTTGACCATAATACCAAGATAAGATCACATTCACCTTTCCTTGGGATACTCTTTCCTATAGGGTCCTTCCTTTTGGCCTATGCAATGCTCCTACCACTTTCCAGAGAGCAGTCTTAAGTATTTTTGTTGAATTATTACATGATGCTGTGGAAATCTATATGGATGACTTTACACCTTATCGTTGTGATTTTCAAGAAGCCTTGACTAACCTAGGCAAAGTATTGCACAAATGCATTGAAATGAACTTGTCTCTCAGTCCAAAAAAATGTGAATTCTTAATGACTAAAGGGATCGTGCTAGGTCATTCAATATCTCAGCAAGGACTGCAGGTGAACCCAAACAAAATAGAAATCATCCAAAGGGTCCTACCCCCACAAAAGCAGAGAGATGTCAGGAGTTTCTTAGGGTTAGCTGGATACTACCAAAGGTTCTTAAAGGACTTCAACAAGTTGGCCTCTCCTTTGTTTGGGTTTTTGGCCAAAGATTATGAGTTTATATGGTCAAATAGCTGTCAAGAGGCCTTATCCATTCTAAAGGGTAAGTTAACCACTGCACCAATCCTTAGAGGCCCAAACCGGGCCCTCCCTTTTCATATTCATGTTGATACCTCACACAAAGCCATAGGAGCAACCTTAGGTCAGGAAGAGGAGAAATTTCCCTATGCCATCTATTTTATCAGTAAGAACCTGTCAAAGGCTGAGCTAAACTATAGTGTGACCGAAAAGGAACTCCTGGCTGTTGTTCATTCATTAAACAAATTTAGGCATGACATTATAGGCTATCAAACATTTGTGCATACTGATCATGCTGCAATCAAATATTTAATGAACAAACCCAATGTGAATGCTAGAATTTAATATGGTTGCTTTTATTACAACAGTTTGATCTAACTATTGTTGATAAGCATGGTAAGGAAAATGTTGTTGCAAACTTTCTATCTAGGATGAATCTGCCTGCAGGTGAAGAAGGAATGGTGGATGACTAGTTACTAGATGAGCATTTGTTTTCTATTTTAGTTCTCTCCCCATGGTTTGATGATATAACAAACTATTTGGTATCATCACAGTTCCCACCAAACTTGCCCTCCAAAGTAAAGAGAAAAACAGTCAGGATAAGTGCCCCCTTCACCTGGATTGGGGGCAGTCTATTCAAACTTGGTCCAGATCAAACCTTGAGAAGGTGTGTAAGGGAAGAGGAAGTTTTTGACATCCTTCTGACTTGTCATGATGGGACTTCTGGAGGTCACTTTGCAGCAAAGAGGACAACATTCAAAGTGTTGCAAGTAGGCTACTTTTGGCCTACTCTTCATCAGGATGTGAAAAAGTACATTAGTCAGTGTGATCAGTGCCAGAGGATGGGAAAGCCTACTCCAAGAGACGAAATGCCCCTACAACCTCAAGTGACTTTCGAACCATTTGACAAGTGGGACATGGACTTCATTGGGCCTATCAACCCTCCTTCAAAGCAAAAGCAGTACATTATTGTGTGCACTAATTATTTGACTAAGTGGGATGAAACCAAGGCGATTAAGGCATCAACAAAAGAGAAGGTGGTTGAGTTCCTAAGGGAGAATGTATTCTACAAATTTGGGTACCCAAGAGAGCTAGTCACAGACCAAGGCAGTCAGTTTACCTCCAACATGATTGAAGAACTGCTTAGCCATCACAAAATCAAGCATAGGACCTCCACTCCTTATCATCCACAAGCTAATGGGCAAGTGGAGGTGACCAACAGGGCACTGGAGAACATCTTAACCAAGGTAGTGAGCAGCAGCAGGAAGGATTGGGCAAAGAGACTAGTTGAGGCCTCCTGGGCCTATAATACAACATGAAAGACCACCACTGGATTTACACCCTATGATATGGTCTATGGGAAAAAGGCTTTGTTGTCCATTTAGTTTGAATATAACACATTGAGGATGGCAGCCCAACTAGATTTGGATCTTAGTCATGCACAGAAAGAAAGATTGTTCCATTTGAATGGCTTATATGAATTCATAATGCAAGCCCTCCTACATACATAGATAGTTCAGCTTCAAAGGAAGATCTGGCATGAAAAACATATCAAGGAGAAGCAATTTCAAGAGGGATACTGGGCATTGTTATATGATTCTAGGTATAAAGACTTCAAGGGCAAGTTAAGGACAAGATGGCTCAGACCTTATGTGGTGGAAAGATGCCATGATAATGGTTCAGTGCAAATCAGAACTATAGATGAAGAAGCCATTCCATTGCTTGTTAATGGACACTGATTGAAAATGTACAAGAGGCCTTTATCAAAACAAGAGTTCATTGAAAATATCAATAAGACAGTGATGATGGTGGAGCAAGTTCCAGCTCCTCCCTCATCAGGGCACTGAAAAAGAGAAAAAAGAATAAGGATTTAGGTGAAAACCTCCATGAGGCGCCTAAGTCCCATCTTTGGGTTGAAAACCTCATTAGGCGGCCCAAGGATGAGAAAAAATGAAAAAGTGTAAGAAGATCCCTGGGTGAAAACCTTCCTTGAGGCGCCCAGGGTAGATATCTAGGGTGAAAACCTCTCTGAGGTAGGCTAGGTGTTTAAAAAAAAAAAAGAAATATAATAATAAAAGCAAAAAAAAGAAAAAAGATATAATTTTTATTTGCAGGTGGGTGAGAAAGACAATCAAGGAGCAAAGAGAAGATCCAAAGGGAACCCTGCCTCACATATATTCATCTCCTCCACTCCTTACCATGCATCCCTCCATCAATTCCATTGTTTTTTTACTTCATTGCTTCAATTTAAGGTGAAGATTGTGTTTTCTACAGGATCCCCTGTATTCCTATAGGATCCCTTGAATGGTAGGTTGGTTAGGTCCCCAAAATTCATTCTAGACATGATCTAACCCCTCACCTCATCCATTACCATCATCCCTACACTCACACACACTCCTACTCCCTCTATATATTCATTACAACACCATCCAGCAACATGATCAAGAAATTCTAAGGGAGACACCAAACATTGCCAAGTGGTAATCCAGGAGCTACACAATAGCAACAACATCAGATCTGCAGTCACAGACACCATCAACAGACAACAGAGGAGGAAGAAGAATGACCATGCAACAAATGAACAACGCAACACCTCTGATCCTCAACAAACTGCAGCATGGCATCGAGACCACAGGTAAGTATCCCACTCACTCACTCATATGCATCATTTGATCAAAAGTTGTAAAGGTTATGAGGTAGTTGGTTTGTAAGTGAAAAGGTGGCCAGTTAACTTGGCCACCTTCGTTCAGTCATCACATACAAAGTAGGGTGTCCTCTCACACGTGGCTGCAGTCAACTCAAAGAACAGAGGAGGAGTAGGACAAGAAGTGGTTAACTATGGATTTAACAACTGTGGGAGATGATTACAAGGAGTGGGAATGATGAGGTGGTATAAAGGGAAACAAAACATCATTTGCATGCATTCCACCTCCTTGAAACTCCCTCACTCAAGTAGCTCTCATAACTCTAGCCACCCACTGGAAGCAAGGATCCATCGTTCTACAAGAGAATTCCTACAAGAATAGTCTACAGGAGCAGTCTACAGGATACACAGAGGTAGTCTACAGGATAGGCAGAGAGGGGTTCAAGAGGGAATATCAAGAGAATTGTCCACTGCCACCATTCTAAAGAGGTAGGATCTAAAAATCCATCCCCATTTACAAGCAAATGAACTAGAAGTCCTCTAAAAAGCTAGTGGATTACATACACATGAAACTCTGTTTTCTCAAGAATTTGCTCATTCCCTCACTCCACATAGCAGAATCCATGCCACTATTATAGTTAGAGGGCTCACTATAGATCTCACCCCAGAGTTCATCAGTAGGGTCACCACACTTCCCCTAGGAATTGCATGGAGAAAATAAGACAAAGCAAATAGTCAGGTGGCAAAAAGGAAATTCTTTTTAGAAGGTGAAGAACCCATAGAGGATAAAAATGGAGTAAGGAGGGACAGTCTGCCATACCCATGGAGTGAGGTAGGCTACCAACTCATCAAATTTATCTCATATGAGGGTAGATACAGTGTTGTTTATGGCTACCATTTTAAGATGCTTGAAGAACTAAGATTTGGGGTAGAAACACCAGTTCACCAAAGACTCAGCATACCCTATTTCTTGATGCAATCACTCATAGACTCCAGCAACAAAGTAAAGGAAGGG
The DNA here is from genome assembly GCA_031772625.1 of Pinus tabuliformis. Classification (NCBI taxonomy): domain Eukaryota; kingdom Viridiplantae; phylum Streptophyta; class Pinopsida; order Pinales; family Pinaceae; genus Pinus; species Pinus tabuliformis. The sequence continues at coordinate 1,495,877,636 of CM062817.1, read as the reverse complement.
AATTCCCAACAGTTGGCTCACCATGGTTTGATCAGAATCCTCATTGAGGATGCCCTCCAAAACCTCAGGATCCCTATAAAATGGTCAGTCTTCAGAGACTTACCAGCAGAGGATGACATCAAAACCCTCATCTATGATGTTAGTCCTTCTGTCAGAGAGGAAGAAGGCATTGAAACAGAAGGGGAAGAACACAAGGAGGAGTCACCTAGGGTGTCTCCAGAGGCCCCTGAGAGGACAGCTGCAGGAAAAGGAAAACCAACTAGCATGTATGGCTAGCCTCTCCTTGGAGGCCATCCAGTGTAGGATGCCAACTAAATCCTATGCTCTTTACCTCAGAGAATAATGGCTGCAATTTCATATTAAAACACTAGCACAAAAAGGCACCATGTCATTTTAGGACTGCAGGCAGTTTATTGATATTTGTGATCAAAGTGCACTAGAGGATAGGGCCAAAATCGCTGAGTTTTACTTGCACAACATGGCCCTCATAGACATGAATATTTGGGATCCTAATGCAGAGCTAGGAGATCTACAATTAATGGCTTTGACATCATCGATGAACCATGAGAAGTCAAGGGCTGCAAAGATGAAAGGAATATTGGCCAAAGAGCAAAATGAACCTCTTTTCATCAGAGCTGAACAATCAAATCCCACGACCCTAATCAGCACCCATAATCTAATTGCAAATGATCCTCAGCTGGCACCTAGATATCTTGCTGCCCAAGAGCAAGCAATTTCACATTTTGAGGATATGTTTAGGCTGCTAAGAGATGACAATATACATACCTGCTAAAGGAGATGGAAAACACTGCCACATAGCTTGAATATCATAGAATATCACTCCCCTCAAAGGTTGAGAGAAGCACTCAACATGAAACCTATGTATAAGCAATCAATGCAAAGGTTGAAGGTCAATTGGAGAGGCCTAAAACTCAGTCCACCACTACTCTTAGGGATGCTAGAAGGGAGAAAAGAAGAAGGGGAAAAGAGGCAGTGGGAAGAAGTAGAAAGGAAAGCAGGCTTCTATAAGCAAGAAGAAGATACCACAACAGAAGCATGGGATGTCAGAGAGGCTACCAGAGCCATGAAAGACATGGAAATTGACTAAGTTTCTCAGAGGATGAGCAACACTTTCAGTAGGGGGGTGATGATAATCCTCATCATTGGGTAATTATATGGGCCTTAATTGGCCTTAATTCACCTCCTAGCTTAGTCAAACCAACTATTCTCACAACTTATTGCATACTTTTGATTATATTTTGTTTACGAGATGAGTTAGAGTTGGATATTTTGGTTTGTGGTCTAATGTGCATGTAATGCAGGAATAAAGGATAAAAGCAAGGAACTGTAGCAAATACCTTGGTCAAAAATCGACTGGGACAAGGGAGAGGAATTATAGGAGGCAAATCCTCCTCATTTACTGCCCCTCCATTTGAATATTCCTCCATCAGCTCGGAGTGCAAATAGCCAAATCATGAGGACTAAAAGACAGCCGAGCAAGTGAAAGTGACAAAAACTAGTTTATCTTGAGTGGGGAGCCAAGCCTCCTTAATGGGAAGGAATTCGTTAGAGACTTCAGATGTATAAGTAAGGAGGCTTAGGACCTTAGTAGGATTCAGATTCTTATTGTAAAACTCTACTTTATTTTTGAGCTACAAGACTTGTGACAGTTTGTTATGTAATCCATGGTTTTCATAATAAAGATGAGTTATGTTTTGAGCCAACACTGAGTTAACTTAGAGGGCTCAAGCTCTTGGGTTAGGGTCCAACCTGAGCAGCCAAAGCTCCTCTTTATTGTATATATATGCTAGCATAGATTTCTGGTACTGTTCATTTGCTTAAGTAGCTTCCTAGTTTTATGTTCATTTGCTTAAGTAGCTGCATTTCCATTACAACAGTATAGCATAGCTCCCCAGTTTTCTGTTCATTTGCTTAAGTAGCTTCCTGGTTTTCTATTCATTTGCTTAAGTAGCTAAATTTCCATTACAACAGTATAGCATAGCTCCCTGGTTTTCTGTTCATTTACTTAAGTAGCTGCATTCCCATTACAGTAGTGCGGAGTAGATCGGTTGTGCTTTAGTTTACTTCCATTTGTATTTTTTCAATTAGCAGGTTAGCTAGGAGAAAAAGATCACCATAAGGTTGTCCGCAGGTGTCTCGACCTCGTCTCCTCCCTCTGGGACCATGACTTAAGGAAGAGACCCTTCAGCAATCCCAAAAACACAGGTTTCTAGTTCTCGCATGAGCTTTGGAGTTTGTTGTTTGATGCAGTTACTTGTTTCATTTCACTATCATCGTTTTCCCTCTCTCGGTCCACCCTCCCATCATTGGTTTTTCTGTCGTTTTCATTTGAAACCTCCTTCAGCACGTTCTTCATGCATCATTTCCTCACCGTCCGATCCACAACAAACCTGACCAATCACCATCCGATTCATTAGTTTACCCAACGGCCATCGCGCATGAAGTCTTCCACCTACTTTATGTGCTCTAATCTCCACCGTTGACTTGTCTCTTGATCCAATGGCTATCGAATCACCTCAATACTTTATGCACCCCAATCTCCACCATCGATCTGTCTAGCCTGATCCGACGGCTATCGCGCAATCTCACGCGGATTCTTGCACGACCGTTATCCGCTTGAGAGCACGCGAGAAAAGTGGTTTTCCTGTGCTACGTGTCACCCAGTTAGGCTAATCGCGTGAAATTTCAAAATACAGCTTACAGCTTTGAGGGCGCGTGAGAAACTGCTTACCGCCTCCGAAAACCCGCTCCATCATTTCCGCACATTTCTTTTGCGATAAGATCTGCATCATTCATCTGCAGAGTAATCCTATTCATCCATCCATTCACTTAATTCCTCGCGATAAGATCTCCACCGTTCATCTGCTTCATTACCTTGTTCATCCATCCATTCACTTAATTCCTTGTGATAAGACCTCCATAGTTGATATGCTTCGTTACCTTGTTCGTTCACCTATTCCATAAATCGCCCACTATAAGATCTCCACCGTTCATCCTATTCATTAACCCTATTCATCCATCTATTCACTTAAGCCCCCACGATAAGATCTCTGTCGTCCATCTTTTGTTCGTTGATTGATCCAACAGTCCCTAAGCACTACTGTGTCCTTACGTCCTCCTTTGACCAATTTCAATCTCCGACTGCTCTTCCGCTTGAAAACAGATTTAGTTTAGTTCCTTTTCTTACACCTTAGTATAGTTTAATGCTCTTTACCTCTGCAACTTAGATAGTAGCATTAGGTTAGTGTTGATTTAGCAATTCTGTTTAGCATAGCTGTTTAGATGGTTAGTTAGGTTATGGTGTGGTTTAGCATTACATGTTGTTTTCTTCATTACTGCAGTAGAGTATCTCTCTCTTAGAATAGATTTGCTCTTCTTCCATCAAAGAATTAAGCTTCTTCTGACCCTATAGAAGTCTGGCTTGGAACCCCTGGGGTCTCTTGCTAGATGAGTAGTGACAACAGACAAGACCCTCACTTTTACTTGTGCATATAGCACTGTCACCTCTAAATTTGTACAAACCCCGGGTTGATAAGTAAAGATGGTAGCCCTGGGAGTTGCAACATTCTTGTTGCAATACCTAGGCTCATCACTTTTTGGCAACTTTTTGGGTCCTGAACTTTCAAAGCCGCTTTGAGGCCCTAAACGACAATTTTTGGGAAAATAGGGACCAACAATGGTTATTAACTAGTGTTGGATGGTTTGAAGTTGATGATGAGCCCCAATTTTGGTACAATTTGGGCTCATTTTGGCCTATTCTACTTGCTCAAACCATTCATTTTTTATTTCTTATGCATGCATTTCTTAGTTTATTCATGTTGTTTGTAGGAAGAAGGGTAGGCACTCTCTCTACGTGACTAATGCATTATGATTCCAGGTTTTGGCATTAAAAGGGAGCAAAAGACAACGAAAAAGGAGATAAGGAGACAACTAGGTGGCACTGCGGGTTTTGGGAGAGGATGTCCACGGTTCTAGGGACATCCCTCGTGATTCCCATCAAGAACTCCAAGCTCTAATCCATCTCCCCTCCGAGCTTAGAAAGCAGCCAACTGTTCTACAGGAACAACAGTTATAAACTGCTCTATAGGAACAACAATTATGACCACCCTACAGGATCAGCAGTTAAACTCTAGTTGGACAGCCGAGCTCCTAAAATGAAGGACACTTGTTGGATCATCGTTTTTGTATAAGTATGGAGGCCTTAGCCTTAGATAGGTTGTTGAAACTCTCGTATTTTGGAGCACAGTTCAGTTTTCGTTCCTTTTTGTAAGCCAATTTGGCATGATATCAGTTATGAATAAAGAAGGCAGTTTGTGATCTAGTTCTGAGTTTTTCTTAAGGAGACTATAGCTCTCAGGTTAGGGCCCAACCTGAGAGCCATAGATCCCCTCTGCTGTAGTGTTGTTTCCATTTCATTTCAGCACTTTAAGCTTTTCATTTACACATGCAATTCGAATTACAGATTGTTGAGTTGGTCTTTTTCATGAGTTAGATAGGAGATTGCTTATGGTGAATTTGTTTCCACTTGTTTAGTGTAGCAGAGGATAGATATAATCGATTGGAGCTCCAACAAAAAGGTTGTTAAGGCTCACGGCCGTCTCATCTGGGATTGGAGTGAAGTCCATGATTAACCACCAAAAATACGCATTTCTTTATTCCATGGTTGCTGCAAACACAGTCACGTTATGTTAGATGCTTCCACATGATTCACACCTGCACCACACTCCCTTATCACAGCTTCATGCACATTCTCCTTCACGTTTAGATTGCTGCTCATTGAATTTACAAGCATAGATAGTTTAGGTTGATGCATTTTTGGTTGAGTGACAGTCATAAGCATTTGTTTCACTTACACTGCTCTCTCTCGTTCCATCACTTTGCCCTCCATCTTGATCACGCATGCAGACATCTCTTTGACCCCTGCTCCGCTCTGTTACCTCACAAAGCCTTTCACTCCTCACGTACTTCCATTCTCTAGCCTTTCGTTGACATAGCCCTTTACCTTTCATCCTCCTCCCTACACTCACTTCCTATCCTATTCTTCCACTTCTAAAGCCATCACCAGCCTTATTCCTACCTCACACATCTCCCTCTACCATTTCATCGTCCCTCCATCACTCCAAACACTCACGGTAGGTCATCCTGTAGCCATTTGTAGACATCCTGTAGAAAACAGAGTATCCTGTAGGATTCTCCACAGCCATCCTGTAGGAGGCCACTCTCTCGGTTGCTGAGCATCTGAATGCGAGGAACCTCTGTGGATGGGTGCTAAGGATCCCTAGGGACCTCTCCTAGCCTCCCCAACCTATCCCACGCTTTCCTTCCTTCTCCATCCCATCTGCACAACCAAACCCTAGTTAGCACAAGATCGCCATCATTCCACACACTTAAAGGAAAAATACAAAAACATAACTTTCATGATGCAAGTAGTTTAGATCCATGCATTTTCATTTATTAGAGGTAGTGACAGCATTGGTAGAAGTTGCATTTACATTCCTTGCATTGTAGAGGTCAGATTAGTTAAATTAGGGTTTCCTAGGTTTACATGCTTTGATTTGCTTTCAGTTCATTTTTGTCAAGTAAAGTAGCTTTCCTTTGAGATTAGCTTTCGTCCATCAATTAGCAAGCTTCTTCTGAGAGCCTATAGAAGTTGGCTTGAGCCCTAGCGGACTTGTGCCAGCTGACCAAGTGACTGCTGCGACAAGAGCTAGTACTTGTGCATATAGCACCGTCGCTTCCAAGTTTGTACGAACTACCGGGTTGATAAAATGAGAGACAGGAAGCCCCAGGAGTTGTAGCATTATTGCTACAATACTGGAGCTCACCATCTTTTTGGCGCCGTTGCCGGGGAAGCGTCAGAGTATTAGTAATTGTTGCTTTTCTTCTACTTCCACACTCTTACTTCTGCTCAGTAGTTTACTTCATTTCCATTTTGCAAAAGTAGCTTAGCATTTCTTGCTTTCCTAGATTAGCATTTCTTGCTTTCCTAGATTAGCATTTCCTGCTTTCCTAGATTAATATTTCTTGCTTTCCTAGATTAATTTTTCTTGCTTTCCTAGATTAGCTTTCCAATTTTGCAATTTCATTTGAGCAATATAGTTAGTTGTAGATCACTTTGTTTCAGTTTTGCAGGTACCAAAGAAAAGGCAAAAGCAATCAAAAAAAGAAAAGTCCTTTCCATTTCATGCCTCGTAGGAACCGAGATAGATCAGGCAAATTCCTACCAAACACCCCCACCACATCACTGAGTCACCCTTCTCTCTTCTTTGGTGACAGTGACCCAGAGGAACCTATAGGTGAACATTCGGAGATATACCAAGACCCTATAGAAGAAGAAGAGTTAGAGACCACTCCATCTGTAGCCATGGCTGATAATAGGAGAGAAGATGAGAGAATAGAAGGAGCTTTCCCCATCCGAGAGACCAATGGAGATATGAAAATGAAAAACATTAGCTCCTCCGCCTTGCCTCACTTCCATGGACTGACCACTGAGGATCCTGATACCTTCTTGTTTGAGTTTGCTGTCCTTTGTAGAACCTATGACTATACTGAAGATGAGCAAAAGCTGAAGCTTTTCCCTTCCACTCTTAAGGATGCAGCCCTACGCTGGTTCATGGGATTACCTGGGAATAGCATAGCTACTTGGGCTTAGATGCATCAAGCCTTCAATACCAAGTATAGGGATTATTGTAGGTCCAAGGAAACCAAGGGAGAGATCTTTCGAATGACCATGGGGAATGATGAGTCTTTAGAGGATTATGAGGAGAGGTTCCAACTTAGCTATAAACGGGCCAGGTGCACACTTGACCCTGAATCTCTCAAGTTGGTTCTACTCCGAGGAGTCCCTGAAGATCTCTTAGACACCCTTCACATGTTAGCTGGGGGGGACATTTACCAACTGCCTTATGAGGACATCAAGACTGTGTTTCGAAATCATTCCAGGGCAGCTAGAAAACGAGGTAGAGGAAATCTCCTCTCCACTGGTGTCCCTTTCTCCAAACATGATTTTACAAACCAATTAGAAGATCTTAAGAGTGAGGTGAGACAGACCATTGCCATGCAGCTGGACACATTCAGGATCCAGCAGAAGAAAGAAGAAGTTGAGAGAGCCTTGGCTGTCTTCTGCCCTAGGTGCACCAGAAGACACCCTAAGAACGAATGTCCATTGCATTCGGTTGAAGTGTGTTTCGTTTGTGAGGAGGACCACCCAACAAATCAGTGTCCAACCTTACCTGGGTTTAAAGCCATGTACCAAGGAACCAAAGCCCCCACTGAACCTCTCTACTTCATCAACCAAAGGAGGCCTCAAGGATCTAGACCTTATCAGCAGGGGATGCAAGGGGCATCTCAAGCTTATTACAACCCTAACCAATCGACTCCTATGCCTTCCTGGGGTCCCCCTGCTCATCCTTCATGGTCCATGCCTCCTCCATGGTCTTATCCACCTCAGTATCCTACTCAACCTCCTTCTCATCCATATCACTCACATATCCAGTCGCAGCCTCAATGGAGTGCTCCTCAGTCGGGGTGGAGGCCCCAATACAACACTCCTCCTGCCATTTTGCCTCCACCACCAGTTCAACCTCAGCCTTTACCTCCTGCTCCTCCAAGGCAACCTCAGATGCCTGCTCAACCGAACCCGAACCCCAACAATAGACAGGCTCAGCAGGTATATACTGGGGAGACCTCATGCCCTACCTATGCTGCGGAGATCCAGGAGATCAATCTTAGATCTGGAAAGACTCTTCCAGATCGCCAACCTCCTCCCCCAGAGGATGAGGAAAACCATCAGGAGAGTGAACCAAATCCTATTCCACCCTTTCCTGAGAGACTAACAACCACCACACAACCTAACCCCGAAGAAGATGAGCTTTTGGGTGAGCTCAAGTAGTTGTGTGTAAAAATCCCACTTCTCCAAGCCATCAAGGATGTGCCAATATATAACAAGCTGGTTAAGGAGAAGTGTTTCAAACACCCAGGCAGATGGAAGAAAGATGCCTCAATTATCAATGTCATAGGACAACTGTCTGACCTTATGCTAGGACAAGTCATCTGCCCAAAGTACCTAGATCCTGGAAGTCCTGTAGTAGATGTTCACATCAATGGCACCATTATCCCCCACACCTTGATTGATCTGGGGGCAGCCATCAATGTGATGACCAGAGATACCATGCTTAAACTCAACCTTCAGGGTTCCTTGAGGAAGACCTCGACAGTACTGCAATTAGCAGATCACTCCACCGTGACTCCCGAAGGGATTGTGGAGGATGTCTTGGTCTCTATTGATTCTTGGGAATACCCTGCTGACTTTCTGGTTCTGCAACCAAAGGCCAAGCTTATTGGATATCCTCTCATCTTGGGAAGGCCTTGGTTAGCTACTGCAGATGCTTACATAAGTTGTCGGGCAGGAAACATGACCATCAAGAATGGTCCCATGTCCAAGCAGCTAGTCCTATACCCTCCTGCCCAACCTTCTTTAGAGCATGATTTACCACTCTGGTTGGAGGAAGGAGAGGAAGACGAGGTGTACTCTGCACCTCTGTGCACCCTAGATACCAATAGAAGAGACCCTCCTACCGAGGATGATTTGATTGAGACCCTGATCCAGAATCCACCTTCCAGTGCACTATCTTTAGAGAAGTTGGTGGAGGATGCCCAAGATAGCACCTCAGTGGACCTTTGTACAACCGGCCCGGTCACTCCCAGAGTCAAAAGTGTGGAGTTCGGCCCTGAGAGAGCATTAAAGATCAGCTCCTCCCTATCTCCTTCCCAGGAGAAGGAGTTGTGTAGCCTATTGGCCAGCCACTTAGATGCCTTTGCTTGGAGCTATAAGGAGATGAAAGGAGTCCATCCCTCGGTCTGTACCCATCATATATACATCAAAGAGGATTGTAAACCAGTTAGGCAACCCCAGAGGAGAATAAATCCAGCCCTTAAGGACATTGTCAAGGAAGAGTTGCAAAAACTGTTGGATGCCGGATTCATCTACCCCATCTCAGATAGTGAATGGGTGTCCCGTCTAGTGTTGGTTCCCAAGAAGAATGGGAAGTGGAGGATCTGTGTAGATTACCGTGAGCTGAAAAAAGCTACCAAGAAAGACCATTTCCCCCTACCCTTCATAGATCAAGTGTTGGATGGACTGGCAGGAAAGAAGTTCTTCTCTTTCCTGGATGGGTTTAGCGGGTACAATCAAATCCAAATCAGCTCGGAAGACCAAGATAAGACCACCTTCACTTGTCCTTGGGGTACCTTTGCCTACAGAGTCCTTCCCTTTGGGCTATGCAATGCTCCTGCTACTTTTCAGAGAGCTGTCTTGAGCATCTTCTCGGAGTTGGTCCATGATGCAGTGGAAATATACATGGATGACTTTACTCCTTATGGGGCCAACTTCCAGGAAGCATTGACCAACTTGGGAAAGGTCCTAACCAAGTGCACCGAGATGAACTTGTCCCTTAGTCCTGAAAAATGTGAATTCCTAATGACTGAGGGGACCGTGCTAGGCCATACTATTTCTTCCCAAGGATTGCAGGTGGATCCCAACAAAATTGCTCTCATCAAGAGGGTTCCACCTCCTCAAAAAGTAAGGGATGTCCGGAGTTTCTTGGGATTAGCAGGATACTAACGGAGATTCATTAAGGATTTCAGCAAGTTAGCCTCACCATTGTTTGGTCTGTTGGCAAAAGATGTGGAGTTCAAGTGGACTGACGATTGTCAGAGGAGTTTGAATGAGTTAAAGGACAAGTTGGTGTCTGCACCAATCTTGAGAGGTCCAAACTGGGCCCTACCTTTCCACATCCACACTGATGCCTCGAACAAAGCCATAGGTGCTTCCTTAGGACAAGTTGAGAAAAAACTTCCATATGCCATTTACTTCATTAGCAAAAACTTGTCCAAAGCAGAGCTGAACTACACTGTAACCGAGAAGGAATTCTTAGCTGTGGTCCATGCACTGAACAAGTTCCGACATTATATTACTGGTTACCAGACTTTTGTACATACTGACCATGCTGCTATTAGATATTTGATGAATAAACCAGATGTGAATGCTCGTATTATTAAATGGTTACTTTTATTGCAGCAGTTTGATCTAACCATTGTTGATAAACCAGGGAGAGAAAATGTTGTTGCTGACTTCTTGTCTAGATTGGATTTGTCTGTAGATGAAGATGGGACGGTGGATGACCAGATGCCTGATGAGCATCTGTTTGCTATCTCAGTACTCTCTCCATGGTTTGCTGATATAGCAAACTACCTTGTTTCGGCTCAGTTTCCTCCGCACCTCTCTTCAAAAGAGAAGAGCAAAATCATAAGAAAAAGTGCCTCATTTACATGGATCGGGGGCAATCTGTTCAAGCTTGGCCCCGATCAGATCTTAAGGCGTTGTGTAATGGAAGAGGAAGTCTTTGACATCCTCCTCACCTGTCATGATGGGCCTTGTGGAGGACATTTTGCAGCAAAGAGAACTGCCTACAAGATCCTGCAGGCAGGCTACTATTGGCCCACACTGCATCAAGATGTCAGAAGATATGTCAGCCAGTGCGACCAATGCCAAAGAATGGGGAAACCGACCCAAAGGGATGAGATGCCCCTCCAACCTCAAGTGACTCTTGAGCCATTTGAGAAGTGGGGCATGGACTTTGTGGGTCCAATCAATCCCTCTTCGAGGCAAAGATCCTACATCATTGTGTGCATTGACTACCTGACGAAGTGGGCAGAGACCAAAGCCATCAAAGCAGCAACATAAGAAAAAGTGGCCGAGTTCTTGAGAGAGAACATCTTCTATAAGTTTGGCTATCCAAGAGAGCTGGTCACCGATCAAGGGAGCCAGTTCACCTCCCACTTGGTTGAAGATCTCCTAGCTCATCACAAGATCAAGCATAGAACCTCCACTCCCTATCATCCTCAAGCAAATGGGTAGGTGGAGGTCACCAATAGAGCATTAGAAGGGATCTTGACCAAAGTGGTGAGCAGCAGCAGAAAGGACTGGGCAGATCGCCTGGTTGAAGCCACCTGGGCTTACAACACCACTTGGAAGACCACCACCGGCTTCACACCTTATGAGCTGGTCTATGGGAAGAAAGCTTTGCTGTCCATTGAGTTTGAGTATAACACTTTGAGGATGACAGCTCAGCTGGACCTAGATCTCAGCCATGCACAACAAGAAAGGTTGTTGCAGCTGAATGGACTGGATGAGCACCGCATGCAGGCCCTCCTTCACTCAGAAGTGGTTCAACTTCAGAGGAAGGTGTGGCATGACCAACATCTCCATGACAAGCAATTTCAGCCGGGAGATTGGGCTTTGTTGTATGACTCCAGATTCAAATATTTCAAGGGGAAGTTGAGAACCAGATGGCTAGGACCATATGTAGTGGAGCAGTGCCATGACAATGGATCTGTCCTCATTCGAACCATTGATGAGGAAGCCATTCCCATGCTTGTCAATGGGCACCGATTGAAGATCTACATAAGACCTCTCTCAAGACAAGAGTTTATTAGCACTATGGAGAAATCTGTTTTGGTCATAGAGAAGGGTTCTGCCTCCACTTTGGGCATACCCCGAAGAGAAAAAAAAAGAGAAAAAAATAAAGATCCTTGGGTGAAAACCTCTCTGAGGCGCCCAAGGCAAGCAGTAGGGGTGAAAACCTCATTGAGGCGCTCCTAGTGTCTTTCAAAAAAAAAAAAAAAAAAAAGTTTAAAAAAGATCCTTGAGTGAAAACCTCTTTGAGGCGCTCAGGGCAGGTAGCAAGGGTGAAAACCTCTTTGGGGCGCCCCTGCTATCTTTTCAAAAAAAAAAAAAAAAACAAAGAGAGAAAAAAGAAAAAAACAATAAGCACAATAAAAGTTTTGCATGCAGATGTTCTATGGAGGAGAAGAAGCCTCTCCACTCCAAGCCAGGGGCCTTCATCATGCTATCAAAGGATGTCATCAACACCTCCTCCAAGAATAACAATGTTTTTCAAGGTATGTGCAATTTTTATCATGATTTGGATCTTCTACAGGAAGATACAGTTTTCTACAGGAACAGACAGTCTTCCTACAGGAAGACGCGGATCTTCTACAGGAGAGTGCAAAATTTCTACAGGAAGCTCTGTGTTCTACAAGAAACTTCCTGTAGAAGGTTGCGACGGCCGAAATGTGTTTCAAATGAAGATCTAGCGACTGAGGAGTGGATTGAATGCATGCATGCCACTGATGGCACCCCTGAACATTGCTATTATCTTGCTCCACCATCCTCGTCACCATGCAACCAAGATCCCTGCAGCAGCACAACAAAGCAATGAGTTCTCGTGAAAAAACATCTGTCAAAGAAAAACCAAGCACCGAGAGCCATACCACATCCACGTTATGCATCAGAAGCGCTGGGATCGTGATCGAGAAGCCAGAACCGCTAGCATGCAGCATGCACCCAAGGAGAAAGGACTGTGACAAGACCCCTCGCGGGGATCCTGTAACAGTTCAACCTGCTCGAGTGAATACCGTCCACCACAGCGCCAGCATTCTGTAACCACGAGCCTCCGGACTGTGTAAGCCACATGCAGCAGGTAGATCCGTCGTCCAAAAACCTGAAAATCATATGCAGACACGCGCAGGTAAGTGTTCTAATCCTTCTCTCCATCAAATCGCATGGATATTACTTTGATTTGTTTTGCATGGCATAAAGGTGAATGGTTGAGCGGCCGTAAGGCCAGTTGACTGGCCACATCGGCTAGTGAAGGGATAGTCAGATGATGAGGTGGCAGCCACGACAAAAGACACACGTAGCACGCACGTGAAGATTAGTCCTGTCAACCGTGAAACGAGTTTAACCGAAAAGGGCGGCGGCAGATCTGTGGGAATGAATGCGGCAGCAAGTGAATGTGCAGGCGGATGATGGGTGACGTCACCCAACGGTCCGGCGGGGACAGCTCACCCCCCGCACCACGAGCTGCGCCGATTCAAAATCTAATCGGCTCGATTAAGCGTGTATATCCATCAACCTCACTTCAAAACTTGAGTAGCTCCTCTGATTACCTCTGCATGTTGATACGCCAAGCTCTCGGCTACCTGAACGCTGGTAAGGCACCTCTCGACCGCTGTCCAACTATAGCTCCCCCTGAAGTCTGCGCACTGCTCCTACAGGAACAATTTCTACAGGAACGCAGTCCTACAGGAAGCAGTATCTACAGGAAAGCAGTCTCTACAGGAAGGTGAAGTCTTCACGTAAAAAAAGGTGGCAGAAAAGAGGTAACCTTGAAACTCCTTCCGCAATTGGTTTTCAAAGGTGGCAAGGTCATTATTCACAGTCTGGTCATAAAAGATATTGGATTGCCGTGCCTATGCTATCGCTTCTACAGGATAGCAGTATAATTAGACTGTGGTCTGTGAATTCATTGCATGCTCTGTCTATAAGACCGAATTTCGTTTGTATCTACCGCCTTTGGTCAAAACCACTTTCTGCATCATGCCGGGTGGATTTATCAGGCGAGAATCCACAGATTCCGCCAAATTAAGGAGAAACCCGGCAGTGGTTGAGCTCTTCACTAGAGCACAATGGATGCCTTTTTGTGATAAGCTACAAGGCTACGATGATGAAGTAGCCGAGGAATTCTTGCAGGCCTTGAAGCCTAAATCCCTGACACTGGCCATGGTAAGCTTCAGAGGTCTCAGCCTCCAACTCACCCCAGAGCACATAAGTCGAGTCACGAAACTGCCCATGGGTCTGCCGTGGGATAAAGAAGAGCGGAAGCAGAGCCAGCAAGCAAAGAAGGAGTTCTTCCCGCCTGAAGAATCATTCATAGAGGACAAAAATGGGGTGAAAAGGACAAGGCTGTTGCCACCGTGGAACGAAGTCAGTTTGCAAATTATGAAATATATCACCTGTGAGGGTCGTTACATCATCATATATGCGTATCACTTCAGGCTGCTCAATGAACTAAGACACCAGATTGACCTCCCTGCAGCACAGAGGCTGAGCATTCCTTACTTTTTACTGCAGTCCTTGATGGAATGCTCTACAAAGCTCAAGGACGGAATCCCCGATCAGATAGCCCATCATGGGTTGATAAAATTGCTTTTGGAGGATGCTCTCCACTCATATAAAGTCCCCCTCGCATGGGAATCATTTAGGAACTTAACAAGGGAAGGGGACATAAAAATGTTGCTTGAAGAAACGGAGTCCTCTAGCGGTGAAGAAGAAGGGCCCGTAGCCAAGTGTAAGAAAGGGAAAATCCAAAAGGTCCCGACTCCAGTACAGAAGAAAGAACGAAAGGAGAAGGAGGAGGGAAAGGATGACAGAGCAAAGGAGGACACCCCCATTCTATCAGCAAGGGAACAGAGGTTGAAAAGCAGGGTAGTCAAAACTGAGGTGGTCCCTGCCAGCCCAAGCACCTCGTCAGCTCCTGTAGTCAAAGCCAAAACCAAAATCCATGCAGCCAAGCAAGAAAAGGTGGCGGAAGTTGCATCTACAGGAACGCAAGCACAGGCTTCTACAGGAAGCCCGAAAACACAAAAACAGGCTTCTACAGGAAGCCCGAAAACAAAGACAAAGGCTTCTACAGGAAGCCCGAAGATCAGTAAGGAGCAGGCTTCTACAGGAAGCCCAAGAGCAACAACCAAGGCTTCTACAGGAAGCCCGAAAATCATTGGAGGACAGGCTTCTACAGGAGGCCCAAAAACGGAGAAAAAGGCTTCTACAGGAAGCCCGAAGACAGAGACAGGGGCTTCTACAAGAAGCCCGAGATTGGAAAGAGGGGCTTCTACAAGAGACCCGAAGGTCATTGAGAAACAGCCTCCTATAGAGAGTCCGAAGACAAAGAAAGAATCTTCTACAGGAAGCCCGGAAGCGGGCAAAGCAGGGTCTTCCACAGGAAGCCCGAAATCTAAAAAGGAGAGGCCCTCTACAAGGAGCTCCGAGATAGCAAAGCGCAAGAAAGAGAAGGCTGGCATTCTTGAGAAGGAGGCAGCAGTGGCACTGGCTGCCCTCAGCACACCTCCAAAACCGAAAGAGAAAAGGGAGAGGGAGACCCCTCTACCACCTGAAGTCAGGAGAAGCAAGAGGATGACCACGGGCAAGCCACAGCCTCCACCCAGCAGCCAAACCACTTCAGGGGATGTCCCTACTTCACCCAGTGCAAGGACCCCCTCTAAAACATCAGCCACCCCAGAAAAGGGGAGCCCAAAAATAACTTCCTGGACACGAAAAATAGGCCAGTCGCCTTCCGAAGCCCGACTCAAGGAAATAGAAAAGGGGAAGGAAGCATCACCCTCATCACCACCAGGGGCAGAGAAGGCAGGGCCATCAAAAGCAGAAAAGAAAGAGCCTGTCCCGGTCCCGAGTCCTCGGCCAAGGACAAGGAGCAGGAGCAAGGTTGCTCAAGGATGAGCAAATGGTTCAGCTGGGGGGTGATGATGAGCCCCAATTTTGGTACAATTTGGGCTCATTTTGGCCTATTCTACTTGCTCAAACCATTCATTTTTTATTGCTTATGCATGCATTTCTTAGTTTATTCATGTTGTTTGTAGGAAGAAGGGTAGGCACTCTCTCTACGTGACTAATGCATTATGATTCCAGGTTTTGGCATTAAAAGGGAGCAAAAGACAACGAAAAAGGAGATAAGGAGACAACGAGGTGGCACTGCGGGTTTTGGGAGAGGATGTCCACGGTTCTAGGGACATCCCTCGTGATTCCCATCAAGAACTCCGAGCTCTAATCCATCTCCCCTCCGAGCTTAGAAAGCAGCCAGCTGTTCTACAGGAACAACAGTTATAAACTGCTCTACAGGAACAGCAATTATGACCACCCTACAGGATCAGCAGTTAAACTCTAGTTGGACAGCCGAGCTCCTAAAATGAAGGACACTTGTTGGATCATCATTTTTGTATAAGTATGGAGGCTTTAGCCTTAGATAGGTTGTTGAAACTCTCGTATTGCTATTGTAATTTTGGAGCACAGTTCAGTTTTCGTTCCTTTTTGTAAGCCAATTTGGCATGATATCAGTTATGAATAAAGAAGGCAGTTTGTGATCTAGTTCTGAGTTTTTCTTAAGGAGACTATAGCTCTCAGGTTAGGGCCCAACCTGAGAGCCATAGATCCCCTCTGCTGTAGTGTTGTTTCCATTTCATTTCAGCACTTTGAGCTTTTCATTTACACATGCAATTCGAATTACAGATTGTTGAGTTGGTCTTTTTCATGAGTTAGATAGGAGATTGCTTATGGTGAATTTGTTTCCACTTGTTTAGTGTAGCAGAGGATAGATATAATCGATTGGATCTCTAACAAAAAGGTTGTTAAGGCTCACGACTGTCTCATCTGGGATTGGAGTGAAGTCCATGATTAACCACCAAAAATACGCATTTTTTTATTCCATGGTTGCTGCAAACACAGTCACGTTATGTTAGATGCTTCCACATGATTCACACCTGCACCACACTCCCTTATCACAGCTTCATGCACATTCTCCTTCACGTTTAGATTGCTGCTCATTGAATTTACAAGCATAGATAGTTTAGGTTGATGCATTTTTGGTTGAGTGACAGTCATAAGCATTTGTTTCACTTACACTGCTCTCTCTCGTTCCATCACTTTGCCCTCCATCTTGATCACGCATGCAGACATCTCTTTGACCCCTTCTCCGCTCTGTTACCTCACAAAGTCTTTCACTCCTCACGTACTTCCATTCTCTAGCCTTTCGTTGACATAGCCCTTTACCTTTCATCCTCCTCCCTACACTCACTTCCTATCCTATTCTTCCACTTCTAAAGCCATCACCAGCCTTATTCCTACCTCACACATCTCCCTCTACCATTTCATCATCCCTCCATCACTCCAAACACTCACGGTAGGTCATCCTGTAGCCATTTGTAGACATCTTGTAGAAAACAGAGTATCCTGTAGGATTCTCCACGGCCATCCTGTAGGAGGCCACTCTCTTGGTTGCTGAGCATCTGAATGCGAGGAACCTCTGTGGATGGGTGCTAAGGATCCCTAGGGACCTCTCCTAGCCTCCCCAACCTATCCCACGCTTTCCTTCCTTCTCCATCCCATCTGCACAACCAAACCCTAGTTAGCACAAGATCGCCATCATTCCACACACTTAAAGGAAAAATACAAAAACATAACTTTCATGATGCAAGTGGTTTAGATCCATGCATTTTCATTTATTAGAGGTAGTGACAACATTGGTAGAAGTTGCATTTACATTCCTTGCATTGTAGAGGTCAGACTAGTTAAATTAGGGTTTCCTAGGTTTACATGCTTTGATTTGCTTTCAGTTCATTCTTGTCAAGTAAAGTAGCTTTCCTTTGAGATTAGCTTTCGTCCATCAAATAGCAAGCTTCTTCTGAGAGCCTATAGAAGATGGCTTGAGCCCTAGCGGACTTGTGCCAGCTGACCAAGTGACAGCTGTGACAAGAGCTAGTATTTGTGCATATATCACCGTCGCTTCCAAGTTTGTACGAACTACCGGGTTGATAAAATGAGAGACAGGAAGCCCCAGGAGTTGTAGCATTATTGCTACAATATTGGAGCTCACCAGTTGTATTCCTTGGATATATCTTTCTAACGAGGTATTGTGAGCGTGAAATAGAGATCGTATGCCAAAGTTACGACCCTCGGGAAGTTGATGTACCAATTTACCCAAACAGGGCTCATAGTTTGGCGCTTCATCTCTTAGGGTTAGGGTTTTGCATGTTTAAGATTTTCTGTTGTTTCTTAATAAGAAATAGGCCTTCCAACCTCTAATCTAATGGAGTTCAAAGGCATGTAGTTGCCACATCTCTTCTGAGAGATAAGCTACCATTACCTGAGCTAGTCTTCTTTCCATTCTCTTTGTAAGAATATTTCAGTTATTTGATATTAATGAAATGAAGTTTTATTTATGTTGCATTTCTGTGTTTATGATTATATCTATAATTTGTTGCGTTCCCGTTTAAATTCATATCTATATATATATATATATATATATATATATATATATAGAGAGAGAGAGAGAGAGAGAGAGAGAAGATTTTATGTAAAATTTGTGCCTGGTCTCGTGACAAGTACCATGGAAATAACTTACGTGAATGCCTCTAGTAGCTCAATTTCTTGAGATTTGAGATTGAGCATACAAATCCAATCCAAATCCTCAATAAAAAACTCCACAATACAAAAAAATGTTCTCATTCCAAATAAAAAAATTTCAAAACACTAAAATTCAAATACATTTGCATTCCATTCTAATCTAATTGACGCTTAATTTTGATTGGCTTCTTGTTTTTTGTAGCGAGATATTTTTCGCCTTTTTTCCAACTTGTTTCGCATCGTCCTTTTGGCACCTTAATGGCTCTTCCTCGTCTACCTAATCTGCCCAAGAAGTTACTTGATTAGTCTTATTTTTTGAAGAAACGTGAGAGAAGGCATTGTTCTTAGGGCTCTATCGAGTAGGTTCTTCTAATGAAGTTGATTTTGGTGGATGGTTTATGGCTTCCACTTCCTCTTGTATATTTTTTGCTTCTTTCTTGTCCTTTGCCTTATCCTAGGGTTATTCTTCCTTAAAAATGATATAGTATTCTTATTGGGTGCTTTCCCTTTATTTGTGCCTTTGACTATTTTTCTAGGTTGTCTACATATTGGTAGTTTTCATGGATCTGGGGCAGTTTTTAATTGTATGCCCTATCTCATAACATGCTCAGCATCGAAAGGAATTGTAATCGAGATTTTGAATCCACGAGTAATTTGTACTAGTCAAATTTAGTTTTGTTGGAAAACCTTTACTGAAACCCATCTCCACACATATACGAGCATATGTGCGGTTAAGATAATCTTATGTTTCTGCATTGTGACAATGGAAGGCTCCAATTGCATCCCCAATAGCCTTAAGTGAAGAGAGATTCTAGAGATGCAGGGGCATATTTAGAAGTCTAACCCAAACAAGAGCAGAAGAAATTAAAGTTGTGAGAGGATCAAACAAGGGGGACCATGGCTGCATAGAAAGCCCTATGCTACCCCCAAACTAGGGGCCATTTTAAAAAATTACATTTGTATCAATTAACTTATCGAACATCACCACAAAAAAATGCAGATAGAGGATAAATATTAATTCCATCAGACAGAAGGGGTTTCTAGTCTTTGAGATCCATTGATGGAGGTCAATTATGTTGATTTTTCCAATACAATAGATGCAAGTACTTTATTTATGAACTATGATAATTACTTCCAATAATATATATGTTGCTTAATGCAACAGTATGATCATTAAGTAATTATACTTTGGAAACTCAACAAACCAGACGATAGAGCAATATAGATCATAATGCACAAGGGGACAAGAACATTTACCCTAGGAAAACCCACAATGAGGGGAAAACCCAACCAACCTTTTCCTTGGAAAATTAATGCAACACGAGATAAATCAAAATCAACTAACTAGTAAGATGACCAACCACCAAGGACCAAGTCAACCATCCAAGATTCAAGACAAAATATCCTTATTTTCTATCCACAAAAAGTTCTTCATATCTACCACATAATATGTGCCTCAGACAACTTGCATACCATAAAGATTATGTGCCTTAGACAACTTGCATACCACATAGATAATATACCTCAAACAACTCGTATACCACAGAGATAATGTGCCTTAGACAACTCACATATCATAGGGATAATGTGCCTCAGAATCTCACTTTAACCTAAAAAATATATGCCTCTGATTCCTCAAAACTTTACATAAGATCACAAGTTATATTTCCTCATAACTTCATATAAGATCAAAGATATTTTTGTTCTTCAAAAGGTCATCTTGGAGGAAGACGAATGGGCTATTTATAGCCCTCATCAAGTGAAAATGGGTGTCATTATAGGCATGCCAACATGACTCCTTGGAGAGATGACTTGGTCAACTTGGAGACAAAAATACACTTTTTAAAAATACAAAATTCTTCCTTTGCAAGGTCATGAAGAACATGCCTTTCATTTTTGTTTTAACAAAATAATAAATAATATTTTATTTTATCACAAGTGTAATTCATCTTTACAAGTATAAAACTATACATTATGAAGACCACCCATAGCTACAAACTTCAACAAACTAAACAAGACCAGAGACCATTGAATCTGCAAGCTAAACCTCTTTTGGGAAGACACAAAGCATCATTAATAGCTTCTACTCCCAACATAATTTTGGTCGTGGAAGCTTCATGGACCCCCTGAACAAGAGGAAGAGAACTAGATCCAAAGCTAACCACATATTTAAAAGAGTGAGAAGCATTACTAGAAGTAGGGAGGGCTTTCAGACAACCTCTCTTCATGGGAACCAGAGCAGATGAGGAAGTCGGCAAGGGAGATCCAAATCTAGTTTGAAATAATCAATCTTGGAGGAACCACCATTAATAAGGGAGTTGACCAGAGAAGTTAGAGAGTCAAGTGTAGCCAGCTAAAGTTGAACCCTAGCTGTCACAGGAGAGATGTCATCATAGAGTTGCATTTTTCCTCTTTTAACATATAGCAGCAACTATACTCCTAAAAATTTCATACAATTTTACAAGTTTGACATCTTTTTAACTCGAATGACATCCTAAAATATTTTTATGTCAAACTTTCAAAACATCATAAATTCAAGAAAAAATGTCCATTTGTTTTTGAAAAACCGATAAATATTAAACATTTCACAATATTGATATATTTTAAAGCTTATACTATATTATAATATTAACATATGTTTCTAAATTTTCATTACTTTTTATAACTAGAAGGTCACTTATATGACTTTATAAATTGGTATTTTATTAAAAAATTTCTTAATAGGTAAATACTAAACAATTTAGCTATTGCTCTAACTTATTTTATTATGAAATAAGTTTTGGATTTTATTTAATGATATTAAATTTATAATTAAATATTAATAAATAAATAGAATATTATTAATATGGAAGAAAATGTTTATGATATATTATTAATATTTTATTTTAAAAAAATTAAATATAATAATTAATTATTATTATCTCAGGCTAATGCATTGGGTTTTAGTCAAACCCATATTAGTTTGAGTTTTGATTAAAAAAATTACGCATTTCTTATAGTTTCACATTACACATTAAAATTTATTATTTTTAAAAATATTTTTCTTATATTTGATTGCCTTATCATCTCGTTGATCTTATTGTGTAATCATATTGCTTATCATCTTGCTGATTTTATTGTGTAATCATAACTAGAGTACACAGGTTACAACAGGGGATTTATGACTTCAGTAGGGCACAAAGCACATCCTTCAACAGAGTTGCAGCATTATGAATACGAACCACAGGTATGTCTCTTTGCCAGATTTTCTCTAAATATAACCAGAATTTTCATAACTTTCAAGACAACTCCTCAACCTCGTAAGACCAACCGGATTATTACTACGTATGGGACAGCACTATTCAACATTTAATACACCAGTCTGTGACATTGCAGCCACAAGCTCGTTTGAAATTTGAAATTGAAACCATGCGCCATCTCGAAGAATCGGGCGGTACATTTTCATTCACTAAGCTGAAGCTTCAGTCCAATACGCCTTCGCCGAGCGCACTGGGGGCCTACTGAGCGTCTTCGCGTAGTCGAAACTTAACTGCAGTAGGCCAAGGGATTGAAGACAACCCCGTGCAACCGTAACCATTGCATGTGGTTAGTATATTTCATCGTTCAATTGTTTTTATGGTTTCATTTTAGAATGTGTTTGGAATTATAGATTTTAGTTATTTGTGTTTTTTTTAATAATAACAACCATCCATTATATATTTCTTTTTGAAAGTTATATATATATTTAACATTAGGTTTTATATATTAAAAAAATAATATAATTAAATAAATATACGTCCAAAAAAATCTTATATAGAGGGAGAAGTTCATTGTATGTTAGACTTTTTTTGTGTAATGAGAGTTTATGATGTTTAAAAATTGATAGTTAATTTTATGTTATTTTTTTTGTATAATAAGAATTTAAATGTGATGTTTAATATATTTGAAAATTGATATTTGTATAATATATTTTAAAATTGATATTTATATGATATATTTAAATTAAATTAGTAATAAATGGTGATGGATTTTAATTCATGATAATTATCAACATATTTATTTCAATATATATTTTGCATTGTCCAAATGAAAAGAAACAAAAATAAAATAAAATTATAAAAATAAACTAAATTATAATTTTATTTTAAATTATTATGATTATTATTATTATTTATAAAAATAATTAATATATGAATTAAACAAGGTTGCATAGCTAGTGTTCCTGCAACTTAGTAAAAAAAATAGTGAAATTATAAAATATTTATTGTTAGTTACTATGTTTGTAAAAATAGTTGTAAAATGTATCTTTAGGCTCATGCTTAACCATGAAAATACATACTTATATTGTATTGGACGAAAAGAAATCCATGGTAGTCGAAATACAACACCCAAACTGTTTTGAATAGTAATGAATGACAATGTTACCATACTTGTGGATGAGGAGTTGCCATCCAACCAAATTTTCTATTTGTCTACTACTTATATACGATCTAGCAATAACTTAAAACAGTGCAATGAAATGTCTATCATTTAAATGCATATCTTGTTTGTTATAATTGTTTTTTAATTAAAATGTATTAATATTCCCAAAAATAATTGAAAAATATATAAATATTCAACATACAACATATCATACACTTTTTACATACAACACATCTATTTAATTACTTAATTTAATAATATTGTTTAATAATGGTCTAATTTAATTTACTTTATATAAATGAGGAAAAAGAAAAACACTTTTTTTTTGCTCATCTTTTCCTTTCTTGTTAAAAGAGATGGAAACATAACGTGATTCTATAAATAGAGGACGTTTGATCTAAGATAACTACATAGCTTTCTATTTATTAAAATTGCATAAACATAAAAGCTTTGAAACCATAATTTGTATTATTTAACTTGCCATTTAAAAGATTAATTGTCATGTACTTTTTACATACAACACATCTATTTAATTACTTAATTTAATAATATTGTTTAATAATGGTCTAATTTAATTTACTTTATATGATTAAGGAAAAAAAAATACTTTCTTTTTTCTCATCTTTTCCTTTCTTGTTAAAAGAGATGGAAAGCATAACGTGATTCTATAAATAGAGGACGTTTGATCTAAGATAACTACATAGTTTTCTATTTATTAAAATTGCATAAACATAAAATTTTTGAAATCACAATTTGTATTACTTAAATTGCTATTTAAAAGATTAATTGTCATGTACAAATGTTAAAATTAATATAAAGTCAAATTTTGTTTTAAAAATTGTAGAAATGGGAGAGTCAAAGTATTTGTGAAGCCCTTAATTTAAGCCTTACATAACTCACGAGAACCACGTTGCCTTGTGATAAATGCCAAAAAGTGTTAATGACTTGTGACTTCGTTGTATCAACCTGATATTTTGAGAGGGTTTGTCAAAATTATTTGAAAACCATTTTCGACTCCAAACAAACTTTTACCTAGCCTTTCTAGTTCTGGGTTCATTTAAAGACTTGGTGAACTGGCTTTTTTAATAGCATCTCGACACAAAATCAACGATTTTCATCACCAATAGGATGATCTCTGGCTAGGGATTATTGCATGTAATACCACGTCTTGATTTTTGTTGATTCGTGACCCTTTGAAAATTAATTGAATCTGGATCCTTGATTAATAGTAACATAATTACATAGGAAATGTCATGTCCATGTGTACAATGGTGAAGGTTTGGAATGGATTCAAGAACCCTTGAAAATTAATTGAATTTGGATCTCCGATAAATAGTAACACAATTACATAGGAAACGTCATGTCCATGTCGAAAAAGGTGAAGAATTGTTTGACAATTACATGTATGACAGGGATGGTTGAAATAATGATGGCCTAATAAGACCTAATCCCTCTCCATAATTTACAAGGTAAATAAATCAAATTAAAAATAAAAATAAAAATTATAGTGGTGAAATCATGATTGTCTAATAAGACCCAATGTCTCTACAATTCAGAAAATGAATAAATCATTTTTAAAAATAAAATTAAATCAATTATACCGGCTTTCTAATATGGACCTTTACATATTGGTTGTTTAATTTTTATTATTATTGTGAGATTAAAATTATTTATTTAATGTTTTTCCTATCTTTAGTTTTAGGATGGGAATTATAAATTCTATCTCCATTAATGTAATAAATTATATTTGTAAATAATCATGTAATTAGAATTTATAAATAATAAATAAAGAAAAGAAAATAAAAACAAATAACCTATTTCTAACAATTTGACATATTTGAGAATATGATTAATGGGGCCTGGAAAGCTTATTTTGGTCTTGAAAATAATTGTAAAAGGACAAACCTCATAATGTGGGATAGAAAGAAGTTCCTCTTTGAGACCTTAGTCACTCTTGTTATCTTATATGGATGTGAGGTTTGGGGTTGCAACATCTCTAGAGCATTGAGCAAATCCAGAAGCATTTTATAAAGTATAACCTTAAAATTGAAAGCAATACACCCTATCCTATTCTCCTTATAGAAGTGGGTCTTTCTCCTATCGAGAACCTAGCTATGACTAGGCTTCTATTGTACAAGCACAAACTCAATAACATAGGAGACCATAGACTTCCTAAGCTAGCTTTAAATTCCAGCCAAAAGCACCTAAGGCTCAAACGAGGTTGGTATAAAGACACTAGGGTCTGGTTAAACCATTGGGAGACGATAATGTTGCATTGCAAAACATTAATAACATTAAAAATATTGTTACTTCTAAGTTTAAGAAAAAATGTGGTGTGAGAACTCTCATGAGCTCCATAGTGAAATGGGTCGTTCGAAAGTTCCTAAAACACCATGGATGGAAAGGATCTGTCATTTCTGTGAGAATATGAACATCGAAGATGAAAATTACTTCCTCTTAGAGTGCCTCTGGTACAACCACATTAGATCTCAGTTTCATAATCTTTGTTGCAGTACTGACCTTCCTAGCCTTTTAGGATGTCAAAATTATAGTGAGCTCAGGAGGCTTCTCTCCAAGCTTTATGAGCATAGGAATAAAATTTTAAATCAAACTAAATAATTCGTTTCTTTAGGTCCGATAGACCAAAGTTTGGTCTCCGTGGATGTTAATCATCATCATAAATGTTAACCATAAAATCACATTTAAAAAAAAAGAGTATTTATAAATTTAATAAAAATAGTTTATATTAGCATTTTTTATTTGTTTACATTATACTAGAAAAGTGATATGGAAGACTTTTCATTTTAATTTAATTGCAATAGTATTAAAAAAATATAAGTTCATGCAAATTCATTTTATATTATTTAATTAAATGGATTTTTTTCATTTTAATTCAATTGCAATAGTTTTTAAAAAAGTATGTCCATGCAAATTCATTTTATATTATTTAATTAAGTGAATTTTTTTTCACTTAAATTGTAAAGTCAAACTGATTTTCTTGGTTACTATATATGTTTTTATGGTTGAATGTAGCTTTAATATTATATTTTTACAGTATTACTTCATTGTCCTTTTAACTAATAATGATGGTTGAGTATACTTGACTATAATTAATTTGGTATATAAATATGGTTAATATCATTTTAAAAATATATATCCATGCAAGTAGATTTTAAATTATTTAATTAAATGGAAATTTGTTCACTTAAGTTGTACTATATATGTTTTTATGGTTGAATGTAGCTATAATACTACATTTTTATAGTGTTACTTCGTTGTCCTTTTAACTAATAATGATGATTGAGTATATTTAACTAATGGTTCAATATACTTGACTATAATTGACTTGGTATATAAATATGATTAATATCAATTACAATGGTTCACTATGGGTGTCTTTCATTGATTCTAACCCTATTATGTAATGTATGACACAATTATCTATATAACTTCTGCCCTAATCTAGATATTCATGTTTGTCATTGGTTAATCATGATTGATTATCACTAATCATAATTAATCTTGATTGACCATGTTTCTATATAGTTTTCCATAATTAATACTATCCACTAATCAACCATTAACCTTTAACACAAAGACTAATAAAAAATTAATTAATTATATTTAAATATAATCTTAATATATAAAATATGATATATAGAATGATATATTTCCAACCAAAATCACAAAATATAACTTTAATGTTAAGTGTGTAATGCATAATATATATTTTTTAACGAATCTAATATGTTAAAACGAAATTAATATGATTTAAGTATTGATATGGACGAAGCTGCATTTTATTGGGTCAAATTAACAATTAAAAAATCACAGTTTATATGTTTCAATCTACATTAAAAAATCAACTATTGTGATAATAAGTACACAAACTCTTAATATTATGATTATAAATGGAAATCTAAACTTAAAATATATTGTATAACAAACTCAATTAATATTAACAACTTAATTACATTACTATTGTTAACCACTTAATTACTATTTAACTTTGCATTGCAAGCGTGTAATTAAGCGTAAATTATTTTATATCATGCGGATGCTCTAGTTCTACTTGAGTTTAAGAATAGTTTTCTTGTGTATTTGTATTGTAATAGTTAAATCTTCTAAATATGTAATAAATTATATGTATTATAAAGGGTTAAATCTTCTAAGCAAATGAATTATTAAAGTCGTATCTTCTGAGAAGGTGAGTCATATTTCTCATGCTATTGTACTTTAAATAAATGACAACGGTATATGTTTACTGTTCGATTTCAGTTTTAACAAATGAGCATAGTAAAATTAAACTGTGGACATATACAACCTCGGTTCATTTAAAGCCTCATAGCATCTTCCACATTCCTGAATTGTGTTAATTAAACTGTGGACATATACAACCTCGGTTCATTTAAAGCCTCATAGCATCTTCCACACATTCGTGAGTTGTGAATGGATATTTATTTTTGATATTTGATGGGTGTGTTGTACGAGGAACGGATTTCTGTTTTTAGATTTGACGCGTGTTTCATATGATGATTACAAGAAACGTTGATTTGTAGATATGTTCTCCGAAATGTCGCAGATAACGGCTGCCATATTTTAAAAATGTTTGAATGGTTTTTAACTTTTACAGTTTTAAATCAAATTTGATTTGATTAGGAAAGCTTAATATGGATGTGATGTGTAAATTTTGCTCAATTTAATAACTGATATGATTTTGGAGTCGTTCATTGAAGTGGAGAAATTGTTTGGATTGTCAAAAGTGACTGGAATCTGGGTAAATATATTTTAATTTTTTTTGTAGAGACAGTGTTTGAATCGTGTTTTTGATGGTGGAAATAAATTCAACACTATCAAAAATATTTAAGACACCTAAAATTTTAAAATTTAACAATAATAACTTGGTATAGATAATCTTCGGCAAAATCACATAACCAATCTTTTGTCGATGCGTTTCGAACCAACCAGTGTGGTTCATCGTCAGGACAAGTTGAAGAACTAATCTGGTTTAGCTTGATTAAATAGAGTGTGCAGAGACTCCAACGGTTATATTGCAACGGCTATCTGGTTTAGCTTGATTAAATAGAGTGTGCAGAGACTCCAACGGTTATATTGCAACGGCTAATTTTGACCTGAGGATCAAAGTCAAACCCTTAATTTCTATTGTTAATAGAAGCATATAATACATTATAATAAATTTATTGTTTAAATATAATTTCTTGAATAACCTATATTAATAATTATCCCCAAATTTCATTTAAATACAAATAAATAATATTGAATTACTATTATTCTTAGAATTTAGTTACAATAGGTAACTTTGTATTTATTTAAGAATAAATGTTTAAATCCGCGGGTCCAGAGGTAAACTAGATATAAGTTATGGTAAACTAAATAGGGTAAACTAAAAATAATGGTCTTAATAAACTATAACTTCCTATATTTATTATTATTTCCAAATTATTTAAATACCACAAATAGTATTAAATTACTATTATAATATACTTCCTATATTAATTATTATTCCCAAATTATTTAAATACCATAAATAGTATTAAATTACTATTATAATATAGTTATAATAGGTCTCTTCATGGAGGAGTTTGAGTCTAAGGCTTTGGCCTCCTCTCGTCTCTTACCGAAGCTTTGGAAAAGATTCGTTGATGACACTGGTGTTGTCTGGTCTCATGGTCCTGATGAGCTGGATCGTTTCTTCAGTCACCTCAATAACCAGTCCGCCGCCATAAAATTCACGATGGAGAAAGAAGATAATGGTTGTCTTCCTTTCTTGGATGTTCTCATCTCTAAGAAGGCGGATGGTTCCTTTTCTCATCAGGTGTTTAGAAAGAAGACGCATACTGAACAATACTTGCATGCGTCTTCGCATCATTTCCCCGCTCAGAAGTTAGGGGTTCTTAGCACGCTGGCCACACGTGCTGTAAGAATTTTGGATGAGGAGAGCCTGGAAGCGGAAAAGGCTCATCTCCTTGATGTCTTTGAGAAGAATGGTTACAATAGGCACCTGGGTCGAAAAGCCTTCCTCAGGGCCAAGAAGGAACCTTCAATCCGAAGAGTCCCTAACGACCATATCCTGGGTGTGAACCTTCCTTACATCCAAGGGACCACAGATAGGATTGCGAGGGTTCTGAGGAAGTACGACGTGCCCGCAACCTTTAGACCTCTCCACACTATCCGTGGCTCCCTCAGGTCTGTGAAGGATCCTATTGACCCTAAGGACATGAAGGGCGTCTATGTCATTCCCTGTTCCTGTGGGACCCCTTATATTGGTGAGACTGGTCGCTCGATCAATCAACGGATTAGCGAACATTCGGCTGACTTAAGACATGGTAGGACCAAGTCCTCAGCCCTGGCTGAGCATGCGGGGAAGACTATGCATCATGTGTGTATAGAAGATGCTCAAGTCATTGCCAAAGTTGCACAGTTTCACCATCGCAAATTTAGAGAGGCCCTGGAGATTGAGAAAAGACCGAACAATCTTAATAGGGATGATGGCTGGAAGATTAGCAGTTGTTGGGTCCCAGCCTTGTCTTCCTAGCCTCCTCATTCCCCTTTTGTTAGGTCTCAGGTTTTCTGTCTTCCCTCTCCTCCAGTTCTGTTTTTGGCGGGTTTTGGAGTGCAGGAGTTAGTTAATTGTTATTAGTAATTTCGGGCTATTTATATTATCCTTATCCCAAGGGTGTTTCCAAATTAGATTAGATTCTCTGCATTGATTTTTGATTCTTCTTCACCCTGTTATCTCCTTGAACTATTATTTAATGGATATAAATTACTAAATTAATTATTAGAGGTTTAAATGATAAACAAGAAATTATTAGAAATATATGATATGATATTGAGTTAATGGATATGCTATTATTAATAAACATGTACTTTAATTATGGTATTTACATAATAATGATTTAACTAAAATACTATTTAGAATATTAGAATTATAATTTTAAGTAAATATAGATTATTAATATACATAAATTATTGTATGAACTTATTTTCGAATGGGCCATTACAATTAAATAATTAATTAAAAATAATGATCTAGTTTACCCTGGACCCTTAAAATTTAAATAATTAACACAATTACCTATTATAACTATATTATAATAGTAATTTAATACTATTTATGGTATTTAAATAATTTGGGAATAATAATTAATATAGGAAGTATATTATAATAGTAATTTAATACTATTTATGGTATTTAAATAATTTGGAAATAATAATAAATATAGGAAGTTATAGTTTATTAAGACCATTATTTTTAGTTTACCCTATTTAGTTACCATAACTTATATCTAGTTTACCTCTGGACCCGCGGATTTAAACATTTATTCTTAAATAAATACAAAGTTACCTATTGTAACTAAATTCTAAGAATAATAGTAATTCAATATTATTTATTTGTATTTAAATAAAATTTGGGGATAATTATTAATATAGGTTATTCAAGAAATTATATTTAAACAATAAATTTATTATAATGTATTATATGATTCTATTAACAATAGAAATTAAGGGTTTGACTTTGATCCTCAGGTCAAAATTAGCCGTTGCAATATAACCGTTGGAGTCTCTGCACACTCTATTTAATCAAGCTAAACCAGATTAGTTCTTCAACTTGTCCTGACGATGAACCACACTGGTTGGTTCGAAACGCGTCGACAAAAGATTGGTTATGTGATTTTGCCGAAGATTATCTATACAATGTTATGGATCACAGAAGTCTAAATTCCTTAATAATAACTTGGATTTACAAAAATCTTTGCCAAATTTTCTAGCGTCGACAAAAGATTGGTTATGTGATTTTGCCGAAGATTATCTATACAATGTTATGGATCACAGAAGTCTAAATTCCTTAATAATAACTTGGATTTACAAAAATCTTTGCCAAATTTTCTATTCCATAACTTTCCCAGCTCCATCATTGCTTTCCACCTATTTGACCTAAGAGGTGGCTTAGCACGTGTTCCAAGTGATGTTCCTAGAGATTTTGTTATCGGAAAAATGCTATATGAAATTAGCTTTGTCCATCTATTAGCTTCCCTTTCATATACAGCGACATGGATTAAGCTCCCAAACACCCATTAATCGACGGGTTCTTCCTCTGCTATGATTTTGCTCCAGTTATATAAATTTGGTGCATAGTTTTTGCTCAATCACCGTATCAATTATAATCTTTTCTGCAAGAACCAAAATTTCCAATTTTATGTTTTCTTTCAAGATCCAACAAAACCTAAATAATACGATTATTGGCCGTTATCATATTTCTCAATATTTATATCACAACAGTCCGTTAAAAGTTGTATATCTTCGATATATTTATCTTTACAAAGTAATATACTGAAACATCAATGAATTTTAACTTTTAAAAAGCTACGCTTCGCTGGAACCCATACAATATAATTTTATTTGGTGGGTCCTTTTGACTGTGCGTTGCCTGGTTTCAACTGTATCATACATCCGCGAAACTGTAGAATGAAAATTTGATTCGGTGGTGGGATTCACGTTAACATGTCAGGAATTAGTCTAAGAAATTTGAACGGAACAATTTCAGAGGAGGGATCACAGAAATGTCAAATTCCGATTTTTTTCACAAAATGGAAATATATGTATACAACTTTTGAACGCAACTCTCGGTGGTGGGGAGAAATGTATAAAACTTAACCAAAAAAATTATCCAACATACACCTTTAAAACCCAACTCTTGCACCATGCAGAATTGAGTCGAGTGTACTTGTTGGACAGATTGAGAGCACAATAGAGGTTCGAGTATAGATTGTTGTTTGTCTTTAACGTTCCAGAAATGTATGGGAATGGACATCATCTTTTGATAGCTTCACATTTTCGAGCGATGTTGTGACAGGTACTGGTATGACAGGAATGGCGGCGGAAATAATGATGGTAATAAGACTCCATGATCCATGCTTTTTCACCAATTAAGCTTAAATTTTCGGGCTATGTTGTGACACGTTTTTGGGTTATGTTGTGACCGGTAATTGGTATCGATGTTGTGACAGGTACAACAATCGCGGCAGAAATAATGAGAAGGTGAATAAATTTGCATTGCAAACTTGCAATTAAGCTTAAATTTTCGGGCTATGTTGTGACAGGTACAACAATGGCGGCAGAAATAGTGAGAAGGTGAATAAATTTGCATTGCAAGCTTGCAATTAAACTTAAATTTTCGGGCTATGTTGTGACAGGTACAACAATGGCCGCAGAATCAATGAGAAGGTGAATAAATTTGCATCGCAAGCTCGCAATTAAGCTTAAATTTTCGGGCTATGTTGTGACAGGGTTTTGGGTTATGTTGTGACGGGTATTGGTATCGATGTTGTGACAGGTACAACAATGGCTGCAGAAATAATGAGAAGGTGAATAAATTTGCATTGCAAGCTTGCACTTAAGCTTAAATTTTCGGGCTATGTTGTGACAGGTTTTTGGGTTATGTTGTGACAGGTATTGGTATCGATGTTGAGACAGGTACAACAATGGCGGCGGAAATAATGATGGTTTAATATAAATTTATAAAACTAAATTATATTGATTTTCTAACGCGTAACTTTAGATATGAGTGGTTTAATTTTTTACTGTGGTTTAATTTTTAGTCAACGTTAGATTAATTTTTTAACGTATTTACATGCAGTCTCAGGGATAATAACATTTTTAATTATGGAGATTCACTTTTATTTATTATAGAAAATTTTTACTTCTAAATACTTTTTGTTATAATATCAATATCTTGACTAATATTATGGTTTATGAATACCACATTTTAATATCACAATTTAAAATAAATCTTAATTATGAATATTCCAACATATTTTGTGGAAGTTAAATCTCTATTATCCACTTAATAATTAAATTATAATTTTACACAATTTATTATTAAATAAACATATTTATTAACATAATAATTATATTTAATATATATAGACTATAATGTGAAAATATATCTCCATTAATAACAACATAACCTATGTTATCTTAATTTTTTTTACATACCATATCTATTGGAGGAAAGAGTTCATGGTATATGTGTTAGACTTCCGTATGTAATGGTTAATTGGTTTGATTGCTAACTTAACGTCATGTGGAGAGGTGTAATTTTCAATACAAGATTTTGTTTTTTTTCTTAATTTGGAGTTGAAATAAATATATATATATATATATATATATATATATATAAAAGAAAAGCTTTTGAATGTGGTAACAAATCTATGATCTTTATCAACCTGAGTAGGATGTAAAGTATGTGATTACTTTATCTATTTTCATTTTGTGTAAAGGATTGTTTGTTATTATATATATAGGAATTGATTCCATTTGTCTTTGCCACTTTATAGTGTAAGGTATGTGACTACTTTTATCTATTTCTATGATCTTCATCAACATGAGTAGGATGTAAAGTATGTGACTACTTTATCTATTTCCATTTTGTGTAAAGGATTGTTTGTTATTATATATATAGGAATTGATTCCATTTGTCTTTGCCACTTTATAGTGTAAGGTATGTGACTACTTTTATCTATTTCTATTTTGTGTAAATGATAGTTTGTTATTATATATAGGAATTGATTTCATTTGTTTTTGCCACTTTATAGCATATCCTAAGGTGGGATCTTTGGAACAATGGTCTCTTTGTTCTAAGCATAAATCAAACAATTATAACTGATGATTCCAATGGGGAGAAATCCATAGTTTTTGAATTATCATTAGGGGAATTTTGAGGTAAAAAATGGGCCTCATGAAAACAAAAAATGTGCTAATAAAAATTGATTTTAAAAGAACCAATAGGATTCAATATTATGATGTCATCTCCAAGGGTAAATATTTTGGAGGGAAAAGAACAAAACTATTCTCTTTTTAATTATATTTTCAACTTATCTCCTTGTAGGTTTACTCAAACGTTGATTGTAGACACTTGTTAGATGCATAATTAAATTCCACATGTAGCAAGTACCCACTGTGCATACTTTCTAAGTGTACCCATATCAAACAAAAATGAAAATACATGAAAAAACATATGTTTTTTCATGATTTTCATTCTTTTTCGACGTGTTTTTACTCAAAGTATGTAGAGTGGGTACTTGTTGGATGTAGAATTTAATTATGCATCCAACAAGTAACTACACTTGACATTTGATTAAACATATTTGATGTTGTGTCAAAAATACAACAAAAAAATGTGGTTTCCTTTCTTTTTCTTTAAAAGTTCATTACTCTTATTTTACTATTTTCTCTATTATCTTATTAGTTTTCTCATGAGGCCTATTTTAGACCTCAAAATTCCTCTAATTACCTCTATTTATATCTCTTGTTTTTATTAGTTTATTGGTAATTGGTTGCAGATTGCGAACTCCTTTGGGTCTATTTTAACCTAGATCCATAACCTAAGCCTCAAATCTGAGTCTCTTTTTATCTTAAAATCTTGACTTTGCAACTTTTTCACTCCCAACTACTGGATTACAAGGTGCCTAGAGCATGTGGTAAGCATTATACAATTCCTTTCGCTTATTGACTTCCACATTGGGAATTTCGTAAACACAAATGGCCAGCCCTTTTATTGGATAAGCATTATACAATTCCTTGAACACCTCTCTAGCTCCTTCGAGGACTCTTAACCTTCTTATATCTCAAGCTAAACCATAAATAAAAGATTCCTTCTATAGAGTCACAATGGGTTCATATAATTTAATTTGGAATGCATATTGAATTGAGTTTCTTGCTTCTCATGAAGGGGCGAGAAATCATTCTTTGTCTTCTTAAAAATTAATATTGTTGAAGCCATCAGAGTTCAAATAATTTGACCTAAACCATTCAAATTTAATACACTAAAAATGTAATATAATATTGGGAGCATAAACCTTAACCACTCAAAATATGCATAAACCTTAATCGATCAAAATATGATTCCCCAGTTGAAGAATGACCTAAAGAAATCTCTTTAAATGGAGTTGATTTCCCAATCCACAACGTTATGACCACCTTCCTCTTCCTCGTGATACCAAGTATCTGTTGTAAAATTCTGTTAAATAAAATGTAATGTAGTTATGAGGAAAAGCTAACAATTTAAGTCACCTGAAACGGGGATTTGGGATTCCGGATTCGTGGTGTCGGATTTGGACACGTTGACCCAGAACAAGACACGTAGGATTCGTTATATATCATTTTATTAAAAAATAGATATTTCTTACACAAATTTTAATTAATGATACAAATTTATTGATTTCAAATATAGATCTTCATCTATAGCTATTAGCATGCATAGTAGATACAAAATTCAAATACATGTCAATCTATTATCTATTTCTTATGCTTGGCCCTCTTGCCACCACAAGAAATGTCTAATTTTTTAGTCTTCTTGGAAAATCAGGGTCTTTGTCATTAATATCACCCTCTAAGCATTAAGATCCAGAAGTGTCTTTGTCATTACCTATGTATCTGTATAGGGATCTTTGTCATTAATATCACCCTTTAAGCATTAACATAAGATAGAACAAGCATAACATGTCAAGTCAAGATTCTGTTTGAGTGATGCGTACATTTTTAGGAGGGTCATGATACAAGAGTTCGACAACCAATGTCACTAACATCAAGGTACATAGAGGGATTGGTGATCTTGATTAAATACGAGTTCCATACCCTAATACATGACAAAATTCAATGGAAACATTGCAATCCCCCAATCCTAAAATCTTGAAAAACTGATAAGTCTGCTGGATTTTGAATGAAATCTAAAATTCTACTTTCTCCATATGAAATCCAATGAGGCCAGAACCACTCTCAAACACCCTAAGTCATTTCATGGTAATGTTAAAAATTTAAGTAAAAGGATGAAAATGAAGATTAAGGAGAATGTCACTTTTACTTTAAGAATTTAACATTACCATGAATAGCATATCAATACTAGGGCCTAGACTTGATCATCAAGTTGCCAAAACGCTTGCGTGGCTATAATGACCAAATGCGGCCTTTTCATACCCGCGCATGTCACTTTTGCCGCCTAACGAGTCTTGGAAAACAGGACACGCTGTCAAAATCGTGACATGCAGTCGGATTCAACATGTCAAAATAGGACACCACATGTCATGCTTTTTGGACACGAATCTCGAAAAAATCGTGTCGGACACGATAGATTCGGGATTCATGGGACCTATACGACGAATCCAGTTATCTAGCTAACAATCTTTGCCCCGTGTAAGAAAATTATATTGAAGTCCTTAAACATATTGCATGCAAATAATATTGAAATCCTTAAACATATTTGGGGCGAGAGAGACCCTTTGACATTCTATGAACTTAATTTCATTTTGATGAGAAAAGCGAAACACCTATGTAGATAGCTTGTCTATTTTTTGTTTTCATTTCAATCTGGGAAATACCTATGTGAATGGTTTCACCAGTGCTGGTAACATGCTCTGGCTTTCTCAATGTCTACAGCACTAAATGCAGGGATTGATTGATAGGCTTAATGGAGATTATATTGGGCAGGACGTCGAAGAGAATTGGTATGGTGGGGATGGGTGCTGGTGTGTATCATAGGATTTTCATGATCTTGAGCAAAGCTTGTTTTCTTGAGCAAATATTTTTTGTTGAGAGATTTTCATTTCTATATAATTGGTTGGATTTTCATTACCTTGAGCAAAGCTGTCTTGGTTCTTGTTTTAAGCAGGACATTGATTCGTGTTAGAAGTTTGTCAATTGCGATGGCAAGGGACAGATTGAGTACCTTGGATGATAACATACTCTCTTCTCATATCCTTTCCAAACTTTCCTTGAGAGATGCAGTCCGCTGTTCTTTGCTCTCACGGAGGTGGCGATGGCTTTGGACTTCATTACCCCATCTGGATTTTGTAAGTGGCCGGTGTACTGAAGAAGTAATTGATAACATTCTGTTCTTTCATTCTGCTGAGCTCGAAAGTTTGAAGATTTTATTGTTCCATTCTGACAAAATGGCGTGGAAATGGATCAATTGTGCATCTCTTAAAAGAGTGAAAGAAATCAGACTTCAAGTAAAAGATTGCAGATTTGTGGACGTTCCTACTTCTCTATTTTACTGCAACTACCTCGCATTTTTGGAGCTTTCCTGTTTGAAATTCAGACAGCTACCGCCTCATTTTTGTGGTTTTGGATACCTTATAACCTGTTCTCTAAGAAATGTCTGGATCGATGATGATATGCTTGAGCAGCTTGTAGCACAATGTCCTCTTCTTGAAAATTTGAAAATCTTTTATTGTGGAGGTCTGGACGATTTGGAAATTTCTGCAGTCAATCTCAAGGATTTTGAATTTGCAGCAACTGACGCTCCAAGGTCGGTGACAATGAACTGTGCGAAGCTGGCCAATGTCAGAGTACATGACTGTTGCGATACATTGCGTATGCAGCTTAATTCATGTGGGGCTCTGAGTTTCTACGTAGAGGATTTCACGGTACTTAAATGTATTTCAACCACGGGCTCTTTGAGAAAAATTGTGCTCATTCAGACGCGGGATATGTGGCAGGAGCTGCATCCGACTTCTGTCACACTTCTCAATCGTTTTCGTGACCTGGAAGAACTCATCATAGAAGGGGAGGATAAGGTAAATACTCACCAGGGCTCTCACCTTTCAGGTTCAGTTTTGAGCATTTCAATTTTATTATAGAGCACATTTACGAGGTAAATTTTTCATGGTAGAACAGGTAGCATGGGACTCGTACGATATAAGAAACTCGATCCTTCGCCTAAAAAAGCTGAAGAAGGTGCATGTGACGCTTTCAAGATTTGACGGGTTTGCAATTCTTCTCGTGGGTTGCCTTCTCAGAAGTGCTCCTTCTCTACAAACAATGACACTTACTTTACCCATGTGCCGTCAATATATCCATGAGCAGAGATTCTTAAAGCAACTTGTGGGTTTGGAAAGATCATCTAGAAATGCTTCAGTACTTATAACAGAAAAACACAGTCACGACTGCTACGAGTGCGAACAGACAAAGTCAGAATTTCCAAGAAGACAAACAGAATAGCTTCATAGAAACATTGTCAAAAAAAGCGTGAGGATTGAAATGGTATTTTTGATACTTTTGCATGATTATTAACTTTAGTTTTTTGCTTCTATATTTTCATGGCTATTACCTTATGTCGTTTAATCTGTAATTTTGGTTCTGCAAAGTCACCACAAAATGCAAGTGCAACGTCAAATTAATCACTCAGCATATCATGTTCATCAACACTACATTACAAATTTTATATTAAAGCTTCGTGCCGAAAGCCAAGTTTCCTTTTCATTTATTATTTAATATGTGGTTAATGATGTATTTATCAATTATTTATCAACTGAATTACTCTGTGTTGAGGAGTCAGTCTTTTCGGAATTTTCCATTCATAACGTGAAAGGATTTTAATCACTTTCCATCCATAATTTTTGTGTGAGCACGTTTTGATCCAATTTTCTTGTCTGCCATGGACAAATGGTATTTAAGTTTCTTCTTTTTGGGGTGTGATTTGTGCTTGAAACTGTGATTATTGTAAACCTTGAAAAGAACATCCGACAAATCCCGTCTCACAGTCTGCCACGGACAAATTGTGCTCCAATTTTCATTTTCTTGTCTGCTGGACAAATGGTATTTAAAAATTAAATGTTTTGTCTGATCTGTGGTTAAAACTATGATTATTGTAAACCTCAAAAATAACCTCCGACAAATTCCGTCTCACTTCAAAATCTGTATCTGTTTTTTCAGAGGAAAAAAACAGAAACATTTCTTCATTTTAAATGAGGAAAGTTTTACATTTGCATGGTTCTTTTCCATCCATCACATCTGCCCAGGGGTGGGCCTGAATAACCAAAATCATACTCAAAATTCATCACAGAGAACCCCACTAAGATATCGGGGCTGT
Source organism: Pinus tabuliformis (assembly GCA_031772625.1). Taxonomy (NCBI): domain Eukaryota; kingdom Viridiplantae; phylum Streptophyta; class Pinopsida; order Pinales; family Pinaceae; genus Pinus; species Pinus tabuliformis. Next base: position 1,495,839,282 of record CM062817.1, on the reverse strand, counting down.
GCAGCAACCATTCCGGTAGATCATCACTGCAGTAAAAATACAAAAAGTATTAGACACCTATGCACTGCTAAAAATATCAAAACAAACAGGCCATGGAAAGACCTCAGGGGGAAGGCAAAAAAATAATAGAAAAGCCAACTATGATATCTCAAAAAAACCGTGTCCACAGATCTTTCCATCAGCAGTATATTCAAATGACATAAACCCAGGGGAAAGAGACAGACCATGTTTGGAGAGAGCATCCGCTTCAGGTTTTGTTCCCAAATACATGCTGGAAGGAGACATCAATTAAAGCTGCCTTGAAGTCTCAGATCTGAAGCATCCAGTTGCAGAGGGAGGGGACTTCTAGATCATTTTTGCCCAGAACCCACTGAATCAAGGTAAGAATCCCCAATGACCAAAATTCTCTCCCTGCGCAGCCATCAGAAACATTGCATGGCTCCCGATAATGTGATCATTTCTGCCCTTATGTTATCTCCGCTGCCCCCAAAGCAGCAAAATCTGCAATGAGATGAGGGATCTATTCTCAGGAACACACCAGAAACATATTTGCCTCCAGAAGCAGCCCCATCGAAATAACAGATGGGGAAGATACCAGTCAAAGCATTTGATCTTCAATGGAGCGTCCCATCCCCACATTCTTGCAGTCCAATCAGCAAATGGTAATGGCTGTGTGGTAGAGGTAATGTAGGAGTATACTTCCTTGACAAAAATCCGGCGATTCGTTATATGTCCACTCCATACCAAACGATCACTCTGCTGTGACAGAGTGATGCGGACTTGACATAGGAGATTTCGATATGTTTCCCATTCCCCTTCTAGATGCTGAGGTATGCCCAAATGCCAAGCATGAGGCCATGCAGTGGAAACAAGAGGAAAGTGACCCACCACAGAGAAATTGGAAAGGGTATTAATGCCTTGTTGATTTAGAATGTGTATTGTGTGGATAGAGAGATGATGGAAACCGGGAAACCCCTTAATAGCGTCCATCCCAACATGGATACTCTGGCCATTACCCACCAACCAACGAAGATTGCTATAAAACCACAGGATTGCATGTTTAAAACTTCTCCAAATGATAGATGAGCTAGGATTTGTTGGCACCCCTGCAGCCATCCACTCCTCCAGTTCGTGATGATGGATCTATTTGTTGAATATAATGTTCTGCCAGAGTCCTCCTTTAAATGCCCTCCACAAATTGGTGGTAAAGAGAGCAAGGTTAAACGTCCTACAATCAAGTATGCCCCATCCACCCAAATGAATGGGCCTAGATATCACATTTAGATGGATGAGATGAATCTTGTTGTCGAGTCCGGTACTAGACCAAAGAAATTTGGAGATAAGGGCATCAATCTTGTGAATAATTGCTTGCGGGATATAGAAGAGATGCATCCAAAAATCCGGGATACCTTGCAAAATAGCCTTAATCATGATGACTCTTCCACCAAGTGAGAGCCACTTGTGGTCCCAACAAGTTAGCTTCTTTTCAAATTTTGTTAACAACCATGTCTAGTCTTGGTTTTGATATTTTCCTGGTTTTAGATTACACCCCAAGTATTTGAAACCCGCTAACATAGGGCGGATTTTCACCCCAAATAAAGAAGCAATCTCCCGAATTTGTTCTGGGTCTACATCATCTGAGATAATCTCAGTCTTGTTTTTGTTAATGAGTAGACCGAAAGCTTTTCCAAAATCATCTAGTACCATGTGGAAAGACCCCCATTACTCATATGTTGTCTCCCTTACACATAGGACATCGTCCACAAATAAAATTTGGGATAAAGTACAGTTTCTAGTAACCTTACAACCTGTTATTGAGCCCACCTCCATTTTAGCCTTTATACCTCTGCTAAAGGCACCCATAACCAAGTATAAAGAGAAGAGGAGACAACGCACAACCTTGGCGATATATCTTAAAGAAATGGGTGGGTTTTGTTGGGTCCTTCATTTTTTGAAGGAATAGAAGTTGTGGAGGACATTTTGGATAAAGTTGTCGGAAGCAGAGCACCAAAAAATCAAAGCGGCAGCAAAATATTTGTTTTGGTACTTGCGCAACGGAAAGTATGAGTGCGCACCGCAAAAGCTAGAACCGATTTTGATACAGTCAACAGGAAAACAAAGGTAATGGCCCTAGGTTATGGAAAACCGTGGATCAAGCGAGCGAGGGATCTAAAGACCAAATCAAGCAAACGCGAGTTATAAAAGAAGATGCAGAGCTACGAGAAACAAGTGTATGCAGTAGCGCAAAGTTTAGGAGCCATTGAAAGTTCAGATCTGAGCTGGGAAAGAAAGACTGCTATATGCAGATCTGTTAATGTAATGATCTCTTTTTGATAGGTGTTTTGAGTTGTAATTTCTGTGCATAGTCTATAACGTGCCGCAAGTTGTATTGAGAGAATGCTAATGTAAAAGGGCTCTGAACTTTATTAGTAAAAGGAGAATGGGAGTTTTATTTTATGATTATGTGTTTCACACTCCCTTTTAAATTTTTTCTATATGCTGTTATTTCCTTTTAGATGTCTTATTTAGATTGCCGCAATGGATGTATGAATGGTTGCTCAAACTACATAAATATATATTTCTAAATCCCCCTTCCATCTTTCTATGGTTCTGTGTCGCCTCAGGTGAGACGCTCCTTTGACCCAAGGGAGTGAAAATGCCGACGAAGTGCTAGACTACACGGAAATCTATGTTGGCACCCTAGGTTGAACCCTGGGTCATTCTCCAATTAAACTTTTCTGCAAACAAATGGTTTTGTTGCTGGGACCTCGAGTTTCTCAAGGGATCTAGATCATGTGACCAAGGTATACTGGCTGGGATATCCGAGAATGGTGGTATGAAATAGTTGATCACTTTGTTTTGTAACAGGCACAATTGAGACAAAATTATTAAGATTGGATCTGAGAGGAGGTTCTGTATGCCAAGCTTGCCTGTGATCAATACGAGATCTTTTGGGGTAATTTTCATGAGGAATTAGAGCATTGTTTGACTCGACTTCAACGTAAATCGGGTGTTGCGACACGACTGAGGTTGCACAAAATTTAGACTATTGCTGATCTAGATGATCTTCATCGGTTGGATACAAAACTAACGAGAGCTGTCTACTTTTGGGTTGACGTGCCTCTTGAGAGCTACATCATTGAATTTGCAACTGAGAAGCACTAATCCTTCTCTTATGCAAAATCCATATTCAAGTTTGGGCTACGGGGACGACTGTTGAAAGAGATTCCTCTTTGGATTAAAGTACTGATGGTTGAATACAACTTATTGGTATTTCCACAAGGTCAAATGGCAGCTTAAATTTTTAGTACTGGCAAAATGGATTAGGGGAGAAGAATGTCGTGCAGATGCGGGAGAATGAAGAAGTCATTAGAATGAATCAAGAAGAGTTGCGGAAGGCGAGAGATTTTAGTGTTGTGGAGGGCAAGAATAGTTGAAGAGTGGCAAGAAAGGAAGTTGCAGGAAGTTAGGGTTAGAAGAAGGGAATTGCAGTGCATAAGAGACACTGTAAGAAGTTCGGTGGTGCGGAATAAGGAAATGGAGACTTTGGATTCGTGGAAAGGAAATGAGGAATAAGGTTATTTTTCTCGCACAATAGGAGTTGCTAGTGGGAGTGAAGTGGAAGGTTTAGAAGTGGTTACTCTGATGCCCAAGGATTCAGAAGGATTTCAGAGGATTGAGCCAACTATCCAACCGACTATGTTATCATATGAGTATACACCAGTAGATGGTGATCTACACTTTGCGATGAGGCGGCTTTTCTTTGCGGACGATTCGATACGAGAATGTAGAACCCCGTGTTGAAGAATCTAGGGCAAGATGACATTAATGATTTTTCTAACTATGATAATTGTGATGTCTTTTTACTTATTAAGATTATCTTTCTTCTTCTTATTATTATAGTGTGTTCTTCAAACATTAAACAACTACCAAAACAAGAAGATCAACAAGATACAAGTACACAAGATGTAGGCTCCAAGCCAAGGCAAAACCTCTCCTCTTGAGAGGAAAACCATTCAATCTCTTATAGATTCTTCATTGACGAATGCCAAGACCTTTGGCCAACATTGAAGCCCTTCCAAGACCAAGATCAACTTCTCAATAATGTGCTTGCTTTACTGCTTTTCGAACCTAGCAGAATCTCTTCCAGCAACACTTCTTCAGCCTCCAGCCACACAGATTTTTTGCCCTAATTGCAAATTTGCAACTTCGGCCCCCTGCCAGCAGCTGCTACTTCGCACGTGTGGAATAGCACTACTTCTTCTTTGCCTCTAGTTGCCTCACTTGACCTAATTTGTCTTCTGTATCTAGGAGGGGACTTTGTTGGCCCTTCATTCAATGTTTTTTCATTAGATTGAACCCTCACAACGAAACCCTAGCCAAGCAACACAAACACTAATGAAAAGCTGCAGAATTTCAGCCCTCTTCTTCGCACGTGTGGAGAGAAAGAGAGAGAGGGGAACCCAAAACACTTCTTCTACCTTCTTCGTTGCGCTTTTCTGCTTCTTCCTTCGCATAAGAGAGAGGAATGAATGTGTCCAAATGAGGTCAATCTGTCTCCTATATATAGGTCTTCCAGGGGTACGAATTCTAGCTTCCAGGTTGACTTGGTCTTGGAAGGCTCACTAAAATACAAAAATAATTCTTTTTACAATTTACAAGATGCCCGATGGGGTCTTCATATTATGACAATGTCCCTATTTGACTTCTTGATGTAGGACAACCCTAGAAACACTTTCAATTAGTGCTTGACCTATAAAAAAAATTTCTTTGGCAAGAAACCCAAGCTCAATAATAATAATAATAATAATCATTTTTATTTCTTTTACAAAATACAAGAATCAAAAGTACATTTCATATTTATGAAGACCGAGCCTAGTTACACTTTTCTCTAACACTCCCTCTTAACTAGGGAGGTATTCATAAATGGTACATGTCTATTCTCAATACTGGAGAGATCTCATAAGAAGATTCGGACTAGTAATTCATCTGTATAACATCATTATAACTAACATTGTCACATAGCGAGGCCTTTGACTAAAAACTCTATCTCTCAATAGATCAGAGCACAATGTTGGTGAGAACAATGATTATAGACACCTTCATCATTGTCTCTCGAGATACATACGCACCCGGGTGTTCACCGAGTATGACCTTCAAGGACTATTCTTATCTTGGGTCCCCAACCCTAAAAGAATATCGGTCTTCTTGCCTACTCTTATCCTCAAAGAGTATTAGATGCCAGATGAAAACTCAATCCTCCATTCTTTCTTCCAAAATGAAGACAAGAATGATGTGTCTATTTATCCTTCTCAACTAAGGAAGATATGTCAACCAATCGAAGCGTGTTTCTAAATACACAAGCTTCTTATTGGGAAGAGATTTTGTCAAGATATCAACAGTTTGATCATCGGTGGGTATATACTCTAGTTTCATTACACCATCTTGTTTCGAATGTAATGGTACTTGTTGTTTATGTGCTTAGTCTTTCCATGAAATATCGGGTCCTCCAACAATCTTCGATAGCTGGTAATATCACAATGTATTATGGTAGTGTCCAACGGTCCTGCAAACAGATCAGATAACATCTTCCTTAACCAGACCGCTTCCCTTCTTACTTCATAGGCTGCAATGTACTCGGCCTCAACACTACTCAAAGCTACTGTCTCTTGCTTTCTACTCATCCAAGAGACCATGGAGGTGTTAGTTTTTTAACTGCGGCAAAATTCCACCTTGGACATATCAAATGACCAATATAATGATTGAATTAGATTTCTCTTTTTGAGAGGACCAAAATCAATCCAAAGATCACCAAATTTGGTCAAGCGGAAGTTGAGTTATGAATTATTTTATTCACACATGTATTATGGAATGGGTTGGCCCTAACAACATGAGTAACTGCTTGGGTCAGTCTTAACCCCAAGTGACCCCTTAGGAAATCCTATAAATAGAAGGGACCTTAAGATCATTTGGACACATCTTCTCTTCTCTTTTGTCTTGGTTCACTCGGCTTCGATGGAAGGAGCGAGTTCGCTTAAGGGTTCAAAATTACAGGCGAAAGGTTCACTCTGGGTTAGGGTCTTTTGGATCTCGGTTGCTGGCATAGAACAGGGCATTCTGGTCCCTGGTCGCTAGCACACAAGCCTATGAGAGCGACTATAGACCCTTGGACGCTGGCACAGAGGCTTATGGGAGCGACTTTGGGTTCAGAGGCAGATCGGAAGGTTACGGTCCCCAGTGGCTCGCATAGAGTAGTCCTGGGAGCGACCAGGACATTAGGGTCTCTCACACAACTTGGCAAGGGAGTGACTTTGGGTATTTGCAGTTCAGTGCCAGAGTTGCATGTATAGAGACCTCCTGGGAGCGACTTTTCAGTCACAGTCGCTCACATATTGTATTCGTGAGAGCGACCCAGAAGTTTTAGTCGCTCGCAGACAGTGTTGATGAGGGCGACCCAGTCTAGATCTAGGGTTTTGACATCTTGGCTTCAATTGTCTTCAGTGATTAGGTAGATCTGGGTTTCTCCCTTCTAGTATATGGATCTGTAGATCTAATTTGTTAGTTTCTGCTGCAAACATATGTATTGGGCTCATGGACAATAACATCAGTACTTAACAGTGATCGGCACAGTGACAACAATACATAGCATTGTTCGGCACAATGACGACTGTATACGACAATTGATATTAGTTTGTGACAACACATTACAACCATTACTATGAGGGTTCTGATTCCTAACATGATTAGATTTGTTTCATAGATATCATTATTGTTTTGCTGCATAAATAAAGTTATGGATCATTGAATGCTCTTTTGTTGCATCATTTGATGACGATCTAAGAAGAAGAAGATTTGCAAGGGTTTTCCCCATAGTGGGTTTTTCCCTGGTCTCGGACCAATCCTGGTGTCTCTATGTGTGTGCATGCTTTCTTCTACTGTTCCTTTTATATTTCATTACATTGATGATGATGGTGATGTTGTTTCTTTCGATGTAATTGCATACACTGATATATAATGGTGTAGATTTGAACAATGTAATGATGATATGGGGTGAACCTAATGTATTTATGATGAAATGCAACTATCATAGCAAAGAACAATGTTGCCCTAAGAAAATTTATTATGGAATTAGCTCTGAGCTGAAGAAAAGCCATGGAGATCACCCCGATGATGACACCATTGATGGAAGCAATAATAGGATGGTGGAGACCTAAAATAATTCTAGGGTTTGAAGAAAACCCTAGGCATCTTGATGATTAGGGTTTGATGGATCCTATGAAGTTAGGGTTGGAGAGAAAACCCTGGTTATGGAAACCATATGAGATAAGGAACCTAGCTGGTTAATGTGAAGATGCTCAAGCCCTAGATGGGATAACCCCTAATAGATCTGGTTTGATACGTGAAGACACCGTTGGTATATGGACCATGGACATTGATGGCTCTTGAAGATTGGTTCAAGAGGGAGAGGATCACCTCTCATTGAAGATAAGTATTTCTTGACTTTTATTATGGAATTAGTGCTGAGCTGAAGAAAAGCCATGGAGATCACCTAATGATGACACCATTGATGGAAGCAAGAATAGGTTGGTGGAGACCTAAAATAATTCTAGGGTTTGAAAAAAACCCTAGGCATCTTGATGATTAGGGTTTGATGGATTCTATGAAGTTAGGGTTGGAGAGAAAACCCTGGTTATGGAAACCATATGAGATATGGAACCTAGCTGGTCAATGTAAAGATGCTCAAGCCCTAGATGGGATAACCCCTAGTAGATCTGGTTGGATACGTGAAAACACCATATACCATTTCTTGACTTTTATTATGGAATTAGTGCTGAGCTAAAGAAAAGCCATGGAGATCACCGTAATGATGACACCATTAATGGAAGCAAGAATAGGATGGTGGAGACGTAAAATAATTCTAGGGTTTGAAGAAAACCCTAGGCATCTTGATGATTAGGGTTTGATGGATTCTATGAAGTTAGGGTTGGAGAGAAAACCCTGGTTATGGAAACCATATGAGATATGGAACCTAGCTGGTCAATGTGAAGATGCTCAATACCTAGATGGGATAACCCCTAGTAGATCTGGTTGGATACGTGAAAACACCATTGGTATATGGACCATGGACATTGATGGCTCTTGAATATTGGTTCAAGAGGGAGAGGATCACCTCTCATTGAAGATAAGTATTTTTTGACTTTTGATGCTTCTTACTTGTTAGACCTATGGATCTGATGATTATGTTTTTAATTCCTGCATATGCATTTGAGTATATGGATGTTTCTAACCTCCTTGATGAGATGAGATGAGTAGATCCTTCTTGAGGATAATTTTGAAATGCAGATCTAAAAAGAGATAAAGAGGTACTTGATGAAAATATGACAAAGTGATTCAAGTGCCCTATGCCTAAGGAGTAGGTGCTCAGGTATTTGAGTACCACAAGATATGCATGGTATGCTATATTTCAACTATTGGCTCAGTAAACCCTAAGGTATGATGAGAATGCCTCTTTCTTTAATAGCTCATACATGCATATGAAAGTGACTTGGATCTATGTTTCCTATGATGAAAAGATGCACTTGGTGTTGAACATTTTTTATCTTATTGAATTCTATGAGGCTATCTAATATTGATACATTGATACACTTGATGTTTGGCTAACATCTATGATCTATCTGTTAGATATCTTGATCCTATAAAGAAGGTTAACACCTTGGCTCTAGAAAATGATACTCTTGATAATTGTCCTGATGGATTTCATATAGAAGGATAGTTCATTGACTCCTGTACATGAGTTTGCTCGTAATGTTTGCGATAAGCATGATGAAAGCATATGGAAAGAGCGATTGACACTCTTGTTGTTTTGATAAAGCTTTATTGAATGACCTAATCTGATCTCATTGGTCATGAAGTGCATGATAACCTTGATGTGAGAGGTATAAGTGTAAGATTGATATTTCAGATCTCTTACTACCCATGGTATTGTCTTGATGGCATATGGTTAAACTGGATGTAGTAACTTGATGGAATGACTTGATAGAAAATGTTATTGTGTTCATAATCTTTGAGTTATGATGTTGCATCTATCTGCTGCTTTGAGTCTAACCTTTGATGAAAGATTGATGTCATGATGTTGATAGCCATATGTTTATGATCTAACTAATCTGTTGTTGCATGACTCAAGTCGAGACAAATTGCTTACATGAATGAAGATGAATGATGCAAATCTCCAGTCAAAGGGAGAATCGCTTCTCAAAGATTCTTACCCTTATTACTATTTGTATTCTATGCTGTTGAAGTATGATTTATGTGCATATGACAGTATTGATCTGCAACAGAGTCTTAGATCTGAAGCCCTTACAGAAATTAGGGTTTCTGCTCTGGTCGCATTCACAAATCTAGGAGATTTCGTCCTTGGTCGCACACATGCTAAGGCCTAGACAACGTCCAGGCAACTAAAGTTGCTCCCATGCTAACTTGAAGAGAGCGACCATAGGTTTGACTGTTGTTGACGATCATCTGAAGTTGTCTGAACTCTGAATCATGATGTACCTGACATAGTCTGTCATTATTAACTGATTTTTAAAGTTGTTGAGTTAAATTGTTGATCATATAATGAAGTATTATGCATAAAATCAGATGGTCACCTGGAAGATATCAGGATTCAGGACCACAAATGTATTGCATATAACCGCAATATATGCTAACAAGAAAAGGTTAAATGTTTTCCATAACATGAACATGTAGACTGAACTTGTGTTTGCAGGTGACTGGGACATACATATATATATATGTCACTATGTTTGTGCTACAAGAGGTTGGCATGATTTGGCATTACTGGTGTTTTGTCATGATGCTTGACAATAACTTTGAATTGGTGATTGAGATGTGCTTTGACTATAGATCTCTCTACAATAGCAATTTGGACTTGATCTGATGTCTAGTGATTTGATTTGACGATTATTGATTTTCCTTGATATCAATACTATGTGGGCATGATGACTTATATTTGGAGATTGGCCTCTTTATTTTTAGCACAATGGTTGAAATAATGATAGTTGTATTTTGGCATGAAAAAAATGGAACCTGCATGACTCATCTTTGATGTATACATTTGCACCTAGTGACAGGATGAATTATATTATGATGACCTAATTAAGTTCAGATTGATAATGCGTGACTTGTTTGCATGATGAAGTCATGATTTGATAAGGAGCTCCACCTGTTTCCTGGTTGAAAGTATTAATACTATGATAATGAAGACTTTGGTAATGGTCATGATTTGGCTTATAAACTCTGATGAGTTGACCTTGTTGATTGATGGTATAACATTGACTTATGTAAGGATGATTATGGTGGCTTAGCAAGGCATTATCCTTAGAGCATTGTAATCCAGATATGCCTAGATTTGGCAGTTATCTGATGAAGTCAGGATGATGAGTTCCAAGGTATGGCTTTGATATTGATTATGGTTTTGGTTTTATATCTTGATGATCTACGTGTGACAAGTGATGAGCTTCTGATGATCTAAATTAGAGGGAGATGTCTTATGAAGCCCGAAATAATGTATCATGGCATGATGAATCGATTTCTGGAATTTGGGAAAGAAATTCCATATTGCAAAGCTATTGGAAAATGTTTTGAATAATGAAAATGAAAATGAAAATCCTTGGATACTTTGATTTGAAGTTCAAGATGTTGTTGAACTTGACATGGCATCCGACGGTTGAAGCATTGATGTTCCATTTTGAACATCCATCTATATATGTATGATGTGCATAGAACCTTAATGAATTCATGAGTGAGTTGCTTCACTCACATAGAGTTTCCACCGAGCATGCTTTGAAATATCTGCATGAGGTATTCTATTTTGAGAATGAGATATTTCTCCTATGATATGTATCTGCATAGATGTATTGCTAATATTTGAGATTATTGTTGATAAGCACATTTGGATGTTGTTTTAGTATGTGATCTACCATGATATCTTGGATGAGAGGTCCATAGCATGACTGAGGTTGATCATGATGTTGCTAGCATGGCTAGCTATGAGGCAGGGTACAGAAGCTCCTTAGAGAGTTGTTTGAGCATGATCTAGATATGACATGGATACATTGTGATGATCCGATTGGTAGTAAGTCCCATATTTATAGCTGGGACCGAGATACTCTCATACAATTGAGACAGTGCAGTTGTTCGAAACAAGCTTAGGCTTGTGGTTGGCACCTCCTTGAGAGGGAGGATGATTATGGTATCCTTTTGTGATTTATGTGATTATATATGATCTGACAAGATATTTGATTTGATGCTCTGTATGAAAAGGAAACAGTTTTTATTGGGACAAGTAGATTACAAATTCTCACAAAGGCATCTTGGTTTTCAGAGAGCATCCCCTTTGGATGAGGGGCAATGCTGATTGAGAACACTGAGCCAACTCCTCCCCCCTATTTGAGCTCCCAAGGTGAGGAATTGAGTGATAAGGGCTCTTGGGGTTGAGGGAACTCTGGACAATAGGTTACTCCCCTATTTGTTACCCATAGGGTTGAGGGTTTTAATCCCTTGTCTGGTCTTTGCAGAGTATACCCTAGTTGGCATCATACCCACAAGCAGGGCTTGTTGGGAATATTACTCCTCGTTTGGCCAGTGCGTTGAGGGCGTGCTTGGGGTGTACAACCCATAGCGATTATGATGTAGGTGTTCTACCACATGACTATTCATGGTCATTGATGGGAAGATTAGTAGGCAATAGGATTCTGGGTTGAGGGTAAATCTCCCTGATGAAATTCTAGGGTTGAGGGTAAAGCTCCCCGATGAAATTCTAGGGGCGAGGGTGTACTCCCCTGTGTGATCCAGGGTCGAGGGTTACTCCCTTGTGTGATGTTATCATATTGCTTGGTATGGGTGGAAGTTATTGCTCCCCGATGTAATTCAAGGTTGAGATGTACTCCTTGATGATATGCTCCCCGATGACGATTGATGATGACATTCTAGGTAGTAGCCCGCCAACAGAGATTCCAGATAGAAACCTAGTGGATAAGCAGGAATAAGCAAAGGATAGATCTAGATGTACAATGATGATTTGTGATGATGAGACACTTGAGATGGACATGGCATGACGACTACATGATTTGTGATGATACCCGATGACACTCAAAGATTCTAGAATGGCATATTGTTCGATGGATAGATATTGGCAGGTGGAATTCTCCCTAGTTGAGAGGGAGTGTTAATTTTTTCAACTGCGGTAAAATTCCACCTTGGACAACTCAAATGACCGATATAATGATTGCATTGGACTCTTCTTTTCGAGAGGACCAAAATCGACCCAAAGATCACCCAATTTGGTCAAGGGGAAGTTGAGTTATGAATTATTCTATTCACACGTGTATTATGGAATGGGTCGACCCTAACCACATGAGTAATTGCTTGGGTCAGTCTTAAACCCCAAGTGACCCGCTAGGAAATCTTATAAATAGAAGAGACCTCAAGATCATTTGGATACATCTTCTCTTCTCTTTTGTCTTGGTTCGCATAGATTTGACAAAAGGAGTTCGCTCAAGGGTTCGTAATTACAGGCGAAAGGTTTGCTCTGGTTTAGGGTCTTGTGGATCTCAATTGCTGGCACAAAATAGGGCATTTTGGTCCCTGGTCACTGGCACACAAGCCTATGAGAGCGACTATAGACCCTTTGATGCTGGCACAGAGGCTTATGGGAGCGACTCTGGGTTCAGAGGCAGATCGGAAAGTTTCGGTCCCCGGTCGCTCACACAGAGTAGCCCTGGGAGCGACCAGGACATCAGGGTCGCTCGTATAGCTCGGCAAGGGAGTGACTTTGGGTCTTTCCAATTCAGTGCCAGAGTCACATGTATAGAGACCTCTTGGGAGCGACTTTTAAGTCACAGTCACTCGCATACTGAGAGCAACCTAGAACTTTCAATCGCTCGCAGACAATGTTGATGAGGGCGATCCAATTCAGATCTAGGGTTTTGACATCTTGGCTTCAGTTGTCTTCAACGATCAAGTAGATCTGGGTTTCTCCCTTTTGGTATATAGATCTGTAGATTTGATTTGTTAGTTTCCGCTGCAAACATATGTATTGGGCTCCTTGGCAGTGACATCAGTGCTCAACAGTGATTGGCACAGTGACAACAATACTCAACAGTGTTCGGCACAATGACAGTAGTATACAACAGTTGGCATCAATTTGTGAGAACACATTACAACCATCAGTATGAGGGTTATGATTCCTAGCATGATTAGATTTGTTTCATAGATATCATTATTGTTTTGTTGCATAGATAAAGTTATGGATCATTGTACTCTCTTTTGCTCCATCATTTGCTGATGATCTAAGAAGAAAAAGATTCACAAGGGTTTTCCCCATAGTGGGTTTTGCCTTGGTCTCGGACCAATCTTGGTGTCTCTATGTGTGTGCATGCTTTCTTTCACTGTCCTTTTATATCCCGTTGCATTGATGATGATGGTGATGTTTTTTCTTTCTATGTAAATGCATACGCTGATATATAATGGTGTAGATCTAAATAATGTAATGATGATATGGGGTAAGCTTAATGCATTTATGGTGAAATGCAATTATCATAGCAAAGAACAATGTTGCACTAAGAAAATTTAACAGGAGGTTTCCAAGCAAAAACATCCTCTGGTAGTTCTTCTTCCATGTCTCACTACCTCCCCAATTAGAATCAATAAATCCTTTTAGATGAACATATTTTCCTTTTTCATACTTCAGGTAGTAGTGGACAATTCCCTACAGATATCTCAGTATATGCTTGGCAGCTATCCAATGATCATGTCTAGGCTCCATTTGAAATTGACTGAGAACATTTACTGCAAAACATATGTCTGGCCGAGTATTCACCAGATACATCAGGGAGCCAATCAATTGTTTGTACTTAGTAGGATCCACTGGACTAGATTCAGAATTCCTTAACATTTTCAAGTTTGTGATCATCAGAGTTGTCATGGGTTTGCATTCCATCATATCAAACCTTTTCAATAGCTCGATCACATACTTTCCTTGTCCTAGGTAGATTTCATTTGGTTCCTGCCAGACTTCCAGTCCCAGATAATAATGCATAAGTCCTAGATCCTTCATATCGAATTCAACTGCCAACAATTTCTTACATTCTTGAATTCTTTCTTCATCACCAATTATTAGAAGATCATCTACATATAGAAGAATGATGATAGGTTCATCATTCTCTACTTTGATGTAGAGATTGGCATCTGCTGTGCTTTTCCTAAAACCCAACCTTTGCAAGTATGCATCCATTTTAGCATACCATGCCCTAGGAGTTTGCTTGAGGCCATAAAGTGCCTTCTTCAATCTACAAACATGAGTTTCTCTATCCTTTACTTTGAATCCCAATGGTTGTTCTATGTATACTTCTTCATATATGGTACCATTCAAGAATGTTGTTTTGACATCTATTTGATGTACCTTCCATCCCAATGATGTTGCCAAAGATATCGGAGATCGGATCGTGGTATACTTTGCTTTAGGAGCAAAGGCTTCTTCATAGTCAATGCCTTCTTCTTGAGAGAAGCCTCGAGCCATGAATCTAGCCTTGAATTTATCTATGCTTCCATATACAACATGCTTGATCTTATACAACCACTTAGAGGTTACCACTGATTTGTTTTCCGGTCTTGGGAAAATTTCCTAGACTCCATTCTTCATAATAGACTCGTATTCCTTATTCATTGCATTCTTCCATTCTTGGTGTTTCGCTACTTCTTTGAAAGTGGAAGGTTCATCTTCAATGAGCTTTGACATGTATGTTGCATATCTGAGTATCATTTTGGTTTCTTGCTCTCCCTAAATCTTCCTTTTGCGGTGTGACCTTCTGCTTCTTGAAGTGTAGAAGTTAACTAGTTACTCTTTCTTCTTTCAAGGAGAGAGTTTGGTTCATTGGGACCTTCTTCTTCATGATGAGAGACTTCTTCTTCCTCAAACATAGGAAGATCCTCCTCATCAGAGTCAGATGGGAGATCTTTAGATTTTTTGAAGGCCATGTTCTCCTAAAAAATTACATCTCTGCTTACTTCTATTTGGTGTCCTTCCTTCATATAGATTCTGTAAGCCTTGGAAGAGTTGTTATATCCAATGAATATTCCTTTCTTGCTTGCGGGATCTAGCTTCTTTCTTTTGTCCTTGGGAATGTGAATATATACAGGACACCCAAATATCCAGAGATGATCAATATTTGGTTTCTTCCTAGTGAATACTTCTTCCGGAGTTATATTGCCAAGTGACCTGTGAGGACTTCTATTTTGGATGCATACTACAATCTTCATTGCTTCTCCCCATAGAAATTTCGGTAGATCTTGATCATGGAGCATAGCCTTGACACTTTCTTCTATAGCTCTATTCTTTCATTCAGCCAGTGTTTTAAGATTCGGCCGGCTCGAAACCGATTCAGTGCAGTCTTCATTGCTTCTCCCCATAGAAATTTCGGTAGATCTTGATCATGGAGCATAGCCTTGACACTTTCTTCTATTGCTCTATTCTTTCATTCAGCCAGTGTTTTAAGATTTGGCCGGCTCGAAACCGATTCTATCGAGTTGGTCTGAGTCAAGGCCTCATCGGGTCGACTCGGCCAGTGAACCGGTTCGGCCGGCTGGGTTATTACTAAGACAACTCGGCCGCTTGGTAATAACCCGGCCGACTCGGCAGAGTCCGAGCCTACTCGGCTGGGTTGGATGATAGCGGCCTGTGAATTAAAAACAATGATTTTTTTTAATTTGTTTGCTTTTGGGGGACTCCAAGGTTTTCACGATGATACTTTAATGGTTTTTTGTCCTTAAATAAGTTTATCTCGCTTTATCTTGAGTGCTTTGTATAGGTGGTATCACATATGTAGTAGAGATTCCTCGAGGGATAGCTTAGCTTCATTCTTCTTCAAAACCTTCCAATAGGTTCTTTGCCCCTTTCTTAAAGCAAACCTAGCTTTGTGGCCCCAACCTTGGCCCTCCAAAGATGAGCATCGAGCCTTGAGTTGATTCCACGTGATGCTACACCCCTTGATGAGCGTCCAAATGCTAAAACACTAAACTTAAAAGCTTGGACATTGGACTATTTGATGATATGCCCAAATGGACTGAAGATGCCCCCTGGCTGGCCTTGACCCTATTTTGGTGGATGGTGCCTTCTTCCAAAGCACAGATGAGGATGGTTATCGTTGAGATGACTTAGGAGGGCTAGCATATCCCTCTTTGATGCCAATGCTTACCCTTAGGGGTGCCATGTCACTCACATGCTTGTAAAGGGTGACATAGGGTCTTCCTAGATGACATCATGGTGGAGGATGCACCTTTTGAAGATGTACACATGCACTTTGGGACTTTCTTGGAGTGAGGAATACTCTTGAACCCTTGTATTAGTTCCTTGATGACTTATAATCTATTTTGGAGGATAACGCCATTTCTAGCCTCCTTGGTTATGTGTTTTTGTTTTGATCTCTATATCATCGTCATGTATGTATTGGACAGTGCATTGGGTGCCATTTTGATATAATGGATATATTCATGAGCCTACTTTGATCATATGTTATCTTCTATCTATATTCTAATGTTGTGTGTTTGGAAACAAGAATGCAAATCTTTAAAATTATGTTTTTTCTTATAAAAAATAAATATTTAATGTATTTTTTACAACGATAGAGTCATTGAAATTGAGCCGACCGAGTCAGAGTCGAAGTCGAAGTCGACCCTCGGCCGAGTCGGAGTTTTAAAACATTGTGTTCAGCTACTCCATTTTGGTCGGGATTGTATGGAACTAAAAGCTCTCTTAATCCTAGCGTCCTTATAGAAAGCAATTAGTTCTTTAGAAGTATACTCGCCTCCATTATTTGACCTTAGAATCTTTATTTTTCTTTTTGTAATATTTTCTACCTTTGCTTTGAATTCTTGAAATTTTATGAATATTTCGTCCTTGGATTTAAGTAAATAATCCCAAGTTTTCCTTGAATGATCATCAATGAAGGTAACATAATATAGATGACCTCCAAGTGATTTAGAAATGAGACCACATACATCAGAGTGGATGAGATCTAGAATCTCTTGAGCTCTAGATGTACTATGTGCAAATTGTTTCTTTGCATTCTTTCCTAGAGCACAACTTTTGTAGACTCCTTCATGGTCTTCTTTGAGATTTGGTATCCTATTTACAATGGAGTTTAGAGTTGGCAAGATCTTGTAATGAAGATGGCTGAATCTTCTATGACAAAGTTCACACAGACTTATCTCAATGTGGACAAGTGCTTGACTTAGAGGAGATGGAAGTCTATAGAGTCTTCCTTTTCGAACTCCAATGGTTATAGCTTTTTCAATGCTAGAATATTTAGCCCAAACCACTACTTTACCATCTATAAAAGCAATTTTATCTCTTTTTTCTTCTAATATGAAACAAAAATAAGATTTTTGCACAAACCTGGAACATATAGAATGTTGTTGAGATGAATGTTACCTCCTCCTTCCAGCTCAATTGATGTAGATCCAATGCCTTTTACCGGATAGCTCTTGTTGTCACCAAGCTCCACAGAGTATGAGGACTTCCCTTTGGATAGGGTTTTGAGTTGCTTGTGATATCCAATCATGTGTCTTGAAGCTCCACTATCTATCACCCATATATTTTCATCTTGAAATGTTTCGGTGAGGGCTGAGAACAATCCTTCATTCTTTGAAGATTTGAGATCTTTGGAAGAGAAGAGATTATTCCATACTGCCTTGAAACTTTGCTTGATGAGACTTGCTAATGATGAACACTTCTTTTCAAGCCTCTTCATAATAGAGTTGACCTTCTTCATGCCTTGTGCGAACCATACCTCTGATACCATGTTGAAGAATCTAGGGAAAGATGACATTAATGATTCTTCTAACTATGATAACTACTTGTGATGTCTTTTTACTTATTAGGATTATCTTTCTTCTTATTATTATTATAGTGTGTTCTTCAATCATCAAACAACTACTTAAACAAGAAGATCAACAAGATACAAGTACACAAGATGTAGTCTCCAAGCCAGGGCAAAATTTCTCCTCTCGTGAGAAAATCCCTTCAATCTCTTCTTATGGATTCTTTCTTGATGAATACCAGGACCTTTCACCATCATTGAAGCCCTTCCAAGACCAAGATCAACTTATCAATAATGTGCTTACTTTACTGCTTTCTGAACCGAGCAGAATCTCTTTCGACAACACTACTTCAACCTCCAGTGATAGATTTTCGGCCATAATAGCAGATTTGCAACTTTGGCCCCCCGATAATAGCTGCTACTTCGCACGTGTGGACTAGAACTACTTCTTCTTTGCCTCCAGTTGCCTTGCTTGACCTAATTTGTCTTCTGGATCTAGAAGGGGACTTTGTTGGCCCTTCCTTCAGCCCTTTTTCATCAGATCGAACCCTCACAACAAAACCCTAGCCAAGCAGCAAAAACCCTAGCGAAAAGCTGCAAAATTTCAGCCCTCTTCTTCGCACGCGTGGAGAGAAAGAGAGGGGAACCCAAAACACTTCTTCTCCTTCTTCTACCTTCTTCGTTGCCCTTTTCTGCTTCTTCCTTCACATACGAGAGAGAGGAATGAATGTGTCCAGACTCCAAATGAGGTTGAATTGTCTCCTATATATAGGTCTTCCAGGGGTACGAATTCCAGCTTCTAGGCCGACTTAACAGGATGGTAGGCCGACTTGGTCTTGGAAGGCTTAGTAAAATACAAAAATAATACTTTTTACAATTTACAAGATGTCCAATGGGGTCTCCATATTATGACAGTGTCCCTATTTGACTTCTTATGTAGGACAACCCTAGAAGCACTTTCAATTAGTGCTTGACCTATAAAAAAAATTTCTTAGGCAAGCAACCCAAGCTCAATAATAATAATAATCATTTTTCCTTCTTTCACAAAATACAAGAATCAAAAGTACATTCATATTTATGAAGACCGAACCTAGTTACACTTTTCTTCAACACCCTGAAGCACAATAGCACAAATTATCCTCTCCCTAACCTTCCCCTGGTGCCATATGAAAGCCATTATCTTCTCTTTTCTAAGGTACCTAAGCTTATTAAAGTCCAACTAGTACATAGTCAATATAAGGGTAAAGGCAGTACTAGTGGTGTTAGTGAGGCAAGTTTAGCGAGTTGTTCTCAACCAGGTTCCCAAGGATTTATACTTGTTTCCTCAAGTCAATCAACTATGGTCGGAGTTGCAGCCAAATCACTTACTAGATACCCAAAATTTTTAGGAAGGGGGGGTGAAGATGTCGAACAACATTGGTATTTATGCGAAGTTGTCTGGAGAGCTTGTCAGACCCTTGATGCAACTAAGCTTATTGAATTTCAAACTATGTTGCGGGATAGAGCATTGCAGTGGTTTATCAAATGGATCGATGCTAACCCCATTGCCAGTATGGCTTTAGTCAAACAAGAGTTTATTTAGGAATTTAAGTTACCTCAGTCAAATCAACAAGGATTGGCATAATTTCTAGATATTTGCGAGTGGGAGGGAGAGTCTGCTTGGCAGTGTATGCAACGTTTTAAAGATGCTATCAACAAATTGTCTTATCCTATTGATCCACATCATCAAAGGATTGCTTCATTAAGGCTTTGTTACCAATGGCTTGCATTCCTTTGTCTCACCAAAATATTGATACACTTCAAGATTCTTTGGAACAAGAAATGCAGAAAAAAGCTATGTTTGGATATCTGCAAGATTGTAGACCCAGTGGTTCCTCAACAGATCTTGCTATTTTGGGGCTTCAGAATCAGATTGCTACCTTGATAGACAGATTAAAAGATCTTGCACCTTTACGGCCTGCGAGACCTCATATTTGGTGTACCCACTGTCAGGTTGAAGGACATCATGTTACAAAATGCTCGCGGCTGAGGGGACCAGGATCGTCCAATGCTCCTATGGGACCTCCTCCACCACAATCCCTTGGAGTTGCACAAATTTCATTTGCTCTTCCCCATTAGGGCTATACACACTTTCAGTCATTTCCAAATCCTCAAGGTATGTCTAGGAATGATTATTGTGAGATATGTCGAAATTTTGGTCAACCTCACCTATGTCCATTTCTGCAAAAGTATTCCAATATTCCCAATAATTTGTTTTGTGAGTTTTGTTGATCGCCCAACCATCATACAAAGAAATTCCGGTCTTTGGATGCTTTCGCTGGTTGCCTTGACCGTTCTGCTTTCCGTATGAATGGGACTTCTTGACGCCGAAGAGGGGGAGCTCCCAGGAGAGCAAGGACAGGCCTAATTAGGTGTTATAATTGTGATTAAGAAGGCCATGTTGCGAGAGAAAGCCCTATTCCACGAAGACCTCGGTGTTCATACTGTCGAGAGAATACTCATGCAACTGAAGATTGCCCTGAACTTATTGCTCGATGGGAGGAGCGCAATTGGGATAAAGGAGCTAATTTGCTCTGTGCAGAGCCTCAAGATTCTAGTTCTACAGTGCAACCCAATAATAATGTTGTTACAAGAGGAGGAAATAAGACAGAAGTTGATGTTGGAACTCTTGATCAACTAGTTGTCATAAGACCTGCATCTCCAAAGAAGTCTTATGATCCAAATCAGCACAAGGAATATTATAGGGATGCAATTGAACTTTTCCGTCAATTGATTTCTTCGCAAGGATCTCGTAGTGAACAATAGGAGCAAGTAAAGCTATGTGATGAGAAGTATTTTGTAGAACCTTTCCAACCAATAATGGATTGGTTTAAGCTATTTATACAAATTATGAATGATGAACAACTTGTTGGTTAGTTGTGGAAAAGATTAAAGGCTATTGTTAAGGATGATGTGTTTTCTAAAGAACCAATTTTGTGAATTTACCTGAGCATCATTCGAGGCGAGTACGATGGAACAAGAAGCGAACTAGAAAGGAGTTTAGAATAAAAACTCAGATTACAGGTTTTCAAATTAAGGACTCCATGTTGGATTTGGGCTCAGATGTCAATATTTTGCCGAGAAAAACCTGGGATGCTCTCGGAAAACCCAAGTTGTCTTTTACCCTATTCAATTACAAATGGAAAATCAATATTGTATTCTTCCTATTGGTAGACTAGAGGATGTTGTAGTTGATATTGCAGGTGTCAAAACATATGCAGATTTTGAAGTTATTAACATTATTGGGGATAAAGATCCATATCCAACATTATTGGGAATCGATTGGGCTTTTGAGAATTATGCGGTCATTGATTTGAAGCGGGAAACTACGACTTTTGAAGTGGATGGCATGCGAGTAATACAACCTCTTGATCCTTATCAGGGCCTGAGATTTACTTAACCGGTGGACAATGTTGAGTCCCCTAATTTACTAGACCAATTATATCAACTCACTGCTAAGAGGCGAGAAGATTATATTAACCCCATAGCAGCCGTATCTATTAGTTGGCGGAGTATGCGAAGTACTGAGGTTGGCTCCGAGGCTGCGATGGAAGATTGGCAACAGGGAGCTCATGAAATTCATTCCTGACATTGTGCCACGATTCGATGTGTTCACTAGATTGGTACGGAGGTACGCAAGTTTCCCATCTTCAATGGTACCAATTATGTTGTAAATTTTATTAGAGAAGTTGATTCTTGTGTAGAAGAAAGTCAAAAGGTTCCCTTATTGAGTGTTTCTTTGCAGGCGACTCTTGTAAGATGGTGGGCAACCCATCAGGATCAACTTCAAGATTGGAGAACAATTAAGGTTGTTATGCTCTACCCATTTCTTCCCTCGAATGAGCTTTTAAGTAAAATCCCTGTTTATGATGGTAAAACTTTCCCGCAAGAACATGTTCAATATTGTTGTTCTGTATGGCAAGCTAATGGCCTAGCAGTTGAAATGTGGCCGCATCTATTTATCCATTCCTTGGGAAATATTTCACAAGCTTGGTATTTGCAGGAGGAATTGAAACGCCAAACAACAGATTAAGATGTGTTGTCTGACCAGTTCTATAGATATTTTTCCTTTTCTAATGCTAATGGAAGGATAACAGTTGAAATGTGGCCACATCTATTTATCCCTTCCTTGGGAAATATTTCACAAGCTTGGTATTTGCAGGAGGAATTGAAACGCCAAACAACAGATTAGGATGTGTTATCTGACCAGTTCTATAGAGATTTTTCCTTTTCTAATGCTAATGGAAGGATAGTGCAAGCCCTTCGAGCTATCAAAGGCGTATTATTTTCAGGTGGGAACACTTTAGGAGAATGTAGCAAGTATGGAGACTTTGCACATCAATATGAATCGGGGTTCCATGAAGTTGTTGTTTGCAGTAAAGTTAATAAAGATTTGGATGATGATCTAGAGGAGCTAAGACATTTGTCCTTTAAAGAGTCTGAAGGGGAACGAAAAATAAAAGAGGATCCTATATATGATGCTCCGCATTTGCAGCCTCTTAAGTTGAAGAAGATGAATATCAGGATAGAAGAGAAACTGAAGCTTACTTCTATTGGGGACTATTGGGATGATCAAACCAATCTAAAATTTTTTGATCTACTTAAAGAATATGAGGATTTATTTCCCTGTTTCGTATCAGAATTAAAGGGAATTAAAGGAGATTTGGGAGAAATGAAAATAGAACTGAAGCCAGATGCAAAGCCAATTAAACATCGGTGATACAGATTGAATCTACGAGTCAAGAAGAAAGTGAGGAATGAAATTGACAAAATGCTAAAGGCTGGTCTTTGATTCTTGGTTGATGAAGTTGAGTGGATAAGCCCCATTGTCATCCAGGATAAGAAGGATTTGGAGGAAATTCGAGTGTGTGTTGATTATCGCAGCCTCAATAATGCCTGTGTACATGACCCATTTCCAACTCCCTTTAGCAATGAAGTTTTGGATAATGTTGGGGGAAATGAAGCTTATTCTTTTACTGATGGTTTCTCAGGGTATCATCAAGTCCGCATTGCAGAAGAAGATAAGAAGAAGACCACATTCACTACCGAATGGGGGTCTTATGCTTATAACATTATGCCCTTTGGATTGAAAAATGCCCCTATTGTTTTCTCGCGCATTGTTATTGCTGCCTTCTGTGAATATATACATAAGTTTCTTGAAGTTTATATGGATGATTGGACCATTTATAGCTTGCTCAAAAATCATCCTAGCTTGTTGAGAGTTATGTTTGATAGATGCAGACAACTTCAAATATCTTTGAACTTGAAGAAATGCATTTTTTTTGTGCCTTTTGGAACTTTATTGGGCCATATCGTCTGTAAAGAAGGAGTATGTGTGGACCCTGCTAAGGTTGTGGTAATATTGAATATGCCGTCATCCACTTCTATCTGACAGTTGCATTCCACTTTGGGACATACTAGTTATTATCGCAGGTTTATAAGAAATTATGCTTCAATCACAACGTCGCTTGAGAAGCTTTTGAAGAAATCTGAACGATTTGTGTGGTCTATTGAATGTGATGCTGCATTTGATACTTTGAAGGAGAAACTTGCAAGTGCACCCATCCTGGTCTACCTTGACTGGAATAAGCCATTCCATGTCCATGTTGATGCATCTGGAATTGCCTTAGGAGCTATATTAATGCAACCAGGAGAAGGAAACTTGGATCATCCTATTTATTTTGCAAGCAGAAAACTTTCTACCGTGGAGAAAAATTATACTACTATAGAACGAGAGGCTTTAGTTATGGTATATTCTCTCCAGAAATTCCGACATTATTTGCTGGGAGGTCCATTCAAGTTCTTCACAGACCACTCAGCACTGAAATATTTAGTCAATAAGCTTGTACTCGAAGGGAGGATTTGTCGGTGGTTATTGTTATTTCAGGAATTTATTTTTGAAGTGATTGTTAAGCCGGGCAGGTCAAATGTGGGGCCAGACCATTTGTCCAGGTTGGAGTCAGGAGAATCAGGGGGATCAATTGATGATTAGTTGTCAGATGCTCATTTGTTTCATATTGAAGTTGTCCTTGATTACTTAGAAGATATTGCAAATTTTCTTGCTACAGGACAATGCCCTCTTGATTATACTATGGTGCAAAAGAGGCATTTCGTGTTTAGAGCAGCAAATTACCAACTTATTGCAGGACAACTATATAAAATGGGACTAGACCAAGTTTTGCGTTGTTGTATTCTTGGTCATGAACGCGAAGGTGTGAATGTCACGCTGCAATTGCAGGAGGTCATGATGGAGGGAAATTTACTGCTCGGAAGGTTTTGCAAGTTGGCCTCTGGTGGTCGACTCTCTTTAAGGATGCGGAAGTATATGCAAAGACCTATGATGTCTGTCAACGGGTTGGCTAACCGCCACGTCGCAATGAAATGCCCTTGCATCTGGTACAAGCCCTTGCTTCTTTTGGAAAATGGGTTGTTGATTTTATTGGACCTATTCACCATCCTACTTGTCATTCACACGCTTGGTATATCATTACCGCAACAAACTAGTTAACTCGTTGGGCAGAAGTTGCTCCGGTTAAAGATTGTACTGTTGATACGTCGACTCAGTTTAATTTTGAAAACATTATTACCAGATTTGGATGTCCTAGAAGTCTTACAAGTGACTAAGGCTCCCATTTCATCAATGAAATAGTCTAGGATCTGCTACAAAATTTCATGATACAACATCATAAGAGCACTCCTTATCATTTGCAAGCCAATGGTACTGTCAAAGCTTTCAATAAAATTTTAGAAAAGGGACTTAGTAAGGTTTTCTTCGCCAGGTTTTCTCCGCTAATAGAGATGATTGGGATGAATGAGTTCCTGCTAGTTTATGGGCCTACTGAACTACCTTCAAGCGGTTGCATAAGTATACTCCTTTTGAACTGGTTTATGGCAAAGAAGTCGTTGTTCCTACTATGTTCATTGTTCCTAATATTTTTATTGCTTATGCAACTCGAATGTTTGAAGATGAGTCCATTCCTGAATGAGTGCATGAATTATTACAACTTGATGAGTCCCGATTTCTTGCTTATTTCCATCAAACTGTTGAGAAGGAGCGCCAGAAGGCTTGACATGATCGACATATTAAGAATTCCTTTTCTATAGGTGACCAAGTACTTTTTTATGATAGCAAGCAACACAAGAATCTTGGTAAGCTTAAGATGCATTGGCTTGGCCCTTTTTATGTTGCGGAAATCAAAGATTCTGGTGCTGTTCGACTTGCTCAACTAGGTGTTACACTTTTCTTTGGATGGGTGAACGACGCTCACTAGAAGCTTTGTTTTTCTGCTTCAACATCGAAATAAAGTGTACTCTCTTTGTGAGAGTAGTAGGTAAGAGCTAGGATAGTTGTGTCAATAAAGTCTTTTGTTAGTTTGGTAGTTTGTATTTTTGATCTTTTCCGCAAATGTGTTGTCTTTTCAGTTGCGATCCACCGCAACCCATTGTGTCTTGTCTTGTCAGTGTCATTAATGCTTGTCTTTTTTGTCATTACTCTGTCATGTCCAAGTTAGTTTCCATATCCATTTCCCAATTCTCGATGAGATTTCCCTTTACTGTTAGATTTCCTGTTAAATCACAACATTTCTCAGTACATGCCAGAATTTACCGCCATAACTTTCAGTAGGTTCACAATTTTTGCACGTAATGACCACACTCTTCATCCTGCCAACTATTCTATTTATGCCCGCCATTCGTTTCTATTTTCATTTTTTCCTGTCTAGCGTTCTAAGTTTTCGCTCTGGCTTTGTTATCCCCTACTTGTGAATCCTCCTTGCTTTGTCACCTCCCTGTTCATTTTGTGTTAACCTGTCATTCTGCAACGATGGTTCGTCAAGTCATAACTGTTGTCAGTTTGTATCCTATTAACTCCCGTATCCGCTGCCAGGACAACCTTTTAGGGAAATATGACAAAGCCCATCTTGTTGATAATGACCTCACGGATCCATCGTTGTTCCCTGTGCTCTAAACCGATGTTTTTATGGAGCGCAATACTTGTCCCAATGCTCGCTCTACCTTGAAATTTAAAACCAATTTCCATCTTTTGAAACATTTCACTCTTCTTCTATGCAAATTCCCTGTTTTTGGCACCATTGGCGAAGTAATGCGTTGTACAAAGTTCTTAATCAGTTGCCTCCATGCGGGTTCTCTCTAGCTGGACCGAGAGTACCCCATCCATGTAGAAGAGATTTACAGACTCATCAGACTATCCGTTTATGGTGTCAATGTTAGCTCGGCTTTTCAGAAAACTGCTAAATGCGACAAGAAGATATATGAGACCAATTTGTTCAAAAAGTATGGAACCGCCAGAAAAGGGACTGGAGTTGTTCTTGACATGATCAACAACTTTACGGTTTGAGTCGCTGCCACCATCATTGCTACTAAGTTCACGCACCATCTTACCAAAGGAGAATGCTCATTGGATGCCATATCAGTCACAGAGGCTTGTGTTCGAGGGAACCAACTGAATTGGTCTAGCTATCTCCTTATTGAATTATTTGATGTTGCACATGATGTTTATATCCGACCCACTTATTTTATTTTTGGATATCTGCGTCTTCAACTTGCTATGTATAAATAGTGTGCTTCAGAAGGCCGAGACCTCGCCATAGTTGCAGACGGTGAACCTCTTGCATATGCTTATGCACCTTGGCGTAGCACTAAAGACACTGTTAACAGGGAATTCAATGATCTTGCATTTGGCCATTGGTTTAAAAAAATGGATGTGGTGACTTGAAGTATTTCATGAGTGCCGCTACCTCTACTCAACCAATACGCTCATCAAGTTTCGTTCGACATAACTCATAGTTCCTGTTATCTTCAGTTCTTGCATGTATGTTCTACCACTTTCGCTATGCGGAAGTTGTCGTTCATCAACGAGAGCGATTTTCACAATGAAGTCATCACTTGCCCTAGAGCCTTGTCGTGGAAGCAAGATGGGAAGGACCTATATAACTTTGATGCAATGAGACCTGCCGACAATGCTCCTTCATCCTCACGCAAGCACGCTAGAGATATGCCAGAAGATATCCAACCCATGTTGAAGAAAACTAAGGAGTGTGTGAGCTCAACATATGTGACTTGGACTGAGGTAGGTTCTTTAGTTGAGAAAGCTACTCAGATACACGAAGTCACTCCTGTGTCCACTGTACCGCCCACTATCGTAGCCACCATTCCACCCGCTACCACCCTTGTTTCCACTTCATCTTGCCAAATCCGTTGCAATACTTGTGCCTCCACCATCATCGACCTTGATGCTGAACCCACCTCCACCATTCCTGCTGTCCCCATTCTTGAATGAACAAACTCTATCTCCGCATGGCGCTTCCAACGAGTCACCCTGTTCCTCGGAAGCCACCTTATTTCACTGTCTTGATTCACCCATTGTCCCAGATGAGCTGGAAGATACGGAAACCGACTCCACATTTATTTCTGCTAGTTTACCTACCAATATTATTCTTCCGCCATCCACTACTCTCTCTTCTGCTGCCACCTCATATCGTCCCTCTTCTTCCACTTCACTCATCTCTGCTGAGCAAGTTGTTGATTTCATGAAAGACCCCGTCGTCAGGTGATCACCCTTGCCATCCAACAATATGATCTCATTGCTTTTATTCCGGCTCTTCTTCACCGCATTGCACAAAATCAGAGGGGTGCTCTACGGAGAGAATCTTCACCTCAGGCTTAGTCAGAGCTGTTGGAAACCAGACGTAATTCCAACAACCTGTCACCAATATTCAACAACTATTTAATGCTGGATCTAGAAATCAGCCGCTGTTCTAGAAGTCGGCGGATACATTGACAATGGGGGAAGCTTCTCCAGGAAGCCACCGACTGAACCCATCTCCAGAAACTTCTCCAGCTTGTATATATACCTGTTAAATGATGAATGGATGCATGTTCTTGTGTTCAGTGTTTCTGAGTTGTGTTGGTGTGCTGTGCGCCTCTGATCTTTTCATGGTATCAGAGCAAGGTTGAGGGCTGAGTGTGAGAGCCCAAGTCGAGCGATCAGAGTGGGTGAGATATCGCTGTAAAGTGAGCCGTGAGCTATAGTTGTGAAGCTGTGTATTGCTGCGTGGACGAGAGCTGTGTGAGCCGTGAGCGAGGGCGACTGAGCCGTGAGTGAAGTGAGGTTGTAATGAACCTGAAGCAAACCTGAGGCACGTTGAGGTGTGGCTGAAGCAGACCTGTGGCACGTCGGGGTGTAGCAGACCGACAGCAATGTGTTTTTTTGGCCTGGTGTACGCAGAACAAACCGTGGAGTTGTTGTTGCCTGTGTAGTACCGACCAGAGTGAATCTGTTGGAACGAAGTTGAAGGTCTAGTGCTGCCTGTCTAGGCGTTGAGGTTAGCTGAGGAATGGGCGTTTTCTAATTTTATTTTATGTCATTAACATTGTTTTATTTGTGAGTAGATCAGAAATCTGCCCATAATATGGTAAAAATCTGCTGCGATTTTGCATAAGTATGGAGCCTTGGATAATGCATGCACGATTGCTTACAGTTTTTTTTTTTGGGTTGAATCTCTGGTTAGATTTGACATTGAATTATAACCGGAACATTTAGCAGCAGACCCAAGCTTGTTGTAGTAAAGCCATCAGGAATGAATGTTATTTTATTTTATTGAAGCATAAAGGGGTTCAAATGGAAAATTGATTTAAATTTTTTTTTAGTGTTGAGACTAAATTTAAAAAAAAAAGGGGGCTGTTTATTTTTAATGGAGTGATAAGGTATTTAGTATGTGTTTAATGTGGTGAAAGTCTTCTAAGATTTAGTGAAATTTGGTATATTTGAATTTAGATTTGGTGGCATTTTGGTGATTGGAGAAAGTTTTTTTTTTCATCATGGCAAATTTGTTGCTTGATAATTATATGAATGAATCCACCAAACTTGATGGAGAAAATTATGTGAATTGGAAATTCAAGCTAATGACTATTTTAGAAGGAAATAGTTTGTGGTCCATTGTGAGTGGGGATGAGCCCAAACCCACTGTTGCAGGTTCTATTCCAGATTGGGAGAGAAGGGAGACAAAAGCAAAGGTGTTGCTGCGTATGTCCGTAAAGGACAACATTATTCCTCATATCAGAGATTGCAAGACATCAAAAGAAACATGGGATACGTTGAAGGGTTTGTATGAAACAACAAATACAAACCGAATCTTGTTTTTGAAGACTAAGCTTTTATCTCTAAAAATGGAAGCAAATGAAAGTATAAGCAATTTCATATCTCGTGTCAAAGATTTAAGTGATAAGTTAGGAGATATTGGTGAAAAGGTGTCTAATACTGACTTAGTCACCATCATATTAAATGGCTTAGTGCAAGATTATCAAATTTTTGTTTCAAGTCTTGCAGCTAGAGAGAAACCCCCTTCATTTGATGAATTGACAAGAATTCTTCTACAAGAGGAAGAGAGGATGAAGAAATTTAATTTGGGCTCTAGTAGTTCAGATTTGGCATTGGTGGCCAAGGGAAAATATCCATACAGAGGCAAGCCATGGGACAAGAACAAAGGAGGCAAGTTCCAAGCAAAACAAAAAGGTATGATACAGTCTAAATTTCCAAAGAGAAATGATGAGTGTTATTATTGTGGCAAACCTGGGCATCATTCTAAAGATTGTTATAAAAGGAAATATAATGAGTCTAGGCAGAGAAACAGAAGGCATAATGGAAATTTTGTGGACAAAGATATCAATGATGGATTTAAAAATCTTAAATTGTTTGTTTCTGATGCTGCATTGTCTGTGGAAAATGATGATAAGAATGCTTGGTTCATTGATTCTGGGGCATCACTACATATGTCTTGTAATAAGGAGTGGTTTGATGAATATCATGAAAACATTGAAGGAACATATGTTTGTCTAGGAGATAACAGATCACTTAAAGTTCAAGGTTATGGAGTAATAGGTGTGAATTTGCCTAATGGACAAGATAAACAGATCCATAATGTGATGTATGTTCCTGATATCAAAAAGAATTTAATTTCTGTTTCTACTATTACTGACCAAGATTTGAAGGTGGAATTTGTTAAATCACAGTGTGTAGTGAAATACATTCAAGATAAGTACAAGGTTATTGCCACAGGAACCAGAGTTGGAGGCTTGTATAAGCTGGATGTGACCAGGAAAAGTCATCAAGCATTGGCATCTACAGCAACAGTGGATTTATGGCATCAAAGGTATGGACATCTAAATCACAAAGATTTAATGCTACTTCAAAAGAACACTATGGTTGAAGGTCTTCCTGTCTTGAAGAATGATCATATTGAATGTGAAGCATGTGTACTTGGCAAGCAACATAGGGAGGAATTTCCTATACATAAAGAAAAAAGGCAAAGGGAAATACTTGAATTAATTCATACTGATGTATGTGGACCTATGCAAACTAGATCTATTGGTGGAGCATGGTATTTTCTTATTTTTGTGGATGATAGATCTAGATATACATGGGTTTATTTCATAGGAAAGAAGAGTGATGTTTTTGAGTATTTTAAAGAATTTAAGAATATGGTAGAAAAACAAACTGGTAACTACATCAAAATTTTGAGATCTGATCAAGGGGGAGAATTCAAATCAAGAGAATTTAATCAATATTGTAAAAGCAATGGGATTCAACAACAATTTACAGTGCCACATAGACCTCAGCAAAATGGAGTTGCTGAGAGGAAAAACAGAACACTAGTTGAATGTGCACGTAGTATGCTTCAAGGTAAAAATATCTCTAATGTTTTTTGGGCTGAAGCCATTAATACTTCTGTTTATTTGAAAAATAGGAGTCCAACCAAAAGTTTAGAGCTTAAAACACCTTTTGAAGCATTTTATGGGTACAAACCAAAAGTGAGTCATTTAAGAGTTTTTGGTTGCAAGGCATATGCTCATATTCCTAAAGATGAAAGAAGAAAACTTGATGCAAAGTCAATTAAGTGCATATTTATTGGTTATTGTGATAATCAGAAGGCATACAAACTGTTTGATCCCAGTAATCATGGACTGCTTGTAAGTAGGGATGTGGTGTTTCATGAGAATGCAAATGAAGGTGATAAAATAAATAAAACTAGTATATGGCATGATATTGATGACTGTCAAATTAGACACAAGTGTTGAACAAGAACAGGGACAAGCACAGGAACAGGTACAAGCTCAAGAGCAAGGAGCATCAAACAGTCATGATACTCCAAAGAGAGCAGAGGAGACTCTACGAAGCCAAAAGAAAGATGAAAGCAGTAAAACTCCAAGAAGGTCATCACGTCAAAGTCAGGTACCTGTAAAGTATAAAGATTATGCATTAATGTCTCAAGTTATGAATGTTGTAGAACCTTCAAGCTATGATGAAGCTAAAGAATATGAAGAATGGAGAAATGCAATGAATGAAGAATATAACTCTATAATGAAGAATGACACATGGGAATTAACAGAATTGCCTAAAAACAAAGTTCCCATAGGATGCAAATGGCTTTATAAATCTAAATTTAATGCTGATGGAAGTATTGATAAACATAAAGCTAGATTGGTTGCTAAAGGATATTCACAAAAGGAAGGAATTGATTATGAAGATACTTTTGCCTCTGTAGCTAAGTTGAACACAATTAGAATCATGATTGCATTAGCTACAAAATATAATTGGAAAATGCATCAGTTAGATGTCAAATCTGCATTTTTGAATGGTGAGTTAAAAGAAGAAGTTTATTTAGTTCAGCCTGAAGGGTTTGTAAAACAGGGACAGGTGCATTTGGTTTGCAGGTTAAAGAAAGCTTTATATGGCTTGAAACAAGCACCAAGATCATGGTATGTAAAAATTGATTCTTTCTTTTATGAGAAGCAAGAATGATCCTAACTTATACATCAAGGAAGATAAAGACAAGAATGTTGCTTTAATATCTATATATGTTGATGATCTAATCATAATAGGAAATGCATGCAAGTTGATTGAAGAAATTAAAAATCAATTGTCACATGTATTTGAGATGAAGGATCTAGGTGAATTGCATTATTGTTTAGGTCTTGAAGTTTGGAGGGAGCCTGGTAAAACACTGATCACACAAAGCAAATATACAAGGGAAATCCTTAAAAGATTCAATATGATTGAATGCAAGGCAACATCTACTCCTTTAGAACAAAATGTCAAATTGTGCAGTGATGATGGAACCAAAGAGGTGAATGGAATTATGTACCGTGAACTGGTGGGAAGTCTGAATTATCTCACCACCACCAGGCCTGATATAGCATATTCTGTCAGCATACTTAGTCAGTTCATGGCTAAGCCTTGTGAAAGCCATTGGAAAGCAGCAAAGAAAGTCCTTCGATATTTGAAAGGAACACTTAATTTGGTATTATGTATACTGATGAATTTGATGTTGAATTGACAGGTTATTCTGATTCTGACTGGGCTGGAAATCCAGATGATAGGAAATGTACTACTGCATACGTGTTCAATATTGGTTCAGGACCAATATCATGGAGCAGTAAGAAACAATCAACTGTTTCATTGTCATCCACTGAAGCTGAATATAAAGCATTATGCAGTACAACCTGTGAAGCAATATGGCTTAGGAGGATACTTGAAGATGTTGGAGAAACACAACAAGCACCTACAGTAATCAGATGTGACAATCAAAGCACTATCAAATTGGCAAACAATCCTATATATCACGCAAGGATAAAACACATTGAGACACAACATCATTTTGTAAGAGAAAAATTGCAATCAAAAGAAATTGACTTATCATATTGTAATACAAATGAAAATGTGGCTGACATATTCACCAAGCCTCTTGGAAAGGCTAAATTTGAAATATGTAGAAATAAGTTGTACATTGTAGAAAATCCAAATTATGTTGTAAGCCTCGCTGAGACTTAGACCAGCAGGCATGAAAATTAAGAGTATAGTGTCTTGTTTATTGTATGTAGTTGGAATTAAGGGGGACTGTCGGAAACCAGAGGTAATTCCAACAACCTGTCACCAATATTCAACAACGATTTTATGCTGGATCTAGAAATCAGCCGCTGTTCTAGAAGTCCGCGGATACATTGACAATGGGGGGAAGCTTCTCCAGGAAGCCACCGACTGAACCCATCTCCAGAAACTTCTCCAGCTTGTATATATACCTGTTAAATGATGAATGGACGCATGTTCTTGTGTTCAGTGTTTCTGAGTTGTGTTGGTGTGCTGTGGGCTTCTGATCTTTTCAAGAGCTGTGGTCAACCACTGCAATTGCGACTTCCGCCAACAGATACAGTTTCAATCGACACCCTCAGGACATGGTCTTCGCCACATTTGTTCTAGTTCATTCATGCATATGTCTCTTAGGTGGAGAACCGTTTAGTTCAAACAGAGACTCAGTGCACAGGTCTCCAAGGTTACCTGTGACGAGCAACAACGTCATCTCAACATCACCGCCGCCGTACAAATACAGTTGCGTCTTGAGAAAGATGGATTAGAGGCTCGGGTGAGTGATGTTCATTCTAAACTACAACCATTGTGGCCTACTCTTGCTCCATATGCCGAAGAACAACCTGAAAATCTCGCCGTCTATTCCCATGCCGAATGTTGCACTTTTGTTGAAGTGACGTGTAAGCAAATTGTTGCCAAGAAATTAAGGTCCAAGACACTATTACTATGCAACAGTTTTCATCAGATCCTTCGGCACTCTATCGAGATTAGATCTTTGACAAGATTCAGACAACCACCTCTATCTGCGCCACCTTACCCCAATTTATGCAGGAGTCTCAACAAATGTTAAATCAAATTTCCGATGGCAGTGGCATTCTTGCGAAGAAGAATGCAACGATCGATCCCTTGCAAGTTGCACCACGACGTTCAACACTTGCTACAGGAAACGATGTAATAAATGCTCAGATCAATCAGTTGAAAGATGTGGCACAAGCAACTAAACACGTTCTTTGCAACCTCCGCTTGAAGGCACAGAGACATTTTATCACATTGAGCACGCTGCCCACGAATTGCTGAAATCAAGTGCATAGTTTCTTGTGCAATTGCAACATCATCTTGTATTCTCTTGTTGGACAGAAAAACAAATTGCTCCAACGTAATGTGAGGAGATAAAATCCTTTTGATTCTGTTTACAAGGTGTTTAGATATCATTTTATATAAAATATTACATAAAGCTATTGGTCTATATTCATCAAAAGAACGAGGATTAGTTTTTTTTTGGGAATTAGTGTAAGAAAAGTTGTGTTTATAGCACTTGGAATATGCCCTTAACTTTTTATTGTTTCTCCATATTGACTAACTCCGGACCCATCAATAGGTCAACAAGCCATCCATCTGGACTTGGACTCTTGTCCTCCATCTGGCCCTGCATTCTTGTCCTTAGCCATTTCCTTAAGAGTCTGCAACAGTTCCTCCTTTGTGATAGGCTCGTCCAACCTTTCGACATCCTCATCGCTGGCCATCTAGGGGAACAAATTTACGAACCCTAATTTTTTCTCCCATGAAATCACCGCTGACTATCGAGGGGAACAAATTTACGAACCCTAATTTTTTCCTCCCATGAAATCAGCTTCGGTGACTTTAAATTGGTTTCTGAAATGTTTGAATGCAGCGTTTTTTATTTCCTCGA
Source organism: Pinus tabuliformis (assembly GCA_031772625.1). Classification (NCBI taxonomy): domain Eukaryota; kingdom Viridiplantae; phylum Streptophyta; class Pinopsida; order Pinales; family Pinaceae; genus Pinus; species Pinus tabuliformis. The sequence continues at coordinate 1,495,804,796 of CM062817.1, read as the reverse complement.
CAGAAGTGAAGGTAGACCCATCTTCGGCATTTATTGCCCATATAGTGTTTTGATGTTTCCTCTTTGTACCAGCCTAGTGGAATCTCTTATGAGTAGTTTGTCTTCATCATAAAGGTTAAAATTGATTTCTGTTGTTAGTGCAACTATTATAACTTTTCTCCGTTGTACCATGGTTAAGAGTGAAGGAGGGCTAAGAGTCAAATCCTTCCCTCGTAATCCAAACGGGTTACAATTTTATTCTGAAAATAATATAAATTTGAGAAAATTTGGTATAAATTTTTGAAATTTCAGTTTATAGCGTTAAAGCTCTAATGTTTTGGGTGCCCCAGGGGTTTTTTGATAGTGCTATATCTATTTCCACTATAAAACTTAAAACACTCGCAATTATTTTTTTTGAATTTTTTTATCACTCAATTCTAATGCAAAATTCCAAAAATTTGCAACTGCAATCCATATGAAATTGTGGCTTCAATAGACAATGCCATTCCTTCATATTTCTTTCTTGGAAATATTGTTTTAGGAAGTTTATTGTTTTACAATTTTTTTCTAATGAATGGTTTTATATACAAGTTGTTTTTCAGGGTGTTGAATATATACAATGAAAAACCAATGTAAATAACACAGATCAAGATTTCACCTCAATTTTTTCTGCCCAATTCCGTCACCAAAAATTCCAAAAAATCACGCTATAAGACAACTCCTTTTATATATATTTATTGTATATGGATTTGTTACTCTCGAAATAATGTTTTAAAAAATACTTATATAAACAAATAAAAATTTGAGATAAATGTATTAAACGAAATTAAAATTTTCACCCAATTCCATTGAATTCCAAAAATTTGCAACCGCAATCTATATAAAATTATGGTTTCAATTGACAACGCCAATCTTTCATATTTCTTTCTTGGAAATGTTGTTTTAGGAACTTTATTGTTTTTCAGTTTTTCCTAATGAATGATTATTTATATATATATATATATATATATATTTATTTATTTAATATGGATTTGTTACTATTGAAATAATGTTTTTAAAACGGATTATATAAACAAATAAAAGGTGTGTTTTTCCGTTTTTATATATATATTTTTATTGTATATGGATTTGTTACTATTGAAATAATGTTTTAAAAAACTGATTATATAAACAAATAAAAGGTTTTTAAAAAATGATTATATAAACAAATAAAAGGTTGAGCTAAATGTATGAAGCGAAATTAAAATGTATTTTAAAAATTAATTTCAACTTATTCAGTTTGGTTTGAAAAATGATTATATAAACAAATAAAAGGTCTCCCTAAATGTATGAAGCAAAATTAAAATGTATTTTAAAAATTAATTTAAACTTATCGAGTTTGGGATCTAGTCTTGGTTACTTCACAAATCAAATAAAATGCATTTTAAAAATTAATTTGAACTTATTCCGTTGATCAATTGGTGTCTGGGATTGAGTCTTGGTTAGGTTGAGAATGGTAGTCATGGTTGGGAATTTAAACTTTACAATGGGATTTCAGGGAATTAAAGTCAGGAATAAATATCTCACTCTCATCGGTAATTAAATCGTATTTTAGAAATTAATTTAAACTTATCTAGTGGATCAATGGGTTGAGAATGTTTATTGGGGAATTAAACATTAACACTGGGTGATTAAAATGTATTTTAGAAATTAATTTAAACTTATCAAGTGAATCACTTGGTTCAAATTTTATGGGTTGAGAATGTTTAATGGCGAATTAGTTTTAAACTGTATTTTAGAATTACTTTAGATTTATCTAATGGCCCAATTATATGTTAATTATGATTTAATAAATATAATATTATTTATAAATGATAATAATGATAATTATTATTATTATAAAATGATTTTTTTAATCACAATATGTTCTTTGTACATAAAATTTTGATAAACATTATCTAAAATTTTGAATGAACCTTTACTATTCTATCATATTTTATCATATGCTTTTGTTACATAAATTCTAATGAACATTATTTGGAGTTTTAGATTAATCTTTATGGTTTTATATCTTTGTTATTTTGTATTAAAATTTTGAATAAACCTTCACTATCATGTTATATGTTTTTATTACATAAAATTTTAATGAACATTATTTGGAGTTTTAGATTAATCTTTATAGTTTTATATCTTTGTTAATTTTGACATTTATAATTGTATATATGCTTTTTAATAATTATTCCCATATAATGTGGAAATAGACAATATTATATATATATATATATATATATAATTAATATCATAATTTTTCATAATATTATATAATTATAATTTTAAATAATCTATAAAATTCATAATCATAATGTGGAAATAGACAATTATATATATATATATATATATATATATATATATAATTATTATCATAATTTTTCATAATATTATATAATTATAATTTTAAATAATCTATAAAATTCATAATCATGTTCATACCTTTTTATTAATATTATCTTTGTTAATTTGCATCAAAATTTTGAATGACCCTTTACTATCATAGCATATGCTCTTATTACATAAAATTCTAATGAACATTATTTGGAGTTTTAGATTAATCTTTATGGTTTTATATCTTTGTTAATTTTCACATTTATATTTGTATATATACTTTTAATAATTATAATGTGGGATTATGCTCTTATTACATAAAATTCTAATGAACATTATTTGGAGTTTTAGATTAATCTTTATGGTTTTATATCTTTGTTAATTTTGACATTTATATTTGTATATATACTTTTAATAATTATAATGTGGGATTAGAAAATTTTAAAAAATGTATAATTATTATCATAATTTTTCATAATATTATATAATTATAATTTTAAATAATCTATAAAATTCATAATCATGTTCATACATTTTTATCAATGGATAATCATGTGTATACCCTTTTATTAATATTTTGCAATGAGATAAATTATCATGTTCATACCTTTTTATTAATATTGCTCCCATTAAGAAAGAGGTTGAAGACATTGAAGGAAAGGTAAATAGTTCACATGGTGGAGAACCCTCTACATGGTTGAAGGTATTGATTACTTACACAATTTCATAGTAAATCTTTACTTCTAGTTTTTTTTTTAATCTTCAGAAGTTGAACTACAATTATTAATGGATAATGGATAATATTATATAGGTAAATTTGGGTTGACAATATTTTCTTCAACTTGATATCACATATCATATCAAACCAGAAGTTCATAGAAATCTAACAATTCATACATATAAAGTGAAATCTCAATCCCGTTTCTAATTCTCAAACATTAATGTATTTATTTATGAGTGATACCAGAAATCAATCTAATTCTCAAGTACTAGTGTGTTGTATGGAATGTTATTTCATAAAATTTATGAATGATAACGAAAATAAATATGAGTTGTGCTACGGAATTAGGCAACCTTCAGTAGATAATGTATTGTTTTTAAATTTGACTATATCTCATTAAAGACATTAGCAGTGTTATTGTAACCTTCATAGTAGCATGTGGTCCTCCTTTAACTCTTTTGATTGTCCTTTTTCTCTCTAACCTTTATAAAAAGCATATTACTTCTTCATTTTATTTTTAATCATGATCCTCTAAGTCAAGAATCCTAACTCATCTCCATTGTCTTGCAATGTCCTGCTTTAAAACAAGAACCATGACAACTTTGCTCAAGATCATTAAAATCAAACCAATTATACGGAATATGAAAAGCCTTGAACACCAAAGATTTGCTCAAGACATGAAAATCATACGATAAACCGCATCACCCATCCCAGTTCTCTTAATAGGTATGCCAATGCTTTGTTGTTTGGGGTCTTGGATTTTGCCTGTAGCATTTAAGGATGGGTATTTTGGCCCAACTTATTTTGCAATACTTTGTCTTTTATTAAATTACACTGATTTGCATCTTTGCTCCATTTTGAGTTTTTTTTGTGTAGACCCCTGGGGTCATGCTGTCAATGTGTAACTTTAGGGAGAGTTGGATTCATTATGGCCACTTCATGGATCTGGATTTTTTATATGCAATTATGTGCAAAAATTGCACCCATGTAAACAATGTTCATATTAATGAAAATTGTTGTTTATTTCATTCTTAACAAAAAGGTATGCCAATGTGGTCCATAGCGTGCCTTTTACTGCTACAACTCTAGGCAGGTGGTGCTACAACCCTAGGTAGGTGGCAACGAAGAAGAAATAAAAGAAATGAAAATTAAGAATTTGTTTTCTTAAAAATAAGAAGGAGTTTCAAACAATTCATGTCAAAGATCTTGTGAAGCTTTGCAAACATTTAAAATTTAGGGCAAAAAAATCTTATTAAAGGTTCAAATTAAACTATTTTTTACCTTTTTTCCGTTGGTCGAGGTTTACGGCTAAAATTCCTAGTCGTTCAAGACCAGGTCGCAGTAGGTCAGGGCATGTGGTTTTGGAGGCAGACACTGAGAATTTTGTTAGAGTTATCTTGTTTCTCATTTTGTCTATTTTAGTGGCCGATCATGATGAGGATGAGCTACAAATGGCGTTGTGGATGAACTTGCATCAACAAGCTCCCCTACACGCTGAAAAATTGTTGTTTCAATTGCTTATGGGAATTTCATGTCGAAACTATCACCTCCTAAATTTGGCATTGTTTTTATCAGGGCTGCAATTTCGCCCAGATGGGCATTTCTAGTTGGAATGTGGTTGCTTGTTAATATCGCCCACAATGTAGTTCATGGGTGAGATAGTTATGGTAAATAACACAATCTCTATGTCAACGACTAGTGAATGTTGTTGGGCATTGGGAATGGAATAAGAATTATGAATGGTGTCGTTTAATTTTTAGATGTTTTGGAGATTTTCGCTGGAATCGAAATAATTTTTTTGGTTAAATTTTCATTTTTTAGTGGTTTTTTGACTGCATATATGAATTCAACACTCTGGAAAACTTCTGGGGCGTTTGGATTGTGGAGAGTTCACAACTCAAGCTTATGATTCTAGCAAATATCTGCTAAATTCTGAGCAACTTGAAAATATGTCGTAAAACCCTGCATTATGAACAAAGGGATAAGAGAATATAATATCTAAGCCTTTTATTGCACTGAGAGGCTCTTCAATGCAATATGTTTGAGATGTTGTAATGTTTAAGATTTTGACTTAGTTAAATAAAATAAAATAAAAAAACATAAAATTCTCCAACCCATGGTTTTTTCCTATGGTATTATTTTCTAATGTGGCCTATTTAAAAGCTTATAATTAAAACAACTTATATCCATTAAATCTGGATCTACCAAGCATTGAGAGAGATCAAATCTCTTTTCACTCTATAAGAGGTGAAAACCTCAAGAGAGAGATTTGATCCCTCTCGACGCTTGGTAGATCTAGAGTTAAGATGGGTCTAGGATGCTTTTTACTAATGTGATACGTCAGTGTCATCAAGTTGTATGATAAATTCATAATCATTAAGTAAATTTGAAACATAATTTTAGATTTAAAAATGAAATATTAAAAAAATGGTTATACTGAAAAACATGTATTTTTATTTTTAAAGTAAATATTATTTATTGTGCTCGTTAAAAATGAGCCTTGATCCATTTTAACTCTAGATCTACCAATCGTTGAGAGGGATCAAATCTATTTTCACTCTAAAATAAGTTTGCTTCTCAAGAGATTTGATCCCTCTCGGCATTTGGTAGATCTAAAGTTAAGATGGATTTATGATGGTTTAATTATTAATTATATAATTAATTATAATTTAAATATATTTTCACGAATCCGGTGACTAGTGGAGAGAAGAGGGGGCTAGAGGGCATATGCCACCACCGCACCTAACCAATAGGTAGGGAGACATGACAACATGCCCCTGCAAATGTCAAGGATGGATTCAAGCATGGGAAGAGGAGGATCTTGAAGTTGAGCATGGAAGAATTAATGTAGGTAGGGGAGCTCGTAACCAACTATGTGGTGGAATCAAAGCACAATAAAGACCTGGATTAGAAAAACATAAGGGAATTGTTGAGAAAAGAGGTGGATAAAAATGGTGATTTTCATAGAGAGTAGAGGCATCCATTTCCAATGAACCAGGCATGAAGGAGGTATGTAGTCAGTGGTTGGTGGGGGGATGAAAAGTTGTTTCTTCAAACTCACAACGAATGTGTGAATGAGGTTGGTAACCTTAGGGCTCAATAAGAATGTGAAACACATGACCATGGAAGGCAAGGTGATGGGAGACACAAGGAGTTGAGGAAATATTTTTCATCTCTAGGTAATTTCCATTTTGATGCTTAGAATTTTTCTACTTTGTCTGCTTGTGTTTCACTCTTGACCCATTTCTTTCGAGGAATACTCTTCTTCTATATCATATCTTTGGGGAGAGTTGGTAATTATATCTTTATTGTTTACCTTCTATCATATTGGAAGAGAAGCAAAGTGCTATGTCTGGTGAGAATTTGGGTTGATTTTCATGTGGTAGGAAGCTTACGTTCTATAATTGTGTGCTATTATTCATGCTTTGTGGTGCATTGGGTCTTTATTTTCTCTAGGCACTGATGCAATGCTTCTAGTGTGATCATGTTTTTCAGGGGATGGTGAAACTCTGGTATGAGCACTGGCTCGATGAAAGGGGTAATTCACTGAGGGGGATGACCTTGGACCCCCACCAAGATAGTTCCATTGCGCAGTGTGCATGGGTTGTTTGGTATTTGTGTTTGTGTCTTGTTGAAAGTACGAAGGATGAGAGGTGCCTCTATTTTACTATTATTGGACAAAGTCTAAGGGAAGATTGGGGTGGTAGGTGTTTGAGTACATTTGGGAGAAATTGGGTTTGGGAATTTGGCAGAGTTTGGAGCATGTGACAAAAGCAAGCTAGGGTGGGTCTCTCTGGGCAATGTGCCTTACTAGTGAGAGGTGTGAACAATTGTTGGACAGGACTGGGCCAATAGAAATCACGCTGGACTAGGTGGAGAGAGGATGCTCCGGTTTAGAACATATTACATTGTTTGGCTTTGGTTGTTCAAACTATCTTCATCATGTTGAGGGAGAGTGTTATGAATAAAATATATATAAAAATAACTCAAATAATGTAAATGAAAATAATAATGATTAATGTTTAATTAACTAATAGTTAGTAATGAATAGTCACGTCTCCAAGGACATGACTGTTGTGAAGAGGTACCTACCTAGGTATATAAGCAGGTTCTCACCCTCATTGTAATCATCTCACCAATTCTATATACAATATTTAATATACATTACTTATCTTACAATGGATGTCTTTTTCTTCGAAGTCTTTTGAAGCTTAGTCTGTTGTGTATACGAACTTTGTTTGTTACATTGGTATCAGAGCCATGTTGGCTGATCACCAGGCCTTTGGCCATCAACCTTCTTGTCGTGTAATTGAAGCGTTTTGCCCAAAGTTTGGAGATTTTCCATATCGCCATTTAGGTCTTTGGCCCAAAAAAAATATAATTAAAAAAAAAGCCATTGGCCATTGACATTTCAATGGTTCTCGTAAAAAAAATAGTACGATCTAAATTTTGAAGGACAACATTCATACATATAAAAATGTTCTACATTATCGATAAAAGGTGTATGATAAAGTCAAGAGAGAATCTTTTCAAATATCTTTAAAACCATATGTAAGATAAGGAAGAGAAGACAAGATTATTTTGATTCTTCATTAAGTGGTTTACAAATTCATGGTTTTAGCAACCCATGGTAATTGCCCATGGTATTTTCAAGGTAAAGGAAAAAAAAAACGATTACAAAATCTCTTTATGTGAATGGTAAGTTTTATTTTTTATGTGGAGAAAATTAACCAAGTCAAAGGCACATAGGTGAACATATATTTTATATTATACCCCAAAGAGGTGAATAGCCATGTTTCACTAGGGTTGTAACTTTTCAAAGATAAAAGAAAATGAAAGAAAAGAAAAAGATAAATTATATTTTATTATTTTAAAGCCATATCAAGAAGAAGTGTATCAAATTACTTATTAAATCAAAGGTTTCTTTTAGTGGTAAGGAGGTATACTGGAAAAGAGAAAGGGTGATATATATATATATATATATATATATATATGTGTGTGTGGTTATGTCAAAGTTTAAGGAAATTGAATAATTAAACTCTAAAATTCAATTCAAAAGTTTGCAGGAAATGAATCACTAAAGAAGAAAAAATGGAACCTAATTAAAAAATAATAAAGGAAGAAAATATGAGTTCCACACAACAATCACTATTTTAGACTAAATGTAATGTCCATTTTGTTTAAATGAATTTAGATATACCTATATTAAAAAAATGCAATTTAAGATGTCTAAGGTGTGGAAGATTATTTAGTACAAAAGAAAATCAAGACAATGAACAAATGCAAATAAAATGATTAAAGGAAGAAATGGTAAAACTTCAACAAAAGAACGAAGCATTAGAGAAGAACTATAAACATCTCGAAAATTGGTTTCATGAAAAATCAACAAAAAGTAATGGAGAGTTTTTGCACCTAAGAGACCATAATAAAAAATTGTTTGAAAAGATAAAAAATTCCAAGATTAAAAAGCAAAAATTAAAGCAAGAGAATGAAAGTTCTAAGGAGAAATTCAACGAGAATTTGTCAAAGAAAGCAGGAAATTTGCGTTTAAAAATTCTAAATCAAAAGTTATTAGAACGAATAAAAAATAAAGAGAAGGATACTAAGGACAAAGTCGACGATTCTAAAAATGACGAACTTTCACGTTTAAGGAATCATAACCAAGCCATATTTACACAAATTAAGGAGCTTAAAAGTGATAAGAAGTCACTAAATGAAAAGTTAGAACAACTTCAAAAAGAAGTATTGAAGTCTCCAGTCGTTTTGGTCCAAGTTAAAGATAAAGGAATAAATATAGATCTAGTTAATATTACAACTCAAGAGGATGAGAAACCAAAATAAGTTTAAACATATTTAGAAGTTGCAACCCAAACGATGGACATTTCAAATGATAACGTCAACTCAATAACAACAACACCTGAAGGAAATCAGGGAACTGCCACTAACATGATAAGGGAAAGTCTAACCAAAATAACTCCTTATCAACATCCAAATCACAAGAGCATACTTTCCAATCAATCTACGTACTAGTATCACTCAGAACGAAAACAACAAATTTATGTTCCAAAGAATATTGAAGTTTGCAGAATTCAACCTGATGATAACAATTCATTGCAATTTTCGAGTGACCGGAACATTTCACAGAGGATTAATCTATGATGGTCAGATCCATTTTCGATTTGAAAATTTTATTTATCGCTCCAAGAATCATATCATCTTGTAACAATGAAGATGACAGTTCTGCAGTGTGCTGAAAAAGAGATCAAGACTTTTCATCAATAAGCTTTTAGGACAAAGATTTTTTAAGAGGAACACAATGTTATTAATAAAATATATCTAAAAATAACACAAATAATGTAAATGGAAATAATAATGATTAATGTTTAATTAACGAATAGTTAGTAATGAAGAGTCATGTCTCTAAGGACATGATCATTGTGAAGAGGTACTTGCCTAGGTATATAAGCAAATCCTCACCTTCATTGTAATCATCTCACCAATTCTATATACAATATTTAATATACATTACTTATCTTACAATGGATGTCTTTGTCTTCGAAGTCTTTTGAAGTTTACTGCTGTGTATACGAACTTTGTTCGTTACAGAGAGAGGCAGGGCAAGGAGAGGATCTTCATATTATGAGGACATAACTTAGAAAAGGAGCTTGAGATTTTAGAACATAGTGGTAGGATTTTCAACAAGGTATAGGGAATATATCCCTATGCAAGTGCAACGAGCATTGACCAAGTCTGAAGGGGAAGCTTCCTCTCAAATAACTTCCCTTTCAGACTTTGAGGTGGTGATAGTGTGGACAAATTGGATTCTGGATATGGGGAACAAACATGGTGGATCCAATTAGTATTTGCATGTAGTAAACTATATTGGCAGACAAAATTCTTCTTGGGAAACACGTTAATGGATAATTAGGAGTTTAGAAGGGATCTTCTGCAAACCTTGGATCATATGCATGGACACATGAAGCATTATGACTGCAGGTTGGAGAAGATAAATTGCAAGCTAACAAGGGTCGAGCAACACCTTAGTATACCTCCAATAATTGTCAGAACCCCAGTTGACCTAGTGGACCCTATTCTAGTAGGGGCTCAGACTTGGAACCGCTCCAATGATCGTTATGGTAGAACAAGTTTATGGTTTTCTTTTTGTAGCAAGCTATATATATGGCTAGTTAGAGCAATGTCCTAGCATAGGTTTGTATGGTGTTGGTCATTTTAATTTCTAGCTATCTTTGTTGTCCCTTCGAATGGTACAATTTACTTTACAAAAAAATATATATAAATATAAATACAATTTTTTTTTTTTTTAGTTTTTTTTTTTTTTTTAGTTTTATGTAATTTGATCGAGTTAAAATGATATATATATATATATATATATATATATATATATATATTCAACTAGTCAAAATGTTAATCATTACAACATCTCTACCATAATGGGTTGGAATAAATTAATCCTGTTTTTTTTTCTATATTAAGACTAACCTACGTACCCACGGGAGATTTGAACCGGTGACCTATCGCAAGGAGTGCCTTAACAGCGCACCTATTCACCGTCAATCCAAACCCCCGTGGGCTAATAAATTAATCATGTTAAGTCAATAGGTGTGTTTATTTTGGAATACAGATTTCATAAGGCTTCCAAAATTTAATTTAATTATCGGTAATCATTAGGTGAATGATATAGATTTAAACTCAACAAAATATTTTAAAATATTCTTAATAATAGTAAAAAATCAAAGGTTAAGATTTATCTTATAAGTAGTAATGCTCTTTTTACCTTTTTAATTAAATTGATTAATTAAAAAAATGACATATAAGCAAGTGCCATATGAAGTGAGTTATGCTTTTTTAGGCATGTGGCAGTGATAAGTCATAGTATTGCAACAAAACCTATTTATTGGTTAAGAATATATGTGGTTAAGAATCTTGTTGCATGTTTTTTTAAATGCATATATATGTGATATATATTTGAGTGGTCTACTAGTGCAGCTATATAAATTAAAGAAACAGGGTTTCCATAATTTTAATTTAATTATTAATAAGTATTGGGTGGATGATAGGGATTTTATCTCCATTGAAAACAATTTCATAGTAATATACACAAATAAATGGTTAAAATTTATCTTCAAAGTAGTAATGTCATTTTTGTCCTTTTAATTAAATTGATTAATTAAAAAAATGTCATATAAACAAGTGTCATATGAAGTGAGTTTATGGTTTTTTGGACATGTGGTATTGATAAACCATGGCGTTGGCCCATACTATTTTAACAAAACTCATCTACAAATTAATAATCTCCACAGTAAATTTTGGTAAATCTTCATGTTAAAAATATTGTTCCATGTTTCTAAAATTATATGTGTTTAACTTTTAGATTAATTATGTTTATAATTAATAATAATAATTTAAAATAAAGTTATAATTTAGTTAGTTTATGATCTTTTTAATGTTATCAACTTGATATATCGGAAGTGAAGTAATCAGGAAGATATGGAGTGCATCGCTAAGGTTTCTATGCTATGCTCCTCCAAGCACACTGCGGTTGTCGCGCAGGGGGGCCCTCCACACCAGAGTTATGCTTCTTAACACGATTTTCCTAACCCTATTCAATCATGCAAGGTCTATGGATGGCGTGGGCCATTTTTTACGATCTTCAAGCAGGGTTTCCAACGTTCAATCTCAATGAATGGCAGATTTAGATGGTTCAGTACTTGGAATGAGCTCTACTTTGCAGTTTCAAGATGGTTAGAGTTTTTCTTCAACTGTGCGTCTAGGGAGCCCACAGGTCGCGTTACTGAAGATTTATTTTGGGCACTGTGTGTTGGCATTATGATGCATGTGTTGTCCTTGATGGAAACTCAGTTGTAGCAGAACAAGTATATGGTAACTCTGTTACACAGTAATTTGTCACTGTCTCCCTGTCAGTCACCGAGACAGTGACAAATTACTGTGTAACACTTATAGTGCTCAGATTGCTGCTACTATAGGTATTTGGTGTGCTAGGTGTGGAAGTGATTGATAGCTTAGGGAAGGTTGTTTTGTGTTGCTTGTGTGAGAGAGAGTTTCTTGTCTTGGGAGAACCATTTCCAAAGGTGAATGCTTGAGACGCTTGCTGACTGGCCCCTCTTGAGAAGGATACCGACGTCAGAACATTTGGTTGTACTCTTCTCTATCTTGATTAATAATAGATGACTGCTACTATTGTTCCATTCTCATTTGTACATGCAATGGTTAAATGTGAATTACATCTTTTCTGACTGATGTATGGTTGCTTTTACTAGATTTCATGCTTGTGTTTGTTTCCTCTTCGTGTGTGCAGGTATCTATTCGCGGAGATCGCAGAGGATTGTGACCAGCCAAAGCGAAGGAGCAAACCCAACATCTCTTCGTCAAACGACAGCGCTGGAATCCAAGTAGGTGCTCTTTACCTCTTGTTTAATTGTAATTAGGAACATGCATAGCAGCATTGTTTGATTGTTGCTAGACCCTTGCTGGGCTAGTAGGGATCGCCTCTATCCGTAGAGGGGATTTACCTCTCCAACAATAAGCTCTATACAATCCAAGCTATTCCAAACTAGCTGCTCATGGTAATGGTGGAAGATTGCTGCTACTATAGGTATTTGGTGTGCTAGGTGTGGAAGTGATTGATAGCTTAGGGAAGGTTGTTTTGTGTTGCTTGTGTGAGAGAGAGTTTCTTGTCTTGGGAGAACCATTTCCAAAGGTGAATGCTTGAGACGCTTGCTGACTGGCCCCTTCTGAGAAGGATACCGACGTCAGAACATTTGGTTGTACTCTTCTCTGTCTTGATTAATAATAGATGACTGCTATTATCGTTCCATTCTCATTTGTACATGCAATGGTTAAATGTGAATTACATCTTTTCTGACTGATGTATGGTTGCTTTTACTAGATTTCACGCTTGTGTTTGTTTCCTCTTCGTGTGTGCAGGTATCTATTCGCGGAGATCGCGGAGGATCGTGACCAGCCAAAGCGAAGGAGCGAAGGCAACATTTCTTCGTCAAACGACAGCGCTGGAATCCAAGTAGGTGCTCTTTACCTCTTGTTTAATTGTAATTAGGAACATGCATAGCAGCATTGTTTGATTGTTGCTAGACCCTTGCTGGGCTAGTAGGGATCGCCTCTATCCGTAGAGGGGATTTACCTCTCCAACAATTTGGCGACTCCACTGGGGATTTACCTCTCCAATAGTTCTTTTACTGTGTCAACCTCATTAAAAAAATGAAACAACTCCCTTTTCAGATCGAGTTTTTGATTAAGATCTCGTAAAATCCCAGTCGAGTCTTTCCAAGATCTCGAAAGTGAACCTTCATTCCATCCACTTTGTTGAATGCAATGAAGCTTGGGGGGCATGTACCTCGATTTGCATTATTATGCTGGGGGCATGCGAACTTATAACAAGCATAGTTTTTCGTTTCAAGCTTGTGTAAACATGAAACCGAATCCAAGCAAAGTTCTCCACGGTTCAAGCTTGTGTAAAAATGAACCCATACCTGATTTACATCTCGTGATTGCCATTTTTATCCGCTGAATTCTGCTAGATGAGCCTTGGTTGTTTCATTCCATTGCTACCATCTCTTAGGCCGATCATATGCTTTCACTTGGTTGTTTATCCTTTCCTGAGGAACCGCAGCGATGAGTGGTTTTATTAGCCAGCCTCTTAACCATTACATGTTTTGAGCAGTTCCACCATTGCCGGAACCAGTTGCTACCCTTTATACCACTCGTTCCTCTAGGACGAGTCGCCTTTAAGCTCTTTTCTGACTCGTAAAATATGAAAAGATTGCCGAGTATTTTTCCCTTTTTAACTCGTTAAATAGAATAAAATGGAGGTCTGCTTTCAGCTCTTTTCCGACCGTTTAAAGACGAAAAGATAGCCGAGTCCCCCTCTCAACTCGTTAAAAAGAACGAGAGGCGGTCGCTTTTAAAGCTCTTTTTTCGACCGTTTAGCTTAAAAAGATTGCCGGGTGTTTGTCGTTTCGCACTCGTTGTTGGTTCCAAAACGACGTACTTCTGACCGTTTTTTTACTTTTTCGGGTCAAAGTCACTACTTACGAAAAGTACTCCTCGATCATACTGGTCGGGCGGTTCTTTCGAGTATCATTTTATACTTTTTCGGGCTCGAGAGACACAACTCTACGAAAAAGGACCCCCCCTGGAGTCTCCTTTTCTGCTGTCTTTTCAGACTCTCTAAACAAGAAAAGACGCCGAGTTTTTCCTTTGTCAGGCTCGTTAAACACTTGATGACATCGGACATTGTCAAAATGACACTCTTCAAGCATATGCTATCCCCGTCAAGCTTGTCATCCAAAAATAACCGGGGTACCTGCCAGAAATGGTAGGGAAAATGGAACTGTAATCATAGTCGTGTCGGCAGTATGTCACTCTTGAACATGGCACTCTTCTGCTTCGTGTCTGGGTGGGCCCATCTCATCTTGTTTTTTCACTGGCCTCCATGGGTTTGGGTTATCCTATTTGACCTCTCATCTGCTCATTGCCATCATCACTACACCCTCTGCTCATTTGATGTCAAATACTGCCAAACCCGCTACAGTGCCGCCGATGTGTTCAAGAGAAGTTGACCTCTGCAATAGTACAAACCTCATCTGCTGTCTCACACAAATTATTTTGACCTCTGTCTCGTGTCGATGATGTGGGAATCATTATGGCCCACCTTCGATCAAGGTCACTTCCTGTCGACTTCAGCTCATTATCCAGGAAGGTGACTTAGAGACTCCCTTCAGGTGCCTTAGAGCCTGCATGCCCTAATGGCAGGTTCTTCGTGTTCGACGCGAGGTTTACATCATTGGCCTCCGATCGAATGATTCCGTGGATGTTCGACACCAGCTCATTGATTCACATGCCGCGGATTGTACCTACAGTACCTTGAGGGCCATTGTCATTATTGGTGGTTCCTCTCGCGTCTGTTAACAGTTTTCATCATTGACTGGTAATCAGACGATGTTCATGTGTGTTTGACTTCAACTCATATATTCACGTGCTTGAACTTGTACTTTGTTCGGGTCGGGACGGAGCGCAAGACCCTGGATCCCTGTCTGTTATGGTCCAGGTTGCGATTTTGTTGATGATCATTACATGACTCATTGATGGATGGCTGCGCCCATACCTGAGTCTTCATGGATGGCTGCGACCATACCTTATCATTATTCTGGTCTCTTTAGCTGGGTGGCTGCGTCCATTCCACAGACCTTTTCGCATGTCTTTTGGATGGTTGCGCCCATGCCTAGACTGCATGTATTTGATTATCAGAGATATTCGGTCCTTCCTGGTGGTGTTCCAGTTCGACAAAGTGTTGTAAAGCATTTCACCCCTCCCACTCTCTCGGTCTTCATGCTTTAGGGGGCATCTGTTACACAGTAATTTGTCACTGTCTCCCTGTCAGTCACCCTACTGTGTCAAGAATTCACAATAATCAAGTTCATGCCTTCTGAATTGGCCCAAAACCCACTTTTCCAAAGTTTTCCTCATCAGCGCGCCTGTTTCTAAAATATCTGCGCTGACCGGCGGCTCTTAGTGTATTCAGTGCGCTGCCAGCGCGGAAGCACATCACTTTTCTACGCTGGTCGCATTTTATGAGCTAGCGCACCTCTCCTTTGTATTGGGTCGCGCTGACATGACTTTCCCAGTTATTGAGGCGCGACGTCAGCGCGTCAGTCGCCTTATAATCCGCGCTGATCCTGTTTGGGCGAATTTGTTCCAACAACCAGCCTTCCAGATGACTCTAGGCTTGGTTGTTGGCTTTGTGAGTATCGACTCCCTTCTATGGCATGTCTGTTCGACCCTTTGCAACCACTTCCCTCAAGGATAAGCTCATCCTTCCACCCTTTTAGGAGGCTCCTTCTCCTATATAAACTTCCACCATTACCATGAGCAGCTAGTTGGGAATAGCTTGGATTGTATAGAGCTTATAGTGCTCAGATTGCTGCTACTATAGGTATTTGGTGTGCTAGGTGTGGAAGTGATTGATAGCTTAGGGAAGGTTGTTTTGTGTTGCTTGTGTGAGAGAGAGTTTCTTGTCTTGGGAGAACCATTTTCAAAGGTGAATGCTTGAGACGCTTGCTGACTGGCCCCTTCTGAGAAGGATATCGACGTCAGAACATTTGGTTGTACTCTTCTCTGTCTTGATTAATAATAGATGACTGCTATTATCGTTCCATTCTCATTTGTACATGCAATGGTTAAATGTGAATTACATCTTTTCTGACTGATGTATGGTTGCTTTTACTAGATTTCACGCTTGTGTTTGTTTCCTCTTCGTGTGTGCAGGTATCTATTCGCGGAGATCGCGGAGGATCGTGACCAGCCAAAGCGAAGGAGCGAAGGCAACATCTCTTCGTCAAACGACAGTGCTGGAATCCAAGTAGGTGCTCTTTACCTCTTGTTTAATTGTAATTAGGAACATGCATAGCAGCATTGTTTGATTGTTGCTAGACCCTTGCTGGGCTAGTAGGGATCGCCTCTATCCGTAGAGGGGATTTACCTCTCCAACAAACTCAATGAATCTACATGATAGATCAGAGGTGACAGAATGATGGAACACAAAAATATTAGATGTGACAGAATGATGGAACAAAATAATGGTTAAAGGTTTGATACAGGAATATTGTGTTAATGTTGTCCTTGATAGACAACCTATCTGATGAATGGACTACTTGATAAAGATATAAACAAAATGCATGGTAGCTGTGTTTACAAATGTGACAAAATGCAGGGCAGTTCAGAGGAATCAGTTCATAAATGATATAATGATGACAACTCACATTGTAACAAGGCTACTTAGAGGTAACAAAGTAATGGCATAGAAGAACAGGATGATGGAACAAAGGATTGCAGATCAGAATCAAGAAATTGAAGAAAAATAATGTCTTAAGTTGTATTAAGTTGTATACGCTGGTTCACCTAGTCCAAGTAGCATATACAAGTGGGTTCACAAAATAAAAGAAGCGTATACGTATGCACACACTTTCACAAAAAGAAAAGCGCGTATGGGATGCAAAATTAAGGTTAAAGAATACCAAGGGTCCATACCATAGTATTAGCCCACAATATTGAACGAAATTATGGTTACTTGATCCCGTCTAAGAATACCACAAGTTCTAATTGTTATTTTGGTCTAAGGTATTAAAAAAGACTCTAAGTATATAAGGAGGAGAAGATCAAAGGGTTAAGTGTGCAAGTAAAGAATATCTTATGAAGGGTTAGATCAAAAGCAAATATGCATGTCATGGGTTTCTGATGCTTTTATTGATCTGAACTAAGTATGCACTTGATTGTTTGATGTTGGATGAGATCTAATGATGGATCAGGATCATATGACCCGAAATGACTTATCATTATGTGATATGATAATGGATAGGCTAGATCTGAGTGCTAACAAATGTTTGGTCATTTAAATGCTATGATATGGGTATATCTGAAGTCTAGAATAGCTGCGAAGTTATAAGTTATTATTTCCAGATCTATACATTGGTTTGCCTTGGTGAAGGCGTGTATACATGCTGGTTCAGCACTTCCAAGCAGCGTATGCAGAAGAAAAGCTCATTGTTCAGAGATGACTGATCTATCTGATTAGCGCTGTTGTTTTACCGTTGTTTGTCAGTTATCTATTCATTAGATTTGAAAGTAAAACTGATTGTATAAGGAGATTGAGTCTGGTTGATTGATTGATTGAGTAAGAAGGGCGATCTTTGCTGCTCTCTATTTAGAACTCTGTAATATGACAGTAGCTCTTCAGAATGTTGTTGGTTGGTACAATTTTGGTTCAGAGGTTTTATGATTAAGTATCTTTAGAGGTATATGTAGGTTGGGTTACAGAAAGTGGTGTATACATGCAGGTTGGATTCATTTAAGTAGCATATACATTCTGACATATGATTTTTGAGCTTACAGTTGGTTCTGGTTGTTGATGCAGTGTTTTGAGTTCAGTTCTGTGTTCTGGTGACAGTGATTTGATTGTTCAGATTGACTAATGGTTGATAGATGCAGTTGTATTTCATGGTTGTATTGCAGTGGTGATTGATTTTGAGATTCAATGTTACTAATGGGTCCAGTATGAAAATTTGATGAAACGTGGCCTACATATTATGTCGTTGTGTACTAGGAGTATCAAGTCTGAAAATTTATAAAACATGGTCCCTGGAGGAAGAGTGAAAGTAGTAGCATTCTGTAGGCTGGCGCCTACGTATTGGTAAACATATCAACTAGTACAAGAGCTAGGGGGTTGGAACTCCCTTCTAGTAGCAGCTGGAAAACGAGTGAAGGTGGTAGCCTTCTGTAGATCGTTGCTTACGTATTGGTAAACATATTATCTAGTACAAGAGCCAGGGGGTTGTAGCTCCCTTCCAGTAGAAGCTGGAGAATGAGAGAAGGTTGTAGCCTTCTGCAGGTGGGTGCCTGCGTACTGGTATGAGTCTGCGCCAGTACAAGATTGTAAACAACTTATTATTTATATTAAAAGGAAGACAAAGACAACAACAGGTGGTTTTCTCCCGCATTGGGTTTCCACCTTAAATCTTGGTGTTCATGTGTGTTGCTTATGTGCGATGGTTTATTTATTACATCACATGGTTAATGTTTATCTAATGGTAAATAAAATACTAATGCACTAGTTCAAGACAAAGTTAAGAAAGATTATGTGAATTGTAAGTTCACTGGATATACGCTCATTCTCTTAAGAACAGTCGCATGCACACGCATGTTCAATTCAGTAAAGTCGTGTATAGAAATTTGAATATGAAATGTAAAAAGTTATTGACTTGTAAATACTGATTCACCCCCCCTCTCAGAAATTTTCCCAACAATTGTTATCAAAGCAGGTCCTTTGGCAGAAGCTTCATCGATTGAAGGAGATCTGTCGAAACAATGGGAAAGAAGCAAAAGAAGAAAGCATCTAAGAAGAAGAAGACATATCAAAGGAACAATGACAATAGAAGAGATAATTAGCTATTAGGTGGAAGCAAGTATTCAGATTCAGAATCACCTTAGATCGAAGATGAACAAGCGAAAGAAGTATCAAGTACTATTTTTTTGTCTTCTGGTGATACATTTATCTGTTCATGCAATATTGAAGATAATGAAAGTGATAGTGAAACCACTGAATTTTCTCTTATGGGTGAAAGTGAAAGAAATCTAATAGAGACATAAGTTAAAAGGCTCACAGATAAAATTAGAGATCAACAAGATCTATTTGACAAAAGGGACTGTACCTTCAAAGAAGAAGTTACAAGGTTAAAAACTTAGTTGGAGGAAGGAAACAAAGTAAGGAAGAAGTACAAGGAAAAGGAAGATCAATGTTAAAGGTTGCAGGATGAAGTGACATCATTGAGAAATGAAGTAAGTGAAAATGATACAACAATCAAGAAATATAAAGATAGATCTAGTTATTATGAAAGTCTTGAAGCTGAGATAGTCTCTCTAAAATAAGATCTTGAAAATTCAAATAAGCAGAATGAAGAACTACCTCAAGGAGCTGAAGAATAAGAAAATGAGATTCTCAAATTAAAACAAAAAGTGGAAGAAGGAGGAAAAGCTAAGAAAATCATGAAAATACAGTGTCTAGAAAAGGAAGAGCAATATCAGGTTGAGGTAAATATCCTAAAAGGTAAATTAGAAGAAAATTACAAACTTTTGAGATTTCAAGATAGTACTAAGATTTTGGATAATATTCTTAGTAGTCAAAGGTCTCTTACTATCAAACCTGATCTTGGTTTTCATGAAACTATTAAAGTTGAATCTAGCTCACAAACTGAGGCAAGGAACTTTAATGCAAAATCTGTAATGCTCAACAAGGAGATAAGAGGTCAACCCAATCAACAACCAAGGAAAGAAATTCTTCAAAGAAAATCATTTACTCCTAACTATGGAAGTGTTAATCGTTTCTTTCCTCTGATGAATAATGTTGAATGTTTTATATGTCATAAATTTGGACATGTTGCAGCCAGATGTAAAAGTAGAATGTTTCAAGCTAATAACCTTCTCACAAAAAGATCATCAGCTTCCAGGTACTTTAAGGGATATTGTTTTTCTTGCAATATTTTTGGTCATAAAGCCATTGATTGCAATAGAAGGAATATGAAACATATAAGATGTTATACTTGTAACAAGTTTGGGCATATAGCAAAAGAATGCAGGAACAAATCTATGGATCACCGCAGACAATATGATAAGCTATCAAATAAGTAGATTTATATCAGAAAATTTGAAAAAGATGAATCCACCAAGAATCAAGAAAAGGAAGATCAGATAAGGTGTTATCTTGCTTTCTACTCATTCAAAGACAAAGATGATAGTGGATGTGCTCATCACATGACTGAAGAAAAAAGAAAAATGAAGTCTCTGATAAAGAACCATCATGGTGATGATATTCTTGGAACTAATGTTTCAGCAAAAGTTCTAGGACCAGGTACATTCAGAACAAGCTCAGGAGGGACTGAAAGTATGAAATTTCAGTGTTCCGGTTTTCATACGCAGATATTATGAAGACAAGTCACGTATATACGCGAGTTCGAAACTGCACAGTTGCGTATATGTTGGCTTGATGAAGAAGTAGTGGGACATACTCATAAAAAGGGTCTGATATAGTTCAGACAATTATCAATTGTCTTTTCAGGTTTGATGATTGATGACTACAGTCTGTGGATGTTATTTAGAGCTGATTTTGACTCTCATAAATTGTTGATGACTTGATGTATAACTAGTTGATGATGATGCCTTGATGATTCTTACTGATATATGCAATAATCAGATCTGACAGTGAATAGTTGGCATAGGTTTAGGGGGAGAATATGCTATACTTCTAATAATTCATTGTTGGCATTATGTTTAGAAGTCTTTGGTACATAATGATTTTTATCAATGATGAGGATGCTTATGTTGATAAAGATGTTTATATGATACATCATGATATGCTGTGATTATGAATTTCCTATAATGAAATCTCAAATGATACTTATATTGCTTGGGCCACATAGTTGTTATTCAGATCAGATTTATGGATGATTCGGATGACTCTTTTGATGATGCATATAGTTATGTTGCTTACATGGTGATCTTCATAAGTTCAAGGAGAAGAACAAAGCTTGAGTACACAACTTCATTATTTGATGATGATAAGTGTCACTCATTTCTTTTATGCCACTGTCATCATGCCTTCAAAGATGCATAAAGTTAATATGGTGCAATTATGGTGCAGGATTCCTATAGTTCTTGGCTCTCACATGGTATATTGGTTGAGGATTTTTGCTCTTGATGGTTTCAAGAAAGTTTGACAAATCACTGTGAGCTCATAGTTTGCTTTTCACATTGATGAGAAGCTAGATACATATTGCTATATCTATGATGGATACATATTATGTTGGATACATGGATGATTACTTAAATTGCACATTGGTAAATAATGTTGGTTGGCCAAGAGAATGGTGTTATTACAAGTTTCATGAAGACATATATATTTGAAGACATGGCTTAATTAGTCACATAATGATGATGACTTTATGATGATAGGTTTGATACTCACTTATGTTGATTATCATGGTTAATGCTTATTAGATGAGGGATGTTAGAAAAATCCCTAGTGAAGATACATGGTTGATATATTGAGGGTTTTTATGGAAATATCATGCAGTTCTTGGTACAATGATGATGGTATAGTCATGGATGATGACTATGGTGTTTTCACATACATATGATATGATGTGAATGGTTTTGTATTATTGCTTGGAGATATGACATATGCTTAGTTGATTCATGGAAGGCTATGTTAAGGCTTTTTCTACTAAGGAAACAGAGCAAGTTGATCTTGATAAGATCAAGAGGATGAGTTAATATCTATATGCGGCATACTTAGTCACATGTTGATGATATTAAAGCTACATTGACATATCTTTCGAACTAGTGATGGACATATACAAGTTGTTGTTCTTGATGCTGCTAACAGATGTTTATGGTGCAGATCATATATGGTGTATGATAGTTGCTGATGACTATCATGGTCTTGTTTAGATCTTTGGTCTTTGTTATAAATGTCATGTATATCATTTAATGCAAATGTCATGTAAAGATCTGTGATGTAATAATTGTTATATTCATTCATGTATGGACTTTTGAGATCATGTCAAATATGTAATCCCACTTGGTTGAGTGGTTGAGTCATTTGGTGTATCCCCACTTGGATGGGTGCTTAATGTATGTATGAGTCATTGGTGATAGGAAGTTCATACTCACATAGTTGAGTTATAGAGTCATGTTATTTTTTTGAAAAATATTTCTGCAGACTTTGCATGTGCTCAGGGGGAGCATGGACATTATAGTGCATCTCAACATGTAATAAGGGGGAGTTTGATCAGAGAATTAAGCATGTGCCTAGGGGGAGCATGATTAGTGTTCATATTCAACAGTTCAGATATGGAAGTCCTCATTTAACATTGGTCAACCCTTTAGGATCTATCTCCCAAACATGGAGGACTCAGTTGCAGTACCTGCAGTCCCATGAATTTAGTCATTATCTCAATGGAAGATTCCATAGAAAAATGACAATGTATTAAATTCCTCATATATTTGTTGTGACCAGGCTGAAATTTAATAAAATCACTAGTTATTTGTATAAAACCAACAAATACAACCATATAAACATATATTGAATAAACCATACATTTATTTATTTTATTTTTTATTTTTTATTTTTATTTTATTAAAAAATAAAAAATAATTCACATTACTTTTAAAAGATAAAATATAATAATTTATTTAAACAAAAAATTAATAATCTAATTTTAATTATTAAAAACTAACTTAATTTAACTTTAATTTTTTATTTTTCAAATAAAATGTATTTTTATTAGTTTTATTTTATTGAGTTATATACACATATGAAGATGATAATTAACCTCCACTAAGAACAATACGGCCTATTTGACCTTAAAAAGTAAGATTTCTATGATTGGAAAGAAATGATGCAAGCGCTGAAATTTTATTTCTATGATTGAAAAGAAATGATGCCAGTAAGAACTAAGCAATTTAGGAGAAACTTCTTTTCATATTCGACCCTCTTAGTATCATAAAGGTGACACTCTTTCATTCTAAGGTATTTTGGAAATTGACCAATGCTTGATTCTCTGTAATTTTGAACACTTTAAAATTGCAATTTTATTAAATCACATGCTTATAAAGACTTGACAATTAAATCCAACATAATTTTTTGGAAATCCGGATTACAGCGATCAAGCTTCAAGATTTTGGGTGCCTCAGGGTTTTTGATGGTGTTGAATCCATTTCCACCATCAAAATACAATTCAGCACTCTCACTGTTATATTTTTTGAAAAAAAGGGTTGGCAATTTTTGGTTGTCAGCGAAAATTGACACCTCGATAGACACCTTTTCCAGAAACGTTCTTTGAATCATTTTTTTATTAAATCAATTTTCCATTAAATCTATCTTTAACTAAAATCTAACATCTTATATTATTTAATTATATTTGTAGAACTTTTTATCACACCCCTCCATATAATTTCCTTTCTTATCTCATAATATTATATTTAACATATAATTTCCTTTCTTATCTCATAATATTATATTTAACAACATTCTAAATCCTTTGTACACTACTAACATAATTTTCTTTGAATTAAATTTTAAATTTATGCTAATATCACATTGTTTTCACATATAATAATGTTAATTATGATTAATAACCAAAATTTAATTTAATAACCAATCTAGATATATTTTAATTCTAAATCTGCTAAGCATTTTTAGGGATCAAATCTATTTGCACCTCAACAAATTTGATCCCTCTAAACATTTGGTAAATCCAAAGTCCAAATAAATCTAAACGTTCTTTGAATCATTTTTTTATTAAATCAATTTTCCATTAAATCTATATTTAACTAAAATCTAACATCTTATATTATTTAATTATATTTGTAGAACTTTTTATCACACCCCTCCATATAATTTCCTTTCTTACTTCATAACATTATATTTAACATATAATTTCCTTTCTTATCTCATAATATTATATTTAACACATTCTAAATCCTTTGTACACTACTAACATAATTTTCTTTGAATTAAATTTTAAATTTATGCTAATATCACATTGTTTTCACATATAATAATGCTAATTATGATTAATAACCAAAATTTAATTTAATAACCAATCTAGATTTATTGTAATTCTAAATCTGCTAAGCATTTTTAGGGATCAAATCTATTTGCTCCTCAACAAATTTGATCCCTCTAAACATTTGGTAAATCCAAAGTCCAAATAAATCTAAGTAAATTTATATAACTCCACTAATATATTGCTAATGATATTATTATCTATAACTATAGAAATACATAAAAATAAAATTCAAATATTAAATATATCATCTATAAACAATATTTTTATGCAATATATTGTGAGTGCTCTGATATTGTTATCTATGATGGCAACACAAATGCGTAAACATAAAATTCAAATACACCATTTATTAGCAGCATTGTTGTGCAACCTATTGCTTGTATTATCTATGCTTGCAGTACATGGCAAAAACAAAATCTTAAAAGTCAATAAAGTAATTGCCATTAGTTTTCCGCTCGTGATATTGGTATCTCTGAGTACAACTTGTAACTCTGAGTGCAACACATATACATAAAAATAAAATTCAAATATCACATATATCTTTTATAAGCAACACTGTTAAGCTTTATATTAAAATCTAATTTTTGTGGATGTTAATTCTTGATACCAAACCAAACTCCAGTGGAGAATCAAGAAACAATACAATGTCTTTTTATTTTGAATTTCTATTCATCTCCTGGCTGAGCAGAAGCTTGGAACATCTCAAATGACATGGATGGAAGATAGAGTCACTCAGTGAACAATAGGCCTAAAAGAAAGTGAGCCTTACAATAATCCTTGGTGACGGCAAGAATATAAGCAAAAAAATGCTACAGTGTAGGTTAGAAGTCATCACTAGTCAGATAAATTTCATTTCCTTTTATGTCATCAAACTCAATTCAATGTTGAAGCAACACTATCAAAGGTTTAATAGCAACTTTAGTGGTTTGGGTGAGTGCAAGTGTTTATTTCCATAGCCAAAATGCGCTTTAGGTTATGAAGCATGCCCAAAATTCCACAGGGAATTTCACCTCTCATTTTGAAATCATGAAATTCCAGGTGAAATGTTTCCTGTGTGTTTGGCATGTGTTTCTTGGTCAGGTGGTTGAAATTAACATTATTCTCTACCACAGAGCATGGACACCAAGAATCAAAGGAAAGGAAAAAGAATAAAGAAGCATTCCATAGATATCTGGAAATAGGTCAATAATATTAACGTTTTGAAGGCAATCATACCATTCAAGGATATAGATAACAATACAATATTACCTGCTCAGAAGCCCCATGGTAGCTACCTAAGATGTATAAAAGGGCATAGAATCTCTTACGAGGTTCTTGAATCTTCCAATTATTCCACTCTCTTCAGAAGGGATGGTTGCAGTTGTGCACATGATTGCAGTTTGCAAGGCATTCACACAGCAAAATAAAACTTCCCTTGCACAGGTATTTTGTGCTTATTTGAAAGAGCATCTCCAGACTACATCAAATGTGTTGGATCCTATTGCGGGGAAAAATTTATTAGCTGTAGAAAATGGATTGAACCAGAAAGTATTTTGGTGCTTGTTTGTGGTACAATATTTTTTTGCCTTTCTAGCTGATCCTACTAGAGAGAATAGATGGTTGACAACATTAATGGCAGAGATTGGAAATGATAGCAAGGATGTGGTTCTAGATATTAGGATGATACATCAAGAAATTCTATGGCAAGTTGCACTTAATAAGGATTCAAAAGAAGTGGATAACATAGATGATGGAAATGTTTATAGCAGTGTCAAAACTGATTTGGATGCATGCAAGTGACAATGACGATGATTTTCCAACCTCTGTTGCATTATGTTAATCTTGTTTTTAATCAGCCTAGGTAGTCATCTATTTGGAATGTTGAACCTCAACTTTTTGATCTCACAGATTTATTTCAAGATATTTGTCACCGTGCATGGCTTCAATGAAGGTTGAACATTGATTCCTCTGCCCAAGGATGACAAGCCTATGCTCATCAAGCACAGTCTTCTCACTCTGATAAAGCCCCTCCAGAAGCACAATCTTCTTATTTCTTGTAGAGAAACTGAAACATTGTAATTTGGATCCTGGAAAGGATAATAGCATACTGTCCCTGACATCTCATGTTTTGCCTCTAATTTTACATGAAAGCAATGTAGGTTGTGAAGTTGTTGTTGAAAATGATCTTGTTAGTGGTTTGTTGGATATATTGTCTAGATTTTGCCTACAGGCATAAAAAAGTAAGAGCCTGTTAGATTTTAAGTATCTAACACCCATGCTACTAGTCGATAATTTGATATAGTTGAGGCCAACCAAAAAAAAAAATTCTACTATTCTAAACTATAAGTAGTCCAAGAAAAAAGATGGTGATCGTGAGAAAACAGGAGAACTTGGAATCTAATCAATAAAATCATATATAGCACATGTTGAATGTTCCTGATGGGTACATAACTATTGGGAGTAGCAAAAAAATGTATTGATATTGTTTGTAACTTCATTTAGAAGAATCTGCCCTAAACTTCAGTACAAGCTCTTCTCTAGTTATGAGAAAGGCCTACAAGGGTGCATGCCATAGCATTGAATTTCCTTGATAGAGGTGGATTGATGGCTTCGCTGAGCTTTCCTACTAGTTGCCTATTTTAATGGTTTGACAGTGCTACATTAACCGTCACTCGACATATTATTGACGAACCTCATATGCTTTAGGAAGCTATGTAATCAGACATTTGGTAGAGTCCTGCAGTAGCTTTAAATCTAAATATAAGTGGAAAGGTGAGTCCTTGTACTTTTCTCTCAAACGTGGCTCCTGTTATCTCTCGAGATCCTCATGTTTTCATGCTTGCTGCAAAATCAATTTATCAGGTTGAAATTATTAGAAAAAGGACCTTATATAATTTTGTCAAGGGATCAGGAGAAGGAAAAAGGGAAAGAGAAGGAGAAGGTTTTAGAGAAAGATAAGTTGAGAAGTGGACATAAGTCTGTGCAAAGTGAAAACAACTTTGTTGGCAACTTGGGTAATGCATCCATACAAATTTCTGATGTTAGAGGGAAAATTAAAGGACACAAGAGGCCAACACATAGCTTTGCAAGTGTAATTGAATAGCTCCTGGATTGAGTTACTCAATATTTACCCCCTATGACGAATGCCCTTGGAAGGAAATTTAAATCTTCTTGTTATGTTATAGATATAGATGTTGATGAGATTCCATCAGAGGAGAAAGGAAAGGATATTGTTGGATAAGATAACTTGGAAATGGATGGAAAAGATTCATTTGCTTTTGCAAGAGCAGATTTTATTTTGAACCTACTAACTGAAACAGTTCTGACGTATCCATCAACGGTAAATATTATTCTTTTTCATGACATCAACCATCTTAGAGGCTCTACAAGGAGGAGACAATGGAATGGGCCACAGTGGACCTTTATACCATGTTATTCATAAGTTTCTTCCATCTTCTAGGATGCACATAAAAGAAAGGAAGGCAAATAATGAATGGAGGCAAAAATTCTCAAGTAAGGTTAGCCAGTTTTGGCAATATGCATTCGTTGAGCTAAGGACGAAAAAACTATTTGTAAAGATTGTTAATTCACTCAGTGCTTCTATTTGTATTCACGCAGATGTCTATAAACCTCCAGGATGCTAAATGAATGCAATTGATCGATAATGTTCTTGCAGCGCGCTCACCTTTAAGGTCAAACATTTCAACAGAAGTGTCAAAAGCATTAATTGATGCTGGAGTGATTCAATCCTTGTCTTGTATGCTTGAGCATATATATTTAGATCATCCTAAGTGTGTTAATATTGCAAATGGCATTGTGAAGACCTTAGAGCCCCTAACTATAGAAATGGTATAAGGCCATGAAGATACTCAACACAAAAATAGCAATCCTGGAGCTTCGGGCTCCATTGTGCATCAACACTAGAATGAAAGAGAGAACGAAGAAGCATCATCAGCAGATGCAATTGCTCATTCTCAGAAACAGAGTCTAACCAAATGGAATTTTCCCATGATGTAATGGCATCTGTTCGAAGTGTTCAATATTTGGTAATATATAGTTTGAAGAGGAGTTTAAACTTTATGAATGAGGGTGTTGAGTAAGATGTTGGTGCGGTTGCAATCTTTAACATTAAACATGGTGGGAAAGATAGTTTAGTAGATGAGGATGAAGAAGTGGAGATGAGTGGGGATGGTGGAGAAGAAGTTGCAGAAGATGAGGATGAAGAGGAAGAGGACAAGGAATTACATGAGGATGATGTTCATCACTTGTCACATATAGATGCCAACCATGTTGACAATGATGTTAATGAGCTTGGTGAGGATTCAGAGGATTTAAAATATTCTATTGATAGCATTGGCAAGGGTCCTATCTATCCATGAATGCTCTCTGAGAAAATTTTGTTGGAAACAGAAAAGTTCTTCCCTCTAATCAAGGGGAGGTACACTGTACAAAACATACCTCTGGTCCAGTTGGGAAACTGGGTAAAGTGGTCGAAGAGATGGTTTCTGATGCACGAACAGAAATCGTTTGTGTTTCAAGAAAGAGGATAGAAGACGGTTGAATACATATAAGATGAGTAAAGATGATCATGAGATACAAGTTCAAACTCATTTAAAACCTGTAACTTTGAAGGTCAGGATTCGTAGGATTTAAAATATTATTAGCAAGGGTCCTGTCTATTCACGCATGCCTCTCAACAAAAGATTGCTAGAAAGAGAAAGGTATTCCTTCCAATCAAGGGGTGGAACACTATACAGAATGGAGCGCTAGTCCAGTTGGGAAATTGGACGAAGCAGTCAAAGAGATGGTTTTTGATGCACCAATAGAAATGGCTTATGTTTCAGGAAAAAGGATAGGAGATGGGCTAAATGCATCCAAGATGATAATGAGCAACAAGTTCAACCGGGTGAAAACCTGTACTTTTTAAGGAGATGGTAAGTCAACTAGAGATACTAGAGTGGACACAGATTAGGCTAAAGGAGGAGTAGGGTACTATATTTCCTAGTCTTTAGGACACAAGCTTGCATTCTATTCATGGAAAGAATGTTAGAATAATGATGGAGGGATCTTGAAGAGGCAAGGAATCTAACAACACTTGAGTAACAAACATGAAGAATTTATTAGTTACTACTGCAAACAGAAAAGTGGTAACAACTAGCAGTTAAAGTACACAACTAGGGATTTAACCAAAGTAGGCCAGAATAAGATTTCCATCTATAGTTTTCTTCAATGTGTATATTATCCAATACATTCCATGTACAGTAGCATTTTTTTCTATTTCCTTGAATCTTTGCATATTCATGATCTCATCTATGACTGTTATATTTCGTATGTTAGTATGAAGAATAGAACGCGAAGAATATTTAGCAAGACTTCACCAGATAATGTTTGTTCCTCAGCATAATAGTAACTCGTAGAAATGCACAATCATGAACAGTTACTGTTCAGCGTTGGACACGGTTCTAGACTAAAACTCCACTTATTATCCAATATTCCAACTACTCTTAGAAGTGGGTTGCTCGATGCATGGATTCACAAGAATATATGAGTACAATTCAAAATATGATTAAATAGAATCTAGACTCTGTGGGACATGAGGTCACTTCGGTTAAAGAATTGAATGGAAACAATACTTTCAAATAAATGTATTGTATTGTTTTCAAAAATATAGCACAACATTGGTTAGGTAACTATACTACTTCAGTTGTGAACAATGCACAGAGTAATAGTTTATTTCAATGGACAAAGTAACTCAGATTTGTTGCAACATGTGAATGCCCAAGCCAGGCAGACATCTGGGAAGAAATATTGTTTTCCCTTTGCACCAATGTTGCGGCTAATGGGGTAAAGCGTATCAATTCCAGTGACGTGAAGTTATAAAGAACATGGCAACAGAGAACAAAGACAACAAAAATCTCTCTAATTTACCCTAGGGCTATTCACAAAAGCATGCCAGTTGGTTTCATCCAGCAACTTGTGCCTCATTTGGGTTAATGGAAATGTATCAAAATGGAACATTTAGTGGCACTGGAATAATGTTTAGAGGTTCACAACCCATTGAAGGTAGCACACGTATGCATGAACAAATCATAAGTTCAGTTAAAACTATGCCTCTTGTTTCAAAGTTCATTCCTTCTGTGCATATTGTTTCAAATGGGCTCCATGGAATTTCTAGCCCTTCTTGGACAGTCCCTGGAAAAGGCAATAATGCTTCTCTGGAATCCTCTCTTTTGAGAACAAAATCTCCCTTCCAGGGTACACCATTCCCTGAAGAAAAAGAGAAGGGATTACCATGTACAATTGGTTACAATGGCAATCTAAGGACATATTTTATTGTTCCTCTTGCTTCTCAGAGTATAAAGGTTGTAAAGGGCTCCAGCTCTACGAAAGGCTTAAGATCATATAGGTCAACATTCCCACTTATTTAAATTTTCTTCTCTTCTTCTCTTCATCTCTTCAACTGTTTCTGAAAAAATCAATCAAAATTTAATTAAATTGCAAATTAAAATCAAAATACTAAATCTACAATATAAAACATATCCAATCAAAACTTAATTACATAATTAAATAAGAAGAAATCCGAGTTTTCTATTGATTCCTGTGAAGATATAATTGGTCAGGGAGAACATAGACGAATGGATCTGCGCTTAGTAGAAGTTGTGAGCAAATGAAAATGTAGAAAATTAAACTTGGGAAATTATTTTTGTTTAAAAATTCGAAGCTTGATCTTATGATGAATTTTAGACTCTATTATTTTATCTATCCAACGAACCATCTTGTGCTTCATTTAGCCAAGTGAAACTCAACTTATGAGCTTCTAAAATTGAGGAGTAAAAACTGCCAAAATTATGAAAATTATGTTGCCTAAGCTAAAAATATAATTTTTTAATTAAAATCTAATCCCAAATTAGATTATAATTATTTCTTAATTAAATTAATTTAATTGTAATTAGAAACTTAAATTAATTAATAGAAAACTAATTATAATAAAATAAAATTATTTAGAAATTAATTATAATATAATATAATTATATTAATATTATAATTAAATTATATTAAAATTATAATATAATATAATATAATATAATTATAATAAAAATATAATTTATATATATATATATATTATAACTAAACCATTTCAAATTAAAACTCAAAACCAAACAAACTTAGGTGTCATGGTGTGAACATTAATGGAGGGATAAGGAGGTTACGTGAGGTGAGGCCTAGAGATAAGGAGATGAGGGTGAGGTGAGCATGACGTATGTAGGAGGATGGGAGTTATAAGGTGAGAAGAAAAGAAACTTTATGATAAAAGTAAATAGTCACGCGTATAAAAACTAATATTGGGCATCGCAAATTGCAAAATTTAAAATGATCTCGTACAGAAAACTTCGATAAGTCAATGTGCGATATTGCGATATCACAAGTTTTTATAGCATGATTTTTGTTTCGAGATTTTTATTTTGGGGTTTTAAAATTGGGATTTTGGAAAGAAGGAGGTGATGTGAAGTGGGGTCCACGTGGATTTAAAAATTCATCAAAATGAATTACAACCACTTTGCAATTTTGACATTTCCAGTTTGGCAATTTGTTTTACAATAAGAAATTGGAATAAATTACCTGAGATCCTGAAACCGCATCGTTCTAGAAATTAGATGGGTCATTTTGTAGGACCGTTAGTAAAAAAAAAAAAATAGTAAAAATTAACTAGGGATTAATATTTACAATGAATTACCATTTTAATTTCAAAAATTAGAATATTATACATTTTGTACATTTTTAAACCTAGGCAACAAAATGATCAAGCTTCAAAGGATTGTCATTTACAAATCGGATAACCAAATGAGGCAAAACAAGTATGGATGGAAATCTTGTTAAAAGGTGAATTGAATGAAACAATTAAAATAGAAATTTGACGAAAATGAAAAAATGGGAAAATTGTAGGACAATTAAGTAAATGAGAATCATAAAAGGTGTTCTAGCCAAAAACTAATGGAAAGAGTCCCCATTATTTGAAGTAAATAAGTAAAAAATGGAGGGTGTTGGGTTTTTCCTACAACACATACACAAAAAAATACTACATGTTGCTTGTTGATTCTTTACTTCTCTCATCATAAATTGGTCCTCTTCTCCTTAAAAATTAGGGGCTTAGGAGTTGCCTATAAAACTCACTCCCTTAAAGATCTCATGTTGAGCCATCGCCTGATGGTGGCACTGTTACATGAGACTATGGTCTCGAAAGAATCATCGTGGGATTCTTGACTTAAAATGTGTCCAAATTAGTTTGAATGTGCATCTAGTGCATCAGGACTGTCTGGTGGCTTGGTTGTTATTTGGAACCTGAGGGAAATTAAACTTGAGGCTTATCTTTCATGTGCAGGTATTATTTTATCTAGTTATGTGAAGGGTAACCACTCTCGGATTCAGATTGTAAATTCATATGCTCCATACAGAGTTCATAAATTTTTTTGGATCACATTGAAAAATGTGTCTTTCTAGGCCTTAAATCGTTGATTCTGGCCAAGGATCTGAACTTCACTTTCAGGTCTGATGAAGTATGGGGTGACAAAGTTGTGACTGATCCACTTGAATCTTATTTCAGGGGACTCATTGATTCAAACAATTTGTTTGACATATCCTTGAGCCCCATGGTGTAATGGTCGTTCTGGGTTAGCGGTCATCTCTAAGCGCCTTGACCATTTCCTGGTGAATACTCAATTGGTGGGGTGCATGCCTGGGATTTGTTATCCCTCCGTAGTTTTCTCTAGGCCGAAAGGAGAAAACTCAGAGGTAACCACATACCTCTTTTGGTTGATAGACTGGTCTTCTTCAACCAGAGGGGCCCCCCCTCACTCGAGAAATATAAAGACTTTAAAGCACAAATTTAGCAGAGACCAGTTCTGACAATGGAATTTTGAAGATATTTGGTTGAAAAATGAGTGGTCGGCTAGGTAATAACACATGATCAATTTTTCTTTTTATTCATTTTCTTATGCAAGTAAACTGACATCTATTACAAGGGATTTTCAACATGACTTGGGATACAATGACAGGTTGTAGTATAGAAGGGACAAACTGAAACAAAACAGACAATTTCTTCCTCTGCAAATAAACAATGTTTCTTTTACACGAGAAAGAAAGGATAGACGAAAGAGATAACATACATGAGTATAAGACATTCCATTTGCAACTGAAACGTGAAAACAATTGAAAAGAGCAGCTTAACTAAATTCTAAGTCAACTGAAATCATAATACTCATATAACACAACAAGACAATAGAATAATTGAGTGATAAACATAAATAATCCCAGACATCATACCATAAGAATCCTTGTACAGTGGAATCGATATCCCTCAATACATAAGCACTGCACCATGAATTGATCACAAAAGAAAAAATTGCAGAAAATTGAAACCAACACAATGTTGAACCATCAACAACTTGTTCTGTCTTCATTAATCAAAATATATAATTCACACATAGGAGATCACTATGTCTAAGTTCAATGCATATTCGATCCAACAGGGGATCAATCTCAAAACTGAAAAAAGAGGAAATTGTTGTTTACAAAGTACTTTTTCTCAAAAGCATAAAACAATAAAGTGTTTTTGTCTCTTAAAAATGAACTTTTTTCTAAATAAAAAAACCAAGATATATTCGAACAAGATTGTCATGAATAAAAATAGCAAAAATCCCAAAGTTGCTTTTCTGAGTGTACAAAGGTTGTGTAGTAGCTGCGTAACATCCAAAAGTTTGAGCTGTTGGAAATGGCACATGGCATGCTGCTAAGGAGATGAGATGGATGTCACACACACTCCATGCCAACCTTTTGAAATCTGACGGGTGGCTTCCCTCCATCATGTGTGTGATGGTTTGGGCATTGCCTACATAGCGGTTGCGCAACGCCTGCGCAATGAAATTTCTACAACTGTCTACTTAGTGCCTTCCATACCTCCTAAAATGCCATCATGCTACTATATGCCGCTCAAAACATCAAATCCATAATATTAAAACATCAAAAAACTTAACACAAAACTCAAAACCATGAAATGAGGCTTGATCACCTCCTTTTTCTCTTGCCTGAAACCTTTCTGCTGGAAGTTTGAGGAGTGAAGCCATTTTGTTCAAAAAGAGATGACATGGTGGGTTTGGCTTTAGTCATGAGATTGGAATCCAATTTAGGCACCCTTACAAGAGGAGGTATCACAACTGCTCCTACATATTTCTTTATCAATCTTCGTGCCTCATCCAAGCTTTGCTTCATGCTTCTCAAATGGGCGTTCAATACCAAATTTATAACATATAAACTTTTACATTGCCTCCTTACCGGCAGGGACCATTTGAAAAAGTGTTTTCTCCTGTCGAGGGCTTTAGATGCTTCCCTAACTTCATTATCACAGTTCTCAAGAATGTGTTGTATTGAGTTTTTATAATCTAGATTCTGCTGTTTAAACTGGTTCCCCTGGTCCTTGCTTTCCTCGAGCTCCTCCAAGCAACTTTGATATTATTTCCACTGACTAAAGGGGAGTTTTCCAGGAGCCTGAGCTATCTGCTTCATCTGCTGCACATATCTAAATTTAGACTTAGAAGCCTTGACTGGCGACCCACTAGGCTCTACTGCGACATTTTTGGCCTGCTTTGCAAAAGCAACATGCTTCCCCTTTCCCTTGGAAAATGTTGTTGTAGATGACTTGGACTTGTCCACTGCTGGTTTGACTGCTTCCTTCAAATCTCTGTTCTTTTTCTTCAAGAATGCTATTCTCATTTGATATTTAGAAAGTGCTTCTTTCATCTTGGTCATTTTAGGGCCCTCTTCTTCATAATGCATAACACCTATTTCGGGTTGTGCTATGTCCTCTTCCTGGTCTAGTTGTACTATTTCAGGTCCCTTAAATTCATCTACTTTGTCTTGATATTGCTTATCTACTCGTCTATCTCCATAAATCTCCACTACTACTTGAGGGGCTGCCTCTTCCTGTGTTTGTTTGACTCTAGACCTTATCCTGGGTCTCATCATAAATTCATCCTGCACTGTGTCTTCAATCTTGATTTTAACCCTGGCAGGTTGAGATGTTGCCACTTGCTCCTTTGTTTCTTCGATTGCTTTCTTATCCTTCATACTTTGCACCTTAGCCTTCTTACGCAGTCTGCTTATAAGCCATTTGTTTAGCTTCTCGTCTCCCTTCTTTACTGGTTTCATCTCCATAACTAAGTGTATCTTTTCCTTTTTTAGGGTTTCCTTCTTGGGCTCTTCCTCACCTATCTTCACTCTCCAATCCCTTAAGGCGAAACTGTGCGTTGATAGATGACTTGTGAAACAGTTTAATTCCTTGACCCTCTCTGTGTAGAAAAAATGCAACACCCAATGTGAATTCCTCTGTGACCTCTTCTTCAAAATATAACCAGTTTATACATTCCCTGTATGAAGAACGAGACCATTCATCTGCGATCAGTCATGAAGAAAATTGGCGGCTTTTTGCAATGATTCAATATAATTTTCTAATGTAATCGAATTTTGATATTTAACCTGCGTTGCACTTGAAAGTCACATGGGATGCGATCATTGATTTGAGTTTAGGATGATGGGGAAATCTATAAAAGTGATGGGGTTATGATCAAAGTTTGTATGAAGTGGGAATGGACATAAGTCAATCATGATATGCGATGGCACTTAGGCAAAGAGTATTTAGGCTTAGGGAATTATAATTAGGATAAAATGAGGGTGGGGGTCTAGGCCTGAAATAGGGAATAGGAATAGTGCAAATGTTTGGGAATAGGGGAAAATTAATGGAATGAGAGAAATAAGGGGATAAGAAAAGGGATGAATATGACGTCTAACAAGGGAATAAATTAGAACATCAATGAATATGATTTTTTTGAAATCTTTCCTTCAACTGTAGACACCTTGACCATGTAACCGTCCTATCCATACCTAATACCCATACTTCAGTAATTTATTACAATAGCTTCCCATACACATGCACCCCTTCCCATGACTAACTTTAATGACCAAAGTAATGACCCAACTCATGATGACTCTCCGGGGAGTGACAGGTCAAATTTTGACAGTGAGAACGTATGAATTTGATATCTTTTAAGACAACAAAATAAAAAATAAAATTTTATTCTCGAATATCTTCGACTAACAAATTAACCTACTCTAACAGGATTCAATCATTTGTTCTACTCATTTTCATATCTGATCACCAACCTATCTTATTTTCATGGGAAGGGATGACAAATCAAAGAGAGTATCCATTTAAATTTAATTATGCGTGGTTGAAGGACAAATCCTTTGAAGAATTGGTTCAAAGATGTTGGTCTAATCATAGGAACTCTTCAGACCAGGGGGCATTGGCTGGACTGGGCCATAAATTAAGGTCATTAAAGCTATTTGTGTGTGCATGGGTAGGTGAAAAAAGAGGGATCTTAGGAAGGAACTAGAGGATATTACAAACATATAGATCATGCTATCGGACCCAAATAGCATATAAGAGGAAATTCCTGGAATTGGAGACCTAGAAAAGGCATATTCTTCATATGAGAAAAGAAGAATG
The DNA here is from genome assembly GCA_031772625.1 of Pinus tabuliformis. Lineage (NCBI taxonomy): Eukaryota > Viridiplantae > Streptophyta > Pinopsida > Pinales > Pinaceae > Pinus > Pinus tabuliformis. The sequence goes on along the minus strand of CM062817.1, from coordinate 1,495,768,018 downwards.
GCGATTAAAGAGCAGGATCACGTGGGTGACAGTTGATAATAAAAACATCAAGTTCTTACATAGGCACACCACAAGCAGAAGGAAAAATAAATGGCATCTGGCATATGTGGGATGAGGATAATAAATATATCTCTTCCCAACCAGAATTGGAACAAGTGGCTATCAATTATTTTAGGAACTAATTTCAAGAGAGGAATCATACATTCACGGATCAAAGGGTCTTCTTAAACTAGATGATGAATATGTTCTCAGATGATGATAACCTATCATTGGGGAGACTGATTTCGATGGAGGAAGTTGAAGGAGTTATGAATTCCAGTGCCAAGGACAAGAGCCCCGATCCTGATGGATGGGGCATTGAACTCTTTATACACTTTAAGGAATTGATGGGGCTCGACGTCATACTAGAAGTTACAGATGAATCCAAGACTAAGGGATTCATTTTGGGGGTAATCAATGCCACATTTATTGCTCTGATTCTAAAAAAGGAGCATCCAACAACCTTTGCGAAATTCATGCCCATTTCCCTGTGTAATGTTATTTATAAGATAATATCTAAAATCATTGCAAACATAATGAAATATTCATTATCCAAACACATCTCTTCGGAGTAGTTTAGATCTTTGGACCAACGATACTAGATGCATTTGTATTTACTTCCAAAGGAAATTATACATAAGATTGATAAAATTTTAGCTAGATTTCTATGGGCAGGTACAAGTACAGGAAGGAAATATCACCTAGTCTATTTTTCCTCAATTGCACGACCCATTTAGAGTGGAGGTTGGGGTATATTGGACATGGAACGCTTTAATATTTCATTGGTCACAAAATCTTTTTGGCAGGCATTATATGGCACAAGTACTTGGAAAAATATCATGAAGAGGAAATACCTTTGTTATATTGATACCACGCAGCAGATTAGAGAAGGGGCTAAGGAGTATAAGGGTGCATCATACATTTGGCGCAGTATGATGAAAACTAAACAATGGCTCTTTGCTAGAATGAGATGGGAGATTGGCGATGGTTATCAGATTCAGGTGGGTTTGGATGCTATCAAGGGTATGGACGGTCACCATTCACTTTCTACCCCACTGATATATCATTTATCCCAAATAGGTATTACACATATCTGGCAGGTGGCAGTTGAACTAAACAACAGCTTGGGTACCCACACGTCGTAGAATGCGGGTTCTATGGGGTTGTCGAGGAGATGGGGTATAGAATGGAAGGATCACATAAATTGTTTAAATCAGACTGGAGCATTTCTATTTGATGTAGAGGATAAATTGTGTTGTGTGGGCACACTTAAAAAGGGACAGATTGTTGTCAAGGATATATCTTCCATATTTCCTATAGATACATCTGATGAAAGGCTCCATTGGTTCCAAAAAATATGGTATTGGGACATACCCATGAAGCTGAAATGTTTTAATTGGATAGTTCCCCACAATAGAGTGCTCATTTAGGATATATTAATACATAGGGGACATCAAGGACTAGTCATTTGTTCTCTCTGTTGAGAAGCCATGGAGACACTCTTCATTTATTTTTAAAATGTTAATTTTCAATAGGTATTTGGGATGGAATAATGTCACTACTCAACATCAAAGGCAAGTGGCAATAGGGATCGAGTGAGAGATATCTATCTTCTTGGTTCATAACACATAAGAAACACTCCACATTACCATTCTATATATTCTGGGGGATATGGAGATGCATAAACAAAAATATTTTTGAACAACAAGAACCAGACATCAGGACAACAATAATTAAGATTGTTTTATACTTCGAGGAGATTAGACCAATTATTAGAAAAGGCCATAGAGGTACCATCAAGTATATCGATATTTGGAGTGAACTCCCAGTTGGTTTCTTTGATGGGGTGTGTGTACATACGAAATGTGGACACGGGGAATATATTGTAATGGAACTTGGTACATTTTATCACTTTTATTGGGAAGGAGGAAGAGGCTAAAAAATTCAAGCATAATTTATTGCACTATGGAGGACAATTCTATGTGAAAAATGGTTGGGTATTGAGACTATAAAGATTTTCGGGCACTCAAAAAGTGGCATAGAATGGGTACATGGATCCTCTCAATTTAATCCTTTCAATATTTCTGCATGGATGAGGCGTATCCAGATTCTGGAGCAAACATTTCGTAATTACATATAGGCATGTGTACCGTGAACACAATGGGGTTGCAGACATGTTATCAAAAGGGGGAATTGCAACATAAAACAAGATTGATTCACTTTCATGCTTATCAACAGGGTTCAGTAATAAATGAAGGAACTATAGAGATCCTGTAGCATAGCAATTTTGTATAAGTGGTTCTTATTGAGGCTAGGACAAAGATACTTCATAAATAATCAGAGGGGGTATACTAATAGATTTTCAAAGTGGAATCATAGGTAGATATCGGGGATATGATAGGTAAGTAGAATTTTGCATTAAGTTTTAAATGAATATAATGATAAATATGTGACGTAAATGTTTTTTTTGAGAAGGAAGTAAATCAGAAACAAAATATTGTAATCACCTTTATTAATGAAATATGATGTTTTTTTTGACTAAAAATAATTGGTCCTCTTCACTGATATAACTGTGAGGCCAGGAGGTAACAACTCAAATGAGATTATTTTTATTCATTGTGGTTGTTCATAGTTATATACATTAGGGAGTGACTGTTGAGTTTCATCTCCCGATGACTCTTCATTTTCTCTTATTAATTATTTACATTATTCATAATTGTTCACCTAATCCCTATGATTAGGTGTCAACATTCCCCCCCTTAATCTGAAGGGATGTTGGTGATTCTAAGCATCATTCTGAATCTTTCAAGCTTTTCTCTTCCAAGCGCTTTGGTGAAGATGTCTACAATATGCTCATTATTGGAACAATGGTGAAGATGGATTGTTTTGGCCTCAACATGATGTCAAATCAGATGATATTTTGTATTGATGTGTTTCGTTATATCATGGAACTTTGGGTTCTTGGCCAAATTTATTGGAAATGTATTGTCAATCATGATTGGAGTCGAAAGTAATTGTTTTACCTGAAAATATTCCAGATTTTTCCTGAGCCACACAATTTCTTTTGTTGCCTCAATTGCTGCCACATATTCTGCCTCTGTTGTGGAATCCGCTGGAACTGATTGTTTGTGTGATCTCCAGGAGACAGCTCCTGATCCAAGAATCATAGCATAACCAGAAGTAGATACCCCAATTTCTTTGTCTCCATCGAAGTCTGAATCAGAGTATCCAATCAAGATAAAGTTGCCCACTTGTGTATACTTGAGTCCAAAGTCTTGAGTTCCTTTCAAGTACTTTAGAACTCTTTTTGCAGCAGACCAATGTCCATCACAAGGCTTTTGCATAAACCTGGGGAAGATTCCAACAACAAACGAAATTTCTGGTCTGGTAGTAGTGAGGTAGTTGAGACTTCTTACAAGCTATCTATACTTTGTTACATCCTCAAATTATTTTCCTTCAATGGGTGTGAGCTTTAAGTTTTGTTCCATTGGAGTAGTTAGAGGATTGCATTCAGCCATGCGAAACCTATTCAGTAGATCTCCAATGTACTTCTTTTGAGAAAGGAATATGGACTTCTGATGTTGAGTTACTTCAATACCAAGATAGTAATGAACATAGCCCAAATCAGTCATTTCAAAACCTTTCCCCGATTCCTTCTTTATGGATGCAATGTAGCTCTCATTGTTCCCTATCATCAAAATATCATCTACATATACCACAAGATATACAATTGTTTTGCCAATTTTCTTGACAAACAAATTTGCATCATCAAGATCATAATGTTTGAAATTGAGTTTCAGAAGATGCTCAGTTAGTTTTTCACACCAGGCTCGTGGTGCTTGTTTGAAGCCATACAAGGATTTCACAAGTTTGCATACTTTATGTTCATTTACTTTCACAAAAAATCCTTTAGGTTGGGACATAAAAACACTCTCTTTTAGATCTCCATTCAAGAAAGAAGTTTTTACATCCATTTGACAGACTTTTCAACCGTTCTGAGCTACAAGGGAAAAGAGTGTTCGGATGGTAACCCATTTTGCTGTGGGGGTAAAAGTCTCCTCATAATCGACCCCTTCCTTCTGTGCATAACCTTTTGCCACAAGCCTGTCTTTGTGCTTGTCAAATGAGCCATCAGCTTTATACTTTTTCTTGTAGACCCACTTGCAGCCAATTGGTTTGGCTCCCAATGGAGGATTAATCAGCTTCCAAGTGCCATTCTTTATCAAGGCATCATACTACTTTTGCATCACTTCTTTCCATTCATCATGAGAAGCCGCTTCTTTGAAGGAAGTTGGTTCAAAATTTGTAGACAAATTCAATTCACAAACATAAGAAAAATCCATATCAATAGGTGAATCAGAGTCATCTACATCACCTCCATTTCGCCGGGTTGAATTTCTAGTTCATGTCTTTCCAACCTCATTAGGATGAACACTTTCAAGTGTCTTTGTCAGCCACTTTGGGGGACCTTTCTGAGATGGTCCAGGCTGCTCAGTTGATTGAGTTGGGACTGAGTCAAGATTAAGTCTCCCAATTCTGTCAATCACATCACTCAAAGTATCATCAGTTGTTGGACTTTCATGCGGAGGAGAGAGTGCTTCAGAAGAAGATTCCACAGGTTGATCTAGTATAGGAACCCCCCCTTCAAGATGTGGAATCTGATTATCAAATTCTTGAAATGATTTTTCATGTTCGAATCTATCCAAGTGATCAAGTTGCCGCTCAACAACATTGTCAGCTTTGGATGATTCAAGAAAGATTACATCTCTAGATACAACAAACTTTTTATTGACTTCATCATAGAGACGATATGCTTTGGAGGTGTTTGAATACCCTAAGAAGATACACTTACGACTCCTTGCACCAAGTTTGTTTCTATGTACCTTTGGTATCAAGGCATAACATGTGGAACCAAAGACCCTAAGATGCCTTACCGAAGGAATGTGCCCATACCACATTTCATAAGGAGTATTGTTTCTAATAATATTAGATGGACATCTGTTCTTTACATATACAACACATAGAACTGCATCATCCCAAAACATCAATTTTACATTCTTAAAAAACATCATGGAGCGCACCATATTTAAGATTGTCCTATTCATTCTTTCAGCTACTTCGTTTTGTTGGGGATGATAAGGCACAATTTTTTTTATGTTTGATCCCATGTTGACGAAGATAGTTTTCAAATTCATTTGAAGTGTTCTTTTCCATTATCAGTGCGAATAGAGACAATATGAGATTTTGCATCATTTTCAATCCATGTATGAAAGTTCTTGAATGTTTGAAAAGCATCAGATTTGTTCCTCAATAAATCAATCCAACACATTCTGGTGTAGTCATCAATAAATGTCATCATATATTTATTTCCATTTGTAGAAGGAACATGCATTGGACCACATAAATCTGAATGACTGAGTTCAAGTTTTCTATGTGCTCTGGAATGTGAATCATGAAAAGACTGTTTGCTATGCTTTCCTAGAATGCAAGCATCACATTGCTTAAGTTTCCTAGGAATTATAGGCAAACCAGTAACACCATTTTTCTTCAACAAGTGGAGGCTGTCATAGTTCAAGTGCCCAAATCTAGCATGCCATAATAAACTTGCTGGAAATGTACCTTCATCATAATCATAATTGTATGAGAAATTTTGTGCACGAGCAAAGGTACCCTGCAGCTTGAGAAGCCTTTCTTCTTCTATCCCTGTCATGACAAGTGAGTGGTATGATGCTTTTCTCACCTCAAGCTTGCCATGAAACACGTGAATGGAGTGTCCTTGCTGGCGGACGTGGACCAAGGACATCAAGTTTATCCTCAATTGTGGGAGATATAAAACATGATGCAGAAGAAAGTCTGGAAGACCAGGCAATTTAAGCCTGATTGTGCCAAGCCCTGATGGCTTGACATTTGATTTGTCTGCAAAGTATACTGCTCCATCAATATTGTCAGTAAATTCTTCAAAACAATCTCTTCTAAAGGTAATGTGGAAAGTTGCTCCGAAATCAAGCAACTAGTCATTTTTTCCAAGAAGCAAGTGAAGCATTAAATAAGTCTTCATTTACTCCAATATTACAATGTGACACAACATAGTGAGCGGATTTAGGTGCTATACCTTTCTCTTTGTCATTAGTTTTACCTTTGGGTTGGTTTATTTCATGCTCAATTCTATCCCAATGCAACTTGCATGTCGATGCATCATGTGATCCATCTCTTTTGCAACATATGCAATGCAAATTTGACTTTTCTCCTTGAGAGTGTCTGCCCCCCTGCCTATGAAATTTCTTCTTCCTCTTCCTCTTCAACCACCTCTTCTTCTGGAAGAATCTTGAGCAAGATTCTTCTCTCTATGTGCAAGACACACAATCTCTTCAAAAGACTGAGGAGCTGTCTTCTTCCCAAAATATTTCTCTCTTTCAATTTTTTTTTTTCACAAGGGAGTCAAAGGTAATTTATTTGAGGTTTCCATTTGCTTGCAATGACTCAAGATAATTTGAGTAAGTGGGATAAAGTGCCTTCACAAAAGCTATCAGAGGAATGTCCAGTTCAACATTAGTGACTTTGATATCACGCATAATAGATTTTGCTTCTGATGCAAGAGCAAGAGGATCATCATTTTGTAATTCAACACTGAACATTTTAATCATGAGTTGAACAACTTCAAGTGCAGAGTGTGAGACATAGAGTTCCTTCAATTTTTGTAAGGATTTGAAAGTATTTGAAAATGGTGAAATGTGGCAACTCACCTATTCATTTACTGATGCTTCAATCAAGGCAAAATCCTTGCTGTTCTTATTTTCCCAAATGGCGAATTCCTTGTCTGAGGTAGGTTGTTCTAGTTCTTTGTCTCCATCTCCAACACACACACCTTTCCACAACTCATTAAAAATGAGATTGTGTTTGATTTTTCGCGACCATTTTGGATAGTTTTTCTTGCTAGTGAGAACCACTCCCACAATAGATATCAATAAATGCCTTTTAAAAATCTGTGTACTGTACAAAAAAATATACTTTTGCTGCCAATGTAGAAAAAACAATTTCACCTCTAGTGTTAAAAAAATGCAGTTTTAGTGTGAAACTGGAAAAAAAATTCACTTTAATATATGAAAAGAGATATTTTGTGGGGGAGGTGATATATTTGGCGGAGGGTGTATCTGGAGGAGAGTCAGAATATAGCAGCCCAACATTTACAGGCAGTGCAGTGTATTGGAGCAACCTATGTATGTATGGGAGGGAGCAACATATTGATACCACATACTGGAGCAACGCATTTCAAATCTAAGAATTATTGGTTTGTTATTGTTTATTGAAAGAAACAATAACAAATGGATCTAATACATAAATTTTTTTGATATTGGTTTGAAAACAGGGATAAACGCTACAAACATGGCTGATATACAGTGAGAAATGTAAGCGGAGTGGTATGAGCAACCAGAATGCTAGCAACACTTAAAAATACATATCAGCTGAATGCATAATGAAATCGCTGTAAGCAATTACTCGAATCATTTAATTCATACAGGATCAATGATTATACACCCTTGAATACCAAACTAAACCCCCCAAACTGCCAAAAGAACAAAAATACATCCAACGATGCAAGAATTTTACTCGTTTAAGGGACGCAACAGAATGTTGGGTTCTTAGATGTAATACAACCAAGAGAGGCAACAGAGGCTGAGTTCTAGTATCGGAGCTACAAGAGACACTGCAAACAGTGGGAGCACATTTTTGGTAAGCAAGAGACACTGGATGGGAGCATTACACCAGATTATTACCCAGAGGGAAGAGAACTGATATGAAAAATATGGCAGATTGCAAGACAAATTTCTGAAAAATGGCAAAAGGGAGTTACAATGGCAGACTGCAATGCCAAAAATGGAGCTGGCTCTGATACCATGTCAGGCCAAGAGGTAACTCCTCAAATGAGATTCTTTTTATTCATTGTGGCTGTTCATAGTTATATACATGAGGGAGTGACTATTGAGTTTCATCTCCCGATGACTCTTCATTTTCTCTTATTAATTATTTACATTATTTACAATTGTTCACCCAATCCCTATGATTAGGTGTCAACAATAACAACCACGTGAGTCAATTTCATTCAAGGCATCATTGCAACAATCATAAGTTTAGCATTGTCTTTAATGTTTTCATACAGGAGCCCTCTATACAATGCTAGGCCTAACATCCTTGACCATTATTCAATGCATGCTCCCTTTAATCAAAACAACAACCAATTTGTAATAAATAAAACTATTCAATATAACATTCAAAATATAATCACTTGAATGCATACAACATAATAGAGAATTCTAGGTTGTGGTCGTGGGTTGACCTAGGCTCAAATCCCAGTGGCAAAAATATTCAAATCTTCAGAAGAATTGCATTGTATATAACTTAATAAATCTGTTAATAATGAAAATATAAATCAATATAGCGACCTTTGCATACAGAACGTTGCTTACACGACAAAATAAGAACAAAACTACGTAACAGAGAGTGCCATAGGTGCAACTTAGCATTAACACCTCTACAAAATCATCATCTCTGAATTTGAATGGCAATGGAAGATGCCTTACGGGAGAATGAAGTGCTTGGTGACAAACAAGACTGCACTGCAAAGTTGCATCTTGTTGGAAAAAAGTATGGTTGTCTTATATCATTGTTGTTTCATATTAAGTTGGCTCTACCTCCCATTGACACAAACCTTTTTAACTTCTTACAATGATTTCAAAGGATGTATTTATTGCATCTGACTAACAATAATAGATCAACAACCAACTAAACAACATACAACCATGGATCTGTTAATAAAATACTAGCCAACTCAAATGTGGTTGCATCATATTGCGAAAGGAAGTATAATAGAATTAATCAAATCAACATATCGAATAAAGGTTGTTACTCAACAATAAATAGCACTTCGATGGGTAGGATCACCACTTTAGAACAACTGCAAATCAATTAAAGGATAGTACTCAAAAATAAAGAGCTCTTCGATTGACATGATCACCACTTTAGAAACTACACTTTTGATGACATGTAGGTTCACAAATGTCTCACAAGTCACGATTCCGCAGTGTTGCCTCCAATGCATGAATTCAATGCATGAATTCAATGCATGACTTCACAATCAGAGATTTTCTTATGCAACGAACAATGATCAACATTCATTGATCATCACGAAGGGAGGAGAGAAAAAGTAGGAGTGCATAGGAGAACTCAACTTTGATACCATGTAACACTGAGGATCGAAAAGCTCAAAGCTAAAATGTATTATTCATTAAAGAAAGTCACATTTATTACATGGAAAATCTGGTGAACTAGGTGTTGGTTGTTAGTTGGCACAACCAACTATCCATTTTATTATATCTAACTCTACACCTAATTCCATAATCCCAAATTATTAAGGTTTATAATAGGTATGTCAAGGGTTTTGTACCCATCTGGCTAGGTTTTCTAGCAATGTTGAGTTAGACCTCAATTTCCTCTCCTCCCCAAATTTTATCTCCAACTCCCTTATCTCCAAGCATGTTTTCGACATAATCGTGTTGAAGTATGTCACCATAGAGACATGGGAAAATAACCTTGATCCTCTCTATCCTGGTTGAGAAGTGTTGTCACCACCCCTTCCGCTTCTTTTCCTCTACCTTGAAGACATCTCTTAGTAATGAAGGTACTGAATTGGATCCTTGTCGAGGTTTCCCCTACTTGCAAAAAGACAAATAGATTGACTCCAATCTCTTTGAACCAAGTCCGAACACCAATACATTAATTCATCACAATAACCCTGTTAGGTCCCTATAATAATAGTGTAACCCCATATTTTTATTTTTGTTCCCATGTAGCCCCCATGTTTTTATTTTTATGCCCCATAGAAGCCCACTATTGTTATTGTTGTGTCCTTACATTATTATTGTTATGTAGGCTCTAATTATAGTGTGACCCATTATACTCCTATATATAGCAAGGAGGTATATTCATTCGAATCATCCAAGAATTGTTCATTTATGTAATGTAAAGGAGGTTTCCCCCTTGGAGAGACTAATTTTAATTTTTTGATCTATATTTTCTTCTACTTTGTGATTTGGTTACATAAAATTTGGTATTAGAGCTTTGGATTGTAGGGTTTCTCTTCTTTAAACAAGCTATCTTGGAATTTTCTCTATAATGTTTTTTCTATGAGGCTTCAAAAGCTGAAATTGTAACCACGTGGAGCCACAATATTGGTGAACTTCGTGTACGAATTTTAGATCATAGTTCCCTATAGGTTTGGATATATGATCTAAGGAAGTTAGGGTTTTTACAGGCTCCATAATTCAATCTCAAACAGGTGACCTATGGAACATCATCATAAATTTCTCTTTAAGCATCAGATTTGAATTTCATAAGAAGTGGTTGACAGTGCACGAAATGTAGTATTTTGTGTAGCATTTTTAGGGTCGAAGGTGGAAACAGTGACACGTGGAACTCCTATGCTCTACTGAACCAATCGATAATCAGGTCATCGTGGGAAATTGGGCATAACTCTTTATTGAAGAATCCAATCTCATTTTGACTTGTGGAGTTGGAAAGAAGACTTAGAGGGATACCACATAACAGAATTTCATACCTGATGATGAGCCCCAAATTTTGGTAACAATTTGGGCTCATTTGGCCTACTTACCTTGCTCAACCCTTCATATTTTTATCACTTATGCATCATTTCTTAGTATATTCGTGTTATTTGTAGGAAGAAGGGCAGTCATTATGCCTACGTAGCTAATACATGATGATTTCAGGTTTTTTGGCATTAAATGGAGCAAAGACCACGCAAATGGAGACAAGGAGACAGCCAAGGTAGCATTGCGGGTTTATAGGGAGGTTGTCCACAGTCTTGAATGACTTCCCTCGTGATCTCCACCCCAACTCCGAGCTCCAACAGCTATCACCACCGAGCTAGAAGGCAGCCAACGGATTCTACAGGAACAGCAGTTCACTTTCAGTTGGACAGCCAAGCTCCACTAATTGAGGAGGCCAGCTTGGCCCTCATCATGTATAAATGTTAAGGCTGTTGCCTTCGATGAGACTCTTGAACTTTTGTTATAGATCTTGGATTACGAGCTGTAGCTCTGTTTTTGCTCTTTGTAAGCCAATTTTGGCATGTTGTTAGACTCATGATTATGATATTTTAATAAAGGCAGTCAGATTTGGATTCGATTCTGAGTTCTTAGGGGAGCTATAGCTCTCAGGTTAGGGCCCAACCTGAGAGCAATATACCTCCTTTCTTTTGTATTGTTACTTGTTTTTTTCCATTGCATTTCTTTCCTTTACTTGCACTTGAAAAATACAGTTTGCTGAGTTGACTGTTTCGGTTTGGTTATGTAGGTTAGTTTCATGAATACAGTTGTTTCAGTAGTTCAGAATTAGCATAGGGAGATTGAAGTTGCTTTGAGTTCAAAAAGGTTGAATGCATGCTCACTTTCACCTCTGTTTGGGGACCGGAAGTGTAGACCGTGCCAACTGCCAAAAAAACATTGTTTTAACATATGCATGCAAGTATTGTTGAAATGTTTTCGATTGAAGAGTTGTCCATGCGATTTTATCTTGAGTAATGACTCTTTGGTTCAGTATCATGCACGAATTCCTTTCAGCTTACATTGCTGTTCTTTGATTCCTAATAAAACAGTTAGAATAGGTTGGTGAACTTTCGTTTACATGCAAGATAAAGGTGATTTGTTTCATTTACACTGCGCAGCACCACTTCATCGTGTTCTTATCTTTCTGAACCGTGCCTAAGCCACCTACTCATCCTCTGTTCAGCTCATTTGCCTTCCAACTCTTCTATTATCCACGTTGCTCAATCTTTTTGACCTTCCATTGCCCCTACCCTTCTATCGACCAACCAGCTCTATCCACTCTCTCTCCACCTCATCTCTCTGTCCATAGGCCATCTCAAGCTCCTCTTTCATCATACCCATCCATCCATACAGTTCCTTCACTCCTCCATCACCCAAAACTCCGACTGTAGGACATCCTGTAGAAGTTAGCAAACTTCCTGTAGAAATCCCGAGTTTCCTGTAGGATCCCCTAAAGCCTGCAAACATGGTTTCCGAGCACCTGAACGTTGCGGAATTCTGTGGAATCATGTGAGGGATCCCCTGGAACCTCTGAGAGTCCTCCTGACCTTTCCCAAGCCTTCCTTCCCTTCAACTACCCCTGCACAGTCAAGACCTAGTAAGAAGCACAATCACAATAACTCCACCCACTTGAGAAAAAATACAAAAATGTGTTCTCTTCAATGAAAGTAGTTCAAATTCATGCATCTCATCTCACTAGAAGTAATGGCATCATTTCTAGAAGTTTGCACTCCCACCATTGCATCATAGAGATTAAACTAGTTAGATTAGGATTTACTAGGGTTTCCCTGTTTGGTTGGCTTTCAGTTCATTCTTGCAAAGTAGGTTAATTTCCTTTAAGATAGCCTTCGTTCATCATTTAGAAAGCTTCTTTTGGGAACATATAGAAGTTGGCTTGAGCCCTAGCGGACTTGTGCCAGCTGACCAAGTGACAGCTGCGACAAGAGCTAGTACTTGTGCATACAACACCGTCGCTTCCAAGTTTGTTACGAACTACCGGGTTGATAAAATTAGAGATAGGAAGCTCCAGGAGTTGTAGCATTATTGCTACAATACTGGAGCCCACCATCTTTTTGGTGCCGTTGCCGGGGAAGCGTCAGAGTATTAGTAATTGTTGCTTTTCTTCTATTTTCTTACTCTCGCCTTCTGCCAAGTAGTTTATTTCATTTCCATTATGCAAAAGTAGCATAGACATCTCCTGCTTTCATAGATTAGCATTTCAATTCCGCAATTTCAATTCTGCAAGCATAGATTAGCCTTTCAATTCTGCAAGCGTAGACTAGCATTTCCATTCCTGCAATTTCATTTGAGCAAAATAGATTAGTCCTTTCCTGCTTTCATTTCAATTCTGCATTTTTATTTTCAGCAAGATAGTTAGTTGTAGATCAATCTGTTTCAGTTTTGCAGGTACCAGAGAAAAAAAAACAAAAGCAATCAAAAAGTCTTTCCATTTCATGCCTCGTAGGAACCGAGATAAAACAGGCAAATTCCTACCCAACACCCCCACCACATCACTGAGTCACCCTTCTCTCTTCTTAGGTGACAGTGATCCAGAAGAACCTATAGGTGAACCTCCTGAGATATACGAAGATCCTATAGTAGAAGAAGAATTAGAGACCATCCCATCTGAAGCTATGGCTGACAATAGAAGAGAAGATGAGAGAATAGAAGGTGCCTTTCCCATCCGAGAAACCAATGGAGAAATGAAAATGAAAAACATTAGCCCCTCTGCTCTGCCTCACTTCCATGGACTGACTACTGAAGATCCTGATACCTTCTTGTTTGAGTTTGTTGTCCTTTGTAGAACCTATGACTATACTGAAGATGAGCAGAAGCTGAAACTCTTCCCTTCCACCCTTAAGGATGCAGCATTACGCTGGTTCATGGGCTTACCTGGGAATAGTATCACCACTTGGGCTCAGATGCAACAATCTTTCAATACCAAGTACCGGGACTACTGTAGGTCCAAGGAAACCAAGGGAGAAATCTTTCGGATGACCATGGGAAATGATGAGTCCTTAGAGGATTATGAGGAGAGGTTCCAACTTAGCTATAAGCGGGCCAGGTGCACTCTTGACCCTGAATCCCTCAAGTTGGTCCTGCTCCGAGGAGTCCCTGAAGACCTTTTAGATACCCTTCACATGTTAGCTGGGGGAGATATTTACCAGCTGCCTTATGAGGACATCAAGACTGTGTTCAGAAACCACTCTAGGGCAGCCCGGAAACGAGGTAGAGGAAACCCTCTCTCAGCTGGTATTCCTTTCTCTAAGCATGAGTTTGCAAATCAATTAGAAGATCTTAAGAGTGAGGTGAGACAGACCATTGCCATGCAACTGGACACATTCAGGATCCAGAAGAAAAAGGAAGAAGCTGAGAGGGCCTTGGCTATCTTCTGCCCTAGATGTACAAGGAGACACCCTAAGAACGAATGCCCATTGCATTCGGTTGAAGTGTGCTTCGTTTGTGAGGAGGACCATCCCACAAATCAATGTCCAACCTTACCTGGGTTTAAAGCTATGTACCAAGGGACAGAAGCCCCCACTGAACCTCTCTATTACCTCAACCAAAGGAGGCCACAAGGACCTAGACCTTACCAGCAGGGGATGCAAGGGGCACCTCAAGCTTATTACAGCCCCAACCAATCGACTCCTATGCCTTCCTGGGGTCCCCCTGCTCATCCTTCCTGGTCCATGCCTCCTCCATGGTCTTATCCACCTCAGTACCCTACTCAGCCTACTACTCATTCTTATCATTCACATGCCCAGCCACAGCCTCAGTGGAATGCACCTCAGTCGGGGTGGAGGCCCCAGTACAATACTCCTCCTGCCATTTTGCCTCCACCACCAGTTCAACCTCAGCCATTACCTCCTGCTCCTCCAAGGCAACCTCAAATGCCTGCTCAACCGAACCCGAATCCCAACAATAGACAGGCCCAGCAGGTATACACTGGGGAAACATCATGTCCTACCTATGCTGTGGAGATCCAGGAGATCAATCTTCGATCTGGAAAGACTCTTCCAGATCGCCAACCTCCTCCCCTAGAGGACGAGGAGGATAAACAGGAAAGTGAACCAAAGGCTATTCCACCCTTTCCTGAGAGACTAACAACCACCACACAACCCAACCCAGAAGAGGATGAGCTTTTGGGAGAGCTCAAGCAGTTGTGTGTGAAAATACCACTTCTCCAAGCCATCAAGGATGTGCCTATATACAACAAACTGGTTAAGGAAAAGTGTTTTAAACACCCAGGCAGGCGAAAGAGAGATGCTTCAACCATCAATGTCTTAGGACAACTGTCTGACCTTATGTTAGGGCAAGTCATCTGCCCAAAGTACCTAGATCCTGGGAGTCCTGTAGTAGATGTCCACATCAATGGCACCATCATACCTCACACCTTGATTGATCTGGGGGCTGCCATTAATGTGATGACCAGGGATACCATGCTCAAACTCAATCTTTAGGGTTCTTTGAGGAAGACCTCGACAGTACTGCAACTAGCAGATCGCTCCACTGTGACTCCCGAAGGGATTGTGGAGGATGTCTTGGTCTCTGTCGACTCTTGGGAATACCCTGCAGATTTCCTGGTTCTGCAACCCAAGGCAAAGCTTACTGGATATCCTCTCATTTTGGGAAGGCCTTGGTTAGCCACTGCAGATGCTTACATCAGTTGCCGTGCAGGAAACATGACCATCAAAAACGGTCCTATGTCCAAGCAACTAATCCTATATCCTCCTGCCCAACCCTCCTTATAGCATGACTTAACACTGTGGTTGGGGGAAGGAGAAGAGGATGAGGTGTACTCAGCACCTTTGTGCACCCTAGATACCACTAGAAGAGACCCCCCAACCGAGGATGACTTGATTGAGACTTTGATCCAGAATCCACCTTCCAGTGCACTATCCTTAGAGAAATTGGTGGAGGACGCCCAAGCCAGCACCTTAGTGGATCTTTGTACCACCAACCCTGTTACTCCCAGAGTCAAGAATGTGGAGTTCGGCCCTGAGAGATCGTTAAAGATCAGCTCCTCCCTATCTCCTTCCCAGGAAAAGGAGTTGTGTAGCCTGTTGGCCAGTCACCTAGATGCTTTTGCTTGGAGCTATAAGGAGATGAAAGGAGTCCATCCCTCGGTCTGTACCCATCACATATACATCAAAGAGGGTTGTAAACTGGTTAGGCAACCTCAGAGGAGAATGAATCCAGCCCTTAAGGACATGGTCAAGGAAGAATTGCAAAAATTGTTGGATGCCGGATTCATTTACCCCATCTCAGATAGTGAATGGGTGTCCCCTCTGGTGTTGGTTCCCAAGAAAAATGGGAAGTGGAGAATCTGTGTGGACTATCGAGAATTGAACAAAGCTACCAAGAAAGACCATTTCCCTCTACCTTTCATAGATCAAGTGTTGGATGGACTGGCAGGAAAGAAGTTCTTCTTTTTCCTGGATGGGTTTAGCGGGTACAACCAAATCCAAATCAGCCCGGAAGACCAGGATAAGACCACCTTCACTTGTCCTTGGGGTACCTTTGCCTACCGAGTCCTTCCCTTTGGGCTATGCAATGCTCCTGCTACCTTCCAGAGAGCTGTCTTGAGCATCTTCTCGGAGTTGGTCCATGATGCGGTGGAAATCTATATGGATGACTTCACTCCTTATGGGTCCAACTTCCGGGAAGCATTGTCCAATCTGGGAAAGGTCCTAACCAAATGCATTGAGATGAACCTGTCCCTTAGTCCTGAAAAATGTGAATTCCTGATGACTGAAGGGACTGTGCTACGACATACCATTTCTTGCCAAGGGTTACAAGTGGATCCTAACAAAATTGCTCTCATCAAGAAGGTTCCACCTCCCCAAAAGGTAAGGGATGTCCGGAGTTTCTTAGGATTAGCAGGGTATTACCGGAGATTCATTAAAGACTTCAGCAAGCTAGCCTCGCCACTGTTTGGTCTGTTGGCAAAAGATGTGGAGTTTAAATGGACTGACGATTGTCAGAGGGCTTTGAATGAATTAAAGGACAAGTTGGTGTCAGCCCCAATCTTGAGAGGCCCAAACTGGGCCCTACCTTTCCACATCCACACTGATGCCTCAAACAAAGCCATCGGGGCAGCTTTAGGACAAGTTGAACAGAAACTTCCATATGCCATTTACTTTGTTAGCAAAAACTTGTCCAAAGCCGAGCTGAATTACACTGTAACCGAGAAAGAGTTCTTGGCTGTGGTCCATGCACTGAACAAGTTCCGTCATTATATTACTGGCTATCAAACCTTTGTACATACGGATCATGCTGCAATTAGATATTTAATGAATAAACCAGATGTGAATGCTCGTATTATTAGATGGTTACTTTTGTTGCAGCAGTTTGACTTGACCATTGTTGACAAACCAGGTAAAGAAAATGTTGTTGCTGACTTTTTATCTAGATTGGATTTGTCTGCAGATGAGGATGGAACAGTGGATGACCAGATGCCCGATGAACATCTGTTTGCTATCTCAGTACTCTCTCCATGGTTTGCTGATATAGCAAACTACCTTGTTTCAGCACAGTTCCCTCCGCACCTATCTTCAAGAGAGAAGAGCAGAATCATCAGAAAAAGTGCCTCATTTACTTGGATCGGGGGCAATCTATTCAAGCTTGGCCCTGATCAGATCTTAAGGCGTTGTGTAAGGGAGGAGGAAGTCTTTGATATCCTCCTCACCTGTCATGATGGGCCTTATGGAGGACATTTTGCAGCAAAGAGGACTGCCTTCAAAATCCTGCAGGCAGGCTACTATTGGCCCACACTTCATCAAGATGTCAGAAGATATATCAGCCAATGTGACCGATGCCAAAGAATGGGAAAACCGACTCCAAGGATGAGATGCCTCTCCAACCTCAAGTAACTCTTGAGCCATTTGAGAAGTGGGGTATGGATTTTGTGGGTCCAATCAACCCTCCTTCGAGGCAAAGGTCTTACATCATTGTGTGCACTGACTACCTGACAAAGTGGGCAGAGACTAAAGCAATCAAGGCAGCAACAGAAGAGAAGGTGGCCGAGTTCTGAAGAGAAAACATCTTCTACAAATTCGGCTATCCAAGAGAGCTGGTCACCGATCAAGGGAGCCAGTTCACATCCAACTTGATTGAAGACCTGCTAGCTCACCACAAGATCAAGCATAGGACTTCCACCCCCTATCATCCACAGGCAAATGGGCAAGTGGAAGTCACCAACAGAGCATTGGAAGGGATTTTGACTAAGGTGGTGACCAGCAGTAGGAAAGATTGGACAGATCGCCTGGTTGAGGCCACATGGGCTTACAACACCACCTGGAAGACCACTACCGGCTTCACACATTATGAGCTGGTCTATGGGAAGAAATTTTTGCTGTCCATTGAGTTCGAGTACAACACTTTGAGGATGGCAGCTCAGCTAGATCTAGATCTCAGCCATGCACAACAAGAAAGGTTATTGCAGCTAAATGGACTGGATGAGCACCGGATGCAGGCCCTCCTTCACTCAGAAGTGGTTCAACTTCAGAGAAAGGTGTGGCATGACCAACATCTCCATGACAAGCAATTCCAGCCGGGAGATTGGGCCTTGTTATATGACTCCAGATACAAAGATTTCAAGGGGAAGCTGAGAACCAGATGGCTAGGACCATATGCAGTGGAAAAATGCCATGACAATGGATCTGTTCTTATTCGAACCATTGATGAGGAAGCCATCCCCATGCTTGTCAATGGGCATCTCTTGAAGATCTACAGGAAGCCTCTCTCAAGACAAGAGTTCATCAAAACTATGGAGAAATCAGTGATGGTCATAGAGAAGGGTTCTGCCTCTGCTTTGGGCATACCCTGAAAGATTTAAAAAAAAATAAAATAATAATAATAATAATAATAATAAAGATCCTTGGGTGAAAACCTTTCTGAGGCTCCCAAGGCAGGTGGTAGGGGTGAAAACCTCATTGAGGCGCCCCTATTGTCTTTCAAAAAAAAAAGAAAAAAAAAAGAGAGATTTGAAAAGATCCTTGAGTGAAAACCTCTCTGATGCGCTTAAGGCAGATGGCAAGGGTGAAAATCTCATTGAGGCGCCCCTGTTATCTTTCAAAAAAAAAAAAAAAAGAGAAAAAAAAAAGGAAAAAAAACAATAAGCAAAAAGATAGGGACAGCAAGTTCATAGTGTGAAAATGCATGCAAGTTGCAGGTGTTCTATGAAGGTGAGGAGGACTCTTAATGCAAAGCCAAAGATCCTTATCATGCTGCCAGGGGACCTCACCAGCACCTCCTCCAAGAATATTCAGTTCCTCCAAGGTATGTGCACAATGCCATCATGGCCTGAGTCTTCTACAGGAAGATGCAGACTTTCTACAGGAAGATGCATACTTTCTACAGGAAGGTGCAGACTTTTCTACAGGAAACGCAACTTTTCTATAGGAAAGTTCTGTATTTCTACAGGAAGCCTCCTGTAGAATTTCGGGAAGGGCCATAATTCATTTTATGAGGAGATCTAACGACCAAGGGTCGGTTTGGACGCATGCAAGCTACTGTTGTCACCCTTATACATTGCTGTCACCTCTTTCTATCGTCCCTGTCGACATGCAACCAAGTTACCTGCACCATCAAAGTAGATCAGTGAGTTATCAAGAGAAAAGCAATTTTTGCAATAAAAAAAACGTTGAGATGTCATACCATATCCATCCCAGCCATCCATGAGCTCTGTGAGCGTGATCGTGGGGCCATTTCCTTTGTCGTGCAGCATGCACCCGAGGAGGAAGAAACTGTTACAGGACATCCTATAGGAGTCCCGTAACAGTTAAGACCCGCTGGAGTGCACACCATATACAAGGAAAACGCGGGCGCATGCAGCTGAAGCATCCGATCCAGTGTCAGCGACCTGTGAATACGAACCTCCGGGCCTGCGCAAATCCACCAACAGCAAATAAATCCACTCATCGTCGTCCAAAAGCCTGAACGATCGTGTTGCGGCTGCGCAGGTAAGTGTCTCGACCCTTTCTTCCGACGAATTGCATGAATTTTACTTTGAAAATGTTTGCAAAGTGTGAAATGGATGGGTTGAGCGGTTGTATGGTCAATCGATTGGCCACGTCGACCAGTCAGCTGGTCGAGCTGGATGTGTGAATGGTGGCCGTGGAAAAAACGGGCAGTGGGCACATGAGAACCGTCCACTCAGGGAGAAACGAGTTCTAACGAGAATGGCGGCAGCGGATCTGCGGGAATGATGCGGCAGTAAGTAAACTTGCAGGAGAATGATGGTGTGACGTCGCCCAACGGTCCGGCAGGGACAACTCACCCCCGCGCCACGGATTCCGCCGATTCAAATCTAATCGGCTAGATTATCAACCTCATGCATTTATCATTCACCGTTTGCGACTCGAGTAATCATCCGGATCCCTCTGCAGTTCGATACTCCGAGTCTTTGGCCATAAGAACGCCTGTGAAGCTACAGCAAGAGCGCAGACCCACTGCAGTATCCCCTGGAAATCGCGCGCTGCTCCTACAGGAAAGCTGCTCCTACAGGAAAGCTGTTTCTACAGGAAGTCGGGTTCCTCACGTCAAAAGGTGGCGGATTAGAAAGGTAAGTCTGAACTCTCCATGCAATTGGTTTTTGAAGGTGGCAGAATTGTTGTCTACAGTCTGGTCGAAGAAAAATTGTTGCAATTGTTGTCTGCCGTGCATGAACTGTCGTCCTACAGGATGTCAGTATAATTAGCTGTGTTAAAGGTTTGCAGGGGGTAAGCTTTGTGAATTATGTGCATGACAGAGGTGTAATCCTACGCTCTGTCCCAGTAGACCGAATTTCTTTCCCATTTGCCACCTCCAGCTAACACAACAGTTTTTTCACAATGCCGGGTGGGTTCATCAGAAGGGAGCCCACTGATTCAACAAAGTTAAGAGAAAATCCTGAGGTGGTGGAGCTCTTCACACGAGCACAATGGATATCCTTCTATGACAAATTGCAGGGCTATGATGACGAAGTGGCAGAAGAGTTTTTGCAAGCTCTGAGGCCGAAATCTAAAACGTTGGCCACCGTTACCTTCAGGGGTCTGAGCCTCAAACTCACCCCACAATTCATCAGCCGAGTTACGGAGCTCCCAATGGGATTACCATGGGATAAAGAAGAAAGGAAACTGAGCCAACAAGCTAAGAAAGAATTCTTTCCACCAGAGGAGGAATTCTCAGAAGACAAAAATGGGGTTCGTAGAACCAGTTTACTGCCACCATGGAATGAAGTGAGCCTGCAAATTATGAAGTACATCACCTGCGAAGGCCGTTTTAGCATTGTCTACGGGTACCACTTTCGGTTACTCAATGAATTACGGCACCAGATGGAGCTACCTGTAGAAAACAAACTCAGTCTCCCTTACTTTCTACTACAGTCTCTGATTGAGTGTGCAACCAAGCTGAAAGAAGGCATACCAGACCAGGTAGCCCACCATGGATTGATCAAACTCCTCGTGGAGGATGCGCTCCACACGTACAAGGTTCCCCTCTCATGGGAAGACTTCAGGAATTTGACAAAGGATGGGGATATAAAGATGCTAACTGAAGAGCTCGGTTCTTCTAGCAGTGAGGAGAAAGAGTCAGTGGCCGCAGTAAAGAAAGAAAAAGGCCAAAAGACCCCGACCACAGAGCAGAAGAAAAAGCAAGAGAAGAAACAAGAGAAAAAGGATGACAAGGAGAAAGATGACACACCCATCTTGACAGCAAGAGAGAAAAGGTTGCAAGGCAGAGTGGACAAGGCTGAGAAGGTCCACATCAGCAAGAGTACCTCGACAGCGACCGCAACTAAGTCAAAAAGCAAAACTCATGCAGCAAAGCAACCCAAGGCGGCAACACCTGTTTCTACAGGAAAGCCGAAACCGGCTTCTACAGGAAGCCCGAAAATTATTGAAAAAGGGTCTTCTACAGGAAGCCCGAAAATTACTAAAACAGGGTCTTCTACAGGAAGCCCGAAATTGACTAAAACAGGGTCTTCTACAGGAAGCCCTGAAAAAGTGAAACCCAAGGAGAAGAAAGCTGATATTCGTGAAAGGGAGGCAGCAGCTGTGCTGGCCGGCCTCAGCACACCTCCTAAGCCAAAGGAGAAGAGAAAGAGGGAGACCCCTCTATACTTTAAAGCTCGAAGAAGTGTGAGGATAAAGACGGGCAAGCCACAGCCTCCGTCCAGCAGCCCGATCATCATTGAAGATGCCCCTACTTCACCCAAGGAAAGGTCCCCCTCGAGGATATCAGTCACCTATGAGAGGGGAAGCCTGAAGAAAACTACGTGGCAAGAAAGAGTAGACCAATTGACTGAAAAAGCTCGGCTACAGGATGCTGAAAATGCTCTACAGGATACCTTAGCCAGGCTTAAAGAAACTGAGAGAATGGAAGAAGAGCCCTTATCACCACCAAGGGAGGGTGAAGTAGAGCCACCAAAGGACGTGGAGGAAGAGCATATACCAGAGCCCAGCCCTCAGCCAAGTCTGAGTTCCTATTACAACTTTTTAGAGGCTGGCAAAATCATACCTCAGAAATTTACTGTGCCACTGTTTTTTGCATTAGAGGAAGAAAGAGTCCGTACACACACGTGGATGAAAATAACAAAGTCAAAGGGTGTGGCGGACATAGGTCCCTTACAGGAGCAGCTCAAGGAGGCCAGAAGTGAATTGTCCATGGCCAAACACGTGGCAAATTTCCAACGTGTGTTTCTAAAGGAAGAAAACCAGAAACTGAGATTGCAGCTACAGGAGCTGAGGGCAGGGATAGGTACATCCTCCAAGGACACCACAGAGGAACAACAAGGCAAAGAGGAACTGAACACCGGTCTTGGAGAGCCAACCACACTTCTACAGGAAGTAGAACAGCAAGCACAAATTGAGGTGCAAGCTCTCAGAGAACAGCTACAGCAGAAAGATGCACAATTGGCCTGCATGGCCAGCTGGGCCATGGATGCTATCCAATGCAGACAGCCAGCCAAATCCTATGGCTTGTACTTGAAATACCAATGGCTGCAATTCCAGATCAATACCTTGGCGCAAAGAGGTATCTCTCAGCTCCAAGACCCGCAACAATTCACTGAAGTTTGCAGTACTAGCTCATCAGAGGATAGGGCCAAATTAGCGGAGTTCTACCTCCACAATCTGGCCCTGCCTAATGAAGTTTCATGGGATCCCAATACGGCCTTGGGAGATATGCAATTATTGGCATTTGCCTCATGGCTGAACCATGAGGACAAAAGAGCAGCAGAAGCCAAGGCAATTATGAACCGGGAGCTGAACGAACCATTGCTCATCAGACCAGAACCAGGGGATCCAGTTGCACTAATCTCGGCACACCAACATTTGTCATCTGACCCTCAAGCTTCATTAAGTTATATGGATAAACAGGCCCAAGCCATAGCTCATTTTGAGGACATGGAGAGACTGTTAGGAGACAACACTGTCCAAGCATGCACACGCAGATGGAATACATTGGCACACAGTCTGAAAATCCGAGAGTATCATACCCCAACTCGGATGAGGGAAGCTCTGGTAAGGGTAGCCCTCTATAAGAAATCCATGCAAAACCTCCAGGCCAGCTGGATTGGCCTTAAACTCAGCCCACCACTGCTGCTAGGATTGATGGAAGGCAGCACAGAGACAGATGATAATGAACAATGGGAAGAGGTAGACAGAAGGGCTGGGTTTCATATCAGCAAAGAGGACACTACTACAGAGGCTTGGGATGTAAGGGTAGCAGTAAAGGCAATGAATGATGAAGAGTTGGACTAGTTGCTCAAGGATGAGCAAATATTTTAGCTGGGGGGTGATGATGAGCCCCAAATTTTGGTAACAATTTGGGCTCATTTGGCCTACTTACCTTGCTCAACCCTTCATATTTTTATCACTTATGCATCATTTCTTAGTATATTCATGTTATTTGTAGGAAGAAGGGCAGTCATTATGCCTACGTAGCTAATACATGATGATTTCAGGTTTTTTGGCATTAAATGGAGCAAAGACCACGCAAATGGAGACAAGGAGACAGCCAAGGTAGCATTGCGGGTTTATAGGGAGGTTGTCCACAGTCTTGAATGACTTCCCTCGTGATCTCCACCCCAACTCCGAGCTCCAACAACTATCACCACCGAGCTAGAAGGCAGCCAACAGATTCTATAGGAACAACAGTTCACTTTCAGTTGGACAGCCAAGCTCCACTAATTGAGGAGGCCAGCTTGGCCCTCATCATGTATAAATGTTAAGGCTGTTGCCTTCGATGAGACTCTTGAACTTTTGTTATAAATCTTGGATTACGAGCTGTAGCTCTGTTTTTGCTTTTTGTAAGCCAATTTTGGCATGTTGTTAGACTCATGATTATGATATTTTAATAAAGGCAGTCAGATTTGGATTCGATTCTGAGTTCTTAGGGGAGCTATAGCTCTCAGGTTAGGGCCCAACCTGAGAGCAATAGACCTCCTTTCTTTTGTATTGTTACTTGTTTTTTTCCATTGCATTTCTTTCCTTTACTTGCACTTGAAAAATACAGTTTGCTGAGTTGACTGTTTCGGTTTGGTTATGTAGGTTAGTTTCATGAATACAGTTGTTTCAGTAGTTCAGAATTAGCATAGGGAGATTGAAGTTGCTTTGAGTTCAAAAAGGTTGAATGCATGCTCACTTTCACCTCTGTTTGGGGACCGGAAGTGTAGACCGTGCCAACTGCCAAAAAAACACTGTTTTAACATATGCATGCAAGTATTGTTGAAATGTTTTCGATTGAAGAGTTGTCCATGCGATTTTATCTTGAGTAATGACTCTTTGGTTCAGTATCATGCACGAATTCCTTTCAGCTTACATTGCTGTTCTTTGATTCCTAATAAAACAGTTAGAATAGGTTGGTGAACTTTCGTTTACATGCAAGATAAAGGTGATTTGTTTCATTTACACTGCGCAGCACCACTTCATCGTGTTCTTATCTTTCTGAACCGTGCCTAAGCCACCTACTCATCCTCTGTTCAGCTCATTTGCCTTCCAACTCTTCTATTATCCACATTGCTCAATCTTTTTGACCTTCCATTGCCCCTACCCTTCTATCGACCAACCAGCTCTATCCACTCTCTCTCCACCTCATCTCTCTGTCCATAGGCCATCTCAAGCTCCTCTTTCATCATACCCATCCATCCATACAGTTCCTTCACTCCTCCATCACCCAAAACTCCGACTGTAGGACATCCTGTAGAAGTTAGCAGACTTCCTGTAGAAATCCCGAGTTTCCTGTAGGATCCCCTGCAGACATCCTGTAGAAGCCTGCAAACACGGTTGCCGAGCACCTGAACGTTGCGGACTTCTGTGGAATCATGTGAGGGATCCCCTGGAACCTCTGAGAGTCCTCCTGACCTTTCCCAAGCCTTCCTTCCCTTCAACTACCCCTGCACAGTCAAGACCTAGTAAGAAGCACAATCACAATAACTCCACCCACTTGAGCAAAAATACAAAAATGTGTTCTCTTCAATGAAAGTAGTTCAAATTCATGCATCTCATCTCACTAGAAGTAATGGCATCATTTCTAGAAGTTTGCACTCCCACCATTGCATCATAGAGATTAAACTAGTTAGATTAGGGTTTACTAGGGTTTCCCTGTTTGGTTGGCTTTCAGTTCATTCTTGCAAAGTAGGTTAATTTCCTTTAAGATAGCCTTCGTTCATCATTTAGAAAGCTTCTTCTGAGAACATATAGAAGTTGGCTTGAGCCCTAGCGGACTTGTGCCAGCTGACCAAGTGACAGCTGCGACAAGAGCTAGTACTTGTGCATACAGCACCGTCACTTCCAAGTTTGTTACGAACTACCTGGTTGATAAAATTAGAGATAGGAAGCTCCAAGAGTTGTAGCATTATTTCTACAATACTGGAGCCCACCACCTGAAGAGCCGAAATTACAAAGATATTATAGTTTCAATATTGATCTCCTAAAAAGCAAGAAAAATGTGTAGTTTTTTTAAAATTTTGCGTAACTTTTGTTTGAAAAATCAGTTTGAAGTGATTTAAAGGGAATAGTGAAGCATATATATTGTTCCAAAATGAATCAAAGAAAAAAAATGGACACACCTAGTAAGCAACTAGAAAGCTCTACTATGACGCATGAAGAAGAGGAAGAAATGCAACATGATATATCAAAATTATGAGATCAAGTGCAACAAATTTCGCCCTCGCAAAGTGTAACCAAAAATGAAATGGGAGCTCATATGGAAGATTTAAAGAATGATATAAAAACAAAAATGGAAGGTTTGAAGAATGGTTTGAAAGAAGAAATGGAAGGTTTGAAGGAAGGTTTGACAAAGTTGCTACAAGAAATGCTTCCTAGTGGTGACAAGGTACTCCATGAAAATCATGATGAGAATAAAAGGAATACAGACTTTGATTTTAGAGATTCCAATAGTGGGTTGAATACTAAGCACATTCCAAATATTGATATGAGGAAGTTTGATGGCAAGGATTCGGTAACATGGATACTACATATGGAGAATTCTTTGATCTACATAATGTGTAAAACACACAAAATGTACACATTGCATCTTTATATTTAGAACAAAATAAATTTATGTGGTATCGATGGCTTTGTTCTCGTAAATCAATTGTCACTTGGACAATTTTTGCGGAAGAATTGGTAGCACATTATGAGGATACAAAGAGCAATACCTTCTTTAACCAATTGATAAATCTCAAACAAAAGGGTTCAATGGTGGAGCACATTGAGGACTTCCAAAGATTGAATATCAAGGTAAATGATATTACAGAGGAGCATATGATTGATGTCTTCATAGGAAATTTAAAGGATAACATCCAACATGAGGTTTTCCTTTGGGAACTTGATTCATTGGAGAAGACATTCAAGGTGGAAAGAAAAGTTGAAAGCAAAATTATGGAAACAAGGAAGTCTACCACTCACAATTATAAAGAGGGAAGTGTTGTTTCTTCTATCCTTCCATAACCTACAAGGTTGACACCACAAAAATTGGAGGAAAAAGGAGAAAAAGGGCTTTGTTATAATTGTGATAGAAAATACACTAAAGGCCATAAGTGTGTAGAGAAGAAATTATTTTACATAGATTGTGAAGAGGAGGAAGAAAAGGAACAAGAAACATCAAAATAAGAGGATATACACCAGGAACCAATCTTGAAGAAAGAATAAATGAATCCGACCATATCTTGTAATGCATTGGTGGGAATTACCACTCCTCAAAGTCTCAATATAGATGGATATATCAAGAAGAAAAAGCTAATAATGTTTATTGATTTAGGTAGTACCCATTATTTTATTCATTGTAAGATAACCAAGGAATTAAATTGCTTTCTATATCCAACACCATAGTGCCAAGTGATGGTTGCAAATTGAGGAACTATAAATTGCTCTGGAAAGTGCCATAATATCAAGCTAACCACAGGGGAATATTTTTTGAATAGTTCAATGTTTTCCATTCCAATGGGTGGTGCTAATGTTGTACTAGGAGTCTAATGGTTACAATCTTTGGGGACGATAACTTTTAATTTTCAAGAACTTTTCATGATTTTTTTAGGAAGGAAAGGAAATTGAATTAATGGGTAACACAAGGAAACTAGGGAAGATAATTAGCTCTAATGGCATGACAAAGATTTTGAAGAAAGAGAAATGGGGCATAATTGCACAATTATGTTCATTACAGGTTCAAACATCGAAATCATTTATTTGTACAGATTTCTAAAAAGTCTTGGACAATCATTCCAAGGTATTTGAGACTCCCAAAGTCCTGCCCACCTGTTCGTGATTATGATCATGTTATTCACTTGATTCTAGGAAGTGTTCCTCCAAACATTAGGCCTTACAGATATCCATATGCCCAAAAGAGTGAAATTGAACGTATGGTTGCAAAAATGTTAGAGGCTGGTATAATTCAACCTAGTCAAAGTTCTTTCTTTGCTCCAATAATATTGGTGCACAAGAAGGATGGATCATGGCGTATGTGTCTAGATTATAAGGAGCTCAACAAGATAAATTTCCCACTTCTGTCATTGATGAACTACTGGATGAATTACATGGAGCAATTTACTTCACCAAGTTGGATCTTCGTTCACGATATCATCAAATTAGAATGAAGATTGAAGACATTCCGAAAACAACATTCATAACTCATTAAGGTTATTATGAATTTTTGGTCATGCCTTTTGGCCTTACTAATGCACCTTCCACATTTAAAGGTTTGATGATTTCCATTTTCAAACCCTTAGAAAATTTGTGTTAATATTTTTTGATGATATACTAATCTACAACAAATCTTGGAAGGATCATGTTCAACATGTTGACATGGTGCTCAAACTATTGGAGGAAAAACAATTATATGAAAAAACCTCCAAATGCTTCTTTGGAGTACATGAGGTGGAATATTTGGGTCATATTGTATCTCATGAGGGTGTTAAGGTAGACCCTTACAAAATTAAATCCATTAAGGATTGGAAAAATCCCCACAACCCTAAATCATCTTCGATGATTTATCGGGTTGACAGGGTATTATCACAAGTTTGTTAAGAGTTATGGGAGAATAACAACACCTATAACAACATTACTGAAGAAAGATGTATTTTATTGGACTCCAAAAGCAACTAAGGCCTTTGAACATATTAAAGAGGCAATGTGCCAAGCGTCGGTCTTAGCTACACCATATTTCACAAAAACCTTTATTGTGGAATGTGATGCATCATGAAATGGAATTGGTGTTATTTTAATGCAAGAAGGAAGACCCACTTCTTTTGAAACCAATCAAGGGAAAATATTTACACAAACTTATTTATGAGAAGGAAATGTTGTCAATACAACATGGACTAAAGAAATTGTGACCTTACCTAATGGAAGGACACTTCAAGGTAAAAAAAATCATATAGTCTTAAATACTTTTTGGAAAAAGTATTATCTTCAGAAGAGCAACAAAAATGGGTCACCAAGATGTTCGGTTATGACTTTAAAATCATCTACAAAAAAGGGAAGAAAAATGTTGTTGCAGATGCACTCTCTTCAAAGGATGAGGATGTGGAAGCATTTCTCTATGCCATTTCTATTAGCCAGCCTTATTGGATAACTGAAACAAGGGATGAATGGAAGAATGGAGAAGAGGTGTGGAAACTCATTCAAAAGTTGCAACAAGATCCCAATACATATAATACATTTATCTAGAAAAATGATTTATTATGGTACAAAGATCGCTTATATATCTATAAGAATTCCCAACTCAAACAAAAGATTCTTTGGAATTGCACACCTCCCCCTTAGGAGGGCATCCAGGATTTTAAAAGACTTACCACTGGGTCAAGAAGGATGTTTTTTGGAATGGCCTTAAATATACTATTCGGAAGTTTGTGGCAGAATGTTTGGCTTTCCAACAAAATTAAGTTGAGACAATTAAGACACCTAGTTTGTTACAACCTTTATCCATTCCAAGTCAACGTTGGGAGGATGTCTCAATGGATTTTATCATAGGTTTACCCAAGTCTGAAGGAAAGAGTGACATCATGGTGGTAGTTGATAGACTTACTGAGTATGCACACTTTTGTGCATTATCTCATCCATTTAAAGTCAATACAGTTGCTACTGCATTTATGGAAACAATTCAAAAGCTACAAATAAATCCAAAGATTATTATCAGCAACAAAGATCCCATTTTCGCTGGAAATTTTTGGACAAAATTATTTTTTTGTCTGGGTACTCAATTAACACATAACTCATCTTATCCTCCTCAATCTGGTGGGAAAACTAAGATAGTGAGAAAATGTTTGGAAGGATATCTTCATTACTTTATATTTGATAAACAAACACAATGAGTCAAGTGGTGGCCTCTGGCTGAATGGTGGTATAACACTTCCTTCCATATTGCAGCAAAACTGGCCCATTTATGGCACTTTATGAATATCATCCACCATCCATCACATCATATTTAAAAGAAAATTATAAGGTTCAAGTAGTGGAAGATCACATTGAGCATCAACAACAAGTTCTCCAACTCTTAAAGGATAACCTCACTCTAGCACAAAATCAGATGAAACAATAGGTCAATCAACATCGTAGTGAAAGAAGTTTTGATGTAGGCGACTGGGTATTTTTACAGCTACAACCATACAAACAAATGTCCCTCAAGCAAGCTAAGAAGGATAATAAATTATCACCAATGTAATATGGTCCTTATAAGGTGTTGCAAAACACTGGTATTGCAACATACAAATTGGAGTTGCTTACATCTTCCCAAGTACACCCAGTTTTACATGTTTCATGCTTAAAAAGGTTATCAGTGACAAGCTCCTAGTTCAAACAATATTGCAAGAACTTGACGAAGAAGGTAAAATCATATTGGATCATGAAGTAGTCATGGAAACAAGAACCCAACAACTACGAAATCAATCAATTTCAAAGTATCTCATTAAGTGGAAGAACTTACCTGTTGAAGATTCCACGTGGGAGGATGAGAATTTTATACAGAAGCATCCATAACTACTCAAGCATTGAGGACAACACGTTTTTGAAGGAGAGGGGCTTGTTAGGTCCCTATAATACTAGTGTAGCCCCTTTATTGTTAGTGTTAGTGTAGCCCCCTATTGTTATTGTTGTGCTCATGTAGCCCCCATATTGTTATTTTTATGCCACATAGAAGCCCACTATTGTTATTTTTGTGTCCTTACATTATTATCGTTATGTGGGCTCTAATTATATTGTGACCCCTTAGACTCCTATATATAACAAGGAGGTCTATTCATTTGAATCATCCAAGAATTGTTCATTTATGTAATGTAAAGGAGGTTCCCCCCTCGAAGAGGCTAATTTTTAAGTTGTTGATCTATCTTTTCTTCTAGTTTGCGAGTTGGTTGCATAAC
Source organism: Pinus tabuliformis (assembly GCA_031772625.1). Lineage (NCBI taxonomy): Eukaryota > Viridiplantae > Streptophyta > Pinopsida > Pinales > Pinaceae > Pinus > Pinus tabuliformis. Next base: position 1,495,737,523 of record CM062817.1, on the reverse strand, counting down.
AAACCCTAGATAAAGTGATTGAATTTTGACAACAATCCAGCTGAGAAGGTAGAAGGCGACACAATTTCGAAAACCGGTTTAATTTGCTCTACCATTAGACAAAGTAGGTGCCACCCTAAGACAATAGACCTACCATGACCTAACAAACAAAAACCCAATTTCAAACCTCTCTCCCTGAACCTGCCTTGAGAAGCAAATAACACTACCCATAACAAGCTCAACCTTCCTAAACGATGAAGGCCACCAACGGAATATCCAAGCTAACACAGGCCCAGGAACCCAATAAACCAAGACAAAACAATAGAGAGACACAAGTTTTAGAAGTAATTAACAAACCATAGTTGATATATACACTCTTCTCGAATCAACTGTTGAAGAAAGTGTAACTAGGTTCAGTCTTCATGACATTGATTTTTGTAAACAAGGAAAATGAAATTATTATTATACCTTGTTACATGGGTTTCATGAGAAAGAAATTTATTTATTTAGTAGTGGCTCCCATTAAGAGCCTTAGGATAAGTCAAAGAGTCAATTTCATGTATTAAGAAGCTCTTCTTGAGCATGAGAAAACTATATGAGTCTATAGAAATGCCAAGTAGCCCTCCAAGACAAGCACAATCCTCCAAGACATGCACAAGAAGAAGTCTGCCAGAAAAACGATGTGAAACACAGTCATGTCGGCCTACAAACGAATATAAACAACAAGTCAACTCACAAAAGGAGACACAACACTTCACTCTGTCATGTCGGCTTATTTATGAAGGTGGAATCACTATAAATAGGCGTTAAGATTCAGAATTACAGGCAGGATTTTCAGACATACCTCTGAAACTTCAGATGACATAGTGGGTGCAGGAGACACAGAATCTTAGACAAGTCTAAAATCACGGATGGGTACAAGAAGAGACAGTGTAGAACTCATATTCACCCGATGTTGCGGAGGGCAGTCATAGGAAGGATTTCCGAGGGTAGTCATAGGAAGGATTTCGGATGTCACTTCGGAGGTCTGTCCACAGTACACAATCTCAGATACTTCTGCAACTTCGATGGGTAATTACAGTAACTATACTTCACAAATATTAGAGGATTTAGACAAGCATCTTTGTGTCTTTCGGATGGGTACCACAATGATGAAGTCTCGACATATTTGTGATGAGGAGGATCTCTGTGATCCCACAGTAGCACATACAATCTCGACATATTTGTGATGAATAGGATCTTGGTGATCCCATAGTAACACACTCTGTCTCGGTATACATTCTAAATGTAGTAATGATCTTGGCATAGATGTAATCATGATCTCGGTATATATACAGTCATGATATTTATGGAGACATAATTACAAGGTCATGATCTCGATGAATCAAGGAGCATAAATGGTGCAACAATAATGATCTCAATGGTGCAGCAATGAAGGATCTCAGTGTCAAAGAAGATCTCAGTATCCAGAAAATGATGAAGATCTCAAAGAGAATTGTCAATAGAACATGTGTCTTGATCTTGGAGTGGCTATTAGGAGCAAGGTCTTGGTCTTGGTATTTGTCAATTGGAATCTCTATAAGAAGAATTTGTTCGGGTTTTCCTCTCAAAGAGTGAGAGGTTTTGGCCCTGACATAAAGCCAACATCTTGTGTTCTTCTCTCTTTTGTTTGGTAACTATTTGATGAAGTAAGAAAATACACTCTAATAATATCAAGTGAAGATTTTTCTAATAAGAAAAACTAAAAAGGTACCTCACAAATAGTTATTATCGTGAGAATAATATTATTAACCTAATTTCCCTAGATTATTCAACATGGTATCAGAGCTAAGGTGTTGAAGTTAAAGGGAAGGCAACTAAAAGAGACATACAAGGATCAATTTTCAAGAAGGGCATCAAAGCAAGTTGTATAGCTTTGAAAAAACTGAAGGATTAGTCTACAACAACAGTCTACATCAACAGGGGTTTTTGCCTATACAATCTAGAAGACAGTCTACAACAACAAGATATTTTATGTTCACAAGTCATCATTAAAAGGTCACCAAGACCCTCATAAAAATTGTCTACAAAGCATGACCTCAAAATAAAAATCACATCATCTTGGAACAGGTTGACACCATGGAAACAATCCTGATATACACTACAAAAGAAGGCATATTGAAGGCAAGAAGGCATTGTCATCTTCAAGGTTATGAAATCAAGCAAGGATCATCTCCTTGTCCTAGAAGAAGACCATCCAAGGAAGTAGTAAATCATCCTCATCAAAATGGAGCAACCTTTTCTATTGAAAGGATTTCTCACTTAAAAGAAGATCATTCAAGAAGAAGCCCTCATACATCTTCTTCATCAACATGATCTAGGTGAAGATTTCATCTTCACATGACAAGTAAGTATCTTTTCATTCTATAATCAAGTTTGGTTAAATGATTTCATGATTGCAAGGACATCTATAGGTTGGATGGTTAATCAAGATTCCTTGCATGAAGAAGGAGGATAGTCATAATCCTCTAAGAAGTTGAAGTCATTAAACATATTAAAAAGTCTCCTCTAAATTTATGGAAAGGGATACTTATGAAAGATCCCCTCACATAGAAATATTGGAGACATAAAAGTGATGTATATGATAAACTCATTCTTTGAAGATGCAATGAAGAAGGTCACAAGAAATCTGATCTACATGAAAGTAAAGGGTATCAAGGGATGTAGGATATCTTCCATCTAGAAGACTTAGAAAGGAAAATAACCATAATGCACTAACAAATAATCAAGGTAATAAATATCCATGGGATAAGAAGGTTACCTCATTCGACAACTTATGGTCTCTATGCTAAATAGAGAAATACAAGTTGATGGCAAAAATATTGAAGGGTAAAGGAATAAATCATGTGCAGAAAGGAAAGGGAAGTTGGGTTCTCATACAAGGCAGAATAGGCATAGCTAAAATTATGGAATCACATATCACTGAATAGATGGAGGAAGCTAAAGAAAAGGGCCAAGGAAAGAGGAAGTAACAAATCTCTACTATGGTTGAGATAGTATCCATCACAAAAGGGTCCTATCATAAGATTATGTTATAAGATATGACAATGATAATATGATGCATCGTGGCATCATGGAAGCATTATAAACAAGAGCTCATGACATCACCATGGGAATCATGAAGGACAAAATCCATGACAGACAAAATTTAAGGATATAGCTCTTGGGAACATCATTGGACATTGAAGGAAGGGGAGAAGTTATCCAGGACAAGGCTCATCATGCATCAAGACAAAAAGGAAACATTTTCTAGATGAGGATATATAAGATCCTCAATATTCTTGGATGGAATCCTCATCGAAGGGTTCACTAATCTAGAGAGGAATCAAGTGTTTCATCAAGAACTCCAACTTATGGAATTCATGGATGATGTTATGGTGACATAAGATGAACAAAAGATCAAGAGGTTGAAGACACTTCAATCAAGGAAGTTGTTGGAAGAAGCCTAGATGACCTAAAGTTAAAATAAGGTATATATGCTTGTGTTTAATATTATAATGTCATGTCACATGGTTGCAAATAACGTGGATCATTACTTCTATCTTGAGAATCATGATCAAGAGAAAAATGATCTCCTCTTCTGAAAGGATACAAGAAGGCATAAGACACACTAGATGAAATCAACATAATATGTCCTCATATGAAGTATGAGGTGGTTGATCACAACTAAGAAACTCTGATTAAAAGAACCTAGAATGGAATGTGTGGAGAAGGAATATATCGTTGGATATGCAACCCTAATGAATTTAATCAACATCCAAAATACTAAAAAGACTTAACTAGGAAATCTCCCAGAAAGATATGAAGACTCTGATGGAAAAGATGAAGACCCTTGATAATGGATATCTTTGGGAGATGTGTCAACATGAATGCAGGATGTTGATAACTACAAGAAGATGTCATGATGAAGAGCCATCTCGTAAGGTATGACTTGATTTTTTTTTTTTTGATTTCTTGAAAATATATGGACAAGTTCATGTAGGGCTACTCAAACAAGAGTTGTAAATACAAGTACAACTAGAATTCATGTGGTGAATAAAAGAAGCATGATGAAGAAGTAGCCATATGACAAAGGTTCCAGATATGAAGAAGGCCACTTTCCATGAAGAAATGAATGACATGACGAATGAAGGAGGAAAGTGATTGATGGTTGTGGCCCTACAAGGAAGAAGCTCAACTGAATTTCATGACATCAAGAAGAGAATTTGATCAAGTAGCTGAAGGACCCACGAAGAAGAAGTTGTTGATGTATAGAAGAGTCCCTAGCTAAGAGGGAGCTCTAACAAGTTCCTAATTAAAAGGGAGCTTGGGCAAGTTTCTGATCAGAGGAAACTTGGGCATATCTTCCCTAGTTGAGAGGGAGAGATAGACACAACATTCTTGTCTTCACTTTGGAAGAAAGAATGGAGGATTGGGTAATCATCTGGCATCCGATGCTCTTTGAGGATGTGTAGGGCATCCAAGACAAGAGTAGGAAAGAGGATTGATATTCTTTGATGGTTGGGAACCCAAGATAAGAATATTCGTAGAAGGTCATACTCAGTGAACACCTGGGTGGGTGTGTACCTTGAGAGACAATGATTAAGGTGTCTATAGTCATTAGTCTGGCCAACATTGTGCTCTGATATAGTAAGAGACAGAGATGTCAGTCAAGGTCTTTCTGTGGAAACAATGTTGCTTACTATGATGCTATACAGATGGGTTACCAATCCGATTCTTCTTATGAGAAATTCTTCAGATTGAGAATAACCAAGTACCACCATGAATACCTCCCTAGTTAAGAGGAAGTGTTGAAGAAAGTGTAACTAGATTCGATCTTCATGACATTGATTTTTGTAAACAAGGAAAATGAAATTATTATTATACCTTGCTGCATGGGTTTCATGAGAAAGAACTTTATTTATTTAGTAGTGGCTCCCATTGAGAGCCTTAGGATAAGTCAAAGAGTCAATATCATGTATTAAGAATCTCTTCTTGAGCATGAGAAAAATATATGAGTATATAGAAATGTCAGGTAGCCCTCCAAGACAAGCACAATCCTCCAAGACATGCACAAGAAGAAGTCTTCCAGCAAAACGATGTGAAACACAGTCATGTCGGCCTACAAATGAATATAAATGACAAGTCGGCTCACAAAAGGAGACACAACACTGCACTCTTTCATGTCGGCTTATTTATGAAGGCATAACCACTATAAATAGGCATTAAGGTTCATAATTACAGTCAGGATTTTCGGACATACCTCTGAAACTTCGAAGGACACAATGGGTGTAGTAGACACAGAATCTCATACAAGTCTGCAATATCATATGGGTACCGGAAGAGACAGTGCAGAACTCAGATTCATCCGATGTTTTGGAGGGAATTCATAGGAAGGATTTCAGATGTCACTTCAGAGGTCTGTCTATAGTACACAATCTCGGATACCTCTGCAACTTCGATGGGTAATTACAGTAACTGTACTTCACAAATCTCAAAGGATTCAGACAAGCATCTCTGTGTCTTTCGGATGGGTACCATAGAGATGAAGTCTCGACATATTTGTGATGATGAGGATCTCGATGATTGCATAGTAGCACACACAATCTCAACATATTTGTGATGAATAGGATCTCGGTGATCCCATAGTAACACACTCTATCTTGGTATACATTCTAAATGTAGTCATGATCTCGACATAGATGTAATCATGATCTCGATATAGATACAGTCATGATCTTGATGGAGACATAATTACAAGGTCATGATCTCGATGAATCAAGGAGCAGCAATGGTGCAGCAGTAATGATCTTAGTGGTGCAACAATGAAGGATCTCAGTGTGAAGGCAGATCTTAGTATCCAGATAATGATGAATATCTTGAAGAGGAATGTCAAGAGAACGTGTGTCTTGATCTTGGAGGGACTATTAGGTCCAGTGTCTTGGCCTTAGTATTCGTTAATTGTAATCTCCATAAAAAGAATTTGTGCAGGTTTTCCTCTCAAAGAGTGACAGGTTTTGGCCCTGGCATAAAGCCAACATCTTGTGTTCTTGTCTCTTTTGTTTGGTAACTATTTGATGAAGTAAGAAAATAAACTCTAATAATATCAAGTGAAGATTTTGCTAATAAGAAAAAGTAAAAAGGTACCTCACAAATAGTTATCATCATGAGAAGAATCTTATTAACCTAATTGCCCTAGATTCTTCAACACCAACTGACCACAAAGACCCAAGTGAACTACTGACTAGACTTGACACAAGACCAGAACAAACGAAATAAACTTACAGGTTGAGCGCTCTCACCCAAAACGATGAAGAACAAGCTCTGCCGAACAACACGACCCACATACACAAGTCAACACCACCACCGTGCACTAGAGAGTGACAAGCCCCGTAACCCCTTTTTCTCCTCATGTGAAACACTAGAAAATTCCATACCAGGGCAAGATTCTTCTTCCCTTTCTCATACAATAAACTCTAGGAGGTCGAGGTCTTACCCTCGTCTCTCAAACTCTTTCCCCAAGCGAAACTGCCAACTCTCCATGCCATAACAACAACCCAAAGCCAAGAGTTTAATTGCATGCTTGTGCATGCGAAGCTCACGTTGTGTACCATATTCATTAAATCGATGATTGAAAGCTCAAAGATAGTGGGCACAACATCCCAAACCTTGTCTCGTCTAACATAATACCTTCATTGCGGTCCAAATAACAAAACTATAATCAACTAGCTCAAACCAACATTTGAATTTAACATAAACTTTTTAAAACTTAAGATTCAAAATGTTCCATAAAATTATAAATAATAACAATAATAAAAAAAAAAATCTCATAACTATAACTTCAATTTATTCATATTAAATTCTTTTAAATATAAAAAATAAAAATAAAACTTAAAAATCCCATAACCATACCTCCAATTTGTTCATATTAAATTCTTTTAAATATAACAAAATAAAAAAAAAGCTTATTTAATTTATAAATATTATCAAAATTAATTCACTAATATTTCAAAATAATAATTATCCAAAACCTTAATTCTGAAACCCAAAAACATTATTCACAATGTCCCAAATTCAAAAGAACTTTACTACAAAACAAATTGATATTTAATAAAATAATTATATCAATTTATTATATTACTAAAAAAAATCATTATAACCAAATAAGTTATAAACCAAACATACACATAAATACATAAGGAATGCTTAATTAAACAAATAGATACACAAGTAATGCTTAATTAAACAAATAGAAATAGAGTTGTACGTGGATGCTATTATGTATTCCATACATATGGAGCTACAAGCAGCAAACATTGCAAAGATGGAGTAATAAACAGTGAAAATCACATGTTCTCATGTCCTCTGCACTCAAAAGTTGATAGCATTGACTAGAGAAATATGATAAATAGATGCATCACATTAAGGTGCCACATTTGATCACGTTATTGGAAATATTAGAAGAATACAATCGCCTTGAAGTTGGTTTAAGGATTTATAATAATGATAGATGCAATTTTTAGCTAAATTACAAAAGAAAAAATGCACCTTGAAGTTGGTTTAAGGATGCATAATAATGATAGATGCAATTTTAAATTAAATTACAAAAGAAAAAATGCATTTTATTGTACAAAATTAAAAGAAATTAATTTTTTATCAAGTAATTTAGAAAGGAAAAAGACTATACAATTAATCAGATCATTCTACTACTTTTATAGTTGTAGCTATGCCTTCCCTTATAGCCTGACTAGCTAGAGGTAGGGAAAGGTATAACCTCATCCAGAGAAAAACTGATATATTGAGGGAACCCTAGTTTACACCATACGTTACGACACACTGATCCACCACGGGGTGGTAGTTTTAGGTAGATTTTAGATTTAGTCAATATTTTAATTATTAGTTTTATAAGATAAGTATTTGGATATAAAATCAAGATTTTGAATAGTGAAAATTTGGAAATGTATATACTAATTAAGCAAATGGTAAATAACAAGGTAATGGACATAAACTAGAATGAATTTAAATGTTTCCATTATTTATTTCATTAAATGAGTATTTTCCATATAACACTAAGATCTTGAGAAACCTTAATATTGAAAATTTATAAATGTGTATACCAATACCAACCCAACAAATTGTAATAAACATGGTAATGGACATAAAGGGTGAAGTTAAGAGGCACCAAAATAGTATTTCATACTTTTAAATGACGACACGATTATAATTCATATATCTCAACTTGATGCTTTAAGGGGTTCTCATCAATGAACCTTCGAGGATAACAAAGGAGGTCCAAAGCCTAACATTGTTGAATAGCTTGCTTGGTTTAAAAATCTTATTCGAATCTATATTAGATGGGGGGTTCTCACAAGTAGGTGGATAGAACCCAACATGAGGTCAACAATGAAAAGGGTTTTGTTAGGAAGAAGAAACTAACGATGATATAAGAAGTTCAAGCAAAGGATCGTATTCAGAAATTTACAATCAAAATAAGTTCAAAATGCTACTTTCCCAATCATAAATGAAAAACCACAATTAAGAGTGAAATGAGAAAGAAAACTAAAAATAAGATTATGTCAGAGATATCATATAATGATATCACCATACTATCATATCCTCATCCTAAGAATTACATTAATGATCAACATACTACTAAACAATAATCAAAATAATTAACATTAAAAAAATTAAAAAGCAAAACCTAAAATGAACTAGAAATTTCTTAAAATTGCATGAGTGATTTTCAAAACATTTACATAATTGTTAATGATAAAAAATATCAAAACTTCCTTTTCATTAATAAAAAAAAATATAAAATTTATTATTTTTTCTTTATAAATAAAATATAATTTCATTATCCATAAATTTCAAATGCTAAAAAAACATATACTTCTTTATAAAATATTATAAATTCAAATTTACTAAATAAATAGTATATATTTTCCTAAATTTTAGAAATCAAAAAATTATATAAAAATAAATCCTCATTTCATAAACAAAATTTCTCATACACTAATTTAAAATATCATTCTGCAATAACTTTAAAATTAAATTATTATAAGACAATGTGTAAACCATAAAATTTTCAAAGTCACCAATAATATTAACTTCAATTACAGTAATTAATTAAATTATTATTAAACATGTGTAAGCCATAAAATTTTCAAACTCACTAATAATATTAACTTCAATCGTAATAATTAATTAAATTATTTGTTCATGTTCCGTAGACCCTCATCCTTGTTCTTATGTTTTCAATTTACGAGGTCTTTTAATGAAACAATTTGGAAAGAGAATGCAAACCATAAAAGGAATGGGCCTATAGCTCAGTGGTAGAGCATTTGACTGCAGATCAAGAGGTCACCGGTTCGAACCCGGTTGGGCCCTCGTGGCTTTAGTTTTAATACACTAGGTAATAGAGCCCGGATCCCAGTTGTGCAATTATCAGTGTCCTAGTAGTCTGAATCGGGCAACAGAGAGGAAGAAAATTGAAATTGTCATTTAGATTTGTGCAATTGTACCCGGACGGTACACAATTGTTACAGGATTCGAACAACTTAGTTGTGAAAAATGGTGGGAATCAAAAACAAAAAATGGAAACGGCTTAACTTATATTAAAGGAAATATTGTACCTAGTTTTCCGCATGCGCCTGTAGCTTAGATTTGTGCAATTGTACCCGGACGGTACAATTGTTACAGGATTCGAACAACTTAGTTGTCAAAAATGGTGGGAATCGAAAACAAAAAATGGAAACAGCTTAACTTATATTAAAGGAAATATTGTAGCTACATTTCCGCATGCGCCTGTAGCTCAGTGGATAGAGCGTCTGTTTCCTAAGCAGAAAGTCGTAGGTTCGACCCCTACCTGGCGCGATTGTGTTATCAAACCTTTTGGAAATATTATGTATTTTCACGTTGTGGAACTTTGCTTTTGTAAACTGATAGTTCCGCAGCAGGATTTCACAATGTATGACTAATGTTGTGTGAAATTCTCACAGCTCCAATCCATCACAATGTTTTTAAATGGATAAAGTTTCTATATTTTAATTTTATAAAACTACTGAACAGAGTTTTATTCAAAATATATTATGTATTTCCAGGTTGTGGATTTCACTTTTGTAAATTGATATCTCAGTTGCGGATCAACAAGATTTCATTTGCTGAAATGGATCTTTAAGGGGTTGCTATATTTGTTTTCTCGGCCTCAGTTTTCTTATTGAGCAGGCAAAAATCGGAGTCAAGATGCTTGGTAAGTCTGGACTTTTATGAGATTTCACACTGTTTTTTGTCAAATGAAAAAAACAGTTATTTATATTATGTACCAGTTCATTCGTCATGATATTATCAAAATTTACCAGTACATTCTATGAGATTTACCAATAAATTGAATGTACCAGCACATTCTATGAAATTTACCAGTAAATAAAATGTACCAGTACATTCTATGGGATTTCACAATGTAATGCTTGCACTTAAACCTTTCATCATTCTTTAACAGAACACAACACACTGTAACACTTAAGTCTTTCATTATCCACAAATTTTATGTTTTGTGGAGTTTTCACAGCTCCAGTATTCAGTTTTTTTTCACCTGCAGCCCACGACTGTAGGGGCTTATTTGGACTTATCCCCAGATCGGACCTGATCACACTTTCACAATTTGCATCCTCAGATATCGAACCCCTTCAGATTGTTCAGTCCTTTTTTCATTCATCCAGGGCCAAGGAGAAACCTCTTCCCTAGAAGGTCGGCCCTAAACAGAAAAAGAAAACCCCTAAATTTAAAAAGATCTTTGTTTGTAATTTCACGGAGCCAGGTAGGAGACCTGCGAATGGAATACAAGAGAAACAATGCCTTTAAAGTTTTCAGAAGAGAATTTAACTGACTCTCGGGCCCTTAGAGAGGGCGAGCCCGTTACAAGGGATCTTACATGAATTTGATGTCCATTAACATCAGGGGCCTGGGAGCAGCCCGAAAAATATACTCCCTGCGTGGTCTTAATAGAGCGGGAGAGCCCGTTACTTACATGAAAATGTCCATTAACATCAGGGGCCTGGGAGCAGCCCGAAAAATATGCTCTCTGTGTGGTCTTATTAAGGTGCACAACCTGACTATCATCCTCCTTCAGGAGACCATGTGTTCACATGATAAGACTTGGGATTTTTTACTATCCATTTGTCTGGATTGGTATGTATGCGCTTCTAATGCCACTGGACATTCAGGTGGTCTGGGTGTTATGTGGAACCCCAAGGCCATTACACTTCATGCATACATCTCATTTGTTGGGATTTTACTTACAGGTTACCTTCCGGGGTCGATGCACAGATTTCACATCCTAAACATCTATGCACCATACTCTGGAAGGAGAAAATTCTGGGATCAGGTATCAGAATCTGGCATCCTCGGCCTGGACTCACTGATCATTGCAGGAGACCTTAACTTTTCTTTGGGGAAGGAAGAAATTTGGAAGAAACACAAATGTTTTCCACATGTATGCAAACAAGAAGAAACTATAAAACTCTATCATAAGTATTAAGGATAAGGAGGGAAATGTGATAAACACTCAGGTGGATATTGAAGAGGAGGTCGTCAATCATTTCAAAAGACAATATGAAGAGCAGACGAATATTCATTCCGCTCAAATGAATTTCATCTCAAATTTACTTATCATGTTCATTGAAGAAGATAATGTTGTCTTGCGGGCGATAACTAACGAGGAATTGACAGCAATTTTAAATGCATGCCCAAAGTACAAAAGTTTGGGTTTTAGGCTAAAACCAAATAAATATGGAATAAAGGATTGGGATTGGTTAATAGAAAGATCTGAAAAGAAAAATTTGGGATGGACTCTAAAATCACCGATTATGGGAGGGCGTTTGACTCTCATGTGGTCAATTCAACAAAACATCTCCATATACTGGATGCACTTGTTTGTGCAGAAGGTGGATTTTATCATGGCTAGATTTTTATCGTCGAGCCTCTACCAAGAGAAAATACTCATTTGGTAAGATGGGAAAAGATATCTAGGCCTATGGATCAAGGCGGGTGGGGCATTTTGGACACACATCATTTTAGTAGGGCCTTGAGCATCAAAAACATGTGAAAGGTGATGTCAAAAGAAAACATACGGTATATGATTACAAGAGACAAATATATGAATGGACATCATTTTACCATATGGATCAGGGGAGGAACCAAAGGATAGAAGAGAACTTCATATATCTGGAACATGTTAAAGAACTGTAATTCGATGATGAACTTTTTGAAGTGGAAAGTAGGAAACAAACAAATAATTGAGATTGGTTTGGATGCCATTAATGGCATAACGAAGAATCACTCTTTATCGATAGACAAAATACGTTTCCTCCATAACAGGGATATCAAATACATTTCTTAGATCAAGAAGGACCACAATCATTTACTTTCATTCAAAACTAGTATAGGGCGACAAATTTGGGCTTCATGGGCAATCAAGCAATTGAATGGGAAGCATATACCAACAAATTACAAGCAGCAAGAATATGCATTATAGAAAGGGAGGATAGGATGATATGGGATGGAAGGTATAAGAAAAAATAACCAATGGTAAAAGAGATATATCAGAATATTACAAGAACAAATGAAAGTTACACTAGTTTCAAATGGCTAAAATTTTGCTTGACAGTAGGGAATACCTCAGAGACTCATGTTTTGGTTGGCTGGCCATTCATGGTCGTATCCTCACATGGGGTTAGCTACAACATATGGGTTTCAACGGTCCCAATATTTTCCACATGTGCAAAATGGAAGCTAAGGACGCAAATCATCAGCTATTAAAATGTCCTTTTGCAAGGGCAATATGGGATGGAGTGCTGGGCACACTAAACATTGGCACATTGAAGGTGCATATAACATTGACAAAATGTATGGGACATTGGATTAAAAACCATAATTCACATTGTTACCTTCCATTCTTCATTATATGGACTATTTGGAGGTTTAGAAACTCTAAAAAATTTTAGATGAAAGAGCCAGTGGTTAGGGAAGCCACTCTTCAATTTGTGGCATACTACGAAGAATGTGGAATCAGGACAAAAAACACACAAAAAAATGCCCAAAATCAAGAATATTAGCAGAAATTTCTCCTTATGTTTTTTTGATGGGGCCTGCCAATAGAGGAAATGTGGTTGTGGTGCATACATCATAATTGAAATTGTCCATTTCTATCACTACTGGTAGGAGGGTACAGGGACAAATAGTAGGGCTGAGATCATTGCACTATGGGGCATCCTTTTAATGGAAAAATGGTTGGATTTGGATCATCTACAAATTTATGGGGATGCAAAGGGCATTATAGATTGGGTAAAGGATTATACAGATTTTAACCCTCCAATTCTATCAAACTAGATGTCACGCATTAGGACACTGGTAAGCTCCTTCCAGGACATCTCTTTCTAGCACATATATAGAGAACAAAATACAATCACCTATCAAAAAGGGGCATCACTATGGTTCTAGGTAAGGTTTTTTTTCCTGTTTATGAGTAGATATCCTCACCAATGCTACCAACATAGATTATTACTAGAAGACAAAACAGGTGACAAACCCGTTTCCAAAATGATGAAAAAATTGTATTGTATTTTTTTTTTACATTCCGAAATGTAAGTCACAGTACTATGAAGGTATTTTGTTGGACATACAGACTTATGTAAAAAGGAGGAAATCACAGGGATAAAAAGCAAGATAGTAATATCTATGTTAAGAACATGAATATTCTGATAGAAGCAGAAACAAAAATGATGTAACTCACTTATATTTCATAATATAAAGTTTCGTGTTTCTTCCTCCTCTGGAAAAAAAATTAGACCATTCTTTCAATAAAATCACATTACAATTATTTTGTCGACCCGTTTTGAATTATGTATCTTGAGGATGCGATTTTAGCTTTTGGAAATTGATATTTCGACTGCGAATAAATAAGATTTTTTTTTTAGCAGGAAAAAAGCGTCTGTTTTATATTATGGTTAAAACAATACATATATATGATGGACAGATCATCCTCATAAATCTGATGGTATCCGATGGTAAATACTCGACATTCAAACATCTAAAGCTATATGCTAATATATAACAGAGACTTTGAATCTATATTTGCTCTGCCCCTTCCACAATATTTCTCAGATTCACACAATGGGAATCTAGAAGACTAAAATGCATCTTTGATCATTAACATGTTCTACATATAGCTATATTGAAGTAATATTTCTTTTGTCTTTTCTATACAAGACCATATACAAAATTTGTACAAAACTTTTACAAAAAAGATACAAAGATTTTCAAGGTACTTATCTGTGTTGATGTTCTTCTTTTTTGTGTTGATCTTCAGTACTCTATCCCGACAGCTTGATGTTATCTACTTCTGTCACATCTGATCCCATTTTTATCAGGATATGCATACCTTCTTCTGTGGCTAGTAATCCTTTCTTTGACATTTCATCCGCGATCTTGTTGTGTGCCCTGCTAATGTGCTGAATGGAAGGTTGATGAAGAGTATTCCATAGGCTTTGTATACGTCTCAGCCAGCCTTGTAGTGAATTTTGTTGGATGTTATTCTTCCCCATAACATGATCAATCATACATCTGGAATCCCCATAATTTTCATTTGTGGGATATCCAAAAATTTGATAAACCATAGTAATCCCCATAAAGCTATTGCTTCTGCTTTCATACTTGTTCCCTCACCCACATTCCAGTGAATCCATAACTCTTGCTCTTCTGATAGCTTTATCCAAATTCCACACCCACATCTCCCTCCTTGTGTTGCCCCATCAAAAAACCCCACTGGGTAATTGGTGATATGCACCCTCCCCTTTTCTACCTTCCTTTTTTGCTTGGTGCAGTCTTTTTGATTTGATATAACCCACTTCTCTATGAATTCACATATTGCATTTTCTACCCATCTATTGGGTCCAAAAATCAATTGATTTCAACCTTTCCAGATCTTTTAGAAGACAACCAAAGTAAGCAATCGCCTACTTTTGCTTTGTGTTCTCCACCATTTTAAACATTCCTCAATTGTATTAAATTGTATGAATGGAATCTACAACTTGGTGGTGAAGTGTTTCTAGATGCTTATAGATCTAGGACAATGTAAGAATAAGTGCCCATTATCCTCATCATTTTTCCTACACAGATAGCAAATCCCAAGACCATGATGATTCTTCTTTTGTAAGTTTTCCCATGTAAGATTCTTGTTCTGCCAAGTTAACCAAAGGAAAATGATAATTTTTATAGGAATATTAATTTTCCAGAACTTGTAAAACCAACAATATTCCACATTCTGTAGCTCCTTCAAGCATAATTTGAGATAGCAGTCTGCCACCTCGATCTCTCCTGATTTCTTCTTTTTACCAGCCCATGTGATGCAGTCCCCTTTGCTGTCATAACATATCCCTGCATCTTTTAGTGATTTTACAAACTGTAGCCAATCCAATTTGTACTGTCCTGTAAGGTTTAGTTGGCTGGAGTCAAGCCAAATTGGAATGTTACCATTCCAGTCACTGATCAACTGGCTCAATATGAAAATGCCTTTTCTATTCAGATGGTTTATTAGTTCCACTGTACCAAGAGGAAACTCACTTGATCCTACAATGTTGTCTTTTCCCAACATAATACTATTACTAGATCCAAAAATCCATGAGATGTTCTGGAGGAGGATGTTCTTGACCTTGTTAAAACTGTTCCATATCTGTGAACCACATTTTTTCCCTATTGCTCCTTGTCTCATCCAGAAGGAAAAATCCTTATTCTTCATGTACTTAAATCAGATCACCTTTCCCCATATGCCTCTACTGTTGATGCCCCGCCATAAAGATTTTAAAATTAACGCCCATCCAAAATTTTAAGATTTAAAACACCCCATCCACCCAATATTTTTGGTTTAGTAATCTTCTCCAGCTTAACCAAGTGATATTTACAGCTCCTTCTAGCACCTGACCAAATATAGTTTGTCATTATGTAGTTCAGTAGATTTATAATCATCTGTGGAATGCAGAACAAGTGTGCCCAATAAATCCCCAGTTGTGTAAGAACTGACTGTGTGAGGATGATATGACCTCCCATTGATAAACATATGTATTCCCATCCCTTAATCTTGGAGTAGAATCTTTCCACCAACCACATCCAATCAACATTTTTATAGTTTCCTGGTTTTAGGTGATACCCCAAATATTTCATTCCATTATCTAAATTTACTGCATTTACCCCAAAGCACCTCTGGATATAGCTGATATCATCATGGTTACATGATCCATATAAGATGATGGATTTTTGTTCATTTTGAACAAGACCTGTGGCTTTTCCAAACTTTTTTAGAATTAATGAAAGTGAATACCATTTAAGTATGTTTAACATACGCCGCGATGGATCTTGAAAGGGTTTCAAATAAAGCTAGATATTTTAGATAAAATCCCGTGCAACATTTGTTTAAAATGGATTTATATATTTGCTTTTCTGGCCGGAGTCTTCTTATGGAGCAGGCAAACACCAAAATTAAGATTTTGTTGGGTGTTTGGTAAGTCTGGGGTTCTATGGGATTTTCACAAGTTAAATCTTTAACAATCCTCCAATTTTATACCGTGTGAAATTCTTCTCACATCTCCAGTAATTAGTGAAATACTAGGAATGTAAAATGCATTTATTTATTTTTAAATCGATAACGCTTCTAGATTTGACTGTAGAAAATTTGAAAGGATATTTAATGTTTCAATCTACATATTTTTTTATAATTATAATTTTTAATTTATAGTGATATTTTCTTAATTTTTGGTCCAAAAATTTGAATGCTCCAGATTTTTCCATGCTGAAGTACATTTTCAAGTACATTTTGCCATGTTTTGGAATGGCAGACATTTTTCCAGATTCTGGGTGATTTTGGGGAGGCCATCTAGGGAAATCTATTCTATACGCTGACGACGAAGGATTAGCGACGGTTACAGATATTGCTGCACTTTTTGGGGTGAACATTCATGCGCTGAGTGGTGGTTTTAGATACTTAGGCTATTTTATCAAGCCTAATAGTTACTAGCTTAGGTACTCATCTAGTGACTGGACTTGGCTAGTAATGAGATTCAAAAAGAGGCTAGCATTGTGGTCTAATAAGTGGCTTACTCTGGGAGGTAGATTAGTGCTGGTAAAGGTTGTTCATCAGGGCTTGGTGACATATTGGATGCACATCATATGTATCTCTGCTAAGGTTATTCGAAGGATGAAGGCGATTATGGCAGATTTCCTATGGGGTGATGTTGGGAGGAAGTTTCATCAGGTAAGTTTTGGGGATTTATCTAGAAAGGTTTATAAGGGTAGGTGGGGTATTTTAAATTTGGAAAATTTCAATCAGGTTTTATTGATAAACGCTTTTGGAGGGTTGTCTCTACAAAAGGTATATGACACTATAGAATCAAGAATAAATATCTGAAGCAACATTCCTTGATCTCCTAGATTAGAGCCAGTGCACCTATTAATAAGAAGGCATCGTTATGTTGGAGAAGTCTTAAAAAAGTAGCCGCGTGGCTGGTGAGTAATTGAAGGCGGCCTGTGGACAGTAGTGAATTAGTGGAGGTTAGTCTCGATGCCATCATGGGAAGGCCTAGGTATAATCAACTATCTTTTTCCTTGATACACTTTCTTCATAGTAGGGATATTAGGTACATCAAGGAATGCCTTCCATGGTGAATAAGCCTCTGGTGGGCTTGCGCACTCAATGGAAAGGGGCAACAGGCATTGGGTTATTTGGGGACCTCGCTATTGAGTGGGATGGTTGTATCAACAGTATTCAACATGCGGGTATTTGTTATACGGTGGATGTCGACTAGTTGACTTGGAATGGACCCATCGTAAAATGACAGCCTGTTGTTCAAGACATATATACCTATTTGACTCAGGGGTATGCTGGCATCCCTCAATTTGGATGGTTTAAAGCGGTGTGGAAGTGGGATATCCCACTAAAATTGGCATGTTTTGGGTGGCTAGTGGTCCATGATAGGATCGTGATATGGACTAATTTATTGAAGATGGGATTTGTGGGGGCTGGGAGGTGCGCTTTATGTAGGGTATTTGTGGAGGATATGTGTCATCTATTTCTGCGATATCCATTTGCTTGTGCAGTATGGGAAGAGGTTCTTAGTTCATTGGGGATTTTCTTTAGGTGGGAGGATACCTCTATCGAACGCTGCTTGTAGGTTTGGTTAAGGGAGCAGATGGAATATAGGGCTTTCCCTCTATACATTTTCTAGGGATTATGGTGGGCTAGAAATGCCTTGATATTCGAGCAAAGGGATCTAGATATGAGGGAGACTTGTATTAGGATATCATCATTTTTCTTAAAGAAAGGACTTGTGACCATTGCACAAAAAACCAGGTACATTATAATAAGGCATGTGTGAGATAATTTTCTAGTGGGTTTTTTTGATGAAGTGACATCTATAGGGATATGTGGAAGTGGGATGATGATTACTTGTCAGGGCACAAATACTGAGGCCAAGATGTTCGCTATATGGGGCATCCTCTATTGCGCCACTTGGTTGGGGATTATAGAGATCAACATTTTTTGCGACTCCAGGCTCATAATTGACATGGTTAATAAGCGAACTACTCTTCAGACCTCTGACCTGTATCACTGGATGGTCATAAAAGAGTCATTACTGCTCTCATTCCATAGGGTCTCGCTCTCAGACATTTTTAGGGGACAAAATGTGTAGGCAGACAAATTATCAAAAGATGGGTGCTGTGAGTCTATGGATCACAGAAATTTTCGTTCGACAGACTTATCTGAAAGTCTCATCATTATTGGGGCATTTTATACTTATCTTAATGTCTTAGTATGTAAGATCACCCACTCCTATTTTCTACACTTTTATTTGGAATGACTTATACACATAAGAATAAATGTAATGTTTCAAGTCGGCCATCAAATTGCCAATTTGAAAATTAGACAACCATTATGGTTAAATAAAGAAAATACATGTAAATACGAGTCAAATTTAAGTCCAGATAAAATCTGAGAATTTACCAATATTTTTCGATTTCCATTTCAATTTTGCAAACTCTAAATATAGGATTTCCCTTTTAGCTGAAGCATTCAAATAATACAAGTTATATTTCTATTTCTATTTCAATTTCACAAACTCTAAATATAGGATTTCCTTTTCAGCTGAAGCATTCAGAGATATACACATTTTTGAACCCTGTTTAAGGTCAATCCACCTATCATAAAAAGTGTTTCCATGTTGGTTTTTGAACTTGTTTAATGTCAATCTTTTACTATCACAAAAACCGTTCCCATGTTGGTAAAAATGCTGGTAGAGAGGCTCAAATAGATTGAATAATTTTATTAAGAAATTGGTTTTCTCATGTACCAATCAACTCACACAGTAAATATTTTTTGCTTATTTTTTATTTATTTTTTCCCACAACAACATTGTGAGAGAGTTGGCTCAGAATGCCATGAATTAGGTGGTGGAATCCAAGGCCTATTGGCAAGAGGATTGGAGCTCCTAAACGACCACAAAAGGTTTGAAGTCATTACACACATATATATGTGTGAGAGAGATGTATTTTGTTATATGAGGAATATGTTTTTTCAAATAGTGTGGGATTAATTTGTTGAAATATGACAACAAAAATGTAATTATGGGTAAAATTGAAAATTATTGTTAGTTGGTTTTTATAATAGGATTCATAACAAGGAGTTATGTAACGAAGTGCTTATATTATTTGGGATGACTCGAGATTCATCTTTTGATTAATAGATTTCCAATTTCTTGCCCCGTGGAGGTTTTCTTGACACACTATCAAAGTTTTACCATGTAAATTTGTTTTGTTTACTTGTGTGTGTGTATTCAGTTTCCTATTCAGTTTCTCTATATTTCCTTCTTGTTTAATGAACTCTTGATACCAGCAAGTGGTATTGGAGCCGTGAGAGAAATCTTCCATTGTGAGGATAACAAAGTAAATGTTTTTAGAGCCGCATTCTGAAGTTTGAGTCCAGTCAAACACAACATAATTGTTTTTTTTTAGCCCTGCCACGCAAAATAATCGTGAGGGTTACTACCATCTGACAATCGCTGAAGAGGGACACCCTGTTGCCGTTAAGTAAAGAGCCCCACATCAAAGAGAAACTAAATTATTCCATAGAGAGAGGTTAAAGAAGCCACAAGAGAGAGATGTTGTCAACGTTGAGAAGCAGCCGTTGCTGAAAAATTGCAATCTTTGAGCCTGTGTGGAAAACAACAGAGCGTTGCGAAGGAGCAAGGGGACAATCGTGACTATGCCATAGAGGAGAAAGGGGTATGAATGTTGCCTGCCAGTGCAAAGAGGTTGTCTTCGACCTGCATGTTCGAGCCGCCATCAGATAATGAAACCCTTCCCACTGTTGTCGTGTTGAGTAAGAGGGGCAACCTTTAGAGCCCGTCGTGCAGAGACCCTACCGCTATTGTGTTGAGTAAGAGAGGTGACCTTCAGAGCCCATCATGCCGAGCAAGGTTGCTGTGGAGTTTACCTACAGAGCCACAAAGAATTGACCAAAAAAAACCTGCAATTGTGCTTGCTGGTTGAACAAAAACCAAAATAAACATGTAATTTTTTAAATTTGATAAAATTATTGTTGAATGGAGAAATTTGGTGTATGTAATTTTTTATAGAGGGTTCTGTACAATTTTTTCTAAACTAAAAATAAGGGTGAAGTTTATTTTTAAGAAGAAAGAAACCCTTAAATGTTTTCTAAAACCCTAGCTAGAAGAGGGAAAATCAGAAAGAAAATTTGAAAACCCTAGTTAGAAAAAGGAAATTAAAAATTTGAAAAAAGTTAAACCCCAGAACCTTAGAAATAAAATCTATAAATATTTTTTTTAAGAAAATGGCAAAAATGGTGAATGCAAAGTTCGAGGTGGAGAGGTTTACTGACAAAAATAAATTCACATTGTGGAAACTGAAAGTTAGGGACTTGCTAGTGCAACAAGGGTTGCACAAAGCATTAGATGGGGGTGAAGAAGAAACTTGTTGGCATGAAAAATTTGGATCAGGAAAACTTGGATGCCTGAGCTCTCAGTACCATCAGGTTATGCCTGGCGGATGAAGTTCTCTTCAATATTGTTGAAGAAACTTCAACAACAAGTTTGTGGGGAAAACTGGAAACGTTGTATATGATCAAGTATTTAACCAACATAATTTATCTAAAAGGAAATTGTACGGTTTTCATATGAAGGAGGGTACAAAAATCGCAGAACATTTAAATGTTTTAATACACTGATTTTCCAATTGTCAGATATGAAAGTTAAATTTCAGGAAGAATACAAAGCTATCACTTTGTTGTGTTCTTTTCCCGAGTCATGGGACCACTTCGTAACTTCTATCAATTTGAGCACAACTGAGTCTTTGAAATTTGATTCAGTTGCAGGAGCTCTATTAGCTGAAGAAGTAAGGAAGAAGTTCAGTATTGAAACCTCTGCATCAAAAGCCATGGTAGCTAGAGGCCGGTCAAAGGAAAGAGGGGAGAAAGAAAGGGGCTCTTTTAGGTCAAAATCAAAGGGCAAAAAGTGTAAGGCCAAATGCTGGTACTACGACAAAATTGGACACCTCAAGAAACACTGTTGGAAATGAAAGGAGACTGAAAACCCAAAGAAGGAAGAAAATCAAGTTGATTCATGTATGATTGATCAAGTTATATCTGCTGAAGGATTAGGTATAGTAGATGATCTAATTAAGAATATTAAATTAGCGTGTTAGGATCCTCCTCAGATTTGAAACAAAATGCTTTCATTGTGCTTAAGGATTCATGAGTTTTGCAAGTGTAAAATGAGTTTTTATGTTATTTTTATGAACAATTTTAACATAAATAAGAGACTAAATAACAACATAAAAATGTATAGAACATCATCAAAAACACATCACAACAGGAACATGATGAAGGAGTTCACCCCTCCTAAGCTATGTCTCCTTGGTCTAGCTTCTAATGGCTTGGGCCTTTCTATTATACTAAAAAGTGCAAAAATATGTGTTTACAATGCTCAAATACTTCGGAACCCTGCTCCAATGAGTCCAGAATGTCTAAAAATTGCTACCTAGCCTCTTTTCGCATCCAATTTGGTCGAAAACTGGAGAAGTTATGACCTCTTCTAGTTTCTCCACTATTCACTTTACAATTTGCACAAAATTCAGCATCATCCTACAAATTCGCCCCATTTTATGCTAACGGAGTGACAAATTCACCGAATTTCGTGCAAATTTGTAGGAATGTTAATTTTTCCATCGAGGCCTTAAAACTAAAAGATTGGTCATATGGGGGCCATGTGCCCAAAGGCTAGCCCCCGACGCTGGCCACCTCCCTACGGTGATCACAAGAACATGTTTGCAAGCGTTCACATGTGGACAGTTTGTTTGGCGGTCAGGCTAGCGGTTAGATTGGTGGCGGTAACAGTTGGCAGTTACGTTAATTGTTTTCTGAACATTCACATGGGGGGCAGTTAAGTTCGCCCGACCCCCCAACCTTGTCGACATTAAATAACAAATATAACCTGCCACCCTTATGGTTAAGAAACAACTTGCGGCAGCATTGGTAAGTCTTGGTGCTATGCTATGGGAGGTCGCGGGGTCGAGCCCGACCTCCGTCTTGTTTGACATAAAAATTTTGAAAGTGCCATTAGGAGGACACTTGTTAGCTTAAGGCTTAGCCATGTGTCACCTCCTCATTGGCCAAAACAAAAACAAATGGACCAATAGGACAATACCAATGAATTATAATACTCTAGGAATATTCCAATAATATTCCCCTTGCCACCTACGCAATATGGATGCCTAGTCAGCATCCTTGTTAGCCACCTGCAAAGTTTTTACCTATTTAAGAAAGTGAACAGATCGCATTATTGGGAGAATACGATGTCTGTTTCGCGTAAAACGAGTTGTGCCAGATTCAGGATGACAAGAACTACGCGGTCATTAAGGTTCCACACCATTCTCACAATTTTGATTTTTGAGCATAATTTTGAGCACCTCATCACTCCTCCCCATTGGAAGCCTTTTGGACTCGAAAATATCACTTTCAGTTGTCCAGCAGGTGAGGGTACAATCCCATCACCTTTCCATTCTCTATCCATTTGGATTTTGAAGGATTTGTACCCTTGAGCCCCACTCGAAGATAGTCAACACTTCCCCTTTTCGATGTCCTTGTTCTTCTATTAAGTATAGTGTCTTGTTGAAGCTCATCAAGGAATTTTGGAGAAAAGTCTTCAATAGATGGAATTTGAACATTCTCTCCTTGATCTTCAATCAAAGGAGGTTCATATTACCTTAAATTATCAACATTAACAATAGCATGAATGTCCATATATGGAGGCAAATCCAATCTAAAGGCATTGTTACCAATATTTACCAAAATTATGAATGGACAATATCTAATTGGTTTTAGCTTTTTACCTTCTCCTTGGAGCCTCTCTTTGCTAATGTGAAGCCAAACTTCATCAATGACTTGGAACTTGTGATCTTCACGATGCTTGTCATGCCTTGCTTTGTACTTGCCTTGACTCTTTTCAAGTTGTTCTTGAACTTTTTGGTGTACCAATTGGATTTGTTCAATGAACTTTCTTGCTTTGTCTATGTCGCTATGACCATCAATAGCAACATATTTTCCAAAAATGAAATCCAAAGGAGATTTAGGCAAGTATTCCAAACATGCCTCAAATGGAGATGATTGAGTTGAAGAGTGCTTGGCCCAATTGTAAGCATGCTAAATATAGTGCAAATGTCCATCCCACAATTTAGGATGCTTGCTGTAATACCCATGAAGAAGATGCATCATTGTTATGTTCACCACCTCTGATTGTGGATGAAAAGTTGTACTCTTTATCAGTTTGGTGTCCGTGAATCCCCACAAGCTTAACCAAAAATTTCCCAACAAAGCGAAAATCTCGATCACTAACAATGAATGTGGGCAATCCAAAATGCACCCATACATTCTGAAAGGATAATTGAGCAATTTGTTTAGTAGTAACTTTATTTTTACATGGCATCAAAATACACAATTTTTTGAACCTATCCATAACAGTTACATACAAATAATCATGACTTGTTTTTGACAATGGAAGGCCTCCTATAAAATCCATAGAAACACTCTCCCATGGCCGTGAAGGAACCGAAAGTGGTGTGTACAATCCTAACTTCTTATTGCTAGGCTTACTGATTGCACATAATGAACATCCTTTAATAAAATGAGACACACTTTCAAGCATATGAGGCCAATAACAATACCTCTGTAGATGTGCCACCCTCTTACTTACACTGAAATGACCAACAATAAGAGAAGTATGTGCCTCTATTATGATGTTAACTCTTTCTCCTTGTGGAATACAAAGCTTTCTAAGATGGTACAACAAGTTGTCATGCAGATGATAATCCAATTCCTTTACTTGGTTACCTTGTCTCAAGCTCGCATAAACATCTTGAAAGTCATTATCTAATGCATATTTCTCAATATAACTCTCATGTAAAACAAAATTATGCTTGCATAAAGTAGTTGCACTAACAATAGGCCTAGGAAACATATCAACAACTTTATTGTAGATACCTTTCTTATACCTGATTACAAAGTGGAATTGTTGAAGAAAACCCATCCATCAGAAGTGCCTTGATTGTTGTAACTTTGATTGAGATTGCAAGTATTACAATGGTTGATGATCAATGTGAATGATTGTTTCCTTACCCATCAAGTAGTATTTCCATTTTTTCACACTTTGCACCAATGCATACAATTCCTTGTCATATGTAGGATAGTTAATCACTGCACCATTAAAAGTTTCCGAATGAAAACAGATAGGCTTACCATGTTGCATGAGGACTGCACCCATGGTGTAGTCACTAGCATCAGTCTGAATCTCAAATGATTGTCTCAAGTCTGGAAGTGAAAGTACTAGAGTTGAACTGATATTTTCCTTCAATGCATCAAAGGCTTTTTGCTATTTGCCTTCCCCCTGAAAAACTTTTTTCACACTTGTCAATGCATGTAAAGGAGCTACTATAAGAGAAAAGTTAGCAATGAATTTCCTCCAATATTGGGTTGCTCCCAAAAAAATTCTTACCTCAGTAACTGTCTTGGGCCTTGGCCAATTCAAAATGACATTAACCTTGGAGGGATCTATTTTCAACTCATCTCCTCTAACAATATGACCCAAGTAAACTAAAGAAGTTTTTTCGAACTCACACTTTGACATCTTAAGATACAACTATTCTTTTTTCAAGACATCAAGTAATTTTCTTACATGCATGACATGTTCATCATGAGATTTACTGAAAATTAAGATGTTATCTAAGTAGACTATAACAAACTCATCAAGAAATGGCCTCAACACATCATTCATCACACGCATGAATGTAGCAGTAACGTTACATAAAACAAAGGGAATAACTAGCCAATCAAACAAAACTTGTTTTGTTTTGAATGTTGTCTTCCAAATATCTCTAGCTATTCTAATTTGATGGTAGCCACTCCTTAAGTCCAACTTAGTAAAATAATTTTCATTTTTTAATTGATCAAGTAAATCATCTATTCTAGGCAGTGGGTAACGATTCTTTACTGTAATTTTGTTTAATGCACGGAAGTACACACACATGCACCATGTTCCATCCTTCTTTGGTAACAAGACAATAGGTGAACCACATGATGAGGAAGATGGTATGATGATCCATTTATTCAACAACTCTTGAGAGCCATTGTCGAAAAGTATATCAATCTTGTTATGTTTTGAGATCATCTTTATGTGAAAAAGTTCTATCCTCCTCTTTTCATTTGGAGTTTCATTTTGTGAATTTGAAGAACTAGTGCTAGCAATGGATTATTTTCCTTTTATACCCATGGTTGTGATTTTAGTTTCATTTCCCGAATCAGATCCCAAATTCTGTTGAGTGGTTGCAGTTGTCTTTTGTTTTCCTTTGTTGTTTAATTTTTTTGGTTT
Source organism: Pinus tabuliformis (assembly GCA_031772625.1). Classification (NCBI taxonomy): domain Eukaryota; kingdom Viridiplantae; phylum Streptophyta; class Pinopsida; order Pinales; family Pinaceae; genus Pinus; species Pinus tabuliformis. The sequence goes on along the minus strand of CM062817.1, from coordinate 1,495,711,547 downwards.
CATTTCGGGATGAAGCTTCCAACAATGAGCTTCATCATGACCCTATCTGGAACAATGTTTGCATGTTAATCTATCTCATTCTTTTTTGATAGATGCATTTTCCTTTCCCTTCCCTTGAAACCCTTTTCTTTTCCTTTACTCTTAAATGGATTTTTACTACCTTCTTTTGGAGTGTTTTTCCCTCTTTCCTCAAGATGAGTGGCTTTCACATACACATCATCTAGATTATTGGGATTAAACATTAAGATTGTATGCCTAAGGTAATTGTGTAAACCCCCTCTGTACTTCAACAACATGTCCTATGATTGCAAATCTACACCTAACATTAAAGACCTTTTTCTGAATTCTTGGGTGTAATCTTGCACATTTTTACCTTTAAGCTATGTAAAGTTATGCCAATTCATGATGACTTTCTGCATATAAGCTAGAGGGTATAATTTTGTTTTGATTGCAACAATGAAATCAATCCAAGAAATTGAGATCTTACCTTGTTTTTTTTATCTCCTCTCGTGTCTTTGATTCCCACCATACTAGTGCTACACCCTCCATTCTCAAGGAAGCTAACTGAATTTTTATGTCATCCTCTTGAAGGTTTTGAATTTTGCAATAGACCTCCAACTGACGAATCCAATTATCAAGCTTCTCTGCATTCACTTCACCATTATACATGGGCAGCTCAAATTTAACATCAAGTTTTAAAAAAGGTGATTTACCAATTCCTTTTGAAGTATGATGATGAGTATGAGTAAGGGTTGTGTTAGTGGAAGACGATGAAGATGCTTGTGAAGAAGAAGATGACGAAGATGGTGGAGAGGGTGGAGGTTTGTCTCCATTCCCATTACCTCCTTTTGCATTACCTCCTCCTGAAGAACCTTCTCCTTTGGGAGGTTTGGAACTTTCACCTTGCAGCTTGGTATTCCTCTCTTCATATAGGATCTTCACCATCCTTTTCATATCGAAGAAAGCCTTCCTAAAGACCTTCTCATATTTTGTCATGTTTGTAGGTTCTCCTTCATGAGACATGCTCTTTGGAGTCTCAACTGCAACTTGAGGACGAACTGGTGTTGGTGATTGTGGCAACCTTGCCCTCCTTCCCCTTGACCCAACTTCAGGTCTTCCATCCAGATTTTCTTCTCCTCTTTTGAGTTTTAACCTTGGAAGCATGACATAAACTTGCAAATAGTTAAATCCTTTTTTCACAAAGAAAACCTAGTGCTCTGATATCGAAATTATCTGATTAAGAATATTAGGTTGTTGTGCTAAGATCCTCTTCAGATTAGAAACAAAATGATTTCATTGTGCTTAAGGATTCATGAGTTTTGCAAGTGTAAAATGAGTTTTTATGTTAATTTTATGAGAAATTTTAACATAAATAAGAGACTGAACAATATCATAAAAATGTATAAAACATCACCAAAAACACATTAAAGCAGGAACATGATAAAGGATTTCACCACTCCTGGGCTACGTCTCCTTGGTCCAACTTCTAATGGCTTGGGCCTCTCTATTATGCTCAAAATTGTAAAAATATGTGTTTACAATGCTCAAATGCTTATGAAACCTACTCCAATGAGTCCAAAATTTCCAAATATGGCTACCTAGAATTTTTTTGCATCCAGTTTGGTCGAAAACTAGAGAAGTTATGACCTCTTCTAGTTTCTCCACTATTCGCTCTACAATTTGCACAAAAGTCGACATCATCCTACAAATTCGCCCCATTTTCCATTAACAGAATGACAAATTCCCCAGATTTCGAGTGGATTTGCAGGACCGTTAATTTTTTTCACCGAGGCCTTAAAACCAAAAGATTGGTCATATGGAGGACATGCACCCAAGGGTTAGGCCCCAGCGCTGGTCCACTCCCTCTGATGGTCACAATAACATGTTTGCAAGCATTCACATGTAAACGGTTGTCTGGTGGTCAAGCTAGAGGTTAGCTTGGCGATAATAACCATTGGTGGTTACATTAATTGTTTTCCGAGCATTCACATGGGGGGGGGGGGGGGGGCGGTTAAGTCCGCCTGACACCCCAATCTTGGTGGCATTAAAAAACAAATATAACCCGCCACCCTTATGGTTAAGAAACAACTTACGGGTAGGTTGGTAAATCTTGGCACTATGCTATGGGAGGTCACAGGGTCGAGCTTGACCTCCACCCTGCCTATCATACAAAATTTTAAAGTGCCATTAGGAGGACACGTGGCGGCCTCAAGCTTAACCATGTGTCACCTCCTCATTGGTCCAAACAAAAACACATTGACCAATAGGACGATGCCAAAAAAACATAATATTCCAAAAATATTCCCATTGCCACCTAGGTGGTATAGATGCCTAGTCAACATCCCTGTCAGCCACCTGCAACTTTTTACATGTTTGACAAAGTGAATAGATCATGTTTCTGGAATCATATGGTGTCCATTTCACGCGAAACGAGTTGCACCAGATTCAGGATGACGAGAACTACACGATCGTTCAGGTTCCACACCATTATGACGACTTTGATTTTTGAGCACCTGTTCAGTAGATGAAACTTTACCTGTATGTAACGTCTCTCACAATTTTGAAAATTTGTTTTTGGACTCTGGTGGTTCTCATCACATGAGTTTGCACAGAAATTGGTTCACATCATATGACACTGTGAGTGGTAGTTCTGTGTTTATGGGTAATAATGTATCTTGTCAGACTGTTGGGATGGGAAATATCAAAATTAAAATGTATGATAATACAATTAGAACATTATCTGATGTTAGACATGTACCTAAATTAAAGAAAAAATTTATTTCTTTGGGAGTGTTGGACTCGGATGGTTACAAGTTTACAGGTCAAAATGGAGTGTTGAAAGTCTCAAAAGGCACCTTGGTTATTATGAAGGCAAAAAAGGTCGGAAATCTTTACAGACTCAAAGGGATTACTCAGGTCCGTGAGGCAACGATTGTGTTAGATAAAGAAGAAGAAGGCACTCACCTATGGCATCAACGATTGGGCCACATGAGCAAGAAAGGTCTTCAGGAACTGATGAACCACAAATTGCTTCCTAATTTGAAATCCTTGAAGTTGGACTTCTGTAAACATTGTGTATGGAAAATAATGTAAATAGAGATTTAAAATTGGAAGTCATAATAGTAAAGAAATTTTGGACTATATTCATTATGATCCATGGTGACCATCTCCTACTATATTGTATGGAGGTGCATTATATTTCTCAAAGTTTACTGATGATTTCTCCATGAAAGTTTGGGTCTATATGTTAAAAAGGAAAAATGATGTATTTAATGTTTTTAAACAATTTAAAGCAACGGTGGAAAATAAAATAGGAAAGTCAATTAAATGTTTGAGAACTCACAATGGCGGTGAATTTACTTCTCTATAGTTTGAACAATACTGTAAAGATGCTCCTCAACAAAATGGTGTTGCTGGACGTATGAATCAAACTCTTATTGAAAGAGCTAGAAGAATGATAAAAAAATGTTAATCTGCAAAAGGAGTTGTGGGAAGAAACAATATCTACTGTTTGTTATTTAGTTAACAGGTCACCTTCAGTTTCAATTAATTGTAAGATTCCTAAAGAAGTTTGGTTAGGTCAGTCTTGTGATTATTCACATTTAAGGATTTTTGGTTGCGATGCCTATGCTCTTATTCCTAAAAATCAACGCTCAAAATTAGATCCAAAATCGAAATTTTATGTCTTTGTTGGGTATGACTATGCGGTGAAAGGATACATGTTGTGGGATCCTACTTCATGGAAGATAGTCATTAGTAGAGATGTAACATTTGATGAATATTCCCTTTTAAAATCATATGTTGAAAAGTTTAAGAGGAACATGTATCGCCAAATCAACAAATTCAGTTGGAGGCTAGACCTTTTTCAGAAAGTCAAAAGGAAGGAGAGACTTCTGAAGAAAAAGGTGTTGAAAAATGGCAACAAGAAATTGTTAAAAATAAAAGTGCTAAAAATAGCAGTTTGGGCATCAGTGCTAAATTGGGCAACAAGGAATGAAAAATGGAAGTGCTAAAAATAGAAGTTCTATTTTTATCAGTTCAAGTTGGATTCCTATTTTTAAACAATCCCTGGTCTAAAATAGGAAGTAAAATTTGAATTTGGTCTTACGAGTGGTTTGAATATTAATTAATTAATTCTCCATGAGTTAATTAGTTAAGGAAAATCAAACTTGAATTCTTTGTGAGAACATGCAATAATTTCTCCACTGATTGGGGAATGTGTCCTTGATTTGCTCCACTAATTGAGGAATTAGGGATGAGTTCTATATTGAGAGGATCAATTGACTTAGTTTAACTTAGTCAAGTTTAGTTAGATTAATTTAACAAGTTGTTAAATTAATGAGATACAATTTGTTGATGCTTGCATGCATATGACAACTGTTATTTTCAGATAATTGAGTATTCTCTCATGGATAACTGATGCATGTTAGTTTAGACAGAGGCCCAGTTGGGATCAGATGAGGGACAATGTACTATCAGATGCTAGGATATTCCTAGTGAATATTCCTTGCATGAGGAAGGAATCTTCTTCCTTATATGACTGCATAGTTGGAACTGAGGTGACAACATGTATGATTTGGGCCAATTCACACGTTATGTAATTGGACCCCAATCAAAATTGCACAAGGAAATAGGGGCTTGGAGGACTTGTGCAACCTATATATACAGGCCTAGATAGTCCATGAGCTACATCATCAGAGTACAGAGAGAGCATGATAACTTTTGAGCTGATTCTTTTTGTATGTTGTTGAGGATTTCCACTTGATTGATAATACAGAAATGGGGTTTTAGGCTGGTTCTTTTCCCTGATAAATTCTTTTGTGTTATGTGTGATTGATTCCTTCTTATCAGTTATATGTGTTCATGCTTGATGTTACTCATGTTCAATTAAGCTTCCGCTAAGTTTATGGTAGATGTAGATCTAGTGTTATGCTTTAGTACATTGCATCTATCAGTTGGATCTGCAGGTGAAATCTCTACATGATATCAGTGAGCTAGTTGATATGTAGAGAAAATTCTACATGGTATCGGAGCACGGTGATCAAGGAAGAACAATATAGAAGAAGGGAGAAGTTGAAGTTTGTGGTTTCTGAATATTGAATTGAATTTTTATCACATCTATTTCACCAATGGCGTTCTATGGTTTGAGACTCGAATATGCCCTTGATGGTGGTTCGAATTATATAGCTTGGAAGGATCGCATGGAGGAAGTATTAGAAGATAATGGTCTTAAAGATTTCATTGATAAGGAAGTCTAGAAGCTAACTGATGCTACTCAACTAGCGGAATGGAATAAGTGTGTGGCTAGAGCTAGGAGAATCCTCTTGGAGGGAGTTCGAGATCACATTGTCTCGAGCCTCCATGGGAAGGAGACTCTGTTTTCGATGTGGAAAACATTGAAAGATCTTTATCAGAATAACAGTGATCAGAGGAAGCTAGCAATGAAGGACAAACTTCGAAAGATCAAGTGTGAAAATGGGGACACGATCCCTATGTATCTGAACAAGCTCACCTCATGTAGGGATGAGCTTGCAAGTGTAAGGGTCGTGACATCTGATGATGACATGGTGAGTCTAGCACTCCTTGGCCTTCCTAAGAGCTGGCACAGCTACCAAGACTCGGTTAATGGAAGGGAGAAACTGCCAGATTGGGAATGACTATGGTCGGATTTGATGCAGGAGGAGATTAGACGGAGCACCAGAGATGGTTCTTCATCCATGGAGGATGAAGAGAACTGTGCCTTAGCGAGTAAGGCAAAGAAGGGGAAGGAGAAGGTTTCTCTTTCTGAATCCAGTTCTTCCCATGGTGGGAAGAAGGTTGACAAATCGAAAGTGCGATGCTTTTGTTGTCATGAGGTGGGCCATTTTGTTACAAATTGTCCACAGAGGAAATCCAAGAAGGGATCTGGGGAAGGATCTGAAGGTGAGGAACTTGCTTCACAGTTCGAGTTGGATTTCACACTCTTCACATGCATGGTTTCATCCATGGTGGGAAGTAGTTGGTCTCTAGATAGTGGAGCTTCTTTCCACATGAACGACGACAAGAGTTTGTTCAGTACTTTGGAGGAGAAAGATCTCCAGATACTCATAGGGATGGGTAATGATGAAAAGTACAGTGTCTCAGGTGTAGCCATGGTTATTTTTCAGAGGGAGCATGGATCTCGCCTTACCTTGACCGATGTCAAGTATGTGCCAGGACTAAAGAGAAACTTGGTATCGATCACGATGCTGGAAGACAGAGGCTATGATGTAGTCTTCAGTAAGGGAAAGGTTTTTCTTAGACACATCATCACTAAATAGGTGAAGCAGATCGGTTCACAGGTCAAGAACCTATATGCTCTTGAGGTTCAAGATGCATGCAAAGCCTTGAGCAGCAAGACAACTATTGGAGACTTGGTGGTTGAGAGGGATAGTAAATTACCTCTCAACATGTAGCGCCAGAAGAAGTCTCAGGTGATTGTGGAGGAGCTACGATTGGTGTAGTAGTTTCAGTAGGTTGTGGAGTAGCCACAACAGGGGAAGTCAAGTGGAGATCGAGTAGATACATCTACTCATGTAGAGACCTCCAATAGGGGGAAACTTCGAGCCAAGTGGGTAGAGGGATCACATGCAACCATACCTCCAGGTAGGAGGTGGGGCGATGTAGAGTGATCATCCCAAGGAGGAGGGGCAGGATCCTTGAGGTACCCAACCTCTTGGATGAGACCTTGCTATGGGAGCCCCAATGTGTAGTAGTAGGAAATGACTGATTGGGTAGAGATAGATGCGGATGGAGTGACAGAGAGAGCTACAGTGTAGGGAATCCCAAGACAGCGCAGAGCATGCAGGCTGCAGCAATGCGAGAGGCACAAGTGTGTTGCACAGTGCAGGGTAGCACAGAGAAGGGTGCAACGGTGCGAGATGCATGGAGATGTTGCAGTAGCGTAGAGGTCAGAGAGGGAGCACTTGTCAACAATAGGTAGAGCTTCAACATCAGACTATGTTTCTAGCCCAACAGAGAGGTCAGTTGGGAGTTTCTTTGTTCCGAGAGTTGCTAGAGCAACCACACTTGGTAGATGTGTTGCATGCAGAACATTCTAGAGGTATAGGATTGGGTTCGAGAGGAAGCCTTTCTTGTTGAGAGGGAGTGTTGAAAAATGACAACAAGAAATTGCTAAAAATAGAAGTGCTAAAAATAGCAGTTTAGGTGTCAGTGCTAGATTGGGCAACAAGGAATGAAAAATGGAAGTGATAAAAATAGAAGTTCTATTTTTAGCAGTTCAATTTGGATTCCTATTTTTAGACAGTCCTTAGTTTAAAATAGGAAGTAAAATTCGAATTTGGTCTTACCAGCAGTTTGAATATTAATTAATTAATTCTCCATGAGTTAATTAGTTAAGGAAAATCAAACTTGAAGTTTTTGTGAGAACATGCAATAATTTCTCCACTTATTGGGGAATGTGTCCTTGATTTGCTCAACTGATTGAGGAATTAAGGATGAGTTCTATATTGAGAGGATCAGTTGACTTAATTTAACTTAGTCAAGTTCAGTTAGATTAATTTAACAAGTTGTTAAATTAATGAGATACAGTTTGTTGATGCTTGCATGCATGTGACAACTGTTATTTTCAGATAAATGAGTATTCTCTCATGGATAACTGATGCATGTCAGTTCAGACAGAGACCCAGTTGAGATTAGATGAGGGACAATGTACTATCAAATGCTAGGATATTCCTAGTGAATATTCCTTGCATGAGGAAGGAATCTTGTTCCCTCTATGATTGTGTAGTTGGACCTAAGGTGACAACATGTATGATTTGGGCCAATTCACACATGTTATGTAATTGGAACCAAATCAAAATTGCGCAAGGAAATAGGGGCTTGGAGGACTTGTGAAGCCTATATATATAGGCCTAGATAGTCCATGAGCTACATCATCAGAGTGCAGAGAGAGTAGGATAGCTTTTGAGCTGATTATTTTTGTATGTTGTTGAGGATTTCCACTTGATTGATAATACAGGGATGGGGATTTAGGCTGGTGCTTTTCCCGAATAAATTGTTCTGTGTTATGTGTGATTGATTTCTTCTTATCAGTTATATGTGTTCATTCTTGATGTTGCTCATGTTCAATTAAGCTTCTGCTAAGTGTATGGTAGATGTAGATCTAGTATTATGCTTTAGTACATTGCATATATCAGTTGGATCTGCAAGCGAAATTTCTATATGATATCAGTGAGCTAGCTGATTTGTAGAGAAAATTCTAAAAAAGGTGAAGAAGATGCAAAGGAATCTGTTGAAGTTTCAGAACCAGTTCAACAACCAGTCACTCTAAGAAGGTCCACAAGGGAAAGAAAAACACCTAAAAGGTATGAATATTTCACTTCATATTTTGCATTGATTACTAAAGATGGGGAACCTTCTTGTTATCAGGAAGCAGTGGATGATGCAGATAACAAAAAGTGGAAAAGGCTATGGACGAAGAAATGGATTTTTTAGCCAAGAAAAAACCTAGGATCTTGTACAACTTCGTAAAGGGAGAAGTGTTATTGGATGCAAATGGATCTTCAACTTGAAGTGAAATTTTGATTTCAGTATCGAGAGGTATAAGGCGAGGCTGGTTGTAAAAGGGTATTCTCAAGTTTAACGTATTGACTTTCATGAGATTTTTTCACCAGTTGTAAATCCTGTTTCTATTCATACTGTGTTAGCACTAACTACATTACTTGATCTTGAGTTAGAACAATTAAATGTTAAAACAACCTTTATACATGGTGATTTGAATGAAGAGATTTATATGGAATAAACAAAAGGTTTTGTACAAGATCACAATAGAGGATTATTTTGCAAGCTCAAGAAATCATTGTATGGCCTGAGGTAGTTGCCTAGGAAATGGTACAAGAAGTTTGAATCCTTCATGGTGAGCCAAAAATTTATTAGAAGTGAGTATGATCATTGTGTATATTTCAAGAGTTTCAGTGGCATATTCATTATCTTGGTTTTGTAAGTTGACGTTATGCTTATTGCAAGCAAAAGCATGGAAGAGATCAATAGGTTAAATGCTCAACTCTCTAGGATGTTTGATATGAAGGATCTTGGAGCCACAAAACATATCTTGGGCATGGAGATACATAGTGTTATCGCTCAGGTTTTCCCTAAAGTTGTAAGAAAGGGAAGGATGCCGAGGTAACCACAGACCAATCTTTTAGATACAGAATCTAGCCAATCTGTCCATTGGGCTAATGGAGTCAAAGGAGATGGCTTTCTGGATTTGGTTTCTTAACAGAGGATGGCTTCACAGAGAAAGATAGTCAAATAGGGAACAAATAGAGACTTGAAACAGATGGAATGGGCTCAAATTGGGTGAAGGGAAATTAAGAATCCTTCAACCTATTTTAAAGAGGGAAAATGGATGATTACTGATAAGGAGCAGTGAAGTATTCTTTACCAAATAACCAACATGAAAGAATTAGGAAACATGAGCAATTAAGATTTCACTGCTTATTCTAATTCTGAAGAAAACACAGAGAATAATAAAGAATGAAAACAAAGTGCAATCAAGAATATTCTGAATTTAACCTTTTCTTTATCATTCAGATTATGAAACACAGTTGATATAATAAACTGAGAAAACTGTAAAACACAAGGTATAGAGGACTTATTGATCCAGTGGTTGATTTAAGAAGTCTGTGACAAGTCCTCTTCTTCAATTCTTTATTCAATAGGCCAAACAAACAGTTAATTCCAACAACTCTTTATTCCAAAATTTCAGTATTACAACATAGTTTAGGAAATCCACACACCACCTCAATACTCTAATGGAGGGGGTATTTATACAACAAAATATGTACAACTAATATCTCATAACAGCTGTGAGATAATATCTAGGTTTAACTAATAAGAGTTTACAAGTAAAATAGAAACAGGGAATGGATGTTGTGCTGGAGGCAGGCCTTTAGGGTTCAGCTTGCAGATGTCTTCTGTAGTAACTCTGCGCCGACTGCCTGTCTTAACTGTGCTCTTTAATTCTGATCTGCTACATTTAATTCTGATTTGCTACATTTAATTTTGATCTGCTACCTTTAATTCTGCTCTGACATCTTTATCGCTGATCTGATATACTTAAATGCTGAACTGATACACTTTGACTTGTCTTGAAACTCGCTCTGATACCCTTTTGACTGCGATCTTTGTTCATCTCTGTTTGGTTTTTGGCCCAAAATATCCCTTTTTCCAATGGTAACATCGCAACTATGGATTTGCGCCTTTTGATCCATAACACTTAGATCTTTCTGTGGAGATTGCTGAGACGTTTCCGGCGATCAGCGCACCAATTAATGGCTTTTTGAGATAGTTGAAAGGGCACCTGTAATTGAGGAGGAACACCATACACTGGAGGGTCGGTTGACAGGCGGAGAAGCTCATTGATGGAGCCTTTCTGGTTGGAAACTGGAAATGCGACCTCAATTGATTTTATTTTGCAGGAGAGCGCGAGGCGTTGTATGCAGAAAAAACATAGCAAAAATGACTTTTTTCCCTTTTATTTGGCAAAATGAAGTTTCAGCAGGATTTTATGATTTGAAGGACGAATGACATAAGCAGTACGAATGACATCAGCGGGAGTACGGGGCAGGTGACGTGGCGGTGACATGGCGGGTGATGTCAGCAAGAGGACAGACGACATCAGTGGATGACGTTAGCGGGGGGCAGTGGTAAGTGGTTTTGCCCGCACCGCTTTTGGGGCTGGGCAGTTTCAGGCGGAGGGTGAGCGATCACGCCGAATGAGCAACGTGTGTCCTTGGTACGACGACAAAACCACTGGTCGATCGCGCGTTAATGTTCGACGGTTATGGGGGTCGCCAAACAGATGCAGACCGTTGGATGGACAGGCGATCATCGGATGGCAGACGCGCTTTGGAGATTGCTGGAGGTTAATGCGCGGGCCCGAAACAAATAAATTGTGTTTTTAAACGTATCGGGGCGGTTTTAATTGGTCGGGTGGTTTGGTTATTAATTAACCCAGGTGGTTAATTAACTCCATTATGGCGTGGTGGGAAGGTTATTAACAGGTTTCAAATAAACCATTAATCCCTTTTAAACAGTGATATGGTCGTATTTCGACCGGGGCGGGGATACATAGTACTTGGGGTTTTTTATTATATTTACATAATACGGGGAAGGGAAATGTTTGCATGGAATTTATATAATAAGTGTTAATCGTTAATATGAAAAAATGTAAATGAAAGCGCCAAGTTTAAAAACAATTTATCTTTTGCAGTTAAACTTAGGCTTTGAAGGGGAAAAAGGTTTTATGAATGTTTATTAAAAATAGATTCTTAAAACTCTAGTGGGGAAATTAATAAATGTTTAAGGAAAAGTATGAAGGGGAGTTAGTTATGAAACCTTGCCTCGCTTGAGCTGCTTCAAGTGTAATGTCCTCCATGCACTTGTGATAGGAGTGAAAATTAACACAGTTTTAGAAACATAATCCATCACAGGTATCATTCTGCAACACCATTTTACCTACTTGCCTACTTTGCCTAGCATTTTTTCCTTCTTTCTTTGGGTGCACTTGGACTAGCAAACCCTTTTCAACTTTTATTTTCTTTTCATGGTAATCCTACCTAAGTCTGCACTTATTACTTCCAAGGGCTCAGATTAAACTGTTGAGCTCCTTTGCTTCTCTACCTATCTACTTATTTGCCAAGATTAAACAATTTGGTCAGATTTTTATTCTCTATCTCTAAAACAGGAAATTCAAACATGAACTAGCCAAGATTAAGCTGTTTGGCCATTCATCAATTGTGGCATGAATTAACAAGTTGCACACAATGTTTTATTTACAGAAAATGAAAAAGTAGTGGCATTTTGGACTTGCACACTTTCCTGGTCTTTCTTTATTTGGGGTTCATTTCTTTCACTTTTTTGACCATTTTATTCTTTTTACCCTTTGATTTTTCTTTTAGGGTATACCCTCTTTACATTTTTTACCGTTTTTGATTTTTTTTATTTTTTGATAATATTGAAACCCTTTGCAATAAGGAAAGGGATGAACATATTACAGAGCTCAACAAGTCAATCATGAAATATGACACCTATTGGTATAGGAGTATAACAGTGGCTCCACTTGGGGATGGCTTTCCCTGGTGGAAGGTCAAGAACAATAGGTCAGATGGCCTTTTGAATAAATTTTACTGTGCTCTAAAATTTCCCCTCTGCTGGCTGCTTTATTGTATATATGACAGCACACTTGTGAAGCTTAGGGCCTTCTCTCCGGGCTTCAACTGCAACAAGTTACTATCCAATCCAAATTGTGACATTATCAAGGATATAGTATGTACATGTTAGAGTCAAAATACATTAAAAAACTGGATCAATGTAATGTTTCAGCATTCGACCATTCACTGGTCCTTTTCTTTTTCTGTGCCATCCAGGCTCTTCAGAAAGTAAGTATTGTTCCCTTGTAATGCCTGGATGATAAATGGCCCTTTCCACAGGAAGTCAAACTTCCCATGTTTTCCTTTGTCTTCTCTCCTGGAATCCCACCTTAGAACTTTCTCTCCAAGGTAAAAGTCTTCTGCTTTGGTCCTTTTATCAAATATTTTCTTGAGTTTTTCTTGTAACACTTGGGATCTTTGGTGCACTTCTTCTCTGGTCTGCTGCAAATGGATAGTCTAATTTATTCTCCTTTGAATGTCATTGGGTTCCACCCGAGCTTCTTGCAGCAATTTCATTATAGGAACTCCTAAAGATGAAGGAAACACTGTCTCCATGCCATAAACTAACTCATAAGGGCTAGTTCCAACAAATTTCTTTGTAGTAAGTCTGTTTGTCCATAATGCATTTATGAGTTTCTTGTGTTAGTTTTTCTTGTTCTCTTCCAACAATTTCTTAATGATATTAATCAGGCTTTTATTGGAAGATTCAGCTAGACCATTACCTTGAGGGTAATAAGCTGTGGAATGGCTTAAAGTGATATGGTATTTGCTACATAAATTTATCATTTTTTTGGACTTGAAGGCAACAACATTATCGGTTATGAGCCAAATCTAGACAATGTGTTGGTTTCTAAGAATCCCATAATCACTGTATTGTTGGCTTGTCTGGAAGGAATGGCTTCTATCCATTTGGTGAAATAGTCTGTGGCAGTAAGAATCCATTTGTGTTGGCCAGAAGAGGGAGGATGGATTTCTCCAATGAAGTCCAAACCCCATTGTTAAAAGGGTTTTCAATGGAAATTGGTCTCAAGGGTAAAGGTAACAATTTCCTTTTTCCTTCAAAAATTTGGCATTTGTGGCAAGCAGTGACGAACTTCTTTACATCAATGAACAAGGTTGGCCAGTAAAATCCAGCCCTTAGGATTTTGTCTGCAGTTGATTTCCAGTAGAGGTGTCCACCGCAGTCCCCTGCATGAAATTCTTTGAGAACTTTGTCAGCTTCTTCTTTTATTAAACAATTCAATAGAATACCTTCATGATTTTTCAAAAAAAAAAAAACATTATCTAAAATACAAAATTTTGAAGCTTTCATCTTTAAAAACCTTTTCTTTGTTCTAGATAACCCTGGAGGAGCCTGCAGGTTTAATTATATATGAGTTATATCAGCATACCAAGGTGATTCTGAGAAGGCCTGGCTGATTTGTGGAGTCGCCATCTCTTGTTCATTATCCAGTTCATTGATATCTAGGGCTTGAAAGTTTGTTTCAGTCATGAGTTTAGCCAATCCCTGTCCTTTTATAAGCTTTGTAGGTTTTATCTCAATATCATACTCCAATATTTTAGCTATCCATTTACCTCGTTTGCCTTCAATTCTATCCTGAGTCAGGATGTCTTTGACAACAACATTTGGTACATAAGCTACTACATAGGAGTACAGTATATAGACCCTGAAGTCTTGTATAACTTTCACAAGTGAAAAAGCTTGTTTTTCTATGATTTTGTATTTTAGAGGTGCATCTCTAAGTGCTTTACTGAAAAATGCTATGGGTTTTTCACATCCTTGATCATCTTTTTGCAGTCAAACAACTGCTATAGTGTGTTCTGATGCAAATGAGAAAATTATGAAGTCTCTATCGAACTTTGGACTTGTGAGGACTGGTGTTCTAGTCAAAGCCATTTTAATTTCTTCAAATTCTTGTTTGGCTTCTACTACCCATTTAACCTTTGAATCCTTTTTTAACATATTGTTCAACAATCTAATTAATTCAGCCAAATTAGATATGAACCTTCTCAAAAAGTTAATCTTCCCTAAGAAAGCTTGACGTTCTTTGAAATTTCTGGGGTGGGGTATTTGCAGAATAGCTTCTATTCTAGTAGGATCAATTCTGATGCCATCTTTGGAGATGATATGGCCTAAGAATTTGCCGCCTTCTAGACCAAACAAATACTTTTTAGGATTTAATGAGATACCATACTTTCTGCATTTTAAAAACACTTGTCTCAAATGATCTAAATGTTGCCAATTTGATCTAAAAAACACATTGAGGTCATCTAGATATATAACCAGAAAATTGTGAATTTCTTTTGCAAAAGCTATGTCCATTGCTCGTTGAAAGGTTGTCCCTACGTTTTTAAGTCCGAATGGCATTTTAACATATTTGAATGTACCCCATGGTGTTGTAAATGTAGTATTTTCTTGGTCATCAGGATGAACCAAAATCTGATTAAAACCTGAAAACCCATCCAAAAGTGAAATCCTAGATGCACCTAATACTCTTTGTAAAATATGATCCATCTTAGGTAAAGGGTAATTGTCCTTCAAAGAAACCTTGTTTACATTTCTTAAGTCAACACATAATCTAATTTCTCCTGTTTTTTTCCTAGTAGGCACTAAATTAGACACCCACTCTGAAAATCTGATTGGAGCAATTATCCCTACATCATGCATTCGTCTAATTTCTTTTTCAATTAAGGGAAGCAATATAGGGTTGATTCTTCTGAGCTTTTGTTTGAATGGTTTTTGATTTTCCTTGAGGGGTATCGTATGTTGAATTAAAGAGGTGTCATAAGATTTCAGTTCTTCATAGCTCTAGGCAAAAATATCCTGGAATTATTTGATCAGTTCAACATATTTGAGTTTTTGATCCGGGGGCAAAGATTTGGACAATTTTACCATTTTTGGATTCTCTACAGTTCCTATGTTGTAGTCTTTGATGTTTGCTTTTGGAGGTTCCATCTGGGGTTTCTTTGGAATATCGTTGAAATCAAAGAGATCTTCCAAAGGAGTTAATCCTTTGGGAAAACGATTGTCTTTCAAATTGATAATTTCAGATTCTCCTTCAATAATATTATCAACATCTATTTCTTTAAGATCTTGTATTTCCTTTTTGGTAAATTTCGTTGGATGAAGCATTTGAGTTGCATTTTCTGCTGAAATGTCTGTTTCTATCTGATTTGTTGGATCAAACTCACTAACCGTATCTCCATCAACTTTAGTGCTGGAAAATTCTTCTTCTAGGGTTAAGAAATTGTTAATATGATTATCACTGTCAAACACTTGCTAGTTCTTTACATTATCAGGTATGGCTGGCCTGTGTCCAATTTTAGCTGTGAATTGATGATTTGGTTCAAATGGTAATTTACAGGTGCTGACAAACATTGCTAGGCTATGAGCTTGCAAGTTATGTTTTCTCGGATTTTGGCAAGCTGAGTTTCTAGGAATGTATTGAGGATCTCTATAGCTGTCCCTTTGTACTCTCTTAATTGGGATAATTTGTTAAGAACATCCCTTTTATCTGTTGAATGATTAAATCAGAATCTCCTAGGACTGACACTCTAGTTGCTCCCAATTATTGACCAGTTTAAGACCTAGAAATAGAGCTTCATATTCATCCATATTATTAGTGCACCTAATGTTTAATCTGTAGGCATGTCCTTCATCATGATTGTTTTCAAGATTGTGCACCCAGACTCCTGCTCCAACTCCTAATTTGTTGACAGAACCATCAAATTCTAAGTACCAAAGGATTTCATGTTCAGAATTAGTATCTAGAGTTTCAGGGATCTATTCAATAGGGAGATTTGGTTTTTTAGTTTGTTCTTATTTATCTGATGTTTCATGACTTTCAGAAATTTCTTGGATTTGAACACTAGACCTTTTATTTGCAAT
Organism: Pinus tabuliformis; assembly: GCA_031772625.1. Lineage (NCBI taxonomy): Eukaryota > Viridiplantae > Streptophyta > Pinopsida > Pinales > Pinaceae > Pinus > Pinus tabuliformis. The sequence goes on along the minus strand of CM062817.1, from coordinate 1,495,695,464 downwards.
TTTTTTTCTTTTGTTTCATCTGCTAGAACTTTTATTTCATGTGGGGGATCAATTTCAGCATTGTACATGATAAAAGAATCCATATCTGAATGTACTGAGTAGATAGGGAAATTTTAAGGTCTCTCTTGACTACTTATTACATACTTCATTAAGGTTTCTCTGTATAGTCTCTTGGATTGACCAAACACTGAAATAGTAGCGTAGGACATGTCTAACTATAGAGATCCTTGGAGCTTTTCACCCCAAGATCTAGACAATAACATACCATACTTTGGAGGAATATCAGCTACTACTATGTCCATTAAGATGGTTTTGGCAGGATATTGGACTAGTGACACACATAAATCTTTGATTAAACCCAAACATTTGACCTGACTTGAATCAAAAGAGAAAAGGTCTTTATATGGCCTGGTGATGTCAAGGTCTAGTCTCTCCATTACAGATTTAGGCATTAAGTTATGGGAAGCACCAAAATCAAACATGGCGTTATGGAGTATTTTATCATGTATGTTTAAACCTACATAGAAAGAAGGAACTTCTCCCTCTACTATTTTTCCATTTAATCCAGGGCCAAATATCAATTCAGGCTGGTCATCAAAAACATTTACTGAATTTTTGTTCACAGAAATTTTGAGTGATCTGCTGATGTGACTTCTATAGACATCATGTTTAGCTAATTTCGATAATGGAACAACTATTTTTAGTTTGCCTATTTATGTCTCAAGATTGAAAGGTTTTTTGGTCTGAGTTTTTTTTTTTTTCGGACAACTAAATTTTATGCATTTCTCTCCTCTTTAGGAGTGGGATTATGGGTTGAAGTTGCTTCCAAATCAAGTTCTAGAGGCTCTTCTTCTTTTCCTTTAAAAGGAACAGAAGTGGAAGGTTGTCTGTTAGGTGTTTGACTATTTGATACATCTTCAACAATTGGGTTATTAGGGTTAGGATCTGTTCTAGAAAAAATATGTACAGGGGGGGCACTGATCTTACCTTTGTTAGGCTGCTTGGTATCTTTCTGTTTGCTGATTTCAGGGACATCTATCATTCTGCTCCTCAGATTGTATTGTTTGTGGACTTCATAAATGGCTGTATCATATCCCTCCCTAAAGTCAAATGATTCACCTCACTGCGTTTGGAATTGTTTAGGGATGTGAGCTTCTTGTTCCGCTTGGGTCAAGAAAACTCGTTGTTCATTGTTGAGTCCCATCAAATTAATTTGAGTGTCTTTAGTTGGTTCATCAAAAGTTGAGGCTTCAGTATAATTTTCTTGAAATGGGGGCCTAATATTTTGGTTAGGCCCTATCTTTCTAGTGTTATGATTTTGGTTCTTCCTGAAATTTGGGTTTCTCCCAGTATCGCTTGGTTGACCATCCCAAGGGGATTTTATCTCGATTGTTTCTACTCTATCTCCAAGTCTATCCATTCCTTTAATAATAACATCTAATTTCTATTCAAAGGTAGAAGGTTCTTCTTTGAAAGGTGTCCTCCTTTTAGCTCTGGCTTTAGATCGTTTAGATATCAAGTTGGCATCAACACTGATAGCTATACTCTGCGTCTCTTCTAAGTTTTGAGGAGCTCTTTCCCTAAGTTGGTATGCCATATCAGAATCAAATGCATCAGGGAATTTGATCAAGGCCAAATCTGGAGGAGGTCTGAGATTTTGAGGAATAGCATTGTAGACATTATTGAATCTGGTACATTAATCTTGGACAGTTTCTTGTGTGCCTCTTTTTAGGTTTTCATACTTTGATAAAATGTGGAGAGGATCTTTCTTCTTTTGCCATCTGTTCAAGAAAGTCTGATAAAGAGCTTGTGGGTCATTGATATGGTTTGTAGGGAGGGCTCTAAACCAGGTTCTAACATCTCCAGTTAAACTTTGAACAAATACTTTCATTCTAACATCATCATCATCAATCTCATATTTTTCAAAATAGTCGATCATTTTATTGGTATGTTGTTGAGCTGTGTAAGTGCCATTACCTTCAAAAGAAGGGATTTTATTTTGATAGTCCTGGGGCAGAGCCCCTGGATTGGCAGGTAAGTTTAGGGGAGTATATCAATTTGCCATGTTTGCAAAAATAGATGTGACAACTGGGGGAGTAGGGATAACAATGGGGATGAGTGTTGTAGATGGAGAAGTGGATAGGGTAGTTTTAGGTGCTGATGGTGAACTTGGAGAAGCTGTAGTAATCATAGAAAGGTTTGGTGTTCTTTCGGAGGTAAGCTCAGATTGAATGAAGTTCTATAAATGTCCGTGGTGTGAACTAGCAGAATTTCCTTGGCTCTCTTGACTTCTAAGAATCCTAGAAATCAGATTAGGATTTTCAAACACAGGTGGGGGATTAGGATCAGGATTTGATCTGGTGTAACGAATCCTTTCGGAGGCTAGGTTTCTAGGTGTAATTTTGGTTTTTTCCTGAAAATAGATTTGACAATACAACTTTAACAGTCTCTTTTAGGAAATTTTAGATGTGGGAGTTTTTAACTTTCCTAAAGACTTTTTGAAAAAATAAACTGATCAAGTATTTGAAACCGACTGTCCAATCTATAAGCTAGACCGAAGATAGACTGAAGTAGCATTCATTTACTTCTGCGATTGCAAAGCAAAAGCATTTCAAAGGCTACCTAGCTAACTTCAGGCTCCATCTGTAGCTTATGAAATAAACAATAGTAACAAACAATTATTCAGGTCCCCAGTGGAGTCACCGATGATGTTATCACTCAAGTTTTCCCCAAAGTTGTAAGAAAGGGAACGATGCCGAGGTAACCACAGACCAATATTTTAGATACAGAATCTAGCCAATCTGTATGGAGAGAGGGTTCTCTCTTTATGATTTAGCTTTGTTTGTAAAGGTATTAGGCTAGTTATGAAGTTCAAGGGTTTCGTTTTGAGTTTGGGTGGTGAGATTCAATAGAACAAAGAAGTAAGATAGAGCAGTTCAGTCCATTGGGCTAATGGAGTTAAAGGAGATGGCTTTCTGGATTTGGTTTCTTAACAGAGGATGGCTTCACAGAGCAAGGTAGTGAAACAGGGAACAAATAGAGACTTGAAATAGATGGAATGGGCTCAAATTGGGTGAAGGGAAATTAAGAATCCTTCAACCTATTTTAAAGAGGGAAAATGGATGATTACTGATAAGGAGCAGTGAAGTATTATGTACCAAATAACCAGCATGAAAGAATTAGGAAACAAGAGCAATTAAGATTTCACTGTTTATTCTAATTCTAAAGAAAACACAGAGAACAATAAAGACTGAAAACAGAGTGCAATCAAGCATATTCTAAATTTAACCTTTTCTTTATTATTCAGATTATGAAACACAGTTGATATAATAAACTGAGAAAACTGTAAAACACAAGGTATAGAGGACTTATTGATCCAATGGTTGATTCAAGAAGTCTGTGACAAGTCCTCTTCTTCAATTCTTCATCCAATAGGCCAAACAAACAGTTGATTCCAACAGCTCTTTATTTCAAAATTTCAGTATTACAGCATAGTCTAGGAAATCCACACACCACTTCAATATTCTATTGGAGGGGGTATTTATACAACAAAATATGTACAACTAATATCTCATAACAACTGTGAGATAATATCTAGGTTTAACTAATAAGAGTTTACAAGTAAAATAGAAATAGGTAACTGATGTTGTGCTGGAGGTAGGCCTTTAGGGTTCGGATTGCAGTTGTCTTCTGTAGTAACTCTGCATCGACTGCTTGTCTTAACTGTGCTCTTTAATTTCGATCTACTACATTTAATTCTGATTTGCTACTTTTAATTCTGCTCTGACATCTTTATCGCTGATCTGATATACTTAAATGTTGAATTGATACACTTTGACTTGTCTTGAAATCTGCTTTGATACCCTTTTGACTGTGATCTTTATTCATCTCTGTCCGGTTTTTGGCCCAAAATCTCCATTTTTCCAATGGTAACAAAACAGCTATGGATATGCGCCTTTTGATCCATAACACTTAGATCTTTCTGTGGAGATTACTGAGATGTTTCTGGTGATTGATGCACCAATTAATGTCTTTTTGAGATAACTAAAAGGGTACCTGTAATTGAGGAGGAACACTGTACAGTGGAGGGTCGTTTGACAGGCGGAGGAGCTCATCGATGGAGCCTTTCTAGTTGTAAACTGGAAATGCGACCTCAGTTGATTTTATTTTGCAGGAGAGCGCGGGGCGCTGTATGCAGAAAAAACATAGCAAAATTGACTTTTTTCCTTTTTATTTGACAAAATGAAGTTTCGCCGGGATTTTATGATTTGAATGATGGATGACGTAAGAAGTACGAATGACGTCAATGGGAGTACGGGGCAGGTGACATGGAGGTGACGTGGCAGGTGATGTTAGCAAGAGGACAGACGACGTCAGCGGGGGGCAGTGGTAAGCGGTTTTGCCCGCACCGCTTTTGGGCTGGGCGGTTTCGGGTGGAGGGCGAGCGATCACGCTGGACGAGTGACGCATGTCATTGGTATGGTGGCAAAACCACCGGTTGATCACACGTTAATTTTCGGCGGTTAGGGGGGTCGCGAAGCGGATGCGGACCGTTGGATGGATAGGCGATCATCCAATGGCGATCGCGCTTTGGAGATGGTGGGAGGTTAATGCGTGGGCCCGAAACAAATAAATTTTGTTTTTAAACGTGATGGCGGCCCGTTGGTCGAGCGTTCTCCAGATCCTCTCCTTATCAGTCGAGCCGATGGCGGCCTTATTAGTCGAGCGTGCTACGCACCCTGACGGACCTCGCAATGTTGGTGTTTCCTGCCTGTGTCCCGTGGATGGCTCTCTCGGTGGACTCACTCATTATTCTTAGGACTCATCTCCTCCCTCCTGCATGCCCTCCATCCGTCGGGGTTATATCAGTTGTCCTCCCCCTCCGTCCGTGGGACCGGGCGCTCCCAACTGGCTCTCGCCCCTCGCCCTTCTTTGGTCGGGCGAGTGGAGAAATCCCCTCGCAGAAGAGAGGCTGTATCAATTAATCATTGGGCTTGGCTGACGGCAAAAGTCAAAAGGCTTATTCTTCCTCTCCTTATCAGTCGAGCCCCCTGTCGGGTCCTTGCACTCTCGATTACGAGAAGGTTAACCCTTTCTTCTTGCTCGCGGAGAGGCAGGCACGCCTTGTGGTTGAGTCCACAACAGTAGCAGAACTAGTTCCAGTCCCACTACCTCGCTAAACATCCATCCCTTAATTTGCCGAACCCAATCCCCGCCTGCCGGTATAGGCGATGGTTTAGGAGATGGAGGAAGATTGCTCAGTAGGTTAGTGAGAGTGCTTTCACCGAGTTGCATAGCCGACTACTAGGGAGTGAGTGTAGCTGACTTCAATGGGGAGGTTTTCATTGGTCGGGGGTTTTGGTTATTAATTAACCCAGGTGGTTAATTAACTCCATGACAGCGCGACGGGAAGGTTATTAACAGGTTTCAAATAAACCATTAATCCCTTTTAAACAGTGATATGGTCATATTTCGACCGTGGCGGGGATACATAGTACTTTGGGGTTTTTTATTATATTTACATAATACGGGAAAGGGAAATGTTTGCATGGGATTTATATAATAAGTGTTAATTGTTAATATGAAAAAACGTAAATGAAAGCGCCAAGTTTAAAAACAATTTATCTTTTGCAGTTAAACTTAGGCTTTAAAGGGGAAAAAGGTTTTATGAATGTTTATTAAGAACAGATTCTTAATATTTTAGGGGGGAAATTAATAAATGTTTAGGGAAAAGTATGAAGGGGAGTTAGTTATGAAACCTTGCCTCGCTTGAGCTACTTCAAGTGTAATGTTCGCCATGCACTTGTGATAGGAGTGAAAATTAACACATTTTTAGAAACATAATCCATCACAGGTATCATTCTGCAACACCATTCTACCTACCCTGCCTACTTTGCTTAGCATTTTTTCCTTCTTTCTTTGGGTGCACTTGGACTAGCAAACCCTTTTCAACTTTTCTTTTCTTTTCATGGTAAGCCTACCTAAGTCTGCACTTATTACTTCCAAGGGCTCAGATTAAATTGTTGAGCTCCTTTGCTTCTCTACCTATCTACTTATCTGCCAAAATTAAACAGTTTGGTCATATTTTTATTCTCTATCTCTAAAACAGGAAATTCAAACATGAACTAGCTAAGATTAAGCTATTTGGCCATTCATCAATTGTGGCATGAATTAATAAGTTGCACACAATGTTTTATTTACAGAAAATGAAAAAGTAGTGGCATTTTAGACTTGCACACTTTCCTGGTCCTTCTTTATTTGGGGTTCATTTCTTTCACTTTTTTGACCATTTTATTCTTTTTACCCTTTGATTTTTCTTTTAGGGTATACCCTCTTTACATTTTTTACTTTTTTTGATTTTTTTTTAAATTTGTTGATAATATGGAAACCCTTTGCAACAAGGAAAGGGATGAACATATTACAGAGCTCAACAAGTCAATGATGAAATATGACACCTATTGGTATAGGAGTATAACAGTGGCTCCACTTGGGGATGGCTTTCCTTGGTGGAAGGTCAAGAACAACAGTTCAGATGGCCTTTTGAATAAATTTTACTGTGCTCTAAAATTTCCCCTCTGCCAGTTGCTTTATTGTATATATGACAGCACACTTGTGAAGCTTAGGGCCTTCTCTTTGGGCTTCAACTGCAACAAGTTACTATCCAATCCAAACTGTGACATTATCAAGGATATAGTATGTACATGTTAGAGTCAGAATGCATTAAAACTGGATCAATGTAATGTTTCAACATTCGACCATTCATTGGTCCTTCTTTTGTTTCTGTGCCATCCAGGCTCTTCAGAAAGTAAGTATTGTTCCCTTGCAATGCCTGGATGATAAATGGCCCTTTCCACAGGAAGTCAAACTTCCCATGCTTTCCTTTGTCTTCTCTCCTGGAATCCCACCTTAGAACTTTCTCTCCAAGGTAGAAGTCTTCTGCTTTGGTCCTTTTATCAAATATTTTTATGAGTTTTTCTTGTAACACTTGGGATATTTGGTGCACTTCTTCTCTGGTCTGCTGCAAATGGATAGTCTAATTTATTCTCCTTTGAATGTCATTGGGTTCTGTTAGCGCTTCAATTTGGCCTCAGGCTGAAAAAGACAAAATCCAAGGCAACATCAAACCACTTAGCCTCGTAGCTAGCCCTACGGGGACAGGAGAGGGCCCTCTCCGGGTCTATCTCGGCAAAAGGTCTTCAAAGGGCTGAGATGACAAATAAAGAACACTGATTTTAGGCTAGTAAACTGATGGGAAAGTTTGATTTTAAATTTTTAGGGTTTTGTTGGAAAACTGAGCGCGACAATTTTGGGTGCGGGGATGAGACACAGTTTTTGCAGAGGTCTTTTTGGGGCAAGTTAGGAGATTGCCTTGATGCCTTTGAAATAAGTGAATGGATGGATATGACTGGTGAGGAGCTAAGGAGAGCAAGAAACCATCGAGAGTTCTCCTTAAACAGATGAAAACATTGATATTAAGCAAACTTAAAGGCAGAGCATAGAAACCATGAATTCTACCTTAACACTTCATTTACTTAATTTGCAGAAGAGAATAGTAAGAAAATGATGCACATAAAAAACTTACAAGCACATGAGAGAAACACACCATCAACACAAATAACCACAGTAATCCCAAATAGTGCTGCAAAACCCTGGTCTTTCCTTTGCCAAAATTGCAGAGATACAAAATGTAAAACAATCTAAGCTTATCCCTCAAGAGTCCAACCTCTCCAACCTCTGAAAATGACTAAGAAAATACATAATATAGGAAAGTCAACCCATTCCCTTGCCTTTAGGGGTCGAGCTCATCATCCTAGGTGCTGTTTCAACCAATTATAAACTGAGCACTACAATCTAGGCAATCAAAACAACTTGCCTCTATAAGCTAGGAAACCAATTCATTCATTTAATTTTTTGCTATTTTATGAATGAATCTTCTAGAATAGGTAAATAAGTGTCATGTCAACATAAAATTACATTAATTACATCAAGGAGGGTGAAAAATCCCACCAAAAGTCAAAACTGGTCAAATGTTGCGTTTTCCTGAGCTGAAGATGAAAAATTGAGAAAATGTCCTGATGCGTAGCGCGCCATTTCTCAACGCATAGCGCGCCGTTGAGCCCACTTTTGATGCACTTCCCGGCATCCAAATGAGGCACAAGTGGGCTTTTTGGAAAGGTCTGGATGTGTACTCTCCAGCCCAAGTGGAATTTCTCAATTTGGTGGCCATTTGCCCCTCCAAAAATGCAATCTCCCAATACTACTTCTTGTGTGTCCAAAAAGTGGCAGAAGGTCATTTTTTGCTTGTTTTTTGACCTTTTGGGGGCTCAAATCTCCATGAAATGTCTTGGCAGTGGCTGAGCAAGTGTAATTTGTCATGAAAAATCCAAAAATTCTAAGTTTTTGTGAAATGGACCTCCCCAACTTAAGGGTAGCGCGCGGCGCGCTACGCGTTGAGCCAAAACCCTGATGCGTAGCGCGACTAAGCCCTACGCGTAGCGTGACTTTCAGATGCTTTTTGGAGGCCTTCCCGGTGTCGAAATTGGGCGCAGAATAGCTCGTTGGAAATTTCTTTGAGTCTAATTTATAACAAACTAGAATTTTTTAATTTGGAGTTTATTTTCCCTGTCAAAAATCAAATCTCCCAAGACTGGTCAAAATGTGCCAAATGAGGCTGCCTCAAGGCAGAGTGCTGTTGCAGTAAACTTTTGAAAGCCTTAATCAACTCCAAATTGAGCTCATGATAGCTCATTGGAAATATATTTGTGTCTAGTTATCATTTGACTCATCAAGAAAGTCATTTGGCCAACCAAGCTAGGAGAAATCTTGATTTTCCCAAGGTCACTTCAGAGGTGCATTCGATTCTCCTGAGGCAACGATATTTTTGACATTTCTCTAAAACCATGACACCTGTGTAAAAAGTGAAGGAGGTTTTTCTTCTTTGGAATGTTTTGGACAAAAAAATCTCTCATTTTTCCAAAATTCATCTTTAATTGCTCTGAAACATTTTTTGAGTGAAACTTATCCCGATGTGTGAAACAAGGAACTTTGTGGAAATGAAGCGCAATGAAGGGGATGAGGGGCTTGTAAATTCTTAAGGAAATTTTTGGGAGTGGGGAGGGATGTTAGGAAGCAGGGGAAAGTGGAATCTCAGAAATCCAGTGAGGGGAAGGGGTCCAAAAGGGAAAAACACAGGTCCAACCTAGAAAATTGCCAGGTTGTAGCAAGAAACTAGGGTTTGTGCGAAAATGAGGAGTTTGGGGGATCTCAGTGATGGGAAGAATTTGATAAGGTACATGAAGGATAGGGGAAGGTGTATGAACATCTGGATACAATTTTTGCTAATGATTTGACCATCCAAGAGAGATTGCCTTCAAAACCCTAGGAGAGGGAAATGAACTTACCTAGGCGCAACTGAAGCATGAACAAGATGTAAAATGACTCATTAGACATTGACATGATAATGAAAACCCTATGAATGATGATAGACTCAGAAGAATGATGACATGGATTGGCATTTGGGCAATTTTGAAAGGAGTGAAAGCAAACCCTAGACCTAATGCCTAGTGACCAAATTTTGCTTGAAGACTCACTGAAATGACAAAATTTGACCTTGACACTTCAAAATCACTTTGTAAGAGCATATTTGATCACTGGAGGAAGGCTGGAAAGACTGACACTAACATTGGCTCCAATGGGGATTGTAGCTCCTTGGGGGTGCCAAGAACAACAGATCTTTGGGAGAGCAGACCAGTGCTTTCATCCATTGGGCGATGGAGTCATTATTTCCACCTTTGACACAAAACTTTGAGACATTTATTGAATGAAAACTTGACTAAAAATTGACTGAAACTTAACTGAAGCTTGACTCAAACCGACTCGATGGCAAACTGAAATAACTTGAAAAACTCACTCAACAGACCAAACACAAATGGCTCATGACTGACTTAAAACAAGACTTTTCAAAGCTTTTTGAGAGGCAGCAGTCCATAAAGATTTGAAATCATGATGACAACCACCTGTGTTTCTTACAAGACAATATACATCAAACTATATCAAAATGCCAATGCAACCAATCAAGCAGATGCCTTCTTGATTGATTCTCCTGATTAGATCTTCTGGTCAACAGTACAAACCTATCACTGGGCATCCAAAAACATATTTGACCATGGCTGCAACAAAACACTGTAATAAACACTTTCACTGCTGGCTGCAACAAACTTGTTAGAGGATCGTAAAAAACATGAAGATTTGCCATTGCCACCTCCTGCTGAAAGAACAAGGTGTCCTTTGTTTCAAATTCTGATCTGCCTTCATCATGTGCTTCAGTAAAAGTATGCTCATAGGCTTCAAAAAACTCTGAACAAATGGATGAGCATATCTCTTCTTGGAAAAACATTTCAGCACATGAAGCATATGAAGAGGAATCTGAATGAAAATCCTGAATGTTTTGATCTTTTGTGGTGTGAATGTGCTGTCGGTCATTCTTAAACAAAAAACAATCTTCGAGATTATCAAACATGACAGCCTTATCATCTTTGTGAAAGAAAAAATTATCTTTTTGTTGGTCTACAAAACTGATTATAAGACAGTCATCTTTTTCAAAAGAGGAAGAAGTTTCTCCAACACTTTCCTGACTATGTGTGCACTACAAATCTGCTGTAGCTTGGGCTGTAACAAGACCTCTCAAAAGTAGATCTATCTCATCTTCAGACAAAGGAGACAATGCTTTTTGTTTTCTTCTGCTTAAACAGTAATTATCTTCATATGACAGGGCATTCAAACTATCATTTATTACTGAGTTATTGAAAGGAGATTTATCACTTACTTGCACAAAGATATCATTCTGTTTTTTATGAACATCTGAATCCACAACTCTGTCTATGATCTCAACAGCAGAGCTCTCTTTGATGGGATTCAGCACAAGGTATTCTTGGTCATCATGATCTGAATGTTGATCTGAAATAGCTGACTTCACTGCATCACATTCTGAAATTGAATCTTGACTACCCTGCACGCTGTCTTCTTCTGGGGGCAGATCTGAAATAGAACCCTCTCTTTCATCATCTTCCACCATATGACCGTCTTCAGCCTGCTGATCTTGATTCTGCTGCAAAATGTCCTGATCATCTGGACAAGTATCCTCTAAGTTTTATTTATGCTGCTGAAATGGATTTTCGTACAGAGCCTCCATGATCTCATCATCCATAAAATTATCATCTTCATAATATTTCTCAAGGCTTTCAATAAAAGTAGAAGCATGTTTGCAACAGTCATGAACCAAATTTAATGATGGATAAGATGCTTGATATCTTTCAATGAACAAGGCATGAAAATCCTTTAAACAGTAAATACAGGCCAGCGGCAAATTTTCATACCAAGATTGGGCTTTACCTTCCAGAGTGGCCAAGAATATCTTCATCAAGCAATCTTCAGGAAAATCAACCTTCAACTTGCGAATATGCATGTGAAATCTAACAAGATGTAGAGCAGCGTCTTTCCTACCATCATCTTTAAATGTAGGCAAATTCCTTGACCAATCGACTTTCGAAATTTTATTTGGAAAACCAGGGATGTGATCTCAGCTCATGGGAGCATATCTTCTTGCAACCCGATCCATCTTGAAAAGCTCAAAGCTACTAATCTTCCTGCAGTGAAGTCACCATGAAGCACAGATTGCTAGATTCTTCAGTGAAAGGAGTCGCCAGGTGAATGATTTCAGCCTTTCAAGTGTCTGATCGTTGTCCACCATCAACAATCAGACCTGCACTTGATACATGTACTGGGGTAATTAACAAGTTGGATGTCACGTTTACAAGCTAGACCGGAGATTGACTGAAGCAGCTTTTATCTACTTCCGCTAATGCAAAGCAAAAGCGTTTCGAAGGCTACCTGGCATAACTTCAGGCTCCGTCTGTAGCTTATAAAACAAATGACATCAACAAGTAAACCATTTCTTCTTCCCCAGTATGGTCACCAATATGTTAGCGCTTGAATTTGGCCTCAGGCTGAAAAAGACAAAATCCAAGGCAACATCAAACCACTTAGCCTCGTAGCTAGCCCTACAGGGACAGGAGAGGGCTCTCTCCGGGTCTATCTCGGCAAAAGGTCTTCAAAGGGCTGAGATGACCAATAAAGAACACTGATTTTAGGCTAGTAAACTGATGGGAAAGTTTGATTTTAAATTTTTAGGGTTTTGTTGGAAAACTGAGCACGACAATTTTGGGTGCGGGGATGAGACACAGTTTTTGCAGAGGTATTTTTGGGGCAAGGTAGGAGATTGTCTTGATGCCTTTGAAATAAGTGAATGGATGGATATGATCGGTGAGGAGCTAAGGAGATCAAGAAACCATCGAGAGTTCTCCTTAAACAGATGAAAACATTGATATTAAGCAAACTTAAAGGTAGAGCATAGAAACCATGAATTCTACCTTAACACTTCATTTACTTAATTTGCAGAAGAGAATAGTAAGAAAATGATGCACATAAAAAACTTACAAGCACATGAGAGAAACACACCATCAACACAAATAACCACAGGAATCCCAAATAGTGCTGCAAAACCCTGGTCTTTCCTTTGCCAAAATTGCAGAGATACAAAATGTAAAACAGTCTAAGCTTATCCCTCAAGAGTCAAACTTCTCCAACCTCTGAAAATGACTAAGAAAATACATAATATAGGCAAGTCAATCCATTCCATTGCCTCTAGGGGTCGAGCTCATCATCCTAGGAGCTGTTTCAACCAATTCTAAACTGAGCACTACAATCTAGGCAATCAAAACAACTTGCCTCTATAAGCTAGGAAACCAATTCATTCATTTAATTTTTTGCTTTTTTATGAATGAATCTTCTAGAATAGGTAAATAAGTGTCATGTCAACATAAAATTACATTAATTACAACAAGGAGGGTGAAAAATCCCACCAAAAGTCAAAACTGGTCAAATGTTGCATTTTCTTGAGCTGAAGATGAAAAATTGAGAAAATGTCCTGATGCGTAGCGCGCCATTTCTCAACGCGTAGCGCGCCTTTGAGCCCACGTTTGGGGCACTTCCCGGCATCCAAATGAGGCAAAAGTGGGCTTGTTGGAAAGGTCTGGATGTCTACTCTCCAGCCCAAGTGGAATTTCGCAATTTGGTGGCCATTTTCCCCTCCAAAAATGCAATCTCCCAAGACTGCTTCCTGTGTGTCCAAAAAGTGGCAGAAGGTCATTTTTTGCTTGTTTTTTGACCTTTTGGGGGCTCAAATCTCCATGAAATGTCTTGGCAGTGGCTGAGCAAGTGTAATTTGTCATGAAAAATCCAAAAATGCTGAGTTTTTTTGAAATGGACCTCCCCAACTTAAGGGTAGCGCGCGGCGCGCTGCGCGTTGAGCCAAAACCTTGATGCGTAGCGCGCCTGAGCCCTACGCGTAGCGCGAATTTCATATGCTTTTTTGAGGCCTTCCAGGTCTCCAAATTGGGCGCAGGATAGCTTGTTGGAAAGGTCTTTGAGTCTACTTTCTAAACAACTAGAATTTTTCAATTTGGAGTTTATTTTTCCTATAAAAAATCAAATCTCCCAAGACTGGTCAAAATGTGCCAAATGAGGCTGCCTCAAGGCAGAGTGCTGTTACAGTCAACTTTTGAATGCCTTCCTCAACTCCAAATTGAGCTCATGATAGCTTATTGGAAATATATTTGTATCTAGTTATCATTTGACTCATCAAGAAAGTCATTTGCCAACCAAGCTAGGATAAATCTTGATTTTCCCAAGGTCACTTCAGAGGTGCATTCGATTCTCCTGAGGCAACGATATTTTTGACATTTCTCTAAAACCATGACACCTGTGTCAAAAGTGAAGGAGGTTTTTCTTCTTTGGCATGTTTTGGACAAAAATTTCTCTCAGTTTTCCAAAATTCATCTTTGATTGCTCTGAAACATCTTTTGAGTGAAACTTATCCCGATGTGTGAAACAAGGAACTTTGTGGAAATGAAGCGCAATGAAGGGGATGAGGGGCTTGTAAATTCTTAAGGAAATTTTTGGGAGTGGGGAGGGATGTTAGGAAGCAGGGGAAAGTGGAATCTCAGAAATCTAGTGAGGGGAAGGGGTCCAAAAGGGCAAAACACAGGTCCAACCTAGAAAATTGCCAGGTTGTAGCAAGAAACTAGGGTTTGTGCGAAAATGAGGAATTTGGGGGATCTCAGTGATGGGAAGCATTTGATAAGGTACATGAAGGATAGGGGAAGGTGTATGAACATCTGGATACAAGTTTTGCTAATGATTTGACCATCCAAGAGAGATTGCCTTCAAAACCCTAGGAGAGGGAAATGAACTTACCTAGGCGCAACTGAAGCATGAACAAGATGTAAAATGACTCATTAGACATTGACATGATAATGAAAACCCTATGAATGATGATAGACTCAGCAGAATGATGACATGGATTGGAATTTGGGCAATTTTGAAAGGAGTGAAAGCAAACCCTAGACCTAATGCCTAGTGACCAAATTTTGCTTGAAGGCTCACTGAAATGACAAATTTGACCTTGACACTTCAAAATCACTTTGTAAGAGCATATTTGATCACTGGAGGAAGGCTGGAAAGACTGACACTAACAGGTTCCACCTGAGCTTCTTGCAGCAATTTCATTACAGGAACTCCTAAAGATAAAGGAAACACCGCCTCCATGCCATAAACTAACTCATAAGAGCTAGTTCCAATAGATCTCTTTGTAGTAAGTATGTCTGCCCATAGTGCATTTATGAGTTTCTTGTGCCAGTTTTTCTTGTTCTCTTCCAACAATTTCTTAATGATATTAATAAGGATTTTATTGGAAGATTCAGCTAGACCATTACCTTCAGGGTAATAGGCTATGGAATGGCTTAAAGTATGTCTCATGTACCATATGAAAATGTTGTAGGCAACTTAATGTATGTGATGGTATCTACAAGCCCTGAAATTTCACATGTAGTTGGAGTTGTCAGCAGGTTCATCGCAAATCTAGGTGAAGAACATTGACGAGCAGTGAAATGGGTGCTTTGGTATTTAAGAGGCACAAGTGACCATTGCATAATATTTAACAGTAGTGAAAGACCAGTCTACGAATATGTGGATGCTGATTATGCATGTGATTTGGACAAAATGAGATCTACTACATGTTATGTCTTTACTCTTGCAGGTGGAGCAATTAGCTAGATGTCAAAGCTTCAAGAAACAGTTGCTTTTGGAAAAAGTCAATTAAATTTGGAAAAGTTTAACATGTTATACATTTATCTTTTTTCAATTAAATTTGGAAGAATGTAATGCTGATATTTGATATATATTTATGTATTTTTTTTCAACATGAAATATAGGTGATATATCAATTACAAATAAACCATGTTAATAACAATTCAAAAGCTGCCATTACTACCGAGGAAAGGTAGAAATTATGACATGGTTCTTTATTGAAAATGATGCACAAAATATTTTGAAACAAACTCATATGGGAAAGGTTAGTTTACATTATTTATTTATTATTTTTTTCATAGGAAAAAATACTTATAATCTCTTAAGAATTTGTTTAAATGATTTGGTTAACAAAAGAATAGGGAGAGAGAGAGAGAGAGAGAGAGAGAGAGAGAGCACTATGTTATTTTAGTTTTTAGTTTTCTGCGTGAACTTCTTTATTTTTAAAATTTCCTAAAAAGCAGGGACTATTGCTCGCTAATATGAAATCTTATGTGATTGATTCTTTGCGCAACTTTATCAACATTAACTAAGGTTGCATAAGTGTGAATGAAAGAGGGAAAATGATTATTAATATGCCATAAACATAAACTTGAGGGCAACAAATAACATAACAACAGAAAAAGAAGAAGCAAACACAAAAAATTGTTGACAGAGTTCGTCCCTTCTGGACTATGTCTATGGGTCCACTTCCAAGTGGGCATCCATTTTATTAGAAAATGATCCAAAAAGTTTATTTACATGATATTTCACTAATTGATCTACACGTGCCTGCTAGTTACTGTAGAAATAAAGACTCATATTTCATCTTTCCAACGCGTCTCCATTCTCAATTTGGCTCAAGGATGGCCAACCTATGATGACATGAACAAAAATAGTCAATAATGCCCCTCTGTTCTGAAATTCACTAAACACTCTCTTAACCACTAGTGCAATGGTTGGATATTTTTAATAGACCTCAGGCAGGTTCCAAGGTCGAACCTCCCGTGCTCAACATAGAAACTGTTTTGGTTTTGGTTAACCACTTTTACAAGGTATAATGAGGATTTAACATTGTGGCATACAACAAACCCTCTTATCCAAAGTTTGTTTGGTGCATTGTTTATTGACAGTTATTAAACTTTAATGTCTTTACATCAATACCATACCTCTTGGTGCGTTAAATTAATATATGGTATTTGTTTATTGGACCGACACTAACTAGACATTGTTATATATATATTAATCCACCAATTAATATTACCTGTGGGATATATATTACAGTTATGGCACTAACAAAGTCCCAACCTCTGGCGGTATCGACCAGTAGTGACTGCTCTCCGGCAGTCACGACAAACACCCGACAGCTGGACCCGTGGCACTGTGACTCAACACCTGCTTCGTGCCACCTCCGCACTTGTGGCTCTGATAGTGCCGACATTTATTAACTCTGTGCTGAATGGACTACCATAACTCTACTTCGTGCAATGGACCTGTTTCAATGGTGACTACTCCATCCGCCTTAGGTATACATAGTTTTTTGCCATCGCATAACTTCTACCATACATTATATCTGCCATATAGTTTGATTAACATGGTTTTGATACATATAAATTTTCCGTACCAGAATTTTACCATAGGATAGATACATATAAATCCGCTCCATGGTTTTCTACATCATGAAATTTGATATTTTTCATTTGTGCTAGGTTTTCAACCATAGTTTATAAACATATATACGCCCACGATGGAAAGCACCCTAGGTCTAAGACATGTTTTTCCACCAACCCTTAGGTTTATATTTTAATATATAGTTTTCAAAACCAATGTCTATGTACTTGAAAACCACACCCCGAACATTTGCACTTGCAAATGAAATATGAACCAAATCTCAGAAAGCTCACCATCACCTAGAGATATGCATCGAAGATGAGATTTGACTTGATGCCATGTGTCAAACTACAGAAATGCCACATGGCCAACAATCCCCTTCAACACCTAAACTTTGACAGACAATTTCTCCTTCATCTGGAGATCAAATGAGAAACTAAAAGTGCTACTGTATTCAGAATGATGGGCTCTACTGCTTGTCATTCTTTCCGAGAACAACAAAAACCTTTGGATTTGGAGAAATTGGAGAATCCTCCTAGATCATTCCTCTCCATTGGAAGCTTTTGGACCACCAAAAGTTTGGTTTTATGCAAACATGAGGTGAGGGTACAACTCCCTCACCCTTTCAATCTCCATCCACCTTACTTTGCTTGGATTCATGCCTTTGAGTCTCACTTGATGATACTTGACATCTCCATGCATGGAAGTGCGAACCTTCCTTTTACCTTCCCCTTTCATCTTTACTCTGCTGATGAAAAGCCATACTTGATTACCAACCTGAAAGTGATGACCCTTCTACTGCTTGTCATGGCGCATTTTGAACTTGTGAACTGTTTCATTCCTATGAGGCAAATAGAAAAACCTCTATCGCCGTGCCACTGTCTTGCCTGCAACAACATGCCCTAAAACATGAGATGAAAATGTTCCCTTGATCACATGCGTTATTTCTCCCTGTTGTATGCAAAACATGCCAAGATGGTTAAATAACCTATTATGAACATGGTAATTTACTTCTTCCACCTATGCATCATGAGGTAGCGATTCAAAAATATCTTTGAAAACCATATCTGCAACATATTGCTCTATATAAATTCCATGTGCTAAATAATTATTTTGCAGAATAATTGAAACATTCAAAGAAAATATTGACATCCTATCAACTACTTTGTTTTTTGTACTTTCCTTTTACTTGAAAACTAAGTGGACTTGCTGACAAAAAAAATCATCCATCTATTATGTTGATACTGCTACAACTTAGTTTGAGTTTGAAGGTATTGAAGTGGATGATGATCTGTTTGAATCACTGTTTCTTTGCCCATTAAATAGTGTTTCCATTGTTTAACACTTTCCATTAATGCATGTAATTCCTTATTATCAGTTTGATCATTTGCTACTACTTTAGAAAATGCTTCGAAATGAAAACAAATAGGCTTCCCTTTCTGAAACAAAAATTCACTCATTGCATACCTATAGTTAGCATCAGTTTCTATTTCAAACAGTTGTTGAAAGTCTGGTGGAACTGTTACAAATTTCTGCTTTAAAGTTTCACATGATTTTTGTTGTTTTCCTCCCCACTTAAATGAGGCTTTAAAACTTGTTAAAGCATGAAGTGGTGATGCAATAAAAGAGAAATGAAAAAAGAACTTCCTCCAATAGTGAATTTCACCCATAAAACTTATAAATTCCCAACTTGAACTAAAAATAAGAATATCATCCAAATTGACTATGACAAACTTATTAAGAAAATAATGAAACACATCATTCATTATTCTCATTAAAGTTGTTGGAGTATTGCATAAATCAAACGACATAACCAACCATTCATCATGCCCCTGCTTAATGTCACATGCAGTTTTCCAAACATCATTCTCTACAATACACATATGATGATAACCATTTCTTAAATCCAGTTTGATGATTGATATATTATTTATGCGAATATTCAGAAGAGGTGAAATAGATAGTAATTGATTTTCATGTTATATTTCTCATTTTGGAAGGAGAATTTTTTAGTCTTTAAACAATTATTTATAAGAATATACCATTTCAACCATTTTTTCCTTAAACTGAGAATCACACCCTTGAAAAGAATCATACTTGTCTTATTTTTTTCTAACAATCATGAGAAAATACCTTTTACTTGAATTTATTAACCTTTTCAAATGACCGGCATCGATTAAATCCAATTTTGTCTTAGGTCTGTGTGCCCTGACAATGTATTCCATTCCTTCTTTAAATTGATGATACTTGTTCTCCCTTCTATGAAAAGTAGCGTGTATATCATAAAGATATAGAATACCCAACAAAAATCCACATATATCCAGAGGAATCACATCTAACTCAACTTCATCAAAAAAATTAGCTGTAATTGCAAACCTTAAACGACACTATTTTGTGACATGCATTTGAGTGTTTTCTTTCAACCATCCTAAAGGGTATGGTTTGGATGATTTTTAGTTTCCAATTCCAATTTCCTTACTAGTTCCTCAGATATTAAGTTTGCTTGTGACCTGTTTTCAAATACTGTATCTATCTTAGTGTGCTTGGAAATAATCCTTATTTGAAAAAGTTCAACCCTCTTCTTTTCATCAATCTCATTATTAGTTTTTGAAGATGCTGTAGAGTAAGTAGAACTAGAACTAGCTTCAGAAAGTATATTGATTAGACTCATTGTGGTAATCTTTTGTTCGTCTTCAGAGCCAGATCCCAAATCTTGTTAGACTGCATTATTTGCTTTCATTTCACCCTTCTCCTTAAGGAACTTCTTTGGCTTAACTTTTGGATGAAGCTTCCAACACTTGGACTCATCATGTCTGACCCTCTGACGATGAGTACATGTAGGTATTTCCCCTTCTTTTTTTGCTATCGCCGATTTCTTTCCTTTCAACTTACCCTTTCCTTTGCCTTCTTTGGAGTCTTGGTGCTCTGACTGCTTGAATGGTTTCCACTGAAAAGGTCTACCACCTGATTCAATATGAATAGCTTGCACACATACTTCATCAAAGTCAATTGGATTAAACATAAGCAATGTATGTTGCAAATAAGAATGCAAACTTCCAATATACTTTAACAAAGTTTCTCGTGTGTTTAATGGATCATCAAGCGCTAATGCCTTTTTCTTGAATTCTTGAGTAAACTCTTGCTCACTCTGTCCTTTACCCTACCTCAAATGTTGCCAATCTATTACAACCTGTTGCATATATCCTAAAGGATAGAACTACTTTCGAAGAGCTTTAATAAACTTATACCATGAAGAGATTATTTTTCCTTTATGCTTTAAATCTGACTGTGTTTTACTTTCCCACCAAATCAAAGCTGTTCCCCCCATTCTAAGTGTAGCTAACTGAATTTTAACAGAATCATTATCACTCTTTTGAATTATACAATAAACTTCAAGTTGTTTAATCTAGTTATCTAACTTTTCAGGATTTAATTCACCATCATATTTCAAAAATTCAAACTTAACATCAAGCTTCAAAAAAGGAGATTTCTTATGTTTCTTCTTTGATTTGGACTTTGAACTCGAATCATTAGAAGAAGAAGACGATGAAGATGGAGTAGAAGGAGGTCCATTACCATTAGTTTTCTTCTTGTCCTTTTTCTCTTTCATGCCTTTAGAAGACAAAGATGGAGAAGGAGGAGATTCGTCACTATCAACTTTCTCCTTACCCTTTTCTCTTAGTTTTTGAAGATGACGCTGCCTCTCTAGTATTATTTTTCTTCATAAAGTTCTGTAATCATTCGCTGCATATTAAGGAACATCTGTTGAAACTTCTCATCAAGCTTGGGCTCAAGAGCTTCTCCTTCATTTTCACCCACCGTCTTTTGAATGACTTTCCTCTTTCTAATCTCTGGATTATCCTCTTCAAGTTTCCCTTCTCCACGCCGTGACCTAGATCTAGTCAACATTCACATTGGAAAAAATCTTGCTTAAACATGATCAACCTTGCTCTGATACCAAAATATGATCTGAAATCTTACAGGATTGATTATTTGCACAACTTTATCAACATTAATTAAGGTTGCATAAGTGTGAATAAAATAGGGAAACTGATTATTAATATGCCATAAACATAAACTTGAGAGCAACAAATAACATCAGTAGTAAAAGAAGAAGCAAACATAGTAAATTGTTGACAGAGTTTGTCCTTCCTAGACTATGTCTCCAGATCCACTTCTAAGTGAGTGTCCATTTTATTAGGAAATGATCCCAAAAGTTTCTTTACATGAGATTTCACCAACTGATATGTGCACAAAGGCACTGCTGGTTACTGTATAAAGAAAAGCCTCCTGTTTCAACTTTCCAATGTCTATCTTCATTCTCAATTTGTCTCAACGATGGCCAAGATATGATGACATGAACAAAAACAATCAATAAAACCACTATGTTGTGCAATGGTGGCCTATTTTAACAGGCCTCGGGCAGGTTTCAAGGTCGAACCTCCCGGGCTCAACATAGAAACTGTTTTGGTTTTGGTTAACCACTTTTATAAGGTGCAATGAGGATTTAACATTGTGGTATACACCAAACCCTTTTATCCAAAGTTTTTTTTGGCGCATTTTTTGTTAACATTGCATTAAAATTTAATGTCTTTACATTAATACCATACCTCTTAGTGTATTAAATTAATATATGGTATTTATTTATTGGATCGGCGCTAACTAAACATTGTATATATATATATATATATATATATATATATATATATATATATTAATACACCAATTAATATAACCACGTGATATATATTACAATTCTGTCACTAACAAAGTCCCAACCTCCGACGGTCTCGACCAGTGGTGACCTACTCTCCGGTGGTTACGAAAACCTCCCGACGTTTGGACCCGTGTCACTATGACTCAACTCGCCGACAATTTAGACCTACTTTGTGCCACCTCCGCACTTGTGGCTTCGACATTGCTAACATGTATTAACTCCGCACTGAATGGACTGTCATAACTTTGCTTCGTGCCATTGATTCGACGGTGACTGCTCCATTCACCTTAGGACTATAACATAAGTTTTATATCATAGTTATCCACCATGGCATAAGTGCCACCATATATTATATCCGCCATATAGTTTGATTAACATGGTTTTGATACATATAAATTTTCTGCAACAAAATTTTACCATAGGTTAGATACATATAAATCTGCTTCATGGTTTGCTACATCATGAACTTTGATATATTTAATTGTTGCTAGGTTTTCAACCATAATTTATAACCATATATGCACCCACCATGGAAAGCACCATAGGTATAATACATATTTTTCCACCAACCCTTAGGTTTAGATTTTAATATATATTTTTCAAAACCAATGTCAATGTACATGAAAATCACACCCCGGATATCTGCACCTGCAAATGAAATATGAACCAAATCTTAGAAATCTCACCATCATCTAGAGCAGAGACGAGATTTGACTTGATGCCATGTGTCGAACTGTAGAAACGCCACATGGCCAGCAAGCCCTTTCGGCACCTAAACTTTGATGGACGATTTCTCCTTCATCTGGATACCAAATGAGAAACCGAAAGTAATGTCGGATTTAGGACAAAGGGTTCTACTCCTTGTCATTCTTTCCGGGAACAACAAGAACCTTTGGATTTCGAGAAACTAGAGAATCCTCCTAGATCACTTGCCGACTTTGCTAAGATTAGTTTCACTATTACATGCACTCTTATGTTTCACTAGAGGGCTACTACCTTTTGTTGAATATTGAGAGTTTGATTAACTGGTATGGGCTACCCAAGGGAGCTTATGAGAGGACCAATGTAAGGTTTGGTGGAATATTGATTTTTAAAGACTTCCTAGGGTTCACATCTAACATGTAAGATAATAAGAGCCTTGGAAATAGGTCTTCTATGTAGGTTGACCACTTTTATTGAGCTAGTTTTCAATTGTATATTTAATTAAAATGTCTTTTCTCTTAAATTTTACATTGATAATGAAAAATTGAAGAGCTTGATGACCATTGTATGATATAGTTTCCTTACTAAGGGTTTAATATAATTGCTTGAATGTTTGAATCAATGTAGACATTTCCTCATCAATAGTGTTATCATTGAAATTTTCTTAGGATAATATGGTATGCCACTAGATGCCCTCCCCACATAAGAACAACCCAAATGGCATAGTGTGAAATATTTGTCTCAATCTCAAAAGGCTATTACAAATTATGAAGAGGAAGCATCAGTGTAAAGTAGAGAACATATTTTAATCTTTGGGAAACACACATTTTTATTTAGGAATCCGATGAATATTCTTTTCATTGTTGGCCATATTAGGGGATATGGAAGTAGTAATGATACGTTTTTGGATCACCTTTTAAAATCTTCTTCATTTCACCTCTTTCTTAAACATTTGAAGATGAGAAACACACATGGATCTAACCCGTCAATGTCTTTATGAGGATACCTCTCATGTAAGAGATTGAACACAACTATTACAAAAATGGAAGAGCCATACCTTTCTTTGTTGAAGGGAAAAACATTCTTATCAAAATATTGAAATATGATCCCTTGATTTCAATTTCGAAAAATTTGGTTGCCTACAATCATATTTGTTTTTATTAAAGGAATATAGATTAACACATGAAAAAAAGGAAATAATATACACTCTGAAAATTATGATTGACTTTCCTCCTTTAGCAAAATTTAGAAGTGTTCATGATGTGTTATGATCATCGCGCCTTAGAAATGACAAGAAACCAATAATTACAGTCCTCTTTGAGGGGAACCTCCTTTTACAATGAATATAATGTACAAGGCAATATTTCATGATTCTAAGACTATATATATATATATATATTGGAGACAAGGAGTACAATTACAATAAAATGAGACCAGGAGGGGTTCTAGCCTACATAACAATACCGTGAGGAAAATAGGAGCTTGACTGAGACTTCTAGGGCTAGACTGAGGGATTCAACCATGGAGCAACCAAACTAACCTCTCCAACAACACTGCCAACGTCCCAGAGGCTCAAGGAAAGGTACATTTCCTATCATTTTTGTCTTTTCTATTTAATTTTTCTTGCCAAAAAAAAGAACCTTACCATACAAAACCCATGAAATCTACAAAAAACCACCAAAAGAACCCTTCAAAATAAGAAAAAAACAACTTAGAAAACCACAAAACAACCTAGAAAACCACAAAAACCACCAAGAAAACCTTTCAAAATCACCAAAAGAACTATAAATTGGGTTTTAATTTTTTTTCTTACTTTAATTGGTAGGATATTCATTATGATTGTTTTAATGGTAAAAACTTTATTTTCTAAGTATTTTTTTTTAAGTTTTTCTTTAGAAATTTAGTGAAATAATTTTTCAATTTTTTTTTTGACTTTTTGTTATTTAAAATGTATATTAAATTTCCAATAAACTCCAAAACAAAAAATAACCAAAATATAATCAATAAATAAATAAATTAAAAACTTGAGTTTGACATGATGAATATGATTGGAGTGAACATCTATTTATCAAATAAGAAAAATTATTTCATTTTATTATTTTAAATTTAAATTATATTATATTCAAAATATATTTTAATAATAAATATAATGCTATTAGTTTTAAAAAATTAATTACAAAGATAAAATAAACTAATTACTTAAATAAAACATTATCTTTAATGTTAAAATCCAAATATATATATATATATATATATATATAGCATAGCATAGCATAGCATATCATAACATAACATAACATGTGACATAACTATAACTATAATTTATAACATAGCTATAAATATATATATATATATATATATATATATATATATATATTTAACTATTATAATTATAACATCACGTAGCTATATATTATAGTTCTATGTATATAATATAACATAAAGCTATATCTATATAAAGCTATATATATATATATATATATATATATATATAACCCCCCACACATTAGCATCACATAATTATATTATAACCATATATAGCATATAACATAGCATATATATATATATATATATATATATATATATATATATATATATATATATATATATATATATATATATATATAACATAGAGTAACATTTACAAAATAACTATAACATGATATATGTATAACATTTAACATGGCATAACTATTTATAGCATAACATGTATCATTTAAAGTGAATAAAAACATTTGACTCTTTTCTAATTTGTATCAAATTGTTTCATTACGCGTAGTCTAACGAGGTTGCAAATATGCCCAAAGGAAAATGGAAATTTCGATAAGATTTTGAAAAAATCTAGCAAAATGTTTGGGAAATATGGGTTACAGTTGTCAAGTTTCAAGATTTTGGGTGCCCCAAGGGTTTTTTGATGGTGCTAAATCCATTTCTGCCATCAAAAACATGATCCAAGCACTCCTACTATTTGATATTTTTAGGAAAAAATGGTCGGATTTCAGAGTCTTTTTTGTCGTCCAGGCAAATTTCCTGCCTCAGTAGACAAGATCGTTTCATTATGTAGTGTGTTGTACTAGAAACATTGTCTTCATGTGCTTGCACCTAGTACATGTCATGTGCCAAAGTCAAACATTATAAGAACTTAAAGTCTATTGGAATATTTGTTTGACATGACATTTATTAGTTTTGCAAATAGGTTTATTTTAAATTTTTACATATGTATTTACATATTTATGCCTTATGAATAAAATGGATTATTTAAAAATAGGAAAAAGTATGAAGGCAGATTTGATCACTTCTTTTGATTGTGTTTACATGGAACTCAATACTTTGGTTGATAAATTATCAAAAACTAGACTCTAAGTTTTAGGACTTCACGCTAGATTATTCTACTTGAGTTTAGAAATTATTTTCTTGTCAACATTCTTTCTAAGTCAACATTTTTTTCTTGGATTAGTTGTTATGTATAAAATGTAATAGTTTAGTTTATGTGTATTAAATATGAATTATATGTAATATGTAGAGCTAGATCCTATAAGCCCCTCATCCGTAGGTCGTCAGAGTGTGGGGGGATATATTATATATGGCTAGGTTCGTGATAGATCACGTAGCCCACCTAGAGTGCGAGCTCCACTCGTAGATCTTGGCTCCAACACGAGTCAAAGTGTTATAGGCAGTGTTTCTGTCTATGTTGATGATCATCTTACAGATAGTGGGCCATCTTCACCTGATATAGGTGCATTTTTAAATCCTCTTTAAACTTTGTGTTTATTTCTTGAAATTGTCTTTAATTTTTAAATCATCTTCAACTGATGTGTTTGAATTTAATGTATATATATTATTAGACTTTTTGTTTGTTAAATATATATGTTAGATTATGTTTATGATTTGCAGATCCTCAGCAGGGTGAAGTTGAGAATCACACTGCAATGTCGATCCCTCCATGTGATGATGCTACAACTAGTATCACATTGGAAGATGTTACGACCCAACATACATGGATCACACGAGAGCTTGATAAAATTAAGTCCTGCTAATTCATTTACTATGCATAGTTTGTCTTTGATGTTGAATAACATTAATAGGTTGATCAAGACATATTGAAGTTCGAGCCCAGATAGTCGCCTCCTACATTCCATACAGAGGATTAGGAGGTAGGAGGTTAGAGGCCCACATACTTGGGAGGTGGTGAAAGAGGCCACCAAGAACATTGATGTTTGTGGGGAGTTGTTCGACATCCCTCTAGAGCGCCTTACTAAACATTAAGGTCTGATTCCACTAAGATATTTTAAGAATGTTGATGTAACCCCTTTTGTTTATGATCGATTCGTTGGAGCTTAGGGCTAGTCCCCCCACCATGACCAAGTCCCTCTGTACTTTGCAAAGCATATATATGAAATTTTCATGCTACATATAAGGCTAGATTACACCAGAACATGGTCTTAGTTTTATGGACCTGGTAGGGGACGTAACTATGATCATGAAAGGGTTCGTAGGGACCCTAGGTATGTATCACCACCTATGAGATTGTTGCCACTACCGTCTCAACGAGTGTTATTGCCAACAAAACTAGAGAATCCGTCACAACTTTATGTATGAGACCAAGGATACCATTGCATCTAGCATGCAGGAAACATTGGTTAGTGTGCATATTCCATTACATGGAGAGATGAGAAACTCGCCACCATTGCCTCGTGACCCACTAATTCCTTTATATGATGATACATTTCTCTTGATTATACCCATTAACTATTGTTTATCATATGCATGTATATTTTGTGATGCCATCCATGACACTTGGAGGATGCACGACCAACGTGACAAAGACTAGGTACAAATATACGAAACTTTTGACACTTATCATCAAATTATGCATAACTATTTATTTTAATTTAGTTCGTATTAGATTGCATTTATATTAATAGGTTAATGGTAACATATATACATAACCCAACTACATGGATGATCTTATGAGGTCATACGAGGTGACAGTTGATCAACGAGACCATCCTCCACCAATGCATATTTCCATGGATTCTTCTCCACCTCATAACACTCATGTGGAGGAAAGTCACTATGTACAACCACGTGGACCAACAATTGATGTAAAATTTTTTATTCCTAAGATTTCGATGTTTAAGAAACATGCTAATTAATTCATAGACTAATTATAATTTGTCCTTGCCATTATGTTCATAGACCCATAAGAGTGATGTTTATGTTGTAGTTATGTGGACGCATGAGTGGGATGTTGGGTATAGAGGCATTGATGATGTAGGTCCATCGATGTAGGCCCAAATCTTTGAGCCACAGAAGGGGAGCACCAAACCCAGATTTATCAAACCCCAATCTTAGATGAATTGTATTTGGACTCAAGTAAGGTTAGTAGATTCATATATGTAATTAAAAATGTGGTTCAAAATAATTTATTTCCATATTGTTTATTTTGTATAAATAATGATCTAATTAGTTTGAATTTCAATGTGTTATATTGCAGTACCAGATTATGGATGCTTACATTACACAACAAAACTCACATAGGAGTTTTGGTGGTACTTAGAGTGGATAGTTTATATTTTTAGGACCATTTCATAGCGCACATTCACGTGTGAGACAAAATTTGTATATTATCACACATGGACAATTTATGGATGTACATGAATGTTATTTCAATTTATGGATGCTTATTATTTTAGTTTATGGATGTTCGTGTAACATTTCAAATTTGTATATATTTTCATATGTATAGTTTATTGATACATTCATTATTTCAGTTTATGGATTTTTACTAATCTTGTTTATGGATGTTCATTAATTTTTGAAGTTTATGGATATGTTAAAGTTATTTCACTAGTTTAAATTTGTTTCTATATGGTATAAATTTTATTAAAAAATATAGTAATTTTGATTTATAGTTTTATAGACTAAGAAAATAAGTACAATATTAAGTTATGATGGAAGTCACTTTAATGCTTAAAATGAAATAAAATATATGATGGTCTTGTCACTGTGACAATGACCCTCCAAAAGTTTTTCCTAAGTCAATTTTGGAGCCTACACGAACCATCATTTCAAGCCCCTTAGTGTCATCATGTTATTTGATCTGTTATTTGTGTGTTTTCACATAGTGTCACATCCACCTAAGTTAATGTTCCCTAAGTGCCGTCACTTAACCATTAGAAGTAATTGAGTTATCTAGTACATGGTTAGGTGAACTCGTAACTTATCTTAACTTAGAAACTTACCTTTTCGCCATGCACACACTCGAAAAGTACTCAAAATCACAAAAAAGCTAAAAAAAAGAAAGAAAGTTCCCTTTAAGGCAAAAGTGCACTTCAAGTTGATGAAAACATGCACTTGGATTGAGCGTGTTGCTTCGGGCTGAAGGAGTGTGCCTTCCTTTAGTGCACTCCTTCATTTTGAGCAAGTGCGCTCAGCTTGAGCACACTCCTTTGTGCTGAAGACATGCACTCTTCTGGATGCATGCATGTGCCTTTTGTTGCATGTGGGTGCACTCTTAGAAAATTGGAGCCCATTTAACTTCCCTTAACTAATCCTCTCACTTGTTGACAAATGGCGATCATGCATGAAACGTTTTTGCATGTAAACTCTTTCAAATCAACCTAGTTAATCATTCATTTACATAGTCATTCTCATATGGGTTGGGTGTACAACTGTAAGTCAAGAAACTCTTCATCAACCAACATTACAAGTAAGTTTTTCATGTCGAATCTATTCATTACCTTTCATGACGTCACTACTGTTCTTACTTTTGTTGCTAGCATTTATTTGTTTTTTCAGTTTATTTACTTGCATTTCCGTTCAATCTTCATTCCACAAGTGTTAATTTACTGTCGCATGTTGAAACTCTTCACATTATTTAACCTTCCACATTCCACGATGATTACGACAACAACCATATAAGCTTGCAGATCCTTAATCCTCTCATTCCTACTATGAAATACTGATGTCAAACTTGTTCTTGAGATTTCAACAGGCATAATGCACTTCTGGAACTTGAAGCTCGATCAACCTTGAAAACTGCACCCAAAACAATCAAGTTTTCCTCTTGAGTGTACTTCTTGATCACAAAGAATTGTTCCCTTCCTTGAGTGCACCACGAATACTTAAACCACTTTCCTTTGTCCCTTCGACATGTGCTAGTGCACCCTCCTTTCCTTTGAGTGCATGAGAGCACCCTGAAGGGCTGAGGACATGTCCCTTCGTCCCTTCGGAGTGTGCCAGTGCGCCCTCTCTCTCTCCTTGAGCACATGAGTGCATTGTGAATGCCTGAAGGCCTGATTCCCCTCTCATTTGTCCCTTTGGAGTGCACTAGTGCACCCCTGATGATTTTCTTCTATTTCTTGAGCACATGAGCACACTGGAAAGCACTGAACGATACTTGACTCTCCTTCGCACCTTGAAAGTGTGCGCTCCTTGTTGCATGCCTATTTTATCACACATGCAAGTGATTTTGTATTGTCATTTATATATTTTCATGTTCAGTTACATGTGATGGCTCTTTGTACATGGTTTATAAGTGTTGATGCATAGTTAGGCTTCTTTAAGATAATATTGTCATTATGAGTGTGTTGCCACAAACATGTGTTCGTGCTACAAGTATTGTCACCCTTTCATCATATATTAGAGCCATGCTTCCCTCTATACGCAAAGTGGCCTCCAAAGAAACTCTAGAGGCAAGCATTGAGGAAGCTATTGAAGTAACAAAGTTGACCATTTCAATATATCCAGACACACAATGCTTCATTGATAATTCTATTGAGGTCACATGGGGAAAGATAAAGGACACATTCATGCAGAAGTGGTTTGTTGAGAACTTGGAAGATGTGAAAGCATACATCAATATCAAGAGGTCCACAATGCATAGGGTCACATGCAGAATACCCATCATCCCATGTTTCGAGGTGATTGAGTGGATTATCATACACGTGGATGAATCTCATTTGGTGCTTCATGGTGAGAGTGGCATTCAAATCAACACCTATTATGGAGAAGACATGATTACATACTACAAGATGCTCAGGTTCGTAGAAAATGCAAACACTGACTTTTACACCATATGGGCCAACCTTGATACAAGTTACATCATAAAATCATGGTGTCGAGAGTTTGCTAAGTTTCGGCATCGCCTATCCATAGTATTCGACAAAAAATCTCAAATATATATATCAACCATGTGTTATCGGTTTCATGGAAACAAGAATGCTAAGG
Source organism: Pinus tabuliformis (assembly GCA_031772625.1). Classification (NCBI taxonomy): domain Eukaryota; kingdom Viridiplantae; phylum Streptophyta; class Pinopsida; order Pinales; family Pinaceae; genus Pinus; species Pinus tabuliformis. The sequence continues at coordinate 1,495,665,019 of CM062817.1, read as the reverse complement.
TGTTTGAATAAAATTAGATATATATGCTCAATATGGTGGTAACCCATGGTAAAGTATTCAATTACGCAAATATATTATCCTTTGAGTTGCAACGTCATGTGAGGCAGGAAAAACATCTTCGACGATGAACCAGGAACCATAGTTCCATATGTCTACATTCGTTCTAGATGGGATCTGTGCACAATATACTTTCTCAGCATTGTACTGGATCTGAACCACTAAGAACAAGTTCCCAATGTACTTCCACTGTAGAGTGCTATCATAATCAAGCTTCAGAGGTGCATATGAAAAATTGACTTAGCACTTCTTAGAAATGATCTTTGATATGATATTCAAGATCGATCCTCCTTGCATGATCGATAAGGAGAAGTGTTATTTTTGTAGCATCAAATGTGTTCTAGTCTTGAAATTTTTGGAGAGGCTAGAATGCATGAGATCTCCTAAACCTAGAAATCATTTCTAGAAATTCCACCTAGAAATGACTTAATTAGAGTATTAGTTAGTTCTTAAATACTTCCTAAGTCTAAACTTAGGGAATATTATTAATTAATCAGAATTAATTAAGTCAAGGTGTGAATGTTATAGAGGCTCACATGGATCAACTTCAAGTTAATCCTAGCCATCAATTAAGATCTAATCTTGGTCATTGAAGTCTCAACAAAGGATTATAATAAGAAGTCAATGGGGCTTGAAAAATCACTTTAGCAATTAGATTTCATGAGAAGATCAATTTCCATAGTAGCAACAATCAGTTGCCAGAGAAAGAACCAGTGAGATTGAAGCAGTGAGTGAGGGGAAGAGATAGTGATTTAGAGGAAATGTTAGAAAATTATATATTATAGAGCAATGGAACACATAAAATATTGCAGAAATATAAACACAGAAAACACATAAAATAAGAGAGACACAGATATACGTGGTTCACCCAGTTTAGGCTACGTCCAAGGAGAAACAACTAGTCCTTCTTTTTATATTATCCAGCAAACTAAAGAGATACAACCTACAACAAATCCACTGTAATTCCCTTTTCGCTCTCAATCTCCTCTCTCTTCCTCACTCAGAATACAGATGTACGTAGACGTAATATAATTCCCTCATATATAGCGAGGGGTTGCCTTCTAGGGAAAAAAACCCTAAATTAAACATAACTTCTACCGTCATATCTCCCCCTAATGAACAACCCAGATTGACTACGAAATTACAACATTTTACAAGGCAATTTTACATTTATTCTTAGCTTCAGGGGCGTTGCCCCCGATCCCCCCGCTAGGGGGGATCCTAAAGGTCACAGCGGCCCCCCCGGACCCCCTGCAGCGAATATTTTACGGGCAGTGTTGCTGCCCCATTACGAACTGGGGTCCAATGTGGCAATACCTTTGAATACAGAAGATAATCAGGCTCCACACCCAACAATCTCCCACTTGGAGACTGATTATAGAAAATCCACGGTTGCTTCATTCGCTGGACAATGACTCCACTTTGGACCTATCTGTTTCTCATCTTCTTCATCATACTTGAAGACCAATTGAAACTGAGAAAATTTTCATTTTCTCTCTGGTTACAACTTTTGTTAACATATCTGCAAGATTCTGGCTAGTGTGTATCTTTTCTAGCTTCAACTGTCCATCTTCCAACGCTGACCGTATGAAATGTTACTTAAGCTGTATATGTTTAGTCTTGGAATGAAATGCAGAGTTCTTTGAAAGATGTATGGCACTTTGGCTGTCACTGTATAACTTGCCCAAATCCTGCTTCTTACCTAATTCATCCAGAAACCTTTGTAACTGAATCATTTCTTTACTATCCTCTATAGCAACAACATACTCTGCTTCTGTTGTTGAGAGTGCAACAATACTTTGCAGTTTTGAGACCCAACTAATAGTTGTTCCACGTACAGTAAACACATACCTTTTTGTGCTTCTCCTGTTATCTCTATCACCTGCCATATCTGCATCAACATATCCTTGTAGAACAATGTTTGAACCACCAAAGCATAATGCTTGATTTGTGGTACCTCTCAAATACCTAAGGATCCACTTCACCGCCATCCAATGTTCTTTTCCTAGATTGTTCATGTGCCTGCTTACAACTCCCACTGCATGTGCAATATCAGGGCTTGTGTAGACCATTGCATACATTAAGCTTCCAACTGTTGCGGCATATGGAACTTTATACACATGAGCCATTTCTTCCTGAGTCTTGGGACACTCCTCCTTACTTAATTTGAAATGGCTAGCCAAAGGTATACTAACTGGTTTTGCATTCTGCATATTAAACCTTTTCAACACTTTTTCTATGTACTCAAATTGAAACAATGTTAATTTACGATTCTTCCTATCTCTAGTTATTCTCATACCAAGGATTTGTTTTGCAGCACCCAAATCCTTCATTGCAAATGAGTTTTCCAATTTTCTTTTGAGCACATTTATTTCCTGCATCTTAGAACCTGCAACAAGCATGTCATCCATACAATAACGATATAATATAGCTACCATCATTTTTCCTTTTGAGATAAACACAATGATCAGAGTGACATCTAGTATAACCTTGTTCAGACATAAACTTGTCAAATTTTAAATACCATTGCCTTGGAGCCTATTTTAAGCCATACAAGCTCTTCTTCAACCTGCACACTAGTTTCTCCTTCCCTTTTACCTCATATCCTTGTGGCTGTTGCATATATATCTCTTCCTCCAAATCCCCATGGAGAAAGGCTGTCTTTACATCTAACTGCTCAAGATGCAAATCTTCAACTGCTACTAGACTTATAATGATTCTGATTGAAGTCATTTTAACAACAGAAGAAAATATCTCATCAAAGTCTATACCCTTTTTCTGTCCAAACCCTTTCACCACAAGTCTAACTTTATACCATTTTCTACCTCCATCTTCTTCCTTAAACTTGTAAACCCATTTATTCTGCAATGTTGTTTTACCTGTAGGCAGCCTGACTAAGTCCCAAGTCTAGTTATGTGCTAAGGAGTCAATATCTTCTTTCATGGCTTGCTCCCACTTCTTCCTGGTTTCTACCTGCACTACTTCTTCATAATATTCTGGTTCACCAGAATCAGTCAACAATACATAATATAATGAAGGAGAGTATCGTTCAGGGGGTCTACTTATCCTAGTAGATCTTCTAACATCACTTTCAGGTGTTTGAGGTGCTTGTTGCTGTTTTGGTTGTTGTTCTAACTATTGATCATTATGATTTTCAGGCACCATCACATTTTCTGTGATCTCATTAAGCACTGTGTATTCTCTATTTTCTTTTTCCCATTTCTTTTCTAGCAGCCGATCCTTATACAAAACCTTTTCATTGAATATGACATCAGAGCCAAAGGTCTATTTCGCTGATAAACTCGTAGGAGACAAGGGTTCTTGGTTCGAGTGGGAGCAAAGGCGGAAGATGGTAGGTTTAGGGTCGAAAAATTTAAAGACCAAAACTACCAGCTGTGGAAGATGCAGATGGAAAATTATTTATACCAGATATATCTGTACCAACCATTGAGTGGAAAGACAAAGAAGCTGATGAATGTGACAGACATAGAATGGGATATTATCGACAGAAAAGCACTTGGAACAATACGACTGTGCCTAGTGGTGTCGGTAGCGTTTAATATTTAAAAGGAAACAACAATAGAGAGTTTAATGTCGACATTGGCTAAACTATATTAAAAACCCTCGGCCTCAAACAAGGTATTTATTATGAAGCGTTTATTTAATATGAAGATGTCAGAAGGTGGATCTGTTGTTGATCATTTAAATGAGTTTAATACAGTTACCAGTCAGTTAAGTTCTGTAGGGGTAACTTTTGATGATGAAGTTAGTGTTTTGTTATTTCTATGCTCATTTCCAAAAGTTGGAATGGTTTATTTATGGCCATTAGTAACTCTGTCTCTGGATCTAGTACTTTAAAGTTTGATGATGTTGTCGGTACAATTCTTAGCGAGGAAATGCGACGGAAAAGCTCCTGTGAAACATCAGGTAATGCTTTGACTGCAGAAACTAGGGGAAGAAAATTGGAAAGAGGAAAGAGCCATGGATATTGTAGTAAGTCAAGAAAAGCTAGATCCAAGTCCAGATTGGGGATAGTGTGTTGGAAATGCGGGAAGAAAGGACACCTGAAGAAAGACTGCAAGTCTCGAAAGGGAAAAGAAGGAGACGCACAACAAGAAAATAATCATGAAGCGAATGTAACAGGTGATGTGTTGCAAGATGCTTTGATTATTTCATTAGAAAATGTTATTGATGCCTAGGTGGTAGATTCAGGGGCCTCATTCCATGCCACACCTGATAGGAAATTTTTTTATGATTATGTTCAAGGAGATTTTGGACAGGTTCAATTGGGTGATGATAAACCCTGTAAAATCATTGGAATGGGTACAGTTTTCATAAAACAACAAAATGGAAATCAGTGGATATTGAAGGAGGTAAGGCATGTTCCAGATCTGAAGAAAAAACTGATTTCAACAGGGCAGTTGGGAGGTGAAGGTTGCGTAACTACTTTCACAGATAAAACCTGGAAGGTCACTAAAGGATCCCTGGTAATAACAAAAGGAGGAAAGGTTGGTACATTGTATTTATGCAATGGTATTTCTAATTTTGTTAATGCTATAACCTCTACAGGAGAAGATATGACATTATGGCATCATAGGCTCGGGCACATGAGTGAGAAGGGGATGCAGATTCTTCACTCAAGAAATTTGTTGCTAGGTTTGAAGCATGTTGATTTAAAATTCTGTGAGAATTGTGTTTATGGAAAACAGAAGAGTCGGATTCCTTAGAGTTAGGAAAGAAAAGAAGAACGAAAAATTAGAGCTTGTGCATACAGATGTATGGGGACCTACTCAGGTATCATCTCTTGGTGGCTCTCATTATTATGTTAATTTTATTGATGATGCAACTAGAAAAACCTGGATTTATTGTATTCGAAATAAATCTCATGTATTTGATATTTTCAAGAAATGGAAAGCTTTGGTTGAAAATGAGACAGGAAAAAGGTTAAGTGTCTAAGATCAGACAATGGAGGTGAATATTGCAGTAAAGAGTTTTATAGGTACTATTCAGAGAATGGAATTTGAAGAGAGAAGACAATTCCAGGAACACCACAAGAAAATGGTGTGTCAGAAAGGATGAACAGGACAATCATGGAGCGTGCAAGGTGCATGAGATTGCATGCAGGATTGCCTTTACAATTTTGGGTAGATGTTGTAGACACTGTTGTTTATCTAATAAATAGAGGGCCTTAAAGTTCCTTGGATGGTGGTATTCTAGAGGAGGCATGGACAGGTAAAAAGGTAAACTACTCTTTTTTAAAGACTTTTGGTTGTGAAGCTTTTGTCCACATTAATAAAGAAAATAGAACAAATCTTGAGGCAAAATCAAATAAATGTACCTTTATTGGATATGGTGTTAACGATTTTGGTTATCACTTTTATGATTATGAAAAACACAAAATCATTAGGAGCTGAGATGTCATATTCAATGAAAAGGTTTTGTATAAGGATTAGCTTCAGGAAAATAAACATGAAAAAGAAAACAAAGAATACACAGTGCTTAACGAGATCACAGGAAAAGTGACGGTGCCTAAAAATCATAATGATCAACAGCCATAACAACAACCACAACAACAACAAGTACCTCAAACACTTGAAAGTGGTGTTAGAAGATCTACCACGATAAGTAGACCCCCTGAACGATACTCTCCTTCATTATACTGTGTATTGTTGACTGATTCTGGTGAATCGAAATGTTATGAAGAAGTAGTGCAGGTAGAAACCAGGAAGAAGTGGGAGCAAGCCATGAAAGAAGAGATGGACCCCTTCGCACATAACCAGCACATAACCAGACTTGGGACTTAGTCAGGTTGCCTGTAGGTAAAACAACATTGCAGAATAAATGGGTTTACATGTTGAAGGAAGAAGATGGAGGTAGAAAAAGGTATAAAGCTAGACTTGTGGTGAAAGGGTTTGCACAAAAAAGGGTATAGACTTTGATGAGATATTTTCTCCTGTTGTTAAAATGACTTCAATCAGAACTATTTTACGTCTAGTAACAGCTGAAGATTTGCATCTTGAGTAGTTAGATGTAAAGACAACCTTTCTACATGGGGATTTGGAGGAAGAGATATATATGTAGCAGCCACAAGGATATGAGGTAAAAGGGAAGGAGAAACTAGTGTGCAGGTTGAAGAAGAGCTTGTATGTTTTAAAACAGGCTCCAAGGTAGTGGTATCTAAAATTTGACAGGTTTATGTTTGAACAAGGTTATATTAGATATCACTCTGATCATTGTGTTTATCTCAAAAGGAAATATGATTGCAGCTATATTATATTGTTATTTTATGTAGATGACATGCTTGTTGCAGGTTCTAACATGCAGGAAATAAATGTGCTCAAAAGAAAATTGGCAAACTCATTTGCAATGAAGGATTTGGATGCTGCAAAAAAAAATCCTTGGTATGAGAATAATTAAAGACAGGAAGAATCACAAATTAACATTGTCTCAAAGTGAGTACATAGAAAAGGTGTTGAAAATATTTAATATGCAGCATGCAAAGCCAATTAGTATACATTTGGCTAGCCATTTCAAATTAAGGAGGAGTGTCCCAAGACTTAGGAAGAAATGGCTCATATGTCTAAAGTTCCATATACATTAGCAGTTGGAAGCTTAATGTATGCAATGGTCTGCACAAGACCTGATATTGCACATGCAGTGGGAGTTGTAAGCAGGTACATGAACAATCTAGGAAAAGAACATTGGATGATGGTTAAGTGGATTCTCAGGTATTTGAGAGGTACCACAAAACAAACATTATGCTTTGGTGGTTCAAACATTGCTCTACAGGGATATGTTGATGCAGATACGATGGGTTATAGAGATAATAGGAGAAGCACAATAGGATATGTGTTTATTGTAGGTGGAACAACTGTTAGCTGGGTCTCAAAACTGCAAAGTGTTGTTGCACTCTCAACAACAGAAGCAAAGTATGTTGCTGCTACAGAGGCTAGTAAAGAAATGATTTGGTTACAAAGGTTTTTGGATGAATTGGGTAAGAAGCAGGAGTTGGGCAAGTTATATAGTGACAGCCAGAGTGCCATACATCTTGCAAAGAACTCTGCATTTCATTCCAAGACTAAACATATACAGCTCAAGTACAATTTCATACGGTTAGCATTGGAAGATGGGTAATTGAAGCTAGAAAAGATACACACTAGTCAGAACCCTACAAATATGTTAGCAAAAGTTGTAACCAGGGAGAAACTAAGAATTTGCTCAGTTTCAATTGGTCTTCAAGTATGATGAAGAAGATGAGAAATAGCCAGGTCCAAAGTGGATTCATTGTCCAACGAATGAAGCAGCAGTGGATTTGCTATAATCAGTCTCCATGTGGGGGATTGTTAGGTGTGGAGCTTGATTATCTTCTATATTCAAAGGTATCACCGCATTGGACCCTAGTTCGTAATGGGGTGGCAACGCCGCTCGTAAAATATTCACTGCAAGGGGGGTCCAGGGTGGGGGGGGGGGCTGTGACCTTTGGAAGCACCCCCCTCCTGGTGGGGGGATTGGGGGCAGCGCCCCCAAAGCTAAGAATAGATGTAAAATTGCCTTGTAAAATGTTGTAATTTTGTAGCCAATATGGGCCGTTCATTAGGTGGAGATCTGATGGTAGAAGTCATATTTAATCTAGGGTTTTTTGTCTTAGAAGGAAAACCCTCGCTATATATATGAGGGAATTGTACTACGTCTATGCATATTTGTATTCTGAGTGAGGAAGAGAGAGGAGATTGAGAGCGAAGAAGGAATTACAACGGATTTGCTGTAGGTTGGATCTCTTTAGTTTGCTGGATAATATAAAAAGAAAGATTGGCTATTTCTCCGTGGGCATAGCGCAACCTAGGTGAACCACGTATATTTGTGTCTCTCTTGTTTTATGCGTTTTCTATGTTTATATTTATGCAATATTTTATGTGTTCCATTGGTCTGTAATATTTAATTTTCTAGCAATTTTACATCTATTCTTAGCTTCGGGGGCGTTGCCCCTGATTCCCCCACTAGGGGGGTGCTCCCAAAGGTAATAGCCGCCCCCCCTGAACCCCCCTACAGCGAATATTTTACGAGCAGCGTTGCCGCCCCATTACGAACTAGGGTCCAATGCGGCGATAACTTTGAATACAAAAGATAATCAGGCTCCACATCCAAAAGGAAATATTTTCTAGATCCGAAGAGGCAACAACAAGTGAGTCAAATTATCCTAGAGAGGTAACACTGAGGGGAACATAGTTTCTTCAGTCAAGCAATTCAATTTGGAGAGAAGAAAAAATCATTCTTAGTTCCAAAGTCTAGGAAGGATTCCCATAGAGTGGAAGAGATGATTTTGTCAGAATCTAGAGGCATAATGAATTCATTAGAGCCCAGTCAAAAGCAAGTCATCTAGCCAGCTACGCAGAGGCCGACGTAGTGCCCCAGTAAGCCGATTTTTGATAAGGAAAGTCGAGCTAGAGATTGCTTTAGGGAGAAGGGTAATTCCATAGTGTATTTTTCTCATATTTTATTGTTGTTTGGATTTCCACCTAGGCATCCATATATTTACTCAGATTTCACTGTTGCAAAATATAATAAAACCCTCACTGCTGCACCGATTTTCCCAAGTTAGGTTTTTCTAGGGACATTGGTCCAAAAATAACTTTGAAAATTTATGTGTGTGCTATCATTTCTTCCAGCATTTATTCTTACACAATTTTTGTTTGTGTATATTGCAGTGTGAGTTATTCAATATTTTATGTAGGAAACAATAAATAAATTGTTAAATTTAATTAATAATTAAGAGAATAATTTCTAGTTGTTGCAATAAGATTATGGTATTGGAATTTTCACATGGAATTAGATTGCATATGATCAACCAGAGAGCTCAATAATGAATAAAAAAGGAGTTCTGGTGTTTTGTGTGGGCAACAGATTGAAATCCCAGAGGGAAGCACAATCACTTAGCTAGAGGCCGAATTCCTTGAGGAGATTCGTTTTTTCTGAGAGAGGGACAAGAAAATTCGATCTCTCTAGATCGAGGAATTCTAGAGGCAGAGGGAGTAACACAATATTTTTGTAGAGCATATCTCTAGCTGGACACAATAATTTTGCAATAGTTTTCTAGAGAAAAGTTAGCGTCGGGAGGAAGAAGCTCACACATTGAGGGAAAATTTTCCTCATGGAACCTTTAGTCTCAAGTTTGATTTCCATTATAGATCACAATCGTTGTGAGCAAAATTTCTCACTCCAAAAGGGAGTGTGAATAGCCTTGCAGTAATTGAGAAGAAGGGAAGAGGAGATTTTTGACACTTGTTGAGATGACCATTGTTGGGCTTCATGATCAGGATAGGTTGGATGAAGCTTCCAACTATGTCATCTTGAAGGCAAGGATGTCCTTCATTCTAGATGAATATGGCCTGAAGACATATATAGATGCAGTGGTAGAAATTCCCATGGATGCATATCAACTGAAGGAGTACATAAAGGAGATGGCGCGAGTGAAGAGGTTGATCCTAGATGGATTCTGGGATCGCATTGTTTCACACATAGCTAGTAAAGGTATTGCTAGAGAGATGTGGGAGACTCTCTCCACGCCATACCAGGGAACTTACAAGTAGCAAAAGATGTACTTAGAGGAGAATCTAAGATGCATTAGGATGCAAAAAGAGAAAAGCATAAACCCCTCCTCACTAGGATTTAGGAGGTCTGAGATCAGTTGTCAATTGTTGGGGTAGAACCTCAACCCATAGAGCTAGTGCGATTGACATTAAATAGTGTCTCTGAGGAGTGGCATGTGTTTTTCCAAAGTATTTTTGGTAGAGATACCTTGCCAAGTTGGGACATGATGTGGGATGATCTGTAGTAGGAGGAGTTGATATGAGCTCTCTTAAAGAGCTCCATCAATGGCAGCAGTGGATCGAAGTAGGTGAAGGAGGAGGAGAATGTGGCCCAACATCTAAGGGTCCCAATTAGGGACAAAGGGAGTAGAGAAGAAAGAAGAAGGACTTGTCAAAGATTAAGTGCTTCGGGTGTGGTGAGCTCGGTCACTACAGTACTTAGTGTTCTCTCAAGAAGAAAGACAAGGAGGAGAAGTAGGACAACCAGGAGACATCAATAGAGATTGATAGACTATCCCCAAGGCTGGAGGAAGACTTCGCCATGTTTGTTGACATACCTCTAGGAGTGAGGTGGAGTGACTTGGTGCTATAGCCCCAGAGCGCTACAAATGGGCATGCCCCTTGAGAAGGTCGACGTCTTGGATCAATACCTAGCTACGGGGGCCCATAGTATTCAATAACAGGATGGATTAGCGGCAGCAGATGTAATTAGATGCTAGAGTGACAAATACAGAGTCTAGTTGTAGTTATATGATGGGAAACAAAATGCAAAGTTGGAAGTAGTGCAGTTGTCGCAATGCATAGTCAGTAGCAGTGCAGATTCCTTCAATGACAATGCATATATTAGCAAAAATCAGAGACTCAGGTGGTAGATGCATTATAATGATCATAGTTGATTTAGTATTTATAATGCTTTTCAATTGCATATGTTGCAGTTGCATCACCAACAGATGAAGAGAGAGTTGCAGTGTAGATGCAGTGTTGGCAACAATTCTGCAAGGTCAACATCAACATAAATGCAATGTATATCAAAGTTGCGTAGTGGTTGGTGGGAAATATGGCGATACATTAGCAATGTGATAGGAGATGATGTAGAGCTCAAGAGTTATCACAGGTTGTGCAGTAGAGAATCATATGTGTTCTAGCCTTGAAATTTTGTGGAGAGGTTAAAATGCATGAGATATCCAAAATCCATAAATCGTTTCTAGAAATTCCACCGAGAAATGAATTAATTAGATTATTATCTAGTTTTTAAATATTTCCTAAGTCTAAACTTAGGGAATATTACTAATTAATCAGAATGATTTAAGTCAACGTGTGAATTTTTTGGACACTCACATGCATTGACTTCAAGTTAATCCTAGTCATTGATTAAGCTCCAATCTTTGCCATTGAAGTCTCAACAAAGGATTATAAGAAGAAGTAGACGGGGGTTAGAGAAATCACTTCAGCACTTTGATTTCATGAATAGATCGATTTCCAGAGTAAAAATAATCAGTTTCTGGAGAGAGAGCCAGTGAGATCGAAGTAGTGAGTGAGGGGTATAGACAGTGATCTGGAGGAAATATATTCCAAATCCTGAGAGGTAGAGGAAAGTGAGCTGAATTATCCCAGAGAGGAAGCACTAAGGAGAAACACAGTTGCTTTAGTCAGAAAGTTCGATTTGGAGAGAAGAAAAAATCATTCTCCGTTCCAGAGGCTGAGAAGGAGTCCCATAGAGATGGAGAGACAATTTTATCATCATCTAGAGGTAGAACGAATTCATTAGAGCCTAGTCAGAAGTAATATGTCCAGCCAACTATGCAAAGCAGTGTAGAGGCTGACGCAATGCTCTAGAAGGGTGTGTTTTGATAGGGAAAGTCGAGCCAGAGATTTCTTTTTGGAGAAGGGTAATTCCCTTCACTATTTTTCTCATATTTTCTTGCTATTTGGATTGCCAGCTGGGCATCCATAAATGTTCCCAGACTTCATTGCTACATAATATAATAAAACCCTCACTGCTCTCTTCCAACATTTAATCTTCCACAATTTTTATTTGTGTATTGTGCAATGTGATTTATTCAGTATTTGCAACAGGAAACAATAAATAAATTGTTAAATTTAATTTTAAAATTAGGAGAATAATTTCTAGTTGTTGTGATAAGATTCCAATATTGGAATTTTCGCATGAAGGAGTCACTCTAGGATATCGCAGATTGGTTTGCAGCTCCTAAGGGTACATACATCAAATGTTTCAATTTTTAATTATCCCCTTATCTCATGTCGCAATATGTGACCAATAAGGTGATCATCCAGGGAGAAGAAAATCAGTTGGACAAGGGATTTCCGAGAGTTCTTCATAGGAGGAAGAAATCCCCTTGGCCCACCTTCCCTTTGAGGATTGGGTTATATAAGGTAAAGCGTCACAAGGAAAAGAAATAGAGATACAATAGTTGGATCTCCTACACTTTACAACTAAAGACTTCCATGGATATGATCCCAAGGGAGTGTGCATGCAACATTGTGAAAGAATCAGTTTCAGTTGGAGTTATTCATCGATATCTACAGTACAAGATGAGAAAGTAAAAAACCAGTATAATGCAAACATAAAGGCACATCTAGGGATGGAGACTAGTTCACCCAAAGATCCACTAGATCATGACATGAAGGTACAAGAGGAAGAACATATAACTCCTCAAGTAAAGAGTGCTCCTAGGAAAAGGATAAGATATGATTCGACAAGAGAAAGCAACGAGAAATGGAAAGATGACCCTTTGAACATAGGAGATATTCAAGAAAAACAAGAGAGGAGAGAAGTAGAAGAAGAGGAGAAGATGAAATAAGATGAGTTGCTAGAGAAGCAACACACAAAAGAAGAGGAGAGGAGAAGAATAGAAGAATAACAATAGAGGTTGTCCTAGGAGGAATAAATAAAATAAAGATTGGAAGAAGAGAAGTTGACTTAGGAGATAGGAGAGGAAGAGTTGGAGGAAGAAGACACCATCCAACCCATGGATGATGAACCAAGTACTCCAGAAGAAACTCCCCTCACAGGTGTTCATATTCCATTCGAAGAAATCAGAATCACACCTCCACCCATAGAAAAAGTCATGGATGTGTGCAGTGTAACATTTGATCAACTTAAGAAGAAAATTGTGCAACATAGGAATAAATACTTCTCGAATAATCCATAGAGCCCTGTCTTGTTTTCTACAGAGAAGGTGATAATTGCCAACACCATAAGGAATCCTAGAGAAATCATGGCGACAAATGTTTCTTTTGCTACAACAACCCAAGACAATTATGAGTACTTATTGAATAAGAATGTTAGGATGAGAAGATAATTTGATGCGGTAAAGAAACAAGGAGAACATATTACAATAGAGAATCAAAGGTTATCATCAGAAAGCTTCAACACTACAAAATTTTATTCAACCATGCAAGAGGAACTAGGTCCATTGGAGGAAACCATGGTGCGATTAGACAATGAGATGATACTTTTACAACAAATGGTGGCTCCTCTTGTTGGTATCTAGAAGAAAGCATAGGAAGTGGTAAAACTCCTGAAAGTAGAAAAAAAGCATAGGAAGTGGTAAAAATCCTGAAAGTAGAAAACATAGCAGTCAAATATCTTTAGGAGTAGGCTGCTGAGTATCAGGATGCTCTGCAACATTTTGAAAAAAAAGACAAGGTTGCCACTGAGATATATAAAGTTTAGGTTAGACTCCACCATTATAAATACATGCCTATTTTGGAGAAAAATCGATTAATACTATTGCTGCATATAATCGACTTCCCAATGGTTTCGAGCCTCTAACATAGATGCATGGGAAGCCTTCAATAGGGACACTTGAAGAAATCAAAGGAAAATAAATAATCTTCCACGAGATCAGGAAATACATTGAGAAGATCAAGAACGAAATAGAACAAGAGTGCTTAGAGGTTACCGAAGACATTATTCTACAGTACACCACTACACCATTCAAAGCTCATATGAAACTTTCATGGTTGTGGAATAGTCAAATTATAAGAACATACTAACGGAGGCACTAGAGGTAAAGATGCGCTACATAGAGGAGTTTCTAGTTCGGGTCAAAGCCACCTTAACAAAGTTCATGGCATGGCATGCTTACATTACAAATGAACTCCATAAGGAAGAAAATGAATTATTAATTTGATGATCCTTTGTCCCATTATCAATTTTGTCTTATCTAGCCACCATACCATATGTAATTTGTCTTATGTAAAAAATGGTATGTAATGAAGTCCAAAGGACACATGTGGAATGTGAATAGCCACACATGGAATGTAATAAGTCATGTATAGAATATGAACAATCATAGGAGTTGAAGATTCGTGAGGAAGCTCAAAGGTCATTGTTATTTATTATAAATCACTCCTCATAACTCAACCAAAGGGCTTGGATTCTAGAGGTCTTTCCTTAGCTTCTCTTGTAGTACATATGAGATAGATCATTCTTTGGAGAAGCAAGTTGTGGCTTCATGTTCCACTATTAGATATAGTGTTTCATTTGTGTAACAATGTACTTGGGATATTTCATTCTTAATTAGAATCTCAATGATTTGACACTTCTTCATACATGTATCATAGATATAGTAGGACTATTCTTGTTATGTTTATGGTATATGTTGCTTTAATTACATACTAACTTAATGAACTAATTCGTTGCTTGGTTATGGTTATTATTGACTGAGTGTTGTTATGCTTTAATGATTGTTTTTTATTATGTGGAGTAATCTACAAGTAATCAACAGATATTTCTCTCCCTTCCTGGGTCCCCCTTTAGGATAGTACTATTACGTTTCTAACCAGTGGCTCATTTTCCTTACCATCCCTCATGCACCTTACATTGGGTGTCTCACAGAGCTTACATACTTGCTGCCCAAAAGAGGTGTTGCATTCTCTTGTGAGTAATCATAACCAAGGCATATATTTGAAACCTTTCCAATAATGGTTGAACCATATGTTTGGATGAGACTCCTACACCAAATGATGTGAGGTCTAATTGGGACTTCACATTAGGGGGAGATCCCCTTACAATGTTGGCGACATCCAACACAGTCAACCTTTTTGGTGCTAGGAGGGCTAGATGACAAGCTGAGCTTGTGAAGTATTTTTGAGTCTCTTATTTTTAATTGCTTCATCCCAGATCAAAATCTTGAGGTGTTTTTCCAAATCTTTAGATCTTTCAATCGCCATAAACTTTTTACACAACTTGTGACATTTTAAATTCGATGGAAAGGGTGCAACAAATTTCATTGATTACGTAATAAAATTTGTTCAATTTTTTTCTCAAGTGGCATTAATTTTGAATAAATCCTCACATGGTTTTTTACCCTTACATTGGATGGTCGTGTGAAGAGATGGTGTTATTATTTACCCACTTCTTTTATCTCATGTTTTAAACAATTAGTTAATGATCTTCGTCATGTTTTCGACAAATAGGAATATCAAGATGTTCTTAATGAAATTGATCAGCTTAGAATGAAATTGAATGAATCTCTTAAAGAAATTTCTAATTGTTTCCTCCATATTTGTTATGAATTCCTAGATGAGGATGTGGATTGGCAATTCTTTGATGATAAGTTTTGTTTCTTAGTCTGGATGTGAAGGAAATATTTTAAATTTACTACATCACGTCCTCCTGATCAAAAATAATTTTAGCATCATGAGGAAGAACCATACACACCTTTTGTTCCATGCCCCCTCCTTTTGATGTTCCATGTTTTGAACCTCAACCAATCATTAAATCGAAATATCTATTCACTCATGAAGAATTAATTTTTCTTTCACATCTTCCCCTCATGGTGAGTCATTTGATCTTATCAATCAACCATATTTGAATCTGATATCTCACCAGTCGATATTTCACTTGTCAATCAAATCAAACCCTTGGATAACCATGACCCCAATGATTTCCTTTTCTCTTAATTATATGGTAATGATTGTTTAATTAATATGGATGAATCTTTGTTTCTACAAGAAGATACAGATTTGCAAGAATTTCAAATGGCGTCTGATGCGATTATGGAATATTTTCTTTTAGGTATACCTCCTCTTGATCAAGAAGATGACAAGCTTATCATTGAATATTTTTGCAGTAATCTTGAAAATCTATCTTCTTTTGAATCTCATGATTTATACATTGACTCTTGTTTTGATAAGAAAGTGACCGTGTTTTCTCAGAATTCAAATTTATTTTAGGTGAGTAGGACACTTCAACCTACACTGATGGTTATGTCAAGTTGATGTCACCATGATGGTATTTGTGATTTCAGTCAGTTCATGATTATTTTTCACAATTTCGTCACCAATTTCATCACATGGGAGGTCAACTCCCTCCTAAGGTATACTCATTTTCTTCACATAAAGTTTTTCAACCCTCAGGGAATAAGTTTAATTTGACTATTGAACTTCCACCACTACATCCCACCTCAAGAAAATCTTCAATCTGTGATGTGGAAACAAAGAAGGGTCTTAATGAATATTTTACATGATCCATAAAAGAATCTCACTCACACAACAACATGGATTATGGTTAGCCTGTTAATGTCGCTTATGACACAGATTTATCTTTGTTTAGTCTTTCTTGTCAAAGTTTCCCTAAAGGTTGTTTCCAAGATCTTATTGTAGACTCTTTAGAAGAGACTTATATGTTTGGACCCATGTCTCGTGGGCTATACTTGTATGTGCTTCGTCGAGTATAGTATGGTCATATATTTGGTAATTATTGCTGTTGTGGAGCCTATTGTTTAAAAGGGTAGTCGAGTGTGATACACCGTTGCGGTTGTACTTCTTGTTTCTATGTGTCAATGTGTATGTTCCCATTTTTATCCTTTTCATTACCCTACACTTTATTTTGGTTATACACAATCACATCCTTCGACCCAAAGGTCAGGAGAAACTTCTATGGTTGCATTGGAAGTTCCATTTCACATGACAGGACCCTATACTGTTTAGTCTAGGGTAGGATAGGTTGCATTTAGCTAGATGCATTGCGTTCCTGCTTTGTGTTTTCATGTTTCCTATTGTGGTTCTTTTCCTAAATTTGCATGCTCTTGAATAAATTCAGTTTTGAGCTACGAGATGATGTGGCTAATATTTTGCAAAAGGAAAGTTGTGGTAACACGCAACCCTTGGCTAACCTGCTACCCTCTTCTCTGTTTTGGTTTACATTTTTTCGAGTCAATCATTTTCTGATGGAAAATACAATCCTTCATTTGGGAAGCTATAAGAAAATCATGATTGCCACATCTATTTAGGATTCTCATCCCTGCACTCGGTCCTATTTTATGAATAGTGTGGTCTTTCTTATCTATCTATGTAGAGTAAGATAAGGGGAATTTTTTTAGCAAACAAGCCATCAAAGGTATTAAATCTTTGTTTGAAGGAACTACCTCTTCTGCTCTCAATAGGTCAGGATCCCTCTTCTGCCCATTGAAAAATAATAAGTTCTTATGTACAATCCTATGAAAAGAAAGAAAAATAAAAATGGTAAAAGAAAATAAAGGCTTCCTCTGTAGGGAAGTGAAGCAAGTGACTTTGCCAAGGTACTATCCATGCTCGCTGGAAGTGATGCAATGTTTGTGTTCCTGAAGAGATTCCATTGGGGTACTGTCCAGGATTGCTGGCAATGGAGTAATGCTAGATATATAAAAATCAGAGAATGTTTTTTTTTTAACTCTCCTTACTATATTACCCTTACTTGCATCGAGATGATAATGATACATCATGCTTTATGTTGTGTCACACCGAGTAACAAAATATAGAAAACTATATCTTTAACCTGATAAGAGTGGGGAGATGAGGTAACCCACTGATTGAATCAATAATTCCTGGAGAATTAATACATTGTGCCTAATGAAACCATTTTAGAGAAGATGGGGTTCTCCTAGTGTGTCTTCAAGTGTTGTCACTACGACAACAAGCCTCCAAATTTTTTTCCTAAGTCAATTTTGGAGCCTACATGAATTTTCATTTCATGCCCTTAGTGTCATCATGTTGTTTGATCTTTTATTTGTGTGTTTTTTCCTAGTATTGCATCCTCCTGAGTCAATGTTCCCTAAGTGTCGTCACTTGACCATCAAAAGTGCTTGAGTTAACTAGTCCATGGTTAGGTGAACCCATGACTTATCTTGACTTAGAAACATGTCTTTTCACCATATGCACACTCAAAAAGCACTCAAAATCACAAGAAAAGATAACAAAAGCAAGAAAGCACCCTTTAAGGAAAAACCACACTTCTAGTTGATGAAGACATGCGCTTGAGTTGAGCGCTCTCCTTTGAGCTGAAGGAGTGCACCCTCCTTGAGCACACTCCTTCATGATAAGAAAGTGTGCTCGCCTTGAGAACACTCCTTCATGCTGAAGGCATGCGCTCTTTCTAGATGCATGCATAATCCTTTTGTTGGACGTGGGTGTACTCCTAGAAAATTGGAGCCCACTTAACTTCCCTTAACTAATCCTTTCACTCTTTGACAAGTGGTGATCATGCATGAAGCAATTTTGCATGTAAACTATTTTAAATCAACCCAGTTAATCATTCATTTGCATAATCATTCCCATATGGGGTGGGAACACAATTGTAGATCAAGAAACTATTCAATAATCAACATTACAAGTTAGTTTTGCATGTCAAATCTATTAATTGCCTTTCATTATTTCATTGTTGTTCTTGCTTTTATTGTTGATGTTTCTTTGTTTTTTAGTTTATTTACTAGCATTTCTGTTCAATCTTCATTCTGCAAGTGTTAATTTGATGTCTCATGTTGAAACTCTTCACATTCTTCAACCTTCTACATTCCACCATGATTGCGACAACAACCATATAAGCTTGCATACCCTTCTTCCTCTCATTCCTACCATGAAATATTACTATCACACTTGTTCTTGAGCTTTGTATAGGCATAGCACACTTCTGGAACTAGAAGCCTGATCAATCTTGAAAAATACATCCAAATAGTTAAGTTTTCCTCTTAAGTGTGCGATTTATTCGTCAGAAAGAACTACACCCTTCCTTGAGCACATGAGCACACGACATATAGTCGAATCACTTTACTTCATCCCTTCGATATGTGCCATTGCACCCTCATTTCCTTTGAGCACATGAGTGCACCTGCAAGCCTCAGGACATGTTCCTTCATTCCTTCAGAGTGAGAGAGTGCAGCCTCTCTCTCCTTGAGCGCATGAGCGTATTGTGAAGGCCTAAAGGTTGAAACTCCTCTCCTTTGTCCCTTCAAAGTGTGCCAGTGCGCCCCTGATGATTTTCTTCTCTTGCTTGAGTGCATGAGTGCATTGCAAGGCCTCGAATGAACCTTAACTCTCCTTCATGCTTTGAAAGTGTTCCCTCCTTTTTGCATGCCTATTTTCTTACGTATGCAAGTGATTTGGTACTGTCGCTAATAGATTTTCATGTTTAGTTACATGTGATGGCTATTTGTACATGATTTATAAGTACTACTGCATTGTTAGGTTGATTTAAACTAATATTTTCATTATGAGTGGGTTGCCACAAACAAGTTTTCTTGCTACAAGTATTCTCACCCTTTCATCATTTGTTGAAGCCATGCATCCCTCTACATGCAAAGTGGCCTCCAAATAAAATTCAGAGAAAAGCACCGAGGAAGCTATTGAAGTAACAAAGCTGACCATTCTAATATATGTAGACGCATAGTGCTTCATTGATAAGTCTATTCAGGTCATGTGGGGCAAGATAAACGAAACATTCATGTAGAAGAGGTTTGATGAGAAATCGAAAGATGTAGAAGCATACATCAATATTAAGAGGTCTTAAATGCATAGGATTGCATGTAGATTCTTCGTCATCTCGTGTGCTGAGGTGATTGAGTGGATTATCACACACATGGATGACTCTCATTTAGTGCTCCATAGTGAGAGTGGTGGTCAGATCACCACCTATTATGGAGAATATATGAAAACATACTACAAGATGCTCAAGCCTGCAAAATATGCAAACACTGACTTTTACACTAGATGGGTTGACCTCAACACAAGTGACATCATAAATCATGGCATTGAGAGCCTGGTAAGTTTTTCCATTGCCCATCCACTGTCTATCCAACTAAGATTATCAAATATATATATCAACCATGTGTTGTTGGTTGCATGGGTGCAGGAACACTAAGGTGTTTGAGGAAAATTAGATATATATGATCAATATGGTGGTAACCCATGGTAAAGTATTTAATTGGGAACATATATTATCCTTTAAGTTGAAGCATCATGTGGGGTAGGCAAAAGCATATTTGATGGCAAACCAGACACCATAGTTCTATATGTCTACATTCCTTCTAGATGGGATCTGTGCACAATATACTTTCCCAACACTGTACTGGAACTGGAACCCTGAGGACAAGTTCCTAGTCTACTTCCAATGCAGAGTGTTATTAGAATCAAGCTTCAATGACACATATGAAAAATTGGATGAGCATTTCTTTGTAGTAATCTTTCATATGATATTAAAGATTGATCCTCCTTGCATGACCGATCAGGTGAAGGAGTCACTCCAAGATATTGCGGATAGGTTTACAACTCTTGAGGGTACATACATTAGAGGTTTTGGTTGTCATATATCCCCTCATCTCATGCCATGATATGTTACCAATAAGGTGGCCATGAAGGAAGTAGAAAACCAGTTGGACAAGGGATTGTCAGGAGTTCTTCATATGAGGAAGAAAGCCCCTTAGCCCGCCTTCCCTTTGAGGATCAGGTTGTACGAGTTAAAGAGCCATAAGGCGACAACAACAGAGATACAAGAGCTAGATTTCTTGCACTTTGCAACTAAATGCTTCCATGAATGTCATCCGAAGAGAGTGTGTAGACAACATCATGAAATGATCAGTTTCAATCAGGGTTATTCATCGATATCTACAGTAAAAGATGAGAAGGTAAAGAACTAGTACAATGCAAACATAAAGGAACATCCAGGGATGGAGACCAATTTACGCCAAGATCCACCATCTCAGGACATGAAGGTACAGGAGGCAGAACTGATAACACCTCAAGTAAAGAGTCTCCTAGGAAAATGGTCAAGTATTATGATTTGACAAGAGAAAATAGTAGGAAATGGAAAGTTGATCCTATGAAAATAAGAGTTGTTCATGTAGAATAGGAGAGTAAAATATCAAAAGAGGAGGATAAGAGGAATCAATATGAGTTGTTGGAGAAGCAACAAGAAAAAGAAGAGGAGAGGTGAATAATAGAAGAAGAACAATAGAGATCGTCTTAGGAGGAAGAAATAACATAGAGTTTGGAAGAAGATAAGTTGACTCAGGAGATAGAAGAGGAAGAGTTGTGGGAAGAAGATATCATCCAACCCATGGATGATGAATCAGGTACCCTCTCCTCACAAGTGGTCATCATTCCTTTGGAGAAATGGGAATCACACCTCCACTTGTAGACAGAGTCATGGATATGTGTAGTGTAATATTTAATCAACTTAAGTAGAGGATTGTGTAGCAGAGGCATAAATACTTCTCGAATGATCTATAGAATCCATTCTCATTTTCTACAGAGAAGGTGATAACTACCAACACCAAAAGGAATCCCAAAGAGATCATGGTGACAAATGTTTCTTTTTCTACAATGACACATGACAATTTTGAGTACTTGTTGAAAAATAATGCCGGGCTGAGAAGAGAACTTGCTACGGTAAAGAAACATGCAGAACATATTGTGGCAGATAATCAAAGGTTATCATCAAAAAGCTTCAACACCACAGAATGAGAGTCATCCAAGTAGGAGGAACTGGAGCCAATGGAGGACACCATGGAGTGATTATACGATGAGATGATACTTTTACAATAAGTGGTGGCTTCTCTTGTTGGTATCCAGAAGAAATAACAAGAAGTGATAAAACTCCTGAAAGTAGCAAATAGATTAGTCGACCATCTTTAGGAGTGGGATGCCAAGTATTCGGATGCTTTGCAACATTTGGAAAATAACACGATTTCTACTAAGATATATAGAGTTTAGATGAGACTCCACCATCAGAATTACATGAATCTTGGATAATAGTCGATAAGTACTATTGCTCCATATAATCCACTGCACAATGGTTTTGAATCTCTAACATAGTAGCATGGGATGCCTTCGATAGGGACACTTGAAGAAATCAGAGGTAGATAAATAATCTTCTAGGAGATCAGGAAAATAAACTGGGTATATCAAGCAAGCAAAAAACCATGAGGGCTTAGAGGCGAACAAAGAAATTATTCTACAGTACGCCATTGCACCAGTTAAGACTCATATGAAACTTTCATGGCTATGGAATAATGTACAATCAAACTCCAAGAACATACTGACAAATACCTTGGAGGTGAAGATGCACCACATAGGGGACTTGCTAGTTTGAGTCAAAGCCTATATCAACATAGTTTAGGGCATGACACACTTACATTACAAATGAACTCCATGAGGAAGGAAATGACTTATCCATTTAATGAGCCTTTGTCTCATTATCATTTTTGTCTTATCTAGCCACTGTCTCATACATAATTTGTCTTATGTAATAAATGGTATGTAATGAAGTCCAAGGGACACATGTGGAATATGAATAACCACACATGGAATGTAATAAGTCATGTATAAAATATGAAGAGTCATAGGAGTTGAGGAGTCATGAGGAAGCTCAAAGGTCATTGTTATTTTTTATAAATAACTCCTCATAACTCAAGTAAAGGGATTTTATTCTAGAGGTCTTTCCTTGGCTTATCTTGAAGTATATAAGAGATAGGTCATTCTTTGAAGAAGCAACTTGTGGCTTCATGTTCCACTATTGGATATAGTGTTTCATCTTTGTAATGATGTACTTGGGATCTTTCATTCTTAGTCAGAAGCTCAATGAGCCTAAACTTGTTCATATATGTATCATAGATATAGTAGGACTATTCTTGTTATGTTTATGGTATATGTTATTTTAATTACATACTAAGTTAATGAAATAATTCGTTGCTTAGCTATAGATGTTATTGAATGAGAGTTATTATGCTTTAATGATTGTTATTTATTATGTGGACTAATATGCAGGTAATCAACAAGCCTTTCTCTCCATTCTCGAGTCCTCCTTTAGGTTACTACTATTCCTTTTCTAATCAGTGGCTCATTTTCCTTACTAGTTGTGGACGTATCCCTCGTGAAGCTTACATTGGGTGTCTCACAAGCTTACATACTTGCTACCCCAAAGAGGTGTTGCATTCTCTTATGTGTAATCGTAACCAAGGCATATCTTTAACACCTTTCCAACAGTGGTCAGACTGTATGATCAGATGGGACTCCTACATCAAACGGTTTGAGATCTAATTGGGACTTCACATAGGGGAGATCCCATTACAATGTTGGCAACATCCAACACCTTTAATAGATTGTTGAATTAAAAACAAAAATTGGATTGAAATAAGTTTTAAAAGATATCCGGTAAACAACAAATAAGTTTTATTTAATTTTATTTCTTTTGAGGTCATCTACAAGATCTTAGTCATAACATGATATTTAAGTCATATGTATTGGAAGTTAATATACCAAAAAAAACCAATGATATATGTTTCTATATTTTTATATATAACTAAATATGGACTTTCCTACATTTACTTGGTTGTCTCTAGGTTCAATTAAAAAACAAAAATGAAATTGAAATAAGTGTTATCAATTTTAAAACATGTCTTGTAAACAACAAATAAGTTTTATTCAATTTTATTTGTTTTGAGGTAATATACAAGAGCTTCGTCATAACATGATATAAGTACAATCTTACTGTGATGCAAGTCACTTTGATACTTAAAATGAACTATATATCATGTATCAATTTAATACCGAGCATGAAAAGAATTACAAATTTGCTTCATATTGACTTGTAGAAAGCGCCTTTTAGTGAAATGAACATGTATGTTATTACAATGATTTTAAAAATAAATTATTTGAATTCTAAAGTCATTCATATTATAATTAAAAAAATCTATATATGGAAAATTTTGCGAGCCACCCATATACCATTATGTTATGAATATAATTCATATAAAAATAGTAAATTAATTTAAACAATAATAATCATAGTAAGGTTAACTAAATAGTCATTAGTAATGAAAATGCATTTCTTAAAGACATGACCATTCATGAAGAGGCACATACGTAGGTATATATAAGCATGAAATCACTCTCATTTGTAACATCATTCTTATTGATACATTTTAATATATATTCTTGTATCTTCAATGGAGATCTACATATTCTAAGTCTTCTAGAGTATTTAACTTAAGTATGAACATTGTTCATTATATAATATTCAATATACAATTACTTGTCCTATAATGGATGTCCTCATCTTTGAAGTATTCTGAAGATTATTGTTGCGTATAGGAACTTTGTTCATTACACATTGCATGACAAACTCTTTTAAGTATATTTCAATCAATTCCATATCTCAAGGTTCAATTAAAAAACACAAATAGGATTGAAAGAAATTTTATTCAATTTTAAAAGATATCTTGTAAACAACAATATATGATAACATTTATATAATTTTATATAATGTTATCAACTTTCCTAAATTTACTTAGCTGTCCAAGTATTTCAATCAATTCGTTATGATTGAAATAAGTTTTATTCAATTTTAAAATATGTGGAGATGTAAAAGTTACAAATAAGTTTTATTCGATTTTATTTTGTTTGATGTTATCTATAAGAGATTACACACACACACACACACACACACATATATAGTGCAACACTGGCCAGGAAATCATGGTCACACAAAAAACTACCTACATAGATAGGTGTGGGAAGGAGCACAAGTGCATGCCCACGCACAACTAATAATACAATTGTGGCAATGGAATGGGAGGTTGTGAAGGGAATTCTTGACATGAGAAGAAATAAACAAGGCATTTATTCATTCTTCCATGAAGGGAAGGGTATGATTTAACATGGAGAAGAGAGTGAAATTCCTCACGAAGAGGAAGGAAAAAGGGAGAAGAGAAACTTGACAAAGGGAGTTTGTTCAGTGACAGAGAACTAAAGAAACCCATGAGGGCTTGCTAGCTTAGGATAGAGAGTAGTTATTTTCCAAGGATTGATGAAGCCACCAAGAGTGGTTTTCCTTGGGACCAAAGAACCCACTTGGAAGTTTGGGGATTGAGGAACCTACTAGCCAAGAGACAGATACACTCATGTACTTGAGGGTTGATGAAACACTAAGTGTGGCGCTGGGCTAGGAACACCGGTGCTTTCACTCGCTGATGAAATACATGAAAATGTGATCTTTATGCTTCCATGGTATCTTATCCAGCTAATGAACCTTCCCATATTTATCTCTCTTCCTCCCATGGCTTGCCTAAGAACTGATGAACCCACTGGGAGTGGCTTGTCTTAGGATTGATGAAACCACCAGGAATATTGTAGATTGAAGAACCTACTAATTTATCAAGTAGGGACAACCTCTAGCCGAAAGGAGGTGAGTGCCTAGGAAATCTATGCAAAAATAAATAAATAGTCTTTGTTTATCATCCTGTACATGGTTAACCAACGATATTATTTAGAGGTATAATGTGTGGGTAGCTATTGGAGAAAAGAAAAAACCTCCCAATATGGCCATGCTATCTATGAAAATGACTTACTTAAGTTATAGTATGTTGAAAGAAAGAAAAAGTGGAAGATTCAATGTATAAGGCTACAAGCACATAATCATTTACACCAAATCTTAGTTGAAATCATGAAAGATTAAAGAAATGGAATGATGAAAATGTGGAGAGTAGTTTAAGGTTACTTTAACAAACATGTACATGTATTTTGAGCTATTTAAAGTGGAATTAAATATATTTAATTAAAAACCAACAAATTATTTACACATTTTCCAAGGAAGAATAACACACAATGACTTACAATGAGAGAAATAAAACACATCCTACTCAACAGATAGTTGGAATCATCTAGAACTTTTAATTACTTCTCCAAGAAAATCTTGTACATTACACAACAAAAATTGTCTCTCTGAGGCCAAAATTTGGAACCCCAAAACTGGTCCCTTGATGTCTTTTTAAAGAAATTGTTACATTGAAAACAATTACAAAATGGATAATTGTCTAAACTACTTCTAACTATTCGGTTCCTCATGAAAGTTAAAGACCTAACTATTTCTAATTTTGAGACGAGTAAAATGAGATATTTTCCAAAGTTTGAAATTAAGTAAATATAATTATTCAATGACTTGAGACTCTTGTGCAGGCTCGCTTGATGAAGCTCCAGGTTCCACAACTCGAACCTTTGTTGGGGAAATTAAA
The DNA here is from genome assembly GCA_031772625.1 of Pinus tabuliformis. NCBI lineage: Eukaryota > Viridiplantae > Streptophyta > Pinopsida > Pinales > Pinaceae > Pinus > Pinus tabuliformis. The sequence goes on along the minus strand of CM062817.1, from coordinate 1,495,639,083 downwards.
CTATGACATTTCTTCCATATTTCCAAGTCAAGAACTAGACACTACACCATTCTATTATAGGCCATCCTTAGATTGGTTACCTTGTTGTATGTTGGCTTCTCAATGAACATAGTTTTGATTAACCATAACAACTAAAAATCCCTCTGCAAGTAATTTACAATTGTTGTTCCTTTTAAAATTGTTGTTCTTTCATGAGAAGCATTAATCTTACTCTTAGCCTCCACTAGCAATGTTTCATATTGTTCCCAAGGGAGGATATTTCCCTGCTGGTCCCAACATGAAGGTAACCTTGCTCGAACTCTTTTATCAAAATTAGAATTAAAAGATGCCACTGATTTTGTAACCTCCAATAGCCTGCTCTTTGCATTCTTCCTAGATATATTTTTCTACACTATCTTATTTATTTCTGACACCATAGGTGTTTTGTTTACTATGTCCATTGCCCTCAATTCCAAGGAAGATTTGGCATTCAAATAATCAATTATCTTCTTGGACAACTGTCCACTTTCCTATGAATAAGCCTTATTAATGTAAATAATGGATTCAGAATCTCTACTCATTTCTTTTTATTCAACCATAACCACCATATGATCCTAGATTGCTTTGACCTGTTGAATGATATCATTCTAGATGATATCTCTTGCTTGAATAAGACACATACTCCCTTTTATTTTCTCTTTCAATTCCTTGATTTCATCACAAGATGACTTTTTTTAAGAGAAATTCTTCGGCGTAAATCACAAGATAAATCATTTGTTGACGTGTTTCGAACCAACAAGTGTGGTTCATTGTCCTGACGATGAACCACACTTGTTGGTTCGAAACGCATCGACAAATGATTTATCTTGTGATTTACGTCGAAGAATTTCTCTTAAACTTGATATGGATCACATAAGCCTCAATTCAACACAAGATGAATGTTAATTCTTGTGATGCTCAATTGCATTCTCTCTGGCCATATTTAACTATCTCTCCTTATGCTTCAGCTACTCCTTCATATCATCTAGAGTTTTTTGTAATTTATTAAACTCATCCTCTGAAATCTGTAGTTCTATCATAACTCGGGTGGTTTTTTCAATGGGGTCTTTTGAATATGGCTACACTACAATTGTGTAGACATGTTTGTCTATTTTTTGTTGTAAATATACATTGATCTCCTTGAGAGATTCTACCTCCTTGTTCCTTTCCATCAATTCATGAGTTAAGATCTCCTTTTCTTTCTTAGTTTGAGCCAAATATGGAGCTAGAACATGCTACGTGGTAGACAATTTCAATTTTCTCCTTAATGATTGGATCTTAGACTCTGCACTTTGGATCAAAGCTTGAACAACTTATTTATCCTATAGATTCACCCCAAGATTAATTATCAACTTCTTGAATTCCTCATTTTGAGTATGAAGAGCTCGAGAATTAGCTCTCTCCAACTTCAGGTGATCAAATACCTTTCCCAATAAGGCCTTTGTTTTACTTGTTTCCAATGATGATTTCCTGAGATCACTATATATTAATTCTGTTTTCTTCCTGTGCAATTTTATCTTGTCTCATGATGGAATATCTTTTATGTTGACAGAAAAACTGATTGTCCTGAAATCAACTCTAGAAGATATGAAAATGGGAAAAAAGATGAGTAAAGGAGAATTTCAATTGATTTCTTTCCAAATCCATTATTGAAAGAAGTTTTGTTTGATAACCAAAATGGATTGAGCTTCCAATTGGGTGATAGCATTGGAATTTATCTTCTTATTTCTTTCTTCAATCTACTCATAAGTGTCCTTAAACACACTAAAAAAACTATGCTCTTCCTCACTAGAAATTGGAGATGATGGTGCACATTTCACTCCTCCTAGCTACAACTGAAAACCAACTTCATTGGAAGGTATTTCCATGAGATTTTCAAGTTCAAATTCACCTCCTTTTGTTCTTTCTTTCTTTCTTCCTTGATAAATTTCTCCCTCAAGATGAATGCCATCAACAACACTTCTTTTTAATCCTTTTTTAGTGGGGAGAGGAGTTTCTACTTCCATGATTTCTTGTGTGTCAACTAATCCACCATTTTCTAACTTATCAAGATCAGGATTTGGTTCATGAGTATAAGGTGCACAAGATATGTATAATCTCTTCTTTGAAATGATTTGACATGGATGATAGAGCCATTTTTCTCCTTATTGAAAATTCATTGCTAGTAGCATCTTTTCAGCCTCCTTTGTTGCTTGTCTATTAATTACAATAGATGGGCCAACATTCCTTGGTAATTTGAATAAAAAACCTTTTCTAGCTGAGATAAAGTGTATTTGATCCACATTTAGGCTTTGTCTGATGAATTCCAATGCAAATATCCTCATAGGCATAAAATAAGGAAACCTATATGGTGAAATTTTTGTTCCATACAATCTGATTTCTACATAATATTCAAATAAAAACCAATCTCCAACCTTCAAATTTTTTCTCATTTGCAAAAGAGACTGATCCTTTGGTAAAATTATTGGAGGGGCTAAATTATTGATAATTCCATAGACAATTGACATAAAGGAGGCAATGTAATAAGAAAATCACTCATTGTTTGGTTTGATTACGACTAAATTAGTCCAATTCACCAAAGTTTTCTTTTGCTTATTTACATCCAAAACATTCAAATCCAGGTCCATAAATTGCTCAAAATGCACATACAAGAAGAGGTATACCAATAAAGAAGGAAACCTAAAACATTTAGTCATACTGAAATTGAGAAGCTATGAACTAATTGCATGATCCCAAAAGGTTGGAATATCCAGTACAATCTCAAGTTGCATCATTAAATGAAACAACCCTATAGCTTGACAGTCTATCATTGAGGTTTCATCTCTTCTCAAAATTCTAACAATTTTTTGTAAAACGGGCCTGACACTCTTATAAAAACAAGATATGAGAAACTGGGTTGACTTAAAAGGCAGGATTGCATTTGGAGGAAAAATATGAATGTATAATTTTTTTTCTGTCCTCTATTGACATATTTTGATAGAAATCTTATGAGAAAGAAGTATACTTGTTTGATTGAGGAAAGTCCATGGCTTGGTGAATTAAAAATGAGGAGACTTGGAGAACATTTTCTCCCTGAGAATTCATGACATAACATCTCTGTGGGTACAAGGATGAAGCCAACCAACTCACAAACTCTAGGAAAAAAAATATGTTTGAGGAAAAATGCAGAGACTAGACTTGACTTGACCATTCTCAATGATATTTCAGACTCTACCTGGTTAGCAAGTATGTTCTGAAAAATTTCCATCGAATTAAGTGGACAGACATGGTAAAATACATCGTGCTCCATGTCTATGAGAGGAATATAAGTTTAAGAACCAGACAAAGAAATTGTTTTAGTCATTTTGATTTACTTTTAACATTATAGAGTGACTAAGGCTATTTAAATACCTAGTAATTTTGCAAGCAATTGGTGATAGAGTAAAAGTTGTTGAAAATGGCAGCAACTAGCGTGAAAACAACAGATAAAATGAGTGAATTGGGAAAAAATGGGGTTTTTATAGATGAACAGGAGGGAAAAACATAGTTATGATAATGGGGACAAAGGAGTATAGATGGGTCATATGGCATACAATGTGGAAAAGGATGGGTGAGGTGGCATGAAGAGGGGTGACGTGGTGACAATGCAGAATGGATGACATGGAAACATGCTTGCTTGATCCTGTTCGCTTGTCGTAGAAACATGTTGTAGGTGGAAACCATGTACCGCACCCAGGGGAATCCAAGGTGGTAAATGACTTCATCGGGGAGTGTCGTCAGGGTTGATCATAGTCGTCGATCGTCCTAACGAAGGATTTTCCAACTCTACTCTCAGGGCCAATCTCCCACATAATCACCGATCATTTTGTGATGTTGGGCTTGCTCTATGCAAGGCCTAGATATATGAAATGACATTGCGCCATAAGATTTTCACACCCTTTAAATCCTAATCCGACACCAAACTTGACCCACTTGTAAATAAAATATATTTTATATATTATAGAATCCACTTTGGTCCTGTGCCATTCTTTACATCAAAACATTAGGTTTTCAAACTATATTCACAAAAGTCCCTTGACTATAATTTTCTCTTTTTTGTTTTTTGCTTTTTTTTTTCATATATATTATTTTTATATATATTTTTTTTTCTTTTAGAATAAAAACAAACTATCTGCAACAATATATTTGCATAAAAATAATCTCCTCCTGTGACTAAGAGCGATTTGTCTTGGGACTGAAGAAACCATTGGGAAGCTTATAGACTGAAGAACCTACCGAGTTATTAGTATTTTTTCCAACATATGAACCTTCCCATGCTATAATGGAACTACTCTCATGGATTAGGGATGTGATTCTTTGTTCTTACAAAGGATCCCTGCGTTGAAGCTGACTGGGTTAAAATACTCGTGATATGATAGTGGGAAATAGTTGGGAACATTTAAGGGAAATGAATGCCTGTGTATTTGACCACCTGATTAGCTGGTGGGTGGAGGTGATGTAGCCTCTTGGGACCCTGTTTTAGCTAATGACATTGGTTTTATGTTGTTAAGCATGCCTCCTCAAGCTTTAGAATCCGGCTTGGGGGTGACTGGATGCAAGAGAGACTGCAGTGCAAGCCAATCTAAGGTTTGGTGGAGAGTTGAAGTCCCAATCTCCATTTTCATGTTCAAACTATAAAAGATAAGTTCCAATTCATGTTATTATGCTTTGAATGATTCATACTTGTTAATATTCTAGCTAACATTGACTTGTTCAAGTTGAGGAAGGATATTTCCGATGTGAATGAGAAATGAAGATTTATTTGCATGGTTTTGAAATGGTTTAAATTCCTATGTTGTTCTGAGCATGAATTCTAGTCTAATGGGTTGTGTGAAATGGGCATGTAAATATTACTACTGCCTGATTTTGAAATATAGTATAAGTTTCCTAAGTGTTGAAGAGATGGGTAGGTATCTATAATGTTTTATGTTCTGTTAAAAGAATGACTATCAAGCCTTGGGTTTTACATCATAAGATCAAGAAAAATAACTCTATTTTATAAAACATATACATTCATTCATACATACATACATACATACATATATAGGTTGGGCCGAGGCCTTGAAAACTCATAAAAATATCTCTGTTTATATGGCTGTAAATATGTGTATTGTTAGGCCGAGCTAGTGCCTTTTAAGATCAAGAGGGCTAGCTTTAAGCATATGATTTATATACACATTATGCATATATAAATAGGTGTTACCATATAGGCTAAGCTTCGGCTAAGCTCTCAGGAGGGATAGCTTGATATTATATATATATATATATATATATATATATATATATATATATTGCATGGGGCTAGGATATTTTAAGGTTTCAGAGGACTAGCTTGTGCCTTATTATATTCACATGGGTAAGCACCTTTCACCGATAGTAGCAACAATGACAATTAACAATATAAAAAATTATGTGTTTATGTATGCAAAGCATCGTGAGTCCATGGTGGAATCTTGTGGGTGAAACTATAACCACGATACCCCATCCGTGACGTCTTGAGGGTGGGATCTCTTTTTTTAATGTGATCTCTCAATTTGTATAAGATGATATTCACCATTGACATTTCATAGTGGAACCATGAGATGGAACCATAATTATGAGCCCCCCTATGAAGTCATGAGGGGAAGGGGTGTCTTGCATTTCAATCATAGCCATTAATCGATCATTGGAATACTAGTTGTTGGATGGGATTTAGGGCTCTGAGATCCCAGAGGTTTTGTATGTGCACCGTAAGTTTTTGGCCGAGAATAAAAGGATTAGGTATGTTTCTTGATCTAGTTGGTAAGGGCTTATGAACTGGAGTAGTCAAATGGAGGTCAAGGTTGAAGCACCAAGATTTCCATGTTTGATTATAAAGAGAAAAAACTGATTTGAAAGAGGCCTAGAACTTGGTGAGCCATCTTTCCCACATGGAAAATGATGTAGTTAGGAGGGTGATGTGGTGCCATGATGGCGTGACATGTGGCACCCAAATTTGGTCATTTGGTAGAACCAAGTGGGCCAAAAAAGAGTGATAAGTGGCACTACCGAAGGAGGCCACGTGGAGGGTGTGATAGTTAGGATATTCCGACACATAGGAAATAGTTAAGTATAACTTGGTCTAGTATAGGGTTAAGTAAAGTGTGTTTCTTTATTATGTACATTTTGTAACTTACAATCTGACGGTCACGATATGTAGTGATCCGACGGTTAATTCTCTCCTCGGTATTATCGACACTTGATCCGTGGCTTAACACCCGATTGGTCCATGATATATTTAAAGAGCATGGAGGGTCATTTGTAGGTTAACCGTTCATGAGAGAAGCTTATGTAAATTTTCATTCTTTTATTAATAAATTGCCTGAAGTGGCCGCGTTGGCTCAGGCCGTGGACTGTTTCCCTCTTTGAGGGTTTTAACCACGTCAAAAGTACTGGTGTATTGATCTACGATCTGTTTGTGAGCGGTGTCCTTTGGTTTTCTGTCTGAGGAACTTACCCTGTAAATTCCTACATGGTATCAGAGCTATTTGAGGGCTGCGTCGATTGGTGATTTGAAGCCAACTGCATTACTGTTTCCTAGATCTACTGTTTCTAACTGCTTTCGGGCCGAGAGGACTGCTCTGTTGTGTTGGGAGCATCTGTTCGAGTGCGGAACCCATTTCGTTTCACGCGAAAAGGTTTCTGGTAGCCCTAGCTGCATCATTTTTAAGATCTGGAGGTATACAATGTTTATTTGTAGTTTATAGTTATTTTCTCTCTGTTTATTTTGGTTTTGGTTTATTTAGCCTTTTTTTTTACCGGATCTATACCTTTCATTTCTGCGTATGCTCTTTGCCCCGCGACTCTGTGCGATCTGGGCAAATCAGAAATAGAAAGGAAGGATTTTTCTCATGCGTATGCTCTTTTCCACTGCACCTTAGTGTGATCTCAGAAAATCAGAAACATTGAGGAAAATATTTAGTTTCCGGCTAAAGCTAACTTCGAGCCGCAAGGTTCGTTTTTTTTTTGTATGTCCGTGTTGGGTTTTGTGTTTTTTGTTTTGTAGGGAAAAAGAGCTTTCTCAAAGCAAGCACACAACCCAAAGCTTCAACCCCCCCCCCCCCCAAGCATGCCTCCTCAAGCTTTAGAATCCGGCTTGGGGGTGATTGGATGCAAGAGAGACTGCAGTGCAAGCCAATCTAAGGTTTGGTGGAGAGTTGAAGTCCCAATCTCCATTTTCATGTTCAAACTATAAAAGATAAGTTCCCATTCATGTTATTATGCTTTGAATGATTCATACTTGTTAATATGCTAGCTAACATTGACTTGTTCAAGTTGAGGAAGGATATTTCCGATGTGAATGAGAAATGTTGATTTATTTGCATGGTTATGAAATGGTTTAAATTCCTATGTTGTTCTGAGCATGAATTCTAGTCTAATGGGTTGTGTGAAATGGGCATGTAAATATTACTACTGCCTGATTTTGAAATATAGTATAAGTTTCCTAAGTGTTGAAGAGATGGGTAGGTATCTATAATGTTTTATGTTCTGTTAAAAGAATGACTATCAAGCCTTGGGTTTTACATCATAAGATGAAGAAAAATAACTCTATTTTATAAAACATATACATTCATACATACATACATACATACATACATACATACATACATACATACATACATACATATATAGGTTGGGCCGAGGTCTTGAAAACTCATAAAAATATCTCTGTTTATATGGCTATAAATATGTGTATTGTTAGGCCGAGCTAGTGCCTTTTAAGATCAAGAGGGCTAGCTTTAAGCATATGATTTATATACACATTATGCATATATAAATAGGTGTTACCATATAGGCTAAGCTTTGGCTAAGCTCTCAGGAGGGATAGCTTGATATATATATATATATATATATATATATATATATATATATATATATATATATATATATATATATATATATATATATTGCATGGGGCTAGGATATTTTAAGGTTTCAGAGGACTAGCTTGTGCCTTATTATATTCACATGGGTAAGCACCTTTCACCGATAGTAGCAACAATGACAATTAACAATATAAAAAATTATGTGTTTATGTATGCAAAGCATCGTGAGTCCATGGTGGAATCTTGTGGGTGAAATTATAACCACGATACCCCATCCGTGCCGTCTTGAGGGGTGGGATCTCTTTTTTTAATGTGATCTCTCAATTTGTATAAGAGGATATTCACCATTGACATTTCATAGTGGAACCATGAGATGGAACCATAATTATGAGCCCCCCTATGAAGTCATGAGGGGAAGGGGTGTCTTGCATTTCAATCATAGCCATTAATCGATCATTGGAATACTAGTTGTTGGATGGGATTTAGGGCTCTGAGATCCCAGAGGTTTTGTATGTGCACCGTAAGTTTTTGGCCGAGAATAAAAGGATTAGGTATGTTTCTTGATCTAGTTGGTAAGGACTTATGAACTGGAGTAGTCAGATGGAGGTCAGGGTTGAAGCAGCAAGATTTCCATGTTTGATTATAAAGAGAAAAAACTGATTTGAAAGAGGCCTAGAACTTGGTGAGCCATCTTTCCCACATGGAAAATGATGTAGTTAGGAGGGTGATGTGGTGCCATGATGGCGTGACATGTGGCACCCAAATTTGGTCATTTGGTAGAACCAAGTGGGCCAAAAAAGAGTGATAAGTGGCACTGCCGAAGGAGGCCACGTGGAGGGTGTGATTGTTAGGATATTCCGACACATAGGAAATAGTTAAGTATAACTTGGTCTAGTATAGGGTTAAGTAAAGTGTGTTTATTTATTATGTACAGTTTGTAACTTACAATTTGACGGTCACGATATGTAGTGATCCGACGGTTAATTCTCTCCTCGGTATTATCGACACTTGATCCGTGGCTTAACACCCGATTGGTCCATGATATCTATTTAAAGAGCATGGAGGGTCATTTGTAGGTTAACCGTTCATGAGAGAAGCTTATGTAAATTTTCATTCTTTTATTAATAAATTTCTTGAAGTGGCCGCGTTGGCTCAGGCCGTGGATTGTTTCACTCTTTGAGGGTTTTAACCACGTCAAAAGTACTGGTGTATTGATCTACGATCTGTTTGTGAGCGGTGTCCTTTGGTTTTCTGTCTGAGGAACTTACCCTGTAAATTCCTACATGGTATCAGAGCTATTTGAGGGCTGCGTCGGTTGGTGATCAAAATTTTAAGCCGGTAGAACTGCATCCGACTACCGTTTCCTAGATCTACTGTTTTTAACTACTTTCGGGCCGAGAGGACTGCTCCGTTGTGTTGGGAGCATCTGTTCGAGTGCGGACCCCATTTCGTTTCACGCGAAAAGGTTTCTGGTAGCCCTAGCTGCGTCATTTTTAAGATCTGGAGGTATACAATGTTTATTTGTAGTTTATAGTTATTTTCTCTCTGTTTATTTTGGTTTTGGTTTATTTAGCCTTTTTTTTTACCGGATCTATACCTTTCATTTCTGCGTATGCTCTTTGCCTCGCGACTCTGTGTGATCTGGGCAAATTAGAAATAGAAAGGAAGGATTTTTCTCATGCGTATGCTCTTTTCCACTGCACCTTAGTGTGATCTCAGAAAATCAGAAACATTGAGGAAAATATTTAGTTTCCGGCTAAAGCTAACTTCGAGCCGCAAGGTTCGTTTTTTTTTTGTATGTCCGTGTTGGGTTTTGTGTTTTTTTTTTTGTAGGGAAAAAGAGCTTTCTCAAAGCACGCACGCAACCCAAAGCTTCAACCCCCCCCCCCAAGCATGCCTCCTCAAGATTTAGATCCGGCTTGGGGGTGATTGGATGCAAGAGAGACTGCAGTGCAAGCCAATCTAAGGTTTGGTGGGGAGTTGAAGTCCCAATCTCCATTTTCATGTTCAAACTATAAAAGATAAGTTCCCATTCATGTTATTATGCTTTGAATGATTCATACTTGTTAATATGCTAGCTAACATTGACTTGTTCAAGTAGAGGAAGGATATTTCTGATGTGAATGAGAAATGTTGATTTATTTGCATGGTTATGAAATGGTTTAAATTCCTATGTTGTTCTGAGCATGAATTCTAGTCTAATGGGTTGTGTGAAATGGGCATGTAAATATTACTACTGCCTGATTTTGAAATATAGTATAAGTTTCCTAAGTGTTGAAGAGATGGGTAGGTATCTATAATGTTTTATGTTCTGTTAAAAGAATGACTATCAATCCTTGGGTTCTACATCATAAGATCAAGAAAAATAACTCTATTTTATAAAACATATACATTCATTCATACATACATACATACATATATAGGTTGGGCTGAGGCCTTGAAAACTCATAAAAATATCTCTGTTTATATGGCTGTACATATGTGTATTGTTAGGCCGAGCTAGTGCCTTTTAAGATCAAGAGGGCTAGCTTTAAGCATATGATTTATATACACATTATGCATATATAAATAGGTGTTACCATATAGGCTAAGCTTTGGCTAAGCTCTCAGGAGGGATAGCTTGATATATATATATATATATATATATATATATATATATATATATATATATATATATATATATATATATATATATATATATATATATATATATATATATATATATATATGCATGGGGCTAGGATATTTTAAGGTTTCAGAGGACTAGCTTGTGCCTTATTATATTCACATGGGTAAGCACCTTTCACCGATAGTAGCAACAATGACAATTAACAATATAAAAAATTATGTGTTTATGTATGCAAAGCATCGTGAGTCCATGGTGGAATCTTGTGGGTGAAACTATAACCACGATACCCCATCCGTGACGTCTTGAGGGGTGGGATCTCTTTTTTTAATGTGATCTCTCAATTTGTATAAGAGGATATTCACCATTGACATTTCATAGTGGAACCATGAGATGGAACCATAATTATGAGCCCCCCTATGAAGTCATGAGGGGAAGGGGTGTCTTGCATTTCAATCATAGCCATTAATCGATCATTGGAATACTAGTTGTTGGATGGGATTTAGGGCTCTGAGATCCCAGAGGTTTTGTATGTGCACCGTAAGTTTTTGGCCGAGAATAAAAGGATTAGGTATGTTTCTTGATCTAGTTGGTAAGGGCTTATGAACTGGAGTAGTCAGATGGAGGTCAGGGTTGAAGCAGCAAGATTTCCATGTTTGATTATAAAGAGAAAAAACTGATTTGAAAGAGGCCTAGAACTTGGTGAGCCATCTTTCCCACATGGAAAATGATGTAGTTAGGAGGGTGATGTGGTGCCATGATGGCGTGACATGTGGCACCCAAATTTGGTCATTTGGTAGAACCAAGTGGGCCAAAAAAGAGTGATAAGTGGCATTGCCGAAGGAGGCCACGTGGAGGGTGTGATTGTTAGGATACTCCGACACATAGGAAATAGTTAAGTATAACTTGGTCTAGTATAGGGTTAAGTAAAGTGTGTTTCTTTATTATGTACATTTTGTAACTTACAATCTGACGGTCACGATATGTAGTGATCCGACGGTTAATTCTCTCCTCGGTATTATCGACACTTGATCCGTGGCTTAACACCCGATTGGTCCATGATATCTATTTAAAGAGCATGGAGGGTCATTTGTAGGTTAACCGTTCATGAGAGAAGCTTATGTAAATTTTCATTCTTTTATTAATAAATTGCCTGAAGTGGCCGCGTTGGCTCAGGCCGTGGACTGTTTCCCTCTTTGAGGGTTTTAACCACGTCAAAAGTACTGGTGTATTGATCTACGATCTGTTTGTGAGCGGTGTCCTTGGTTTTCTGGCTGAGGAACTTACCCTGTAAATTCCTACATGGTATCAGAGCTATTTGAGGGCTGCGTCGATTGGTGATCCAAATTTGAAGCCGGTAGAACTGCATCCGACTACCGTTTCCTAGATCTACTGTTTCTAACTGCTTTCGGGCCGAGAGGACTGCTCTGTTGTGTTGGGAGCATCTGTTCGAGTGCGGAACCCATTTCGTTTCACGCGAAAAGGTTTCTGGTAGCCCTAGCTGCGTCATTTTTAAGATCTGGAGGTATACAATGTTTATTTGTAGTTTATAGTTATTTTCTCTCTGTTTATTTTGGTTTTGGTTTATTTAGCCTTTTTTTTTACCGGATCTATACCTTTCATTTCTGCGTATGCTCTTTGCCCCGCGACTCTGTGCGATCTGGGCAAATCAGAAATAGAAAGGAAGGATTTTTCTCATGCGTATGCTCTTTTCCACTGCACCTTAGTGTGATCTCAGAAAATCAGAAACATTGAGGAAAATATTTAGTTTCCGGCTAAAGCTAACTTCGAGCCGCAAGGTTCGTTTTTTTTTTGTATGTCCGTGTTGGGTTTTGTGTTTTTTGTTTTGTAGGGAAAAAGAGCTTTCTCAAAGCAAGCACGCAACCCAAAGCTTCAACCCCCCCCCAAGCATGCCTCCTCAAGCTTTAGAATCCGGCTTGGGGGTGATTGGATGCAAGAGAGACTGCAGTGCAAGCCAATCTAAGGTTTGGTGGAGAGTTGAAGTCCCAATCTCCATTTTCATGTTCAAACTATAAAAGATAAGTTCCCATTCATGTTATTATGCTTTGAATGATTCATACTTGTTAATATGCTAGCTAACATTGACTTGTTCAAGTTGAGGAAGGATATTTCCGATGTGAATGAGAAATGTTGATTTATTTGCATGGTTCTGAAATGGTTTAAATTCCTATGTTGTTCTGAGCATGAATTCTAGTCTAATGGGTTGTGTGAAATGGGCATGTAAATATTACTACTGCCTGATTTTGAAATATAGTATAAGTTTCCTAAGTGTTGAAGAGATGGGTAGGTATCTATAATGTTTTATGTTCTGTTAAAACAATGACTATCAAGCCTTGGGTTTTACATCATAAGATCAAGAAAAATAGCTCTATTTTATAAAACATATACATTCATACATACATACATACATACATACATACATACATACATACATACATACATATATAGGTTGGGCCAAGGTCTTGAAAACTCATAAAAATATCTCTGTTTATATGGCTATAAATATGTGTATTGTTAGGCCGAGCTAGTGCCTTTTAAGATCAAGAGGGCTAGCTTTAAGCATATGATTTATATACACATTATGCATATATAAATAGGTGTTACCATATAGGCTAAGCTTTGGCTAAGCTTTCAGGAGGGATAGCTTGATATATATATATATATATATATATATATATATATATTGCATGGGGCTAGGATATTTTAAGGTTTCAGAGGACTAGCTTGTGCCTTATTATATTCACATGGGTAAGCACCTTTCACCGATAGTAGCAACAATGACAATTAACAATATAAAAAATTATGTGTTTATGTATGCAAAGCATCGTGAGTCCATGGTGGAATCTTGTGGGTGAAATTATAACCACGATACCCCATCCGTGCCGTCTTGAGGGGTGGGATCTCTTTTTTTAATGTGATCTCTCAATTTGTATAAGAGGATATTCACCATTGACATTTCATAGTGGAACCATGAGATGGAACCATAATTATGAGCCCCCCTATGAAGTCATGAGGGGAAGGGGTATCTTGCATTTCAATCATAGCCATTAATCGATCATTGGAATACTAGTTGTTGGATGGGATTTAGGGCTCTGAGATCCCAGAGGTTTTGTATGTGCACCGTAAGTTTTTGGCCGAGAATAAAAGGATTAGGTATGTTTCTTGATCTAGTTGGTAAGGGCTTATGAACTGGAGTAGTCAGATGGAGGTCAGGGTTGGAGCACCAAGTTTTCCATGTTTGATTATAAAGAGAAAAAACTGATTTGAAAGAGGCCTAGAACTTGGTGAGCCATCTTTCCCACATGGAAAATGATGTAGTTAGGAGGGTGATGTGGTGCCATGATGGCGTGACATGTGGCACCCAAATTTGGTCATTTGGTAGAACCAAGTGGGCCAAAAAAGAGTGATAAGTGGCACTGCCGAAGGAGGCCACGTGGAGGGTGTGATTGTTAGGATATTCAGACACATAGGAAATAGTTAAGTATAACTTGGTCTAGTATAGGGTTAAGTAAAGTGTGTTTCTTTATTATGTGCATTTGTAACTTACAATCTGACGGTCACGATATGTAGTGATCCGACGGTTAATTCTCTCCTCGGTATTATCGACAGTTGATCCGTGGCTTAACACCCGATTGGTCCATGATATCTGTTTAAAGAGCATGGAGGGTCATTTCTAGGTTAACCGTTCATGAGAGAAGCTTATGTAAATTTTCATTCTTTTATTAATAAATTGCCTGAAGTGGCCGCGTTGGCTCAGGTCGTGGACTGTTTCCCTCTTTGAGGGTTTTAACCACGTCAAAAGTACTGGTGTATTGATCTACGATCTGTTTGTGAGCGGTGTCCTTTGGTTTTCTGTATGAGGAACTTACCCTGTAAATTCCTACATGGTATCAGAGCTATTTGAGGGCTGCGTCGATTGGTGATCCAAATTTGAAGCCGGTAGAGCTGCATCCGACTACCGTTTCCTAGATCTACTGTTTCTAACTGCTTTCAGGCCGAGAGGACTGCTCTGTTGTTTTGGGAGCATCTGTTCGAGTGTGGAACCCATTTCGTTTCACGCGAAAAGGTTTCTGGTAGCCCTAGCTGCGTCATTTTTAAGATCTGGAGGTATACAATGTTTATTTGTAGTTTATACTTATTTTCTTTCTGTTTATTTTGGTTTTGTTTTATTTAGCCTTTTTTTTACCGTATCTATATCTTTCATTTCTGCGTATGCTCTTTGCCCCGCGACTCTGTGCGATCTGGGCAAATCAGAAATAGAAAGGAAGGATTTTTCTCATGCGTATGCTCTTTTCCACTGCACCTTAGTGTGATCTCAGAAAATCAGAAACATTGAGGAAAATATTTAGTTTCCGGCTAAAGCTAACTTCGAGCCGCAAGGTTTGTTTTTTTTTTTTTGTATGTCCGTGTTGGGTTTTGTGTTTTTTGTTTTGTAGGGAAAAAGAGCTTTCTCAAAGCAAGCACGCAACCCAAAGCTTCAACCCCCCCCCGCCCCCTCTCTCTCCCTCTTTCTCTCTCAAACTTTTTGTATAGCTCACTTGGTCCAAAGCTAATTTATGAGAGTAGAGGTCTTGAGTTCAAGTATCCTTTTTGTGGGGGCAGATTTTTCATTTCCGTACATTCCCGCACTTCGTCGGTATCTTCATGTTGGCATTATGGCATAGGTTTGGAGCTATGGCACAAGTGTTGTCCTTGATGGCAACTCTCTTTGGTAACAGATCTCAGTTCAGGCTTTCAGAATGAAGGAAAAGACATATAGGCAGGTTCATCTAGACGAAGACGTGTATACACGCGGGTTAGTCGTTTCAAAGGCGCATGTGCGTATACACGCACTTTCATGCAAGGAAAAGCGTGTATATGTTGGAGAACTTACCTTTGGTATGTGGTAGTTAGTCCTTGGTATTTGAACCTATGGTTTTGGACCATGATACCTCGTCAGATGTGTTGATCCCAAGTATTGGGTCTATGGTATTGGTCTATTATGGTTTTGGATCGTGGTATTGTGGAATGCCTAAAGCTATAAAAGAGGAAGGAGATCATGTGGCATAGAATCATCTGAATTGTTATTGAATATATGATAAAGTGCTAGATCTGGAATACTGGTAATTGGGTTGTGGTGCAGATCTGGATTTGAATGAAGGAGGAACCTTAGCGCAAAGAGATGGATAAGTTCTATTGATGGATCATAATCCTTAAGCTTGAATGATAGTATTTTTGTATGATTTTGATTTGTTATATGTGGCGCTTGCTTGATCTATAAAACTGATGATGTGGGTGAATTAGTGTTTGAATATCTGAAAGAGCGAATTATCCTTTATATATCTGTACGCAGGTTCAGTGAAGCGAAGGTGCATATACACGTTGGCTCAGTGAAGTAAAACAACGTATACGCAGGTTGTTCCATACGCAGAAGCGTATGCACGTAGGTTTCAGGCTATTAAAGTAGCGTATATATTTTGAGTTGTGATTTTGCTGCTTCTGTTTATTGCTGCAGTGTTCTGGGTTCATATTTGGTGTGTGGTTACTGTTACTGTGATCTGGGTACAGTCGTCAGAAATGTGGTTATTTTGATTCAGTTTTGATTGGTGAAAAGGTGATTGGTTGATGCAGAAATTCTTGATGTTTGATTGATGCTATTTGTGGATCCAGTGTGAAAATTCATGAAACGTGGTCCTTGAAAGAAAGAGAAGGTTGTAGCCTTCTGTAGGCCAGCACCTATGTACTAGTATCCTCGCTAGTGCAAGAGCTAAGGGGGTTGTAGCTCCCTTCCAGAAGAAGCTAGAAAACGAGAGAGGGTTGTAGCTCTCTGCAGGTTGCAGCCTGCGTACTGGTAAAGGACTGCACCTGTACAATTGTAAAAAGAAGTTTCTAATTAAAGAGAAGATAGAGACGAATTGCAGCAGGTGGTTTTCACCCACATTGGATTTCCACCTTATATCTTGTGTTCTTGTGTGTGATTGTCTTTCTTCTCTGTTTTACTGTTTCTGGTTACTGGTTATTTGATTCTCAAACACAGATTAATAATCAACATCAGGAAGATAAAGTCATTTAAAAGTTTGCATTGTATATGTAGGTTTCCTTCTGCATAGTTGCGTATATACGCGGGTTTAATTAACTGAAGTAGCGTATATCATTTGATTTTGAAAAAGGAATATTTGACTTGATAATACTGATTCACCCCCCCTCTCAGTATTATTTCCAACAATTGGTATCAGAGCAGGTTCTTCATAAGAAGCTTGATCGCTTGAAGAAATATCTTTCATCATGAGCAACTATGAGAGGGAAGCATCAATCAGGCCACCGCTTTTTGATGGGACAAACTTCGTTTATTGGAAGGTAAGAGTTACTGCCTATCATCAATCTCTTGGTATAGAAGTCTGGGATATCATAGAAACAGGGTATACTTTTTCATCAGCAACTCCTACAGATCCGACTGAGAAGAAGAAATATGAAACAAATGCAAAGGCGGTCAATACTCTATTAGGATGCCTATCTCAATCAGAATTTGTCAAGGTAATGCAGTTTAAATCCGCAAAAGAGATATGTGACAAGATTGTTCTGAGCTATGAAGGAGATGATCAGGTAAAACGAGCAAAACTTCAAACCCTCAGGATTTAGTATGAAAATCTCAGGATGTATAATGATGAAAGTGTGGCTAACTATTTTCTTCGTGTAGATGAGATTGTTAATTGTATGAAAAATTTGGGTGAAGAAATAAAAGATGTTGTTGTGGTTGAAAAAGTTCTAAGATCTTTGTCCCCTAGGTTTGAATCTAAAGTTTCTGCAATAGAAGGAAAGGAGAATCTACAAAACCTTAAAATGTCACAGCTGCACAGAATTCTAACTGCTTATGAAATGAGGAAAGGAGGTCCATCAGACAAGAGAGAAGCTGCCTTCAAGGCTTCAGGCAAAGGAGAGTACTATGAGTCAGGACACGTGTCAGAAGAAGAAGAAGAATCAAATTTTGTCAGAAATCTTCAACGGGGTACTGGATGGTTCCGAGGTAAGTTACCTTTCAAATGCTTTGCTTGTGGAAGAGTTGGTCACTATGCTGCCAAATGTCCTCATAAGGATAAGGTTGACAAAGGAAAGGAACCTGTTAGATGGAACAAGAAACAGAATGCAACTAAGAAAAGTTACTACACTCATGAAGACAGTGATGGCCTATCAAATAGTGACGAAGATGAACGAGGTAATGATTATAAACTTTTAATGGCTTTTGAAGATGATGATTACATGGATGCTATAGATGTAGATGGTTTTTATGAAGACATTTCTAGACTCAAAACATGTTTAGAAGAAAATAATATGATCATTAATACTCTGCAATTCCAACTTGATGAAAAAGAAAAATTTCTTGAGAAGTTAGAATGTGAAATTTTTGGCCTTAGAAAAGAAATTGAGAAAACAAAGGCTCTAAATCTTAAATTTGTTAAAGGATCTGAAACTCTGGATGAGATTATCAATGTACAACGTTCTCCACTAATCAAGACAGGTCTGGGGTATAATGGAGAAGCATCTCAAGCCTCCACCTCAAAGAGTTATCTTGATGCAGCAAGGAGGAATGAGCAAAAGCCCAATGGAGATCACCAGGTAAAACAGGGACGAATTACATCAAGAATAAACAAAGACCACCAGGTAAATCAGGGGCAATCCATCTTAAGGGTGAATAAAAGCTACAACCAGCCACAAGTAAAAAATTCTCATTTTGCTTCAAGAATGGATGACAATCGAAACTACAATCATTTGGCTGATAGATTTGATAATCGCAGAAGTTTCTTCAATGGCCAATGTTTCTCTTGCCATAACTTTGGTCACAAAGCAGCTCAATGTGTTGCCTATAAGACAATCATGACTAGAGAAGCTCAAAAACAAAGAAGTATGACTGGAATCACAAAAAGGACTTATAACAACTTTTCTACCCTTGAAAATGAAATTGAATGTTCCATTTGTAATAACTTCGGTCATGAAGATTCTGAATGCAGGAGCAGGTTTTGGAAGACAACTCAGAAGGAACAAACCTCAAGTGCCAGAACATGGAGAATAAAGGAACCACAACCAGAAAGATGTGGGATAGCTTTTTATGCAGAAGGACAGGAAAATCTATGGTACATTGACAGTGGATGTTCGAAGCATATGACAGGTGATAAAGAAAAACTTGAATCATATACTGCTTTAGAAAAGGGAAAGAAAGTTTCTTTTGGAAATGATACTCGTGCAGCCATAAAAGGAAAAGGCACTGCTCAGTTGAAAGAAAAGGTCAAAGCTGGAAATGTTTTGTATGTTGATGGCTTGAAGCATAATCTATTGAGTGTCAGTCAGATGTGCGATCAAGGAACCGAGGTAATATTTCGATCAAATGGATGTAGTGTTTGTGATCTTGATACAGGAAAAACAGTGATCAAAGGCAGAAGAACTCCAAATAATCTATACATATTTGAAGAAGGGCAACAACAATGCTATTTGAGCAAGGATGATGAACACTGGTTATGGCACCGGAGGTTGGGGCATCTAAGCTTTTCACAAATAAGGAAAGCATGCAAATAACAGGCAGTTCGTGGTCTTCCAGATATGAAAATTCCAGACAACACAATATGCAAATCATGTCAGTTTGGTAAGCAAACCAGAACTAACTTCCTTGAGAAGGAAGGATCAGCTAGTAGGCCTCTTGAGCTAGTCCATACAGATGTATGTGGTCCATTTAGGACAAGGTCACCTCGAGGAGAAGAATACTTTATATTATTCATTGACGACTTCTCCAGGATGGTTTGGTTAGGACTTATGAAGCACAAAGATGAAGCTTTCGAAAAATTCAAATCCTTCAAGGCCTTGGCTGAAAACGAATCAGATCACAAAATTAAGTGCCTCAGGTCCGACAGAGGTGGGGAATTTACCTCAAATGAATTTTTTGATTTCTGTGAAGAACATGGAATAAGAAGGGAATTCTCTACAGCTAGGACTCCTCAGCAAAATGGAGTGGTGGAAAGGATGAACAGAATGGTCCAACAAATGGCTCATGCTATGCTTGATGAATCTGGAACTCCCGCTACCTTCTGGGGTGAAGCTGCATTTGCTACCGTTGTTATTCTTAACAAAACAAATGTCCGAGTGAACAACACTCAAACTCCTCATGAGCTCTGGTATGGTGAGATTCCTTCGGTAAAACATTTAAAAATTTTTGGAAGAAAATGCCATATTAAGAACAATGATGAACAACTTGGCAAACTTGAACCTAGAGCAGATGAAGGCATTCTCCTTGGTTATTCTCCCCACAGCAAGGCATATAAGTGTTACAATAAAAGACTTGGAAGAATTGTTGACAACATTGATGTAGTGGTTGATGAAAAAGGATACATTCCTAGGCAAGTAAATTATGAAAATATCGAAGAGGATGAAGACTACTCTCCAAATCAGACTGATGATGAAGAAGAACCCCAAGAGGTACCAGAGGAACAGATAAGGATATAAGAGAAGACTCCATCCAGGTACGTTCAGAAGAATCATCCAGAATCTCAGATTTTGGGGCAGAAAGAGGGAGGTGTACAAACAAGAAGAACAATTGCAGAAGCCTCAAGCTATTTGGCATTGCTCTCCTCCACTGAGCCACAAAATGTAAAAGAGGCATGCAAAGATGAATGCTGGGTCAAGGCAATGGATGAAGAACTTGAGCAGATCGAAAAGAACAACACTTGGGAGTTGGTTCCTAGACCAAAAGATAAGAATGTCATAGGGACAAAATGGATCTTTAAAAATAAGTTGAATGAAAATGGAGAAGTAATCAGAAACAAGGCCAGACTTGTGTGTAAAGGGTATGCTCAACAAGAAGGAATAGAATTTGAAGAAAATTTTGCTCCCGTTGCTAGAATTGAGGCCATCCGAATGTTCCTTGCTCTTTCAAGCTTTCAAAAGTTCAAAGTATTTCAAATGGACGTGAAATCAGCCTTTTTGAATGGAGACTTAGAAGAAGAAGTGTACATTGAGCAACCAGATGGTTTCATTCTTAGGAGTGATCCAAATCTTGTATGCAGACTAAAAAAGGCTCTCTATGGTCTTAAATAGGCTCCAAGGGCTTGGTACTACCGTTTTGACAAATATCCTCATCAACAAGGTTTTTCAAAAGGATCAGCAGATATCAATCTCTATATAAAAATTGAAAATGACAAATTGCTAATACTTGTTGTGTATGTAGATGATATTATCCTTGGAAGAAATGAAGAAGCTATGAGTCAAAGCTTTTCCTTGGTGATGCAGAAAGAATTTGAAATGTCCTTGCTTGGAGAACCGACATACTTTCTTGGATTGCAAATCCAACAAAATGAAGGCAGTATCTTCTTGTCTCAAACCAAGTACCTCAAGCAGATTCTGAAGAAGTATGGCATGGAAGATTCGAAACTAGTATGTACCCCCATGGTTACAGGATGCAGCCTCAGTGCAAATGATGAATCAGCAGTAGTGCATCAACCAACCTATAGATCTATGATTGGAAGTCTACTTTACTTGATAGGTACCCGACCAGACATCATGCATGCAGTGGGAATAGTTGGAAGATTTCAGGCAAATCCAAAGGAAACTCATCTTCAGGCAGTAAAGAGAATTTTCAAGTATCTTCAAGGAACTCAAAACTATGGCTTATGGTATCCTAGAGATACAGATCTAACTCTTCATGCTTATACAGATGCAGATTGGGCTGGAAGCGTGGATGACAGGAAGAGCACAAGTGGTGGTGCATTCTTTATGGGTTCCAGATTAGTATCTTGGTTCAGCAAGAAATAGAGTTCGATTGCTTTATCTACAGCTGAAGCGGAATATGTGGCTACTGCATCTTGTTGCACTCAACTTCTTTGGATGATGCAAACCTTGCAAGACTTTCAAATCACTTGTACGCCACCCATCTCCATCTTATGTGATAATACAAGTGCAATCAGCATTTCAAAGAACCCAGTCATGCATTCAAAGACTAAGCACATACTGATCAAGTATCACTTTCTCCGAGAAAAAGTGTTGGAACAAAAGGTCAAATTGGAGTATGTTCCTTGTAAGGAACAAGTTGCTGATATTCTCACCAAACCACTGCCCAGGGAAACATTTGAATACCTTAGACAGAAGCTGGGAATATTTGATGCATCATCTTGCTGTTAAAACTTGTCTGTTTCAGAGAAAAATGGGTGTACGCGAGTTGCTTGAGGAGGATCCACGTACATACGCCGGTTTGTGCAGAGACAGTCGCGTATATGGAGGTTTGATGGATATCAGTAGGGACAGGCTCTGGTTGAAGATATTCTGATATGGATCTGACTGAGACCATCCGTCACAGGTTTAGGGGGAGCAGATAATCTTCTAATAATGCATTGTTGGCATTATCTTAGAAGCTTTTGGTTCTAGATCTCAACTGTTGTTAGTTTCAGGTGGAACAAAGGCAGAGGGAGAACAGAAGGAAATACTGGTTGCTGATCTAAATGGTGATTGACAGATGCTATTGCTATTAGTTATTGGTGACTTTCATAAGTCTTGTTCTAGATATTTCATCTCTATGTCAAGTATCTCTTTTGTGGTATCTCTTTTATGGTGTCAAGGTCATGTAACGACCTATTTTGGTTTCCCCACTATGCCTGGGATGAACATGTAATGAACTTGGTTGTCACATGTAAATTTCTGATGTATCTCGACTTGGTTGGGTGGATGATCCCCACTTGGTTGGTTGGATGGATGTATGTATTGAGTCTTTTGGTGATAGGAAGGTATTTTATGATGTATAAGTCATGGTTCTTATTGAAGAACATCTTTTGTAGATCTTGCCTATAGTCAGGGGGAGCATGGTCAGCACAACAGGGCAGAAATTTCAGCATGTACTCAAGGGGAGCACAACCCTTTGCCCTTGATGACAAAGGGGGAGAATGACTTTGAGGATTTTGGGTTGCCATCAAGTCCAAAGGGGGAGATTGTTGGCATTATGGCACATGTGTTGTCCTTGATGGAAACTCTCTTTGGTAACAGATCTCAGTTTAGGCTTTCAGAATGAAGGAAAAGACATATACGCAGGTTCATCTAGACGAAGACGCGTATACACGTGGGTTAGTCGTTTCAAAGGCGCGTGTGCATATACACGCACTTTCATGCAAGGAAAAGCACATATATGTTGGAGAACTTACCTTTGGTCCATGGTAGTTAGTACTTGGTATTTGAACCTATGGTTTTGGACCATGGTACCTCGTCAGACGTGTTGATCCCAAGTATTGGGTCCGTGGTATTGGTTTATTATGGTTTTGGACCGTGGTATTGTGGAAGGCCTAAAAGAATAAAAGAGGAAGGAGATCATGTGGCACAAAATCATCTGAATTGTTATTGAATATCTGATAAAGTGCTAGATCTGGAATACTGGTAATTGGGTTATGGTGCAGATCTGGATCTGAATGAAGGAGGAACCTTAGCGCAAAGAGATGGATCATAATCCTTAAGCTTGAATGATAGTATTTTTGTATGATTTTGATCTGTTATATGTGGTGCTTGCTTGATCTATAAAACTGATGATCTGGGTGAATTAGTGTTTGAATATCTGAAAGAGCGAATTATCCTTTATATATCTGTACGCAGGTTCAGTGAAGCGAAAGCGTGTATACACGCTGGCTTAGTGAAATAAAACAACGTATACATAGGTTGTTCCATACGCAGAAGCGTATGCATGCAGGTTTTAGGCTATTAAAGTAGCATATATATTTTGAGTTGTGATTTTGCTGCTTCTGTTTATTGCTACAGTGTTATGGGTTCAGATTTGGTGTGTGATTACTGTTACTGTGATCTAGGTACATTCGTCAGAAAAGTGGTTATTTTGATTGGTGAAAAGGTGATTGGTTGATGCAGAAATTCTTGATGTTTGATTGCTGCTATTTGTGGATCCAGTGCGAAAATTCATGAAACGTGGTCCCTGAAAGAAAGAGAAGGTTGTAGCCTTCTATAGGCTAGCACCTGCGTACTAGTATCTTGGCTAGTGCAAGAGCTAAGGGGGTTGTAGCTCCCTTCCAGAAGAAGCTGGAAAACGAGAGAGGGTTGTAGCTCTCTGCAGGTTGCAGCCTGCGTACTGGTAAAGGACTGCACCTGTACAATTGTAAAAAGACGTTTCTAATTAAAGAGAAGATAGAGACGAATTGCAGCAGGTGGTTTTCACCCACATTGGGTTTCCACCTTATATCTTGTGTTCTTGTGTGCGATTGTCTTTTTGCTCTATTTTACTGTTTCTGGTTACTGGTTATTTGATTCTCAAACACAGATTAATAATCAACATCAGGAAGATAAAGTCATTTTAAAGTTTGCATTGTATACGCAGGTTTCCTTCTGCATAGCTGTGTATATACGCAGGTTTAATTAACTGAA
The DNA here is from genome assembly GCA_031772625.1 of Pinus tabuliformis. NCBI lineage: Eukaryota > Viridiplantae > Streptophyta > Pinopsida > Pinales > Pinaceae > Pinus > Pinus tabuliformis. Next base: position 1,495,615,188 of record CM062817.1, on the reverse strand, counting down.
GTAACGTATATCATTTGATTTTGAAAAAGGAATATTTGACTTGATAATACTGATTCACCCTCCCTCTCAGTGTTATTTCCAACACTTCATCAAATTTTCTTCAAAAAGCCATAACTTTTCATCCGGAAGCAGCTTCAGTTTCTGTTAAAATGGAAAGTCCATGCCAAGTTATTCTTGACAGCACCAACTACTTCCAATGGTGGTCCTAAATTGTGGATTTACTTAGAAGTAAAGGTCTCTACAGAATAGCCACAGGCCAAGAAACCAAACCGAAAGATGAAGATAAGGCAACTAAATGGGAAAATAGGCAAGATCAAGCACGTGGGTTGATAGGGATGTCTATTTCTCCAGATATTAGATTCCATATTGCAGAACTTGATACTCCTGATGAAGCATTGAAACATATTACTAAAGTTTTTGGAATAAAAAATGAACTTAGAGCCCATCTACTTGAAAATGAGTTGCTTACATTGGACCCCAATAATTTTTCTTGCATTGAAGATTTTTTGTCCAAGTTCAAGACCCTTAGACTTCTCTTGGAAGGTGTTAAGGTTAAGAAAGAAGATAGTAACCTTATCTATTCCATTCTTACTAAGTTGGGACCAGCCTACTATGTGTTTGTTTCCACCTTCCATTCTACAAGAGAAGCCTTCATTTCTCAAGGACAAGACTACAAGTCCCCTTCCTTTGATTCTTTTTGTGATTCTTTAATAAGAGAACAAGAAAAACTCTTACACCTTGGTCTTCTTAATCTTGGAAACTCTTCCAAGAAAGCGTCAGCCGCCTAGCAGCAACCAAATCGAAAGAATCCTAAGAAGTTGTATCCTAAAAGGAATGGTCCTAAACCAAACAAGGGTCCTAAGCAATTTCAGCCTCAAAATGAAAAATCATTTCAACAAAATGATAAGACAAATAAAAACAAAGGGAAGAAGAATGATAGACATTGAAACTTTTGTAATTGATATGGCCACTTAGAATCCAAATGCTTTAAGAAGATGGAAGCCTTGGAAAAAAAAATGAAGAAGCATAACATCCATTTGGAGCACTCTTCAACTTCAACTTCATCTTCAGGAATGGAACTTTCTACATGTGGTTGTCAAGCATCTCGGTCTGGCTATGCACTAAATGTATCTTCTTCTTCTCATTCTCATGAGTGGCTCATTGATTCTGGAGCTTCTTATCACATGGCCAAAAACAAAGCCGTGTTTTCTTCTTTAAATGATTGTAACACCAAAAATATATATGTTGGTGATGATATATCTCTTAGTGTTGTAGGGGCTGGAACTGTTCATATAGACAATGGTAAGTTTAATGATGTATTATGTGTTCCAACCTTATCCTACAACCTTCTATCTGTATATCAGATAACTCATTCAGGTGAAGGTAAAATCGTTGAATTTTCACCTCACAATGTTGTAATTAAGGACCTAAGAGATCATAGACAGATTTTAGCTACTGGCATTGTTGATGATTCTACAAGGTTGTATAAGTTTCACAACTTTGGGTCATCAAATCTTCCCTCAGTATTTGTTGCTCATAACGATGAAGTGAGCAAACTTTGGCATGAGAGATTTGGTCACTTAAACTATCGCTCCCTTCAGAATCTATGTAAAGAAAATATGGTGACAGGTCTTCTAATGGTATCTTGCAGAGATGGTGTTTGTTCCGGATGTGTACTCGGAAAACATCATCGGGATAGTTTTTAAAAATGTGCCTCTTGGCACGCCTCAGCCCCTTTACAGCTCGTGCATAGTGATTTATGTGGTCCACTTCCAGTTGTTTCATTCTCTGGCTACAAGTATTTCTTAACTTTCATTGATGATTTCTCCAGACGCACTTGGGTATACTTCTTAAAACTCAAGTGTGAAGTATTTAACATGTTCTTGGCCTTTAAGGCCTTTGTTGAAAAACAATCTGGACATCAAATTCTTAAGCTAAGATCTGATAATGGCGAAGAATATGTTAACAAAAAATTCATCAACTTTTGCACTGAGAATGGAATTCAAATGCAACATACTATTCCATATACTCCACAACAAAATGGTGTAGCTGAAAGGAAGAATCACACCTTAAAGGAAATGGCTAATTGTATGCTTCAATCTAAAGGACTTAGTCTTAATTATTGGGCAGAAGCAATTAACTGTGCAAATTACATAATAAATCGCACTCCTACTAAGGTTTTAAAGAATATCACTCCAGAAGAAGCATGGAGCTCAATCAAACCAGATGTAAGTCACTTTCGTGTTTTTGGAAGTGAAGCATGGGCCCATATTCCAGATGAGAAACATAAAGCTTTAGAACCTAAGAGTGAAAAATGTATTTTTGTTGGATATTCTGAAGATGTCAAAGGATATAGACTTATTCCACTTAAGTCCAAAAATGTTATCATTAGAAGAGATGTAAAGTTTGCTGAAAATATATTCTCCTACGAGCCTAGTTTGGCAGGTGTGCCACCTCTCCCTATCTCTTCTACTTTTGAAAATATTTCTTCTTCAGATGATGAAAGAGAGGATGAAAATCCTCCCCCACATTCTCAGGATCCTCCTTCAGCTCCTCATCTTCCAAAATGGGTCCGTGCTACTCGGGATGTAGTAGGTGATCTTGTCGGTGATCCTACATTTCAGCGACGTACACGTTCTCAGTTTGATAGAGCCTCTTCTTTACTGGCTCAAGCTTCAGTGAATTATGATCCTGACACCTTTGAGAAGCTTCAGGCCATCCAGATTGGGAAGCAGCTATGAATGAAGAATATCATTCATTATTGGCAAATGATACATGGGATCTTGTTCCTCTACCAAAGGGACGAAAACTTGTTAGATGCAAATGGGTTTACAGAACCAAGTATGGACCAGATGGGAAAGTTGATAAACATAAAGCTCATATTGTTGTTAAGGGTTTTTCACAAGTTGAAGGCATTGACTATACTGAAACCTTTTCCCCTGTTGCCAAAATGAACTCTATCCGCCTTGTTATTTCCCTTGCTGCCTCTTTCAAATGGGAAGTCCATCAGATGGATGTTAAATCTGCCTTCTTGCATGGGGACTTGCATGAAGAAATCTATATGGAACAACCTATTGGCTTTATACAAACAGACTCCAGCCTTGTATGTCGGCTTAAGAAATCCCTTTATGGTCTCAAGCAAGCTCCTTGAGCTTGGTATGCCAAAATGGATAACTTTCTTTTAGAAAATGGCTTTTCTAGGTGTCATTTTGACAATACTATCTACACCAAGAAAGTGGGCAAGTCTCTTATCATTCTTGTTCTTTATGTTGATGATATTATCCTGACTGGTAGTGATCCCAACCTTATAAACCATGTGAAGACTAGCCTTAAAAGGAAGTTTGAAATGACAGACTTAGGACACTTACATTATTTTCTTGGTCTTCAAGTCTTGCAATCCAAGGAAGGTATTTCCCTTTCCCAGTCCAAGTATGCCTGTGATATTCTACGCCATTTTCACATGGAAGACTATAAGCTAGCCCCTTCTCCCTTTCGGTCTGAAGTCAAACTTTCAGTCACTTGTACTTCTCCTGAAGTTGATGCTACCTTATACCGTCAACTTGTAGGAAAACTTTTGTATCTAACCCATACTCGTCCTGACCTTTCGTTTGATGTTGGCCTTGTTGCTCGATTTATGCAAAACCCATGTGAAAGTCATTGGAAAGCAGCTAAAACAATACTTCGTTATGTTCGAGGTACAGTTCAGTTTGGGATTCATTACAGTGCCGAAGCATCTCCTCTATTGGTTGGTTTCACTGATTCCGATTGGGCTGGTGACCCTGATGATCGGAAGTCTACTGCAGGTTATGTGTTCACTCTTGGTTCAGGACCTATTACATGGGCTTGCAAGAAACAAGGTGTCATTTCTCTCTCTTCAGCAGAAGCAAAGTATCATGGTGCCGTAGAAGCTAGTAAGGAAGCCTTGTGGCTTCGTCAAATCCTATCAGAGTTTGGCTTTCAGCATCAGCATCCGACTACACTTTGGTGTGATAATCAAAGTGCCATTCAACTATGCAAAGATTCAGTCCAACATCAGTGCAGCAAACACATTGAACTGCACATGCACTTCATCAGAAAGCTCATCCACGACCATGTTCTTGAAGTGCAATATTGTTCAACAGATGATCAAGTTGCAGACATCTTTACAAAGGCTCTCACAGAGGCGAAGTTCACTAAACTTCGATTTATGGTTGGAGTTCAGGAAGTTGTCACTAAGGGGGGATAGGCTCTAGTGCCTCCTTCCTTCTCCTATTGTGTCATATTTGTAAATCCTTCAATCCTATCCCAAGTTTTTCTTAAGGGGGGATGTTAGGATATTCCGACAAATAGGAAATAGTTAAGTATAACTTGGTCTAGTATAGGGTTAGGTAAAGTGTGTTTCTTTACTATGTACATTTTGTAACTTACAATCCGACGGTCACGATATGTAGTGATCCGACGGTTCATTCTCTCCTCGGTATTATCGAAACTTGATCCGTGGCTTACCACCCAATTGGTCCATGATCTCTATTTAAAGAGCATGGAGGGTCATTTGTAGGTTAACTGTTGATGAGAGAAGCTTATGTAAATTTTCATTCTTTTATTAATAAATTGCCTGAAGTGGCCACGTTGGCTCAGGCCGTGGACTGTTCCCTCTTTGAGGGTTTTAACCACATCAAAAGTACTGGTGTATTGATCTGCGATCTGTTTGTGAGCGGTGTCCTTTGGTGTTCTGTCTGAGGAACTTACCCTGTAAATTCCTACAGTGACATCACCTTAGGCTATCATCACCCCTACAATTTCTTAATGGGAATTGGTTCAAAGTCCTCGGGGAGAAAGGTTCAGGGCATGGAACATCAACATGACATCACCTCAAAGGATTTAGGAATGGATATCAACCTAGAGGCATCGAATGATGACATCACCTCGACGTTTAAAAGATGAGCACCATAGAGAAAGCCTGGGATTTATGTTTTGGGATTAAGACTTTGTCGTCAAGTAATGTAGGAAGTGTTTTTTCTGTCTAAGATATCAAAGCTTGAAATGGAGATGCAAGGAGTAACATTAGGGATTTTAGTGTGGGTGCAAGGTGGACCCCTTTGGTTGTGGTTTGCTCTATGTGGTGCATTATATATATATATATATATATATATATATATATATATATATATATATATATATATATCAAAGCTTGAAATGGAGATGCAAGGAGTAACATTAGGGATTTTAGTGTGGGTGCAAGGTGGACCCCTTTGGTTGTGGTTTGCTCTATGTGGTGCATTATATATATATATATATATAGACACACACACACACACACGCACACACACACACACATGACCAAAAGGGGGAGGGTTACACGTATAATATAATGTATATATCCATATTGCAAGTTGTGGAAATGAGGGGGCCATGCATGGTGATGTGTCTTAGGCTTGGTGACAGTTGCCAAAAAAAATCATGTGAACCACTTGAGATGATTTGGCTGTGATCTGGGGAGCCACGTGGGACTATGGGATTGCCATGTAGCAGGGCAAGATGAAATTGTAGAGGTTATGTTGATTTAGGGTAGCATTAGATGTTCTCTAGCCATGAAAATTGGTGGAGAGGCTGAAGACCATGAGATATCCAAGACCCAGAAATGGTTTGGGTAGATTCTAACCAGTTTGGGAGATATTAAAATAATCAATATTTTTAATGGAGTTCCAAAGTCTAAAGTTAGGAAAAATAAAATATTAATGTGTATTAATATAAAACTGGGTTAGAAGGTTCCAAAAGTCATGGATCAAGCCAAATCCAATCTTAGCGGTTGATTAGAGATTTAATCTCAGCTGTTGGTGGACCAACATGAAAAGTATAAGAAGATGCTTGAGGGTCAGTTGGAGAAGACACTGAGGGAGACTAGTCAATTCAATTTCTGGAGCAGGGTTAGCTGAGAAATTCGAACTAGTGGTCTAGATATTAGCAGGAGGAAACAAGTACGGAACATAGAGTTGGGAACAACACCAGGGGAATAACATAGAGGTTGAAGACATAGATCGAGAGCCTCTCAGGTAGACACAGAGACTCTAGACTGTGTAGTCACTGGAGGGCCTATGTGGGTGAAGGAGAGAGGCCCAGTGCTGACACAGAGAGGTAGGGGTTGATGCAGAGTGTTTGGGAGAAACGAAAAGGTCATCCAGGTTGACGTTGAGACTGGGGGAAGAGCTGAAGAATTTTCTCTCTATTGGGTAAGCTAGTTTGGCACCTACCTGTACTGAAGAATTGCTGAATAATAAAATCCTCCCTTGTTGTGCCAATTTTCCCACATTGGGTTTTTCCGGGGACTGATTGTCCAAAATATTTGTGTCGATTTGTTAATTCTTGTGCACATGTTTGTTTCTTTATTATGATGTGATATCTGCAACAAAATTTATTTTAATGTTTACTGAAGGATTTTCATAAATAATTTATCGGGAAATACGTAGGTAAAATAAATCAGTTGCTGTAGTGATAGAATTTTCACATGGTATCAAAGAAAGTAATCAGAGACAGAATTTTCACATGGTATCAAAGAAAGTAATCAGAGACAGGAAGGGAAAATCAATTATGGGTCAAGACCATGATACAAAGGCATCTATGTCAGGCGACTCGCACATATTTTAAAAAAATTGCACAAGAGAAATTGATTTCGATTTCTCTATGTTGGCTTCCAGGCTGGAAGGAGAAGTGGCTTGTGTGACTAGCTTTGCATCATCAAATGTATGGTATATAGATAGTGGGGCCTCTTGGAATATTATGGGAATCCGGGAATGTTTTTTAGATTATCGAGAAGAGAAGATGAACTTTCAGATCACCATGGGGAACAAGGCAAAATGTACTCCAATAGGGAGGGGTACCATAGTTTTTCAAACAGAAACGACAGAGCGGTTCCATGCTACCAATGTACTGGATGTACCGGGATTGGGGACGAATTTAATTTTCATGTTGCAACTTTAAGGCAAAGGCTATGACGTTTTCTTCATTAAGGAGAAAGTATATGTCAAACACCCAAGCTAGAAAAAGAAAGCACATATCTGGATCAAAAGTAACAGGTTCTACATAGTACAACTAGAATCACCAATGGCACTAATAGGCAGTCACAGAGAGAAGGATTTGAATGAACTATGGCACAAAAGAATGGGAAATTTGCGCCATGGGGCTTTGTGAATCCTCAGGATCACTGTAACAGGAGTTCCAGATCTTGGTACATAATGAGATGATATATACAGAGGATGTACTCTAGGAAAGTATGCCAAGGCAACATTTCCTAGAAGTAAAAACAAGGCCAAGAGTGTACTAGGATTGATACACTCAGATATCTACGGACCCATGTCCACTAAAGCTCTTAGTGGTGTCGAGTAATTCCTTATCTTCATTGATAACCACTCAAGGAAAAGTTATATTTACTTTATGAAAACCAAGTACAAGGTTTTCTGTCGATTCAAAGAATTCAAGGCTCTGGTGGAGAATCTAACTGGGAAGAAAATACAAGTTTTTCACTCAGATAATGGTGGAGAGTACGTCGATAAGGAATTCACTGATTTTTGTGCTAAGGAGGGCATCAGAAGAGAGTGGATAGCTCCATACAATCCAGAGCAAAATGGAGTAGCAGAAAGAAAGAACATTACTATTGTAGAAGCAGGTAGGGCCATGATGTATGATCAAGATATGCAAAAATTTCTGTGGGCAGAAGCATGAAAGACATTAGTCTATGTTCATAATAGAAATCCTCATTGGGCATTGGGCAAGATTACTCTAGAGAAATTCTTCATAGGGAAGATGCCTGAAGTCAGTCATTTTAAGATATTTGGGAGCTTAACATATTGCTACATACCCAAGGAAAAGACGAAGAAGCTGGATCAAATTGCAAAGAAAGGATATCTAGTGGGATATAGAGAGAATGCTAAGGCATACATAATTTATCTTCCACGGAGCTGGAAGGTAGTAGTTCGACGAGATGTGAAGTTCATGGAAGACAGGGCTTTTAGAAAATATCGAGAAATGCCTTTCGAGGAGTAGTCAAAAGAGGAACCATTGGTCAAACCTCTCCAACCAACAGACGAAAATAATTCTTCCTCAGGTCAGAAAGAATCACAAGATGAGCAAGAGCTAATAGAAGCACTTGCTGGTAGAGGAAGAATGAGCAAGGAACTTCATCAGATTTTGCGAGATGCAGAGGAGTTCATCGGTGCGCCAAGGAACAATAAGAGGGAGCGAAAATAGCCAGATAGATATCAAGCATTAGTAGCTCACGATGGGGAGCCTGCCAGTTTTCAGGAGGTAGTTCAACATCATGTTTGGTTGGATGTGATGGTAGAGGAGTAAAACTCCATAATGGTGAACGATGTCTGGGAGGTAGCGCCAAGTCCTCAAGAAAGATCAATGGTAGGTTCGAGATGGATCTACAAGATCAAAGATGTTGTAGATGGTAGTGTTGAGAAATAAAAATCCAGGTTTGCGGCTAAGGGGTATGCTTAGAAGGAAAGAATTGACTACGAAGAGACCTTCACCCCAGTAGGTAGGTATACATCTATTAGAACCATGGTATCCCTCGTAGCACATATGGGGTGGGAGATTTGTCAGATGGATGTCAAAATGGAATTTTTGAACAGTGCGATAGAAGAAGAGTTATACATTGAACAACCAAAGCGCTTTGAGACAGATGAGAAGAAGTCTCATGTATGCAGATTGAGCAAAGCCTTGTATGGACTGAAACAGGCACCTAGAGTGTGGTATGGGTGAATCGATGGCTACATGCAGTAAATGGGATTTGCCAAGATTGACATAGATCCAAATCTCTACTATCTGGTTGTAGAGAATGAGCCTGTAATATTATTATTATATGTGGATGATCTCTTCCTGACATGATCACTAGGCTCATAGGGGACTGCAAGAAGAATCTACCCACGGAGTTCGACATGAAGGATTTGGGATGAATGCATTATTTCCTGGGGTTGGAAGTTTGGCAGCAAAAGGGGGATATCTTCCTTGGGCAAGGGAGATATGCTATAGAAATCCTAAAGAGATCTAGGATGGATTATTGTAGACCCATGGTTACTCCAATGATAACCAACTGCAAGAAGATTGATGCATCAAAAGATAAAGATGTTGATCCCACCTTATACAGGTATCTCATAGGGTCCCTGATGTATCTAGTCAATACCAGGCTAGACATTTGCTACGCTATCAACACCCTCAGTCAGTTCATGGTGGAGCTGAAGAGGGCGCACTGGGCAACAACCAAACATTTTCTCAGGTATTTACAGGGAACAGTGGATTATGGACTCTTGTACACCAGGGGTAAGGACATCAAATTGAGTGGGTTTACTGATGCAGATTGGGTAGGAAGTTCAGTGGATTGGAAAAGTACCTCTGGGTATTGTTTCAACATTGGATTAGGAATGATCTCCTGTTGTAGTAGGAAACATAAAACCATGGGTCTGAGCTCAAAAAATTGCTTGTGAACCTATTTAGAAGAAATATGGAGGTGACCAGGATCATGTGTGATAATCAGAGTTGCATCAATCTCTCTAAGAATCTAGTGTTTCACGATCGATCAAAGCATATTGATATCCGGTGTCACTTTGTTAGATACTATGTCCAACAAGGAGTTGTACAGTTGAGATACACTCCTATAGGAGAACATGTGGTAGACATCATTACCAAGTCCCTTGGAAGAACCAATTTTGATTATTTCAGGGAGAAGATGGGGATGAAAAAGAATCCATTTCAGTAGCAGAAATGGGTATGATGTTCCAGTGCAGTAGCAGTCAGTAGTAGCAAAATGCAACATGACAAGAAGGAGTTTGCAATGTAGATGCAGTGTTGGGAAGATGGACTAGCAGCAAAATGGACGCAAAGGGAGATACAATACAGATGTAGCAGTGGCAGTGATAGAACCATGGGCAACAATATAGGATGCAGTAGTGCAGAGGATGTTTAGTAGGGAGACTTAGCATCATCATAGGTATTGATGTCGTATGATCAGAGTAATGCTCAGTGTGGAGTATTACTAGAGCACAGTCCTCACTAAGAGGGAGTGTTGATTTGGGGTAGCATCGGATGTGTTCTAGCCATGAAAATTGGTGGAGAGGATAAAGCACATGAGATCTCCAAGGCCCATAATGATTTGGGCAGATTCTAACTGGTTTGGGAGATATTAAAATAATTAATATTCTTAATGGAGTTCCTAAGTCTAAACTTAGGAAAAATAAAACATTAATGGGTATTAATATAAAACTGGGTTAGAAGGTTCCAAAAGTCACGGGTCAAGCCAAATCTAATCTTAGCCGTTGATTAGAGATTTAATCTCGATTGTTGGAGGACCAACATGAAAAGTATAAGAAGATGCTTGAGGGTTAGTTGGAGAACACACTGAGGGAGACCAGTTAGTTTGATTTCTAGAGCGGAGTTAACTGAGAAATTCGAACTAGTGGTCTAGAGAGAAGTAGGAGGCAAAAAGTACAGAACAGAGAGTTGGGAACAACACCAGGGGAACAATGCAGATGTTGGAGAGGCAGACGAAGAGCCTCTCAGGCAAACACAAAGACTACAAACTACATAGTCATTAAGGGCCTGCATGGGTGTCACAGAAAGGCCCAATGCTGACACAAAGAGGAAGGGGCTGATGCAGAGGGTCTGGGAGTAATGCAGAGGTCATCCAGGATGACACTAAGACTGGGGGAAGTGATGAAGAATTTTCTCTCTGCTGGGTAAGCCATTTTGGCACCCAATTGTACTGAATAATTGTTAAATAATAAAATCCTCCCTTGCTGCACCGATTTTCCCACATTGGGTTTTTCTAGGGACTGATTGTCCAAAATATTTGTGTTGATGTCTTAATTCTTGTGAATGTGTTTGTTTCTGTATTATGATTTGATACCTGCAACATAATTTATTTTAATGTTTATTGAAGGATTTTCATAAATAACTTACCAGGAAATAAGTAGGTAAAATAAATCAACTGTTACAGTGATAGATTTTCACACGTTATTGGCCAAAAATTTAAATGGCCATAATTTTTTTATATCGGAGTCAAATTGAGGTCAATGTTTTATCACAAAAAATTGTCTCAATGAGATGAATGAATTTACCTTGATCATTTTGGGTTTTGAAAAGTTTTAAAAAGGTCAAAAGAAATTTAGACCCCATTTCCATAATTGAAACTTGGAGGTTTGGTAATCATAATAATTTCCTCCTACCTTTAGTGTGGACTATGGGTTGTAAGGGGGTTCCGAAAACCTCCGCCTCCCCTTATTTATATATAGCGGGGGCCTAATTATTAGGGAAAGATGTGAAAACCTCCGCCAATCAATTCATAATTGTGAAAGACTGCCTGCCTATTCAACTGACTGGCTTTTGAACTGTTGCTTTATCCATTGCTTATGCCTTCGCTACCTATACTGATTCTTGTTCAGGTGGTGCAACCCTATATCATGAATTCTTCCCAGGAGGCCCTATACCATGAGGTTTTTCCAGTGACAAGTTTCAAGTTACCTGTTAGACGCACCCTTATAAGACCTTAGCAAAATCATCATGCCTCCCATAGTGGAACATTGTAGAATTAACGTGCTTACCATATGCCTTTCATTAGACCGGTTTACCCTTTACTTCATGCACCCTCTCTTCCTATTTGAGAGAAGGCTTATCACCGAGCTATCAATTAGGAGGGAATGAGTCAGAGTAGGGTGTATTATCACCACAGGGAGTTTGTTGGTTGAAGTTACTTGCGTGAAAGCACTTTGCCGAAACATTCTCTGAACGGGTGATGTTAGGGAGCTAGGGGACTGCCTTGCGTCATTTCCGAGGTGCCACACGGTGTTACGACCATGTGGGCCTGAGGGGACAGACATGAATCTTAGCCCCATCATTGAGGGTGTCCGTCATGTTTAGGGCTGATGGAAGTAGGCTTGCCAGGTTCAAGGCTATTGTTTTAGATCCCCTCCCAACCAATCCAAACTCATTCGACATTGTGGGGAAATAGCCTACCCTTGTATTCACTAATGAATGAATGAAGCGAGCTCGATTATGTATATAAATGATGGTAAAATACTTCCACCAGTCCCTCACCCATATGATGGATGAGCAAGAAATCGATGGCGACGATGGCGGCCCTTATGGTCGAGTGAGAAATCGATGGCGGCCTTATCAGTCGAGCGCCTGTCGGTCCTCTCCCTTATGGTTGAGCGATCCACCCAGCCAATGACCAAGCCACTGACTGTCCCTTCTGGATTGTCCCGGCCGATGGACATAGCAGGACTCGAACCATGCGACACTAAGGCTCTACTGCTGAGCTATATGCCCTGATGACATCCTAATTTTGTTTCTTTTTATCTCTAAAGAGTGTATTTTTTCTCTTATGACTTTTATGGTCGAGTGAGAAATCAATGGCGGCCTTATCAGTCGAGCCCCTGTCGGTCCTCTCCCTTATGGTTGAGCGATCCACCCAGCCAATGACCAAGCCACTGACTGTCCCTTATGGACTGTCCCGGCTGATGGACATAGTAGGACTCGAACCATGCGACACTAAGGCTCTACCACTGAGCTATTCAGTAGTAGAGCCTTAGTGTCACATGGTTCAAGTCCTGCTATGTCCATAGGCTGGAACAGTTAGTGGCTTAGGGCTAGCTCATCCACCTAGCTAATGACCAAGCCACTGACTGTCCCTTTTGGACTATCCTAGCCGATGGACATAGCAGGACTCGAACCATGCAACACTAAGGCTCTACCGCTGAGCTGTATGCCCCGATGACATCCTATATTTCTTTCTTTTTATCTCAATATTGTCATTGTATAATAAAATTGCTATATTTATTTATTTAACACAATTTAAATATTAAAAAAAACAATTAGTCTATCCATTGTGGATGCTTAAGATTCAATTTCTTATTTGATCATTTAGAATAATGTAATTATTTTTTAACAGAATAATGTTTAGACATAAATGTGGGCCTGGGTGACATAATATCTTCCTAATATCTTAGGGTGGAGGTGGGTACATAATATATCCCTCTATATGTAAGGGCGGCAGTGGGGACATCATATCCATCTTCATTCACACATTTATGTTTTGCATAATATCTCTCCTCTACACCCACAAAAAATGTTTTTCTTAATATCTTTGATGGGGTGTGGGAGATATTACGTCCCCCACCCCATCTCTCAGCTTCATGGTGTGGGGATGCCGCAATATATCATGCAAAACATAAAACATAAATATGATGGTGAGAAGTGGGGTTGGTGAGAATTGAGGAAGATGTACAAAACATAAAACATAAATATCAGGGTGAGAATTAGGGAATTGTTGTGAAAAACATAAAACACAAATATGAGGGTGAGAATGGGGGGAGGTATTATGCAAAACATAAATATGAGGGTGGAAGTTAGAGGAGCATAATATGTTCCCTCACCCCCATGAAATTTGAGGATGAGAGTGAGGGTGGTTATGGGGGGAAATATAATGCAAAACATATTAAATATATCAACAAATGAGGATCCTTATGTTGCATGGAGTTTAATAGGGCAATATGTAGTGAGGTGTTATTAAAGGTAAAGTTTAAAGGTTTGAAGCTTGATTTTTGACAAAATCACAATTTTTCATTAAAAATATATTTTTACGTGGATAAAAGGTTGAGATTTATCTCCAAAGTATTTATGTGGTTTCCCTTTAATTAAATTTATTAAATAAAAAAGTGTTATATGAATAATTGTCATATGAAATGAGCTATGGTTTTTTGGGCATATATAGTATTGACCCATAGCATTATAAGAAATACTACTTATAGATTAATAATCTCTATGGTTAAAAATATTGTTACCTGTTTTTTTAGATGTATATATGTTTAACTCAGATATTAATTCTTTTTATGATTAATAATAATAATATAAAATAAAATTATAATTTAGTTAATTTTTATAATTTTGAAAATGTGAAATGTATTATTAAGTATTTTGACGTTTTTTCATGGATTAATGTGTATGGATATTTATTAGCCATTTAATTTATATGAGTGGGTTACTTAACTCAATAAATGAATTCATTGTTTTGGAAAAATCTTAAAACACATAAATTCAACAACTTAAATTTATAATTTCAAATTTCTTAACTAAATTCTAAACAAAATTTATTAAAATAAATATGAAAATAAAATTTTTAAACTATATTATATATATAAAAGAAAACATGTCCACTTGGGGTAGCTTAATTGGCAATAGCTGTGGAAATGAAGCCTTGGAAGTCTTGGTTTCAAATCTTGTGCTATCCCCCCAATCTGGGTGAGAAGTTGGACATGATGAAGATGTAGTCCAAAGTTCAACATGATCAAGGAGATTTTGAGCACGTGATCTCCCAAAGAAAACACAATATAAAACATTTATACTAAATGAACCCTGAGGGAATCAAGGAGATTTGACCTCGTGATCTCCCAATTGGTGAGGTACGTATGAAGATGTAGTCCAAAGTTCATCATGATCAAGGAGATTTGAGCCCGTGATCTCCCAAAAAAAAACACAATATAAAACATTTATACTAAATGAACCCCAAGGGAATCAAGGATATTTGACCTCGTGATCTCCCAATTGGTGAGGTACCTATGAAGATGTAGTCCAAAGTTCAACATGATCAAGGAGATTTGAGCCCTTGATCTCCCAAAAAAAACACAATATAAAACATTTATACTAAATACACCCCAAGGGAATCAAGGAGAGATTTGAGCACGCGATCTCCCAGAAAAAACACAATATAAAACATTTATACTAAATGAACCCCAAGTGAATCAAGGAGATTTGACCCCATGATCTCCCAATTGGTGAGGTACCTATGAAGATGTAGTCCAAAGTTCAGCATGATCAAGGAGACTTGAGCTCGTGATCTCCAAGAAAAAACACAATATAAAACATTTATACTAAATGAACCCCAAGAGAATCAAGGAGATTTGACCCCGTGATCTCCCAATTGGTGAGGTACCTATGAAGATGTAGTCCAAAGTTCAACATGATCAAGGAGATTTGAGCCCATGATCTCCCAGAAAAAACACAATATAAAACATTTATACTAAATGAACCCCAAGGGAATCAAGGAGATTTGACCCCGTGATCTCCCAATTGGTGAGGTACCTAGCAACAAGAACTAGAGCAACTGAGCTAACCCTTAGAGCATGTGAAACCTCCTTATTTATTCAACTAAAGATAGTATATCTAAAAAAAATAAAATATTAATGATTTAAAAGCTTTTATTTAAAATTGGTAAATATTTATAACTTATTAATAATAATGGATATGTTGTTATTTATTATATATTACAGTTAATGTAATTATTTCTTTAAAAAAATAGATTCTTTGTTTTACAAATAAAAAGGTTTTATACACTAATTTAGTGTGTATTTATAATTAAATTATATTATTGTTATTATTTTGTTTATTCAATTTTTCTGATAATGAGACTAATATATGGCCCAAATTGTGATATAGAGGTATTTGAATAATCAAAATTACCCAAAAATCACATTCAGCTGACCCACACCAGCCAATACTCATGAATAAATTAATCCCCACTAAAATTTTAAAATACCTTAACATTATATCATCAACTTTTATATATATATATATATATATATATATATATATATATATATATATATATATATATATATACTTTCATTTCTAATTATAAACTATTTTTTTGATAAATTCTTTTGAATTAATCACATTCTGAATTTTTGGTCTACTTTTCAAACCATCTAATCTAATCTAATTTTTTATTATTTCTTTAATTTATAATCATAATTTTTTTTTTCATTTCTAATTATAAATAATTTTTTTATTATTTCTTTAATTTATAATTATAATTTTTTATTTTTAAAAAATTATAATTTAAAATTAAGGTCACTATTTATCAAATAATGAACTGTACTACTTAAATTAAGTTCCTTAAGTTCCTTTTTGACCAAAAGAAAAACATTAAAATTAAAATAATAAAAAATTAAAATTTTACAGAGAAAAACATATAAGCCACACTTTTCCAAAGTAAATCGTAAGATCACAAATTCTATAAAATTGTTCCAATAAAATAAAAAAATAATAATTCAGCCCATTTGAAAACACATTATTCTTTTCCATTTTTAATTGTTTTTTTGTTTTATTAATACAATATTTTATTTGTTTTGTTTTGTTTTACTCCTAATCATGGTCCTAAGAAATATATTAAGAGGGCAATCGTGGGGAATTTTTTGTTTTGTTTTACTCCTAATCATGGTCCTAAGAAATATATTAAGAGGGCAATCGTGGGGAATTTTTTTGATTTACTACATCCCCAACTAGAGGAGTAATTTTTCTATATTCAATTGAAGAACAAAGTCTAGGACAACAACTAGAAATTCCTAGTGAAGAGGAAGAAGAAGAAACCTATTTTAACATTCAATTGATAGAAGAACCAGAGGAGCTAGAGGAGGAACTAGAAAATCCAATTTAACAACCTTACATTAGTTTTGAGGAATCTATAATGGCAAGATAAGGGGAAGTAGAAGTACATAATGTGAATCATGAACAACCTAGGATTGAAGGTGGAAGAGGAGGAAATACCACAACCACAAGGAAAAATATCTCACCCTCCATCCCTACTAAATTTTATGGATTAAGAAATGAGGATTCTGAAACTTTTCTCTTTGAGTTTGAAGTCTTGTGTAGATCTTATGACTAATTGTTTGATACTCAAAACTTGAAATTATTTCCAGCCATGCTTAAAGGTGCAACATTAAAATGGTTTATGGGCTTAGGAGTACATTCTATAAGAACATGGGAAGAAATGAAAATTTCATTCTAATAAAAATACAAGGATTATTGTATGCCTCATAATCTTAAAGATGAAGTCTTTAAAATTATGCAAAAAGAAGATGAAAATATTGAAGATTTCATTGAAATATTTTCTTATAATGTAAAAAGGGCTAAAATTCATAATCTAGTTGAAGAAACTTTGAAAGATCTCTTACTAAAATCTATCAAAGATGAGTGGATAGATCTTCTCAATTTGATGGGTAAATGAGATATTTCTCAGTTATCATTTGGAGATATTTGTGAGTTATCCATACACATTTCAAGAGGAAAGGAAAGAACTTGGAAAAATCCAAGAGATCTTGTTATGTATAGGATTAATAAATTTGTAGCTTGGACAATGAGTAGGGTTGAAATAGGCAATTTTCTTAACAACTTTAAAACTGATATTTTGGGGACTCTTAGTGAACAAATAGATACCCTTAAAGTACAAAAAAATCAAAAGGCTAAAAATGTTTCATTATGTTAGGTCTCTATACTACTAGTGTAGCCCCTTATTATTATTAGTGAAACACCCTTGATGTATTACTGTGCCCATATAGTCCCCATGTTGTTATTATTATGCCCCATAGAAGCCCACTATTGTTATTGTTGCACCCCTACAATATTATTGTTATGTAGGCTCTAATTATATTGGGACCCCTTAGACTCCTATATATAGAAAGGAGGTTTTGTCATTTGTATCATCCAAGAATTATTCATTTATGTAATGTAAATGAGGTTGTCCCCTCGCAGACGCTGATTTTTAAGTTGTTGATCTATCTTTTCTATATTTTTGTGAGTTGGTTTCATAATATTTGGTATCAGAGCTTTGGATTTTAGGGTTTCGCTGCTCCAAACAAGTCATCATGAAATTTGTGCTATAAATTTTTTTCTACAAAGTTTCAGAAGCTAAAAACAAAACCCATTTGAGCCGAAATCACTATAAATGTCAGGTCCAAATTTATGATATTGTATCTCTATATTTTTGGAGATATGATTTGAGGAAGTCATGGTTTTTGCAAAGTTCCAGAATTCCATATCAAACAAGTCATCGTGGAATATTCGCTATAATTTTTCCTCTATGAAGGTTCAGACCTTGCAATAAAAGCCAATTGCAACTAAAATCTTGATTATGCTTGGGCGTGAATTTTAGATCTTGTTTCACTATATGTTCATAGATATGGTTCAAGAAATTTAGGGTTTTTGCAGGCTCCTAAATTACATCCGCAACATGTGACCTAGGGAAAATCATCATAACATTCTCTTGGAGCATCAGATTCAAATTTCGTAAAAAGTTACAGAAAGAGGATGGCCTGTCAGTTTATTTATATTTCTTTGAGTTCCTAAGGTCAAAACCGTGACACGCGGAAGGTCATACATCTTCGATATGCTAAACTAGTCTATAATCAGGGCATCATATGAGATTTGGCATAACTATTTATTGAAGAATCCAATATTTATCAGACTAGTGGGGTTAGAAAGAGGACTCAGAGGGCTACCACAGAAGCTAATGTTGATGGTATGAAATCAGATTTGAAGAAAGACATGGAAGGTTTGAAGGAAGGTGGGACAAAGAAGCTACAAGAAAGGCCTCCTAATGAAGAAAAGGTAGTAGAGGAATCTCAAGATGAGAAAAAAATAAATGTTAATAATGATTTCATAGAATATAAGATTGGATTGAAGACCTGCCATACTCTAATGATCAATATGAGGAAGTTTGATGGCAAGGATCCCATAACATGGATACTACAGATGGATAAATATTTTCATCTACATGATGTGCAACTATTACAAAAGGTACGTATTGCATCTTTATATTTAGAACCGAATAAATTTTTATGGTATAAATGGTTTTGTTCTCGTAAACAAATTTTCACTTTATCAATTTTCATGGAGGAAATGATAGCACATTATGAGGATATAAAGAGAAACACATTCTTTAGCCAATTGATAAATCTCAAACAAAAGGGTTTAATGGCAAAGCACATTGAGGACTTCCAAAATTTGAATATAAGGGTAAATGATATTCTGGAGGAGTAGAGGATTGATGTCTTCATAGGGACTTTAAAGGATAACATCCAACATGAGGTTCACCTTTTGGAACTTGATTCAATGGAGAAGGCATTCAGGTTGGGAAGAAAAATGCAAAGCAAAATTATGGAAGCAAGGAAGCCTACCACTCACAACTATAAAGATGGAAGTGTTGTTTCTCCTAGCCTTTCACCACCTACAAGGTTGACACCACAAAAATTGGAAGAAAAAAGAGCAAAAGTTCTTGGTTACACATGTGAAAGAAAATACAATAAAGGTCATAAGGGTGCTGAGAAGAAATTAATTTACATGGATGGGGAAGAGGAGCAAGAAAAGGAAAAATAAATGTCAAAAGAAGAGGATATACACCAGGAACCAATCCCAGAGAAAGAAGAAATGAATCTAACAATATCTTGTAATGAATTGATAGGAATTACCACTCCACAAACTCTCAAGATAGAAGGGCATATCAAGAATAAAAATGTAATAGTGTTGATTGATTCGGGTAGTACCCATAATTTTATTCATTGCAAGATAGCCAAGGAATTGAATTGTCTCCTATATCCAGCACCAGCGTGTTAAGTAATGGTTTTAAATGTAGGGACCATAAATTTCTCTAGAAAGTGTCATAATATCAAGCTATCCATGGGAGAATATGTCTTGAACAGTCTAGTTCTTTCCATTCCAATGGGTGGTGCAGATGTTATACTAGGAGTCCAATGGCTACAATCTTTGGGTACGATAGCCTTTAATTTCCAAGAAATATTCTTGAAATTTTTTTGGGAAGCAAAGGAAGTTGAATTAAGGGGTATCAAAGGGAATCCAGGAAAGATAATAAACTCTAACAACATGAAAAAACTTCTAAATAAATAACAACAAGGCTTAATTGCACAATTATGTTCACTAGAGGTTCCCACATCAAACTCATCTATTTCTCCAGATGTCCAAAACGTTTTGGACAATCATTCCAAGATATTTGAGACTCCCAAAGGCCTCTCACCTATTTGTGATCATGATCATGCTATTAATTTGATTCCAGAAAGTGTTCGCTCAAACGTCAGGCCTTACAAATATCCATATGCCCAAAAGAGTGAAATTAAACATATGGTTTCATAAATGCTAGAGGTTGGTATAATTCAACCTACTCAATGTTCTTTCTCTACTCCAGTGGTATTGGTATGAAAGAAGGATGGATCATGGAGCATGTGTCCAGATTATAGGGAGCTCAACATGCTTACTATTAAAGATAAATTTCTCATTCCTGTCATTGATGAATTATTAGATGAATTAGATGGAGCAATTTACTTTGCCAAGCCAGATCTTTGTTCAGGATATCATCAAATCATAATGAAGACCGAATACATTCCAAAAACAACATTTAGAACTCATGAGGTTCATTATGAACTTTTGGTCATGCCTTTTCGCCTTACCAATGCACCTTCCACATTTCAAGGTTTGATGAATTCCATTTTCAAACCCTTCCTTAGAAAATTTATGTTAGTATTTTTTGATGATATAGTAATCTACAACAAGTCTTGGAAGGATCATGTTCAACATGTTGACAAGGTGCTCAAACTATTGGAGGAGAAACAATTATATAAAAAACGCTCCAAATGTTTCTTTGGAGTACAAAAGGTGTAATATTTGGGTAATCAATTAGCTCATAGCTCATCTTATCATCCTTAATATGATGGGAAAACTTAGATAGTGAACAAATGTTTGGAAGAATATCTTTGTCATTTTGTATCTGATAAACATACACAATGGGTCAAGTGGTTTCCTCTGGCTAAATGGTGGTATAACACTTCCTTCCATACTGCAACAAAAATGACCCCATTTATGGCACTTTATGGATATCATCCAATGTCCATCACATCATCTTTAAAATAAAATTTTGAGGTTCAACCAGTGGAAGATCAGCTCAAGCACCTACAACAAGTTCTCAAACTCTTAAAGGATAACCTCACTTTGGTGCAAAATAGAATGAAATGATAGGTAGATGATCAACATCACAGTGAAAGAAGTTTTGATGTATTTGACTAGTTATTTCTACAACTACAACCATACAAACAAATGTCCCTCGTGAAAGCTAAGAAGGATAATAAATTATCACCATAGTATTATGGTCCATACAAGGTGTTACAAAATATTGGTACTATGGCATACAAATTGGAGCTTCTTGCATCTTCCCAAGTGCATCCAGTTTTCTATGTTTCATGCTTAAAGAAGGTTATAGGTGAGAATATCCTAGTTCAAACAATATTGCCAGAACTTGACGAGGAAGGAAAAATCATATTGGAACCAGAAGTAGTCACAAAAAAAAGAAATCGACAGTGACGAAATCGATCAATTTTAGAGTATCTCATCAAGTGGAATAACTAACCCACTAAATATTCCACATGGGAGGATGAGAATTTTATATAGAAGCATCCAAAACTGCTCAAGCATTAAGGACAACACTTTTTGAAGGAGAGGGGCATGTTAGGTCCCTATTCTACTAGTGTAACCCCTTATTATTATTAGTGCAACACCCTTATTGTATTATTGTGCCCATCTAGTCCCCATGTTGTTATTATTATGCCCCATGGAAGCTCACTATTGTTATTGTTGTTCCCTTACAATATTATTTTTGTGTAGGCTTTGATTGTATTGGGACCGCTTAGACTCCTATGTATAGAAATAAGGTCTTGTCATTTGTATCATCCAAGAATTGTTCATTTCTTAATGTAAAGGAGGGTTCCCCCTCGAAGAGGCTGATATTTAAGTTGTTGATCTATCTTTTCTATCTTTTTGTGAGCTAGTTTCATAACAAATTATCTATCTTTTCTCCAAAATGTAGAAAGAATCATGCCTTAAGAGAATGTCCTCTTGACTTAAAAAGTATAGAAACATGTGTTATATGTGCAGAAAATCATGATACAAAGGAATGTCCTTCAATCCCTATCAAGAGGAATTAATTCCAAATCCAGTATAACCTCTTTGTTTTATTGCCAATATACCATGGAAAAGTCCACAATCAAATATGACCGAAGGTTTCAACACTCAAACAGATGCATAACCATCTCAAACTAATTGGACTACACACATGCCTTGGAAATTTTTCCCTCAACTTTGGACACAACGATAAAAAAATCCTTATGGAAAGTACCCTCAATATCCTCAACCTTACCTTGTTTCTTGATGCGGGAGCATTCATCTCAGAAGAATCATTGTATTTTAGTAGACATAAGGGGGTCTTTTGTTTTAAGGAAGTTGGTTTCCTAAGTGTTGAATTAATGTAATTATTAAGGTTTTGAGTGATTTTAATGAGAATAGGAATTAATTAAGTATTGTGAGGCATATTTGTAAATGTTCTCGAACGTTGGAGAACATGAGAGATTTAGGATAGTTGAAAGATTTGAGAATCAGTCATAAATATTAGATTAGGAGTTGGTTTCATGATTTGTGGATTAAAGAGGATCCTTAGAGATAAGGAAGAGATTTTAGGATTTTGTTGAGAAGGTTATGGATCTAAACCAAGAATTGGTTGTAGAATCCTTTTGTATAAATGTAAGCCTAAAAGGCATAGTCAAGTTAAATAGTTAGCTGGTTAGCTAGTTAGAGGATATGAGTTAGAGGTTTGACTGTAAGTCTACAAGCAGGTAGGAAAACAGAGGCCACTGATTAGAAAATCAGGCGAGAAAGATAGAGAGTCTCATTATGTAATCATTTGTTTATATATATATATATATATATATATATATATATATATATATATATATATATATATATATATATATAAAGATTCAATTCCTAAATTGTGTAAGTGTGTGGATTGAGTAATCGAAGGATAAATTGTGTGTGAATTAGAGTTTCTGCATAATATATGTATGTAGGTGGAGTTCGAGTAGAACACAGAGAAGAAATGAGGATGAAGGATTGTGGTTTGATCATTGAATCTGATTAAAGGATCCAGGTGAATTTCAGGGATGATAGTGATTAAAGTATGCAGAGTTAAGTCCAAGAGGGGGTTGTGTTGTAGGACAACTAAATACCTTAAACCCTGAAGTAAACTGAAACCACGTAAAAACAAATTAAATGGACAAAGAAATGGAGTGACTATGCACGGGAACCATCGGATTGTTTAGATCGACAGATATTAATGGCAGAAGAAGAATGGCAGAGGAATAGATCTGGATCGTCAGATTGACATATCCATTAGATCGGCGGTAATCAACAACTGTGGGGGTATAAGTGTACGAATTTCTTGATCATGGTTGAAGCCCCGCACTCACTCCTAGCCGTTGATCTCATATTCAAACTCTTAGATCAAATTCGATTGCGAGAGTTAAGAAGTTTTTAATCCATGTGCTAGTTGAAGTCCCACAAACCATAGATTTGATGGCCCCTTATATCTAACAATCATTGCGCACCAATCAGATCATGCAATAGTCAAGGAAGAAAGGTGGTTTTATCAGCGAAGCTGTTTATCGGGTGAAGAAAAAGTGGTAAGTGGTAATTCGGGGGGGTCACCCGATTCCATTTATCCACTGACACATAGCATGCCGTAGGAGAGAGAAAACCAATTTATTGGTCGACTAATCCTCGTGCAAGTGGCTCACCCGATATCGTTGTTAACCGTTGGATCAAATGGGTTTTTGTGAACGGTGGAGGATAGCCGATTAGTTCTATTGATCAGGTAATCCAACAACCGTCGGATTGAAAGGTAACATCAACAAAAAAGATTGAAGCCAATAAGCCTTGGGAAAAGTGGACCCGATATGTTAGCAATGCGGGTTAAGTTAATTTGAGTTTTGGCGGGTGAATGGATCAAAGTTGTGATACGACATGAAAACTATTGATCTGATGGAGTGAAATCAATGGTGGAGGCTGAACATGATGAGAGAGAATCAATAAATGTGTAAAGGTCGAGGAAAGGTGAAAAGGTAAGGTTATGTGCAGTTTATGTAATATTTCTATTATACGAGAGTTATAATAGAAATAGCAGAGTTAAAGGTATTTTGGGTTAAGTCAAATATAACCAAAGTTAAAGAGTGGGGTTTGGTTAATATGCATGGGGTATAGAATTAACCAAAGTTTATGAGGGTTGAATAAAGTTCCACTCATAGGTTAATTGAGGGTCAGACTATAGAATAATCAAATAAACGTTCCTGCATGAGATTTAATTACGAACATTAAACCTTGGTTTAAGAAGGTTTTAACCATGGATTAGGTGATTAATTCATATGACCAGTGACATGCAATTTTATTTGCATAATGTGGGTATTGTCAGCTTAGGCTGGCATCATTTGGTATCAGAGTAGAATAAGGAAATTATGTGTAAAAGCTCTTTGAGAAATTTAGAGCAGAGTTATGTTTTGAAGATGTGTATGTAGGAAAGAGGAGATCAGATTTTAATCTAACAAGCAGTAGGCACACAGGGATAAAGTACAATAGAATTTAAATATGCAAGAATGACAAAACAGTCCTTTAAAGTGTAGGAGAATGGTATAACAAGATCATGCAGAGATCTTGAAGGTAGCAGCATAAGAAGGTGGGAATATTGCAACAACCTAGAGCAAGGAGTGCTCAGTTGGTTGCAGAGGAAAGAACTAGAGAGATGCCTAAAGACTGAGCTCAGAGGAGAGAAGCTTAGTGAGGCATATGTAGCAAGAAGGAGACTTGTTACTGCAAAGGTATTGTCGCTGCTCACAAGAAGATCATAACGACAATTCCACAGAGGATGTGGGTAAAATTGCTAAGGGATGAAGGAAGCTGGTAAGAGTTTCTAAGTGAAATAAGAGGTGGTCAAAACCTAGTGTTTCATTATTGATTGAAATAAAAGATGACAATTGTGTTTTTAGAAGATGCAGATGAGTTGAAGCCTAGAAGGAGCAGAGAGAACTGCTCAAAAGGGGTTCCAGAGATAGAGAACAAAGGGCTTGCCAAAAGACCAAGTACAGAGGAAAGCTTGGTGAGGTAAGTGGCAGTAGGGAGGACTTGATATTGCAGAGGCTTTAGTGCAACTCATAGTGAATGAGTGAATAACTCATAGAGATGGAGAAGAAGATGACTACTAATAGTCATAGCAAAGGTTCTGAGGAAGACCACAACAGAAGAAAAGTGAAGAAGGAGGATGCCAAGGAAAATGACAAGAGAATGAGTCAAGAGGAAATTAATAAAGAGATTGTTGAGATGAAAGAGCAACTCAATGTATTGTAGAGCTTTGAAATTACACCTCTCCTACACATTTTCCTAGACTTTTTCCCCTCACCAGCACTCCATAAGCTATCAAAGATAATTGCATATTGATTCTAAAAGAGCATTTAAGTGGTTTTCTGACTATGTTTTTTGTGTTTGCCGTTTGAACTAGATTTTTCTCATTAGTTGCGGAATCTAGTCACTTTCCGCAACTGATTCAACTTTCCGCAACTGTTTTTGTTAAACTCTAGGTTACAGGTGTCACCAGGCAAAACAAGCCACATGGGCAAGTTAGAAATGACCTGGACATGGATCAGGTCCTATTGGTTCAGCCGAATTCATCAAGGGAAGCTGTGGTCAACGGTGGTCAAACAATGGTTCAACATAAGAGTCCTACGGCAGCCATAATCTATTTTCAAACATGTGAAGGATTCTGAAGGATGCATGGCCATTCCTAAATCTCTGGGGTCATGTTGCCAGCTATAGACTGCCCCACGATGCAAATCCAACAGCCACAGTTGATATATTTAATCATCTCGGCAACCATTATGCTAAATCCATGGACGCTGTCTTTTATGTGTCCTCTGTTCACGTAGTTTTACAGGAAAATAGTTATGTAACCTTTGTTATAAATAACGCGTTTCTATACGCATAGAGTTAGTCTTTTTGTTAATGTAATTTTGCTGTTCAAAGTTCACTATGCCATGACACCAGTTTTATTGCTATAACTGTGTTTTGAAATATATGAGAAGACTCTGTTTCTACATGATTGCGTGAACATAATTTTGGATTGATAGCCTGTTGACCGAGGCTGTGCAGAGGGCCCCTGTATGTTAAGGTTTCGTTTTCCTTGTTGCTGTAAAGTTTTATGCATTGTTTTCTTATTTCCATTGCATATATTCCATAGTTATCCACCTGTGTATATTTCAATTGTTATGGTATTTCACTTATGTTCATGATTTTACAAGTTTGTATGACACTAATCAGTGCATGTATGTTTCAGGATAGAGTAGGTAGCCCGGGCATCTGCATATAATTTTCGCACTGACTAATGACATGGGATTAATTCTCTGCTGACTTTACTTTTCTTAGTTTTTAATTCTAGTTTTGTTTTGTTGATTTCAGTCTTCTTCATTTGCTTTATTAGTTAGTTTAGAAATCAACTTGCTCATGTCATTAATGATTACCTCCGAAAGCCATAGGTAGACTAATTGGCGAGGAATCAGATTATGAATGTTGTGAATTGATTTTAGTTTTACTTTTCTACAATTAGATATCAGATTGCTCATGTCATTGACGATTACCTTCGAAAGCCATAGCTATACTAATTGGCGAGGAATCGGATTATGAATGTTGTGATTTGATTTTAGTTTTACTTTTCTGCAATTAGATATCAGATTGCTCATGTCATTGATGATTACCTCCGAAAGCCATAGCTAGACTAACTGGCGAGGAATTAGATTATGAATGTTGAGAATTGATTTTAGTTTTAATTTGTTGCAATTAGATATTAGATTGCTCATGTCATTGATGATTACCTCCGAAAGCCATAGCTAGACTAACTGGCGAGGAATCGGATTATGAATGTTGTGATTTGATTTTAGTTTTAATTTTCTGCAATTAGATGTTAGATTTCTCATGTTATTGATGATTATCTCCAAAAGCCATAGCTAGACTAACTGGCGAGAGATCAGACTATGAATGATGTAATTTGATTTTAGTTTTACTTTCTTTGAAAATTTTGATTTCTTTGAGTGCAGTAGCTTAAATCATTTTTCTGTATTTAGACAACAGAAGAGATAATAGTTTCATGATCAGTAGTTCATTATTTACTTGTTTTAAATAGCAGCACATTTTCCATTCTTGTTCAAGAATTACTGTCATCACTAGTATATTCTAAGATTTTCTGAAGTATTAAGTGCTGAAAACCATTATAGAGGACATAATTGCCTAAAATTCATATCCATACTTTCCTTCTCAAGACTTAGGAATAGGATTTCCATTCATATTAAGGAGATAAACGAAGATAAAAACCCCTAAAACAAAATAAAAATTGAAAAATGACAAAAATATAAGAAAGAGGCTATCTTTCACATATAGTGCGCCACACTTCATCAGTTTAAGACTCCCGGATTGATAATTAATGTAGCAATTTAGGACACACTAAATTGACCAAACATGTATTAAGGATGATACTTGAGGAAAACCAAAGACTAGATTGGGTATTAAAGAAGAAGCCAGTGAAGTGGTCTAAGTTACAGAGAAGGCTGCAACAAAAGCAAGTAAAGTGGTTGATGGAAAAACTCAGAGAAGCTGAGTTGGAAATGGAAGTTTCCATTTGTGAAGCAGAGCAAGGTGAAGTTCTAGGTGAAGAAGAAGGAATTATTGATGATTTTCTGAACTGATGGATAAATGTAGACCAAAAGGAGAATGTAAAACCTTATATTGTTGAATCTAATAATTTTAATGTGATTAGAGGTTTTGTAGAGGATGAGAAATCTTTTGAAGCTGTCAAAAGTATGGAAGAGTATCTTTCAGAAGATAAAAATCTGAAGTAAATAATGATGGAGAATGTCTCTTGAATGAGAAAAGCAGTGAATTGTTACAGGAGAAAGAATTTGGTAATACATTGATGTTTGAAGCTGTAACAACACAGGAAAAATTTCTTGTGAAAGGAGATGAAATTCAGTCTGAAGAATTGATATGTGAAGCAATAGTTGAGACTATTGAACCTTGTAATTTTCAAATTAACAATTTGTGTATAAATGCATGAATCATAAGTAATGATGAAGTACTTATGAGGTGTCACAGAGAAATTGAATTGTTGGAGTATTTGCTGGGAAATTCAGAGTATGACAGTGTGATTGCAAAGGAAGGAGTTCACTATAATGGACAAGAATAGAAAGACATCATTAGAGTAGATGATGTGGAGGGGAGACTAATTGATAGTCTTGAGAGTACATTAGAGAATTCTTTAAAGACGTTGAATCAACATATTGATGTGCTGATAGAAGAGGAGAAATCAAAGCAACATACTAAAGTGTTGCCAAAGGAAGAAGAGGCATTGAGGCCTTATGTTTTTTTATTTTAATAATTGTTTTGTGAGTACAAGTTTAGTTGTAGATGCTTTAGGAAATTTGACATAGATGAGTAGCCAAGTAAATATGGTAGAAGATGATTCTGTGGAAGAATTTAATCCATGGAACAGAGATGTTCAATTGCTGGAGAGAATGCCAGAAAGTCAGGATTCAATGTAGAAATAGAAAATCATGAAAGAGGGTAAGGATGAAAGGGAGGGAAAAAAAGTAAGCGTAGGAGAAAAAGTAAGACTAAGAATTCGACAACTTTAGAGAGAAGAACAACAGTTTGAAGAGTTAGTGGAAATCAGCAACAACCTGAAACAAAGAGAAAGAGGTAGAAGTAAGTGGCAGAGTATGTACCAGCCCAAGGATGTGCTGGAAACAAAGATTCAAGAATTATGGAAGTTCACGATGAAACAGTCCATATGGAGGAGATTGACAGCAGTAGGAAGCATGACCAATCAGAACTTGAACCTGATTGACAAGGATAGGAAGATGAAACAGAAGACAACATACATACAACAACATCAAAGGTGTAGAGCATTAAAAAATTACAAACTAAATTTTGGGACACTGGAAGTTTTCTATCAACATATGGAGACACATGATCAGGAGATCATGATTATTTTCTACTTTGGGAGTCTGATACAGGAGCATGCATCTCAAAAGAATTATAATCTAGTTGTCTCTTAACAATTTTGACTTCTATGGATACACATTACCATAGTCTTTAATTCAGGTACTGATCAACTTCCCCTATGTGAGGAATGCTTCTAATAACTTGAGAACTAGAGGCAAAGAATGTGAGTTGAGCGATGGGTACTATACTGCCTTTATGAGGAAAAACGATCATTCAAAAATAAGTCAAAATGATAGAAACCATGGAGAAAACCCACGTCTAACCCAATAGAATATTATAATCTAGTAGTTTGTTAATAATTTCAAATTTTATTGATATGCATTTACCTCCTAATTCTACTTGTAATGAATTCAAAATTTCATATAGTTTATATGTTCTTCCATCAAAATCCTTCAAGATGGTCAGTGATTGACTTAATTGAGGTGAACCAATGTCCTTTCAGCAAGATAAGCACATAATACAAGTTGAGGCTCCTTCGTCCACAATGGAACAATGGATGTTATTACTGCGAACAACAACCTCAATAATGAAAATTAATTGGGCTAGAAGTCAAAGTGAACAGTCCTTGTGATTGAAAATGACTATGTTATAATTTAAGGGATCAATACATCCGATTGTAGAAATCAAAACAATCTTTTGGGTAAGACAATTTTGCAACGAATCTAAAGTGGACATGGCAGATAGAGACTAAGCCAAGTCCTCAATTACATTGTAATTTTGAGCAGCTGTAGTGTGATGGTTGAAACTAGACTTATGAATAATGCCTTTAGGAGATTGAATGGTTAATTTTGTAGGAATCCTAGGCAGAACAGGATCTAATGGAGATGTACTTGAACTCATAGGTTAATCAATAGCCTGACCGTTTGGGGGATTCACATTACCAAAGTCTTTACTTCGGGCAACCACCAACACATCCGATTTTGACTTAGCGGAGGAAAGCATTAAAAATGAGTTAGAGGAAGCAGAGTGCCGAGAAACCATATGAGTCTCCTAATTTGGAAAACGATAAGTCAACACAATGGGTAAAGTAGAGGATTTTAGGAATTGGTTCACTTCTGCCCAGTGGGGATAGTCACGAGTGAAGTTCTCCTCATTACAGATCAAACGAGGTTTCTATTTTTGTTTATCCTCCGAAGAAGAATCTTTCTCCTTCTTACCTTTTCCTTTCTTCTTACTTCTAGGTTGTTGTTGATATTTTCCTTTATTGGATTGAATGGCATTGATCTCAGAAGTAGAACCCACAGGAGGAGTGGATGGAGGGTTTTGGGCAGTTACGAAAAGAGCGACACCAAATGATTTACTTTCTGAATGCGAGATGGTAGAACCAATCACGCCATCAACAACATGTGATTCTTTAGTGAGGGTCTCATAGCAAGTGAGAGTCTCAGAGCATTTGGTATTTTCTCATAAAGCATGCCCGATTGGGTATAAATGAGAACCAAATACTTGGCATGATAAATTACTTTCTCTTTAGTCACAACTCCACCCATAGCTTCCTCTGTGATGGATGGTAACAGATATTTAATGAACCATTCTGCTAACAATTGATCAAGAACATATGTTTTAACCAATCGAAGCTGATGTCTGTTGGGACTCAGAAATGTCGTATTTTCATCCACCTTTTTCTTCACTATTCCTTACATTTCATCATCCCATTAACCTTTTATCATATCATTTTCATAAATACATTTGGGTTTCACCTTCTTATTTTCCATTTTATTCATTTTTGTATTACAAGTGAATTTATGATTAAATATTAGAAAATATACATATTTTTATATTTATCTCAAGAATATGTGAGTTTTGTGATGTGTAGGAAATATGTGAAGAATTAATATCTCCTCCACAATATTAAGGAGATAATTATGCAAGCCTATTCCTAAGGAGAAAATCATGGAGGATTTGGTTAGCATATCTTATCCAAGATATGTGAGAGATTTGTGGAGGATTCAAAGGGATCATACTTTGTAATAATGGGAAAGTAGTTAAAAATGCTTGAGAGATTTGTGGGATCATATCTTGTAATAATGGGAAATTAGTTGAGAGTGCTTGAGAGAATATTGGATATGTAATTATGAGAAGGTTATCTTCCTCATGTATATAAGAGAGTGCTCTCTCTTCATTTTAATAATGAATAATGAATAATGGAAAGGAATTCTTAGCTTTTCATATTTTATTGTTATGCTTCCATGATTTGTAACTTGATTCTTGTAATATAATTTGAGATAGTTTTATTGTTGTGAGCTCACATATGTTGTTTGTCATTCAATTCTTCACATGTTGTATTGCTTTTCCCTTATGCAATTTTCCTGCTTTCCTAGTTAGTGTTTCAACGCCTTCCTAGATTAATTTGATTTTAGTAATTTAGATTAAATTAGTTCCACTTCGGTCCTGCATATATGGTGCATGTGCGTCGTAAGTCTATGAACCTCGGATTGACAAATTAAATAGTTGGGCAAGTACTACAACAGAATTAAACGAACATATTTTCACCCAACAATGTCACCACTCATGAATATGATCGAAAATGTGAGTAGAATTATTTTGTTTAAAATTGGTCAAAATTTTTGTTCCAGTCTCATATTGTATGGGTAACTAGAAATGTGTGAGGAATTTAGTGGCTAAGGGGATAAAGTTATTGAATGAAGCTCTAGGTAATTCAATATACCATTTAGTTTCTGAACCAGTAAGCATGCGCTAGAAAAAACATAAACTAATAGAATCATCATTGAGTGAGTTTGAATAACACCAAAAATGATAAGTCATGACATGCGTGGATGGGTCTTCTCAAGGATTCCAACTGAATTTTGGGATATCATAAAGAAATTTTGTGGTAATTACCAACCACCAAGGAGAATAAGCAATGTGATCATTAGTGAGTCGAGTCAAATCTGACAGTTCAAGAATTTCCACAAAAGGAAACTACCTATTGAAATCCAATGGAGGATACCTTGGACAAGGTGGGATAGCCTGAGAAATAGGTATTTGTGCTCCATGATAAGGATGGTTCTGATAAAGAGGAACCTGGGTACCAAAATAGGGAGGATTTTGATAACCAGAATACACATAATTTTGTTGTCCAGATCCAAGATAACCTTGCAAATGCTGGAATGGATGGGTTTGGATTTCTTGGTCATGATAAGGTACTTGAGGGATACCCTGATAGGGTTGATATTGTTTCCCTGTGGGATTTTGCATCATCCAAACATAAGGTGGAGTTGGTGGTGTTTGTGCCATACCATACGTAGTCTATCCTACCAGAAGTTAAGGAATGCCTTGTTCAATCTGTTGAGACTTTAAGTTACCTTGTAAAGGCTAGCTAAACAGAACCTAGGAGGTACCACATACTGATGGGATAATTTGAGTCATAGGCGAAGCTTGTAAAAGCTAGCTTACATTGATTTGAGCTTGTTGAGGTATAGATTGATAGGTAGGAATTTGGGATGCAGATGGCACAAGTTGAGAAATTAAATATGGATCTATGAGCTAACTAGTTTGTATGGGAAAAGTAGGTTTCCAAACAATATCATCCATACAAGGAGATGAAGGATTCAAATAAGATTGAGCACTAATTTCTCTGGTATACCAATTACAGGTTTCCCTCCTGCCAAAGGAGGAGGGGTTGATGGAGGAAACTTGCCCCCAGGTGGAGGGTACCCAACATAAGGAGAATTGATTTGTTGTAGGTATCCATACCCACTAACATAAGGGCCAGCCTATTGTTCAATTGTATGTGTAGGTGGAGGAGAAGGATAAGATTGTATAGTGTTCATTAAAGAAGTTCCAAATGGAATTCTAGAAGTAGATAACAGGGGAAACCATGGATGAGGTAGAAACATTGGTTGTCTCAACCATAGTGGCAGGTTGGGAAACCATAGCGGATTCAATGATGGTTAACAGTCCCAAAGATAATTTCCATGAGAAACTCATGGGTGAGTTGAAAGGAAAAGAATCAAATAAAGGAGCTTGCAATGGAGTTTGAAGAGGAGGAAGAGGATAAACTTGATAAAGATGATGAAGCCCTCTCAAATGAACAAGAGAATAGGAGTGAGGTTCTTCCTATTAGATCTCTTCAATACTCAGAAGACCAAGTGGAAGTGGTTCACAGTTGAGTCCAAGATATATAGTTTGCAGTTTTGTCTAAGACATAGGAAGAGAAGAGGAAGTTATTGAAGTAACAAGTGAAGATGGTTGAGGTACCTTAGGTTGTATAACCTCAAGTTGTAGAGTGTCTAATTTAATAAAGTCAAGCTCAATAACATCAAGCAATAAAGGCTCGGGGGCTTCGTTTTTTACTATGTTAGATTCAACAGTAAAAGAGGAAGTAATCTCAAGCTGCGTACTCATAGGGAAGGATGATTCTAGTGGATCAATTTCAAGAGGAGGACCAAAAGTAGTTCTTGAAGTTACCGATTCGGTATTTTGTGGTTTCTTATGCTTCTGATGATGGCCAATAGTTACCTCTGGTGGAAGAGGAGGCTTATTTTTCATTCTACCTGAACGACGAAGGGTAGGGTGTTGTTTTTCCACGTTGGATTAATAAAATTTAAAAATTAACACATAAATAGATCAAAAGGGGGTAAAATATGAATAAAGGTTTACCAACCAATTGCGAAATACAATATACAACCATTGAGAACCAAGGATTTAAGTACAAACAAGCAATCTTCTCGAATGTTGTGTTCGGTGTATCACAATGTACAAGGCGACCGACTCAGTTACCTATGGTGAGGATAGCAACCTATGGTGGACTTCCAAAATATACTTGACAGTATATGGAAGTGCAATCCATGTTAGTCTTTTCTAATGAATAACCATATGATGAGAGCATTCCCATATACTTTTCATGCATGGAGTGACATCCAATATACCCAATGGTACATGGAGAACAGTCTGATACACTTACGCACATGGAATGATATTTCACCCCCGAGACGCAATGTTGGAAAAAATGACAACTCTTATGTTTATAGACTCTATAACACATCTCTAGCCTATACCTCTAAATGGTTGTGTTAATGTTACAAATGCTCCTTAGGTTGATTCAATAAATTTTAATGTGTATATTCAATTATATTTCAGCTTCAAGGATCACCTCAAATTTCACCTGAATATCCTAAAATGCAAGCTAGCATGAAGAAATAAAACTTTACTTTTCAATGAAAATATATCTAAAGGAGGGAAGAGAACAAAGAGTATGCAACAAACAAAATGCAACAAGCAACATGCTAAGTGCAATTCCCTTAAATGCAATTGTTCCAATTCCAATTCACACACAAAACGCTATATGCCAATGCAAAGAGATTTTTCTTTTCAATTCCACTTAATTTTCGAATGAGAGAAAACTAAGATGCATGTCTAATCACTGATTAAAGAAACTATTCAGAACGATGACTAAAATACCTATTTTTCAAGCACTCAATGATAAAAAAAAATAGTCTTCTAATGACCTAATGACAAGAAAAAAATTAAATCTAAACAAGTTTTCGTCAAAGGCACAAAAAAAAAAGATGGAGAATTCTAAGAGGCTAAAAGACACTCAGTGACATAGGAAGAGCAATTGGAACAAAGCTTAATAGAGAGAAAATCACAAGAAGGAAAATTTTCACATGAAACAAGGGTCAGTGGAGGTGCTGGAAGGGCACCAGTGCCTTGAAATGCAAGTGTAGAGAGGGCTAGGGTGCACTGCAACACAGGTACATAGAATGTTAGGATGCACTACAATGCTCATTCTCCAAACCAGGGGGAATGTTGATTAAGCAATACTAAGTTCTGAAACAGAAAATGCAATTGAATCTCAATGAAATGTCTTCCTAAGGTCAATTCAGACTAAGCGAAATAGTAAATGTTTGAACAAGAAGCAAAACAAGTACTAAGGACAAGGAAACCACCAAGGGAATGAACCATTCCCTAGTGGAGTTGTGAATTTGTTATGTAGAATCTACAACTGAAAACATAAGTATCTTCCCTAAACCTAGTGTCATGGTCTAGAACAATGGAAGGAAAAGAATATAATGTTTCCCTTAAAGTAATTAAACAAGGAGATGAGGCTTACCTAGAATACATCACAAACTTCACTGTCTTCTTGTCTTGTATGCTCGAATCCTAGCTCTGATTCTTATAATTAGAACCTACACATACAAACACAACAATCTAAAGATCTATGATATCTATGTAGCATTATCCAATCACGTCATTCAATGGATTAGAAAAGAATTGAAACATAAGAACATAAACATCATATATAGGAAAACAATGTACCCTTTGTATTAATAGAAATGGAGAGAGTTACAACCAAATACATGAAATGATCAGGTAGAGAACTCGCCAAGTTGAATTGCCACAAAGCATACCTCTATGTTACCTCAATGCATGGAATGGTGACTCTCTTAGAACCACCGAAGCAACATGATGGCAATCAATCTTCAAAAGCCAACCCCTAGCTTGTGGATGGTAGTAAATATATAGGAGATGATGGTAGTTTAGAAATTCTTATGCATTTACCACTCTAGGCTTGAGATCCACTCTTGATAGGAGGATGAGCTCAAGAGATAAGGGGTGAAATATCCAAGGTCGGGTGAGATAGGATTCAAAGGTATTATCCAAGGTAAATTGTTAGAACAATTCTGAGAAGCTTCTGGAAGAGGAAGCTTAGGGATTAGTTTAAATTTTGTGTTATTATTATTTTTAATCAATTTTTGTCGGGTAGTTAAGGTAAATTTGAAATAAAAAATAAAAATAATCCTATGTTAAAATAAAATAAAAAAATCTATGTTATTATTTTTTTAATTAAATTTTGTTGGGTAGTTAATGTAAACTTGACTTGGTCGAGTTACTAGTGGTGTTAAAATAAAAACTCTGTGTTATTATTATTTTTACTCAATTTTTGTTGGGTAGTTAAGGTAAATTTGAAATATAAATAAAAATAATCCTATGTTAAAATAAAATAAAAAAATCTATGTTATTATTTTTTTAATTAAATTTTGTTGGGTAGTTAAGGTAAACTTGACAAAAAATCTATGTTATTATTTTTTTAATTAAATTTTGCTGGGTAGTTAATGTAAACTTGACTTGGTCGAGTTACTAGTGGTGTTAAAATAAAAACTCTGTGTTATTATTATTTTTACTCAATTTTTGTTGGGTAGTTAAGGTAAATTTGAAAATAAAAATAATCCTATGTTAAAATAAAATAAAAAAATCTATGTTATTATTTTTTTAATTAAATTTTGTTGGGTAGTTAAGGTAAACTTGACTTTGTCAAGTTACTAGTGGTATTAAAATAAAAATTCTGCGCTATTATTATTTTTAATCAATTTTTGTATAAAAATAAAAATAAAAATAACCCTCTGTCAAAAAAAATCTATGTTATTATTTTTTTAATTAAATTTTGTTGGGTAGTTAAGGTAAACTTGACTTGGTCAAGTTACTAGTGGTTTTTAAGCTCCAGGTTTATGAGAACTCGTAGTATTATCTATGGTATTCATGTGAAATATAATCTATTTAAAGGAGGGATGAACTCGTAGTATTATCTATGGTATTCATGTGAAATATAATCTATTTAAAGGAGGGATGAACTCGTAGTATTATCTATGGTATTCATGTGAAATATAATCTATTTAAAGGAGGGATCTACGCTGGTTGGAGAATAACGTGCTTTCTGAATACAATATTCAGCCATAAAAACATTTTGTTGGCACAAAAATATTCTCACACATCGAAATAGTTGAGAAAGATGTGGTTCAAGCAGCAGATTTGTATGAAATACCATTCTTTACTGGCTATGGTTTTTGCATTTGCGTTTATCTTGGGAAATAGTAATTTTGTAATGGCAGTCCAACCCACTGGTACTGGTATGTAATTATATTTATATTTGTGGTGTATATAAGTTTTTTATATTTTAATTTTAATTTGAAGTGAAAGTATGTAAATAATGTTGAATTAGAAATTTGATTTCAGGTGTTACACCCAAAGAAGCTGGGTGCAAGTTGAAGGTGACGTGGGCTAACCATGAGGGCGGGCAGCTGTTTTTGGTGAAAAATGAGTGTAAATCTTGTGTGGCTAAGCCTCCAATAACGATAAATATCCACTATTCAAATGACGTCCATCCAATCACCAGGGTGGTGGAACAGCCAATTCCTCCGGGAACATTTTTTCCTTTTTACATGGACCACTTTGCTACTCCTCCCATTAATATCCAAGTTGCCCGTAACGGCGGCCTTGCCTATACTTTATTTGTGTTTCTGTTTACAAATGCATCATATTATAATAATAATATTTGGCTTTATGTTTTGAAATATGCATGCAACATGTTTGTTTTAATTATTTATTTATTATAATGATTTATTTTGGTTGGGAATTAGTAATAAGGATTTTTAATTAGTAAAAAGAAATAAAATGTTATTTATTTTCTTTAAGATAATGTGTTAAGTTAAATATTATATTATATTGGGTATTGGGTATTAATATTTAAGTATGTCTTTTCATTTTTTTTAATATGTTCATAAATATTATTGATCACCATTTGTCATGGAGTTTATTATTAATCACGATTTACTATAAATTTTTTGTGGTAGATATCTTAAATCCTAAGTAATATATTTGTAAGTTTTAATGCATAATCTTAGGTTATGTGAAGCATCAATATTTAACATTTTAATTTTTATGGTATTATCCTTTAATATTTTATTTAATAAAGTATCTTAATATGTGTTTAGAATATAAATGTAATGATTAATGAATAGTTAGTTTTATTAATACCTAATTTTGATATTGTTGATTATTATTAAATTTTATAATTCTCTATTTTAAAATTGGGTACAATCGAGCAAGTTTTTAGTAATTTTTAAATCAAAAATTCAAAATATAAATGTTCTAATGAAAAAGTTAAAATATAAATGTTCTAATTAATCAATAGTTAGTTATTGTGATATGACCATTCAAATTTCACAAAGTTAATGATGGTTAAATTTTAAATATGTTTATTTCAAAATTGAGATGCTGGAAAATAGG
This sequence comes from Pinus tabuliformis, assembly GCA_031772625.1. Lineage (NCBI taxonomy): Eukaryota > Viridiplantae > Streptophyta > Pinopsida > Pinales > Pinaceae > Pinus > Pinus tabuliformis. Next base: position 1,495,577,439 of record CM062817.1, on the reverse strand, counting down.
TTTTTAGTAATTTTGAAATGAAAAAGTTAAAAATGTAAAAAGTATAATTAATGAACTGTTAATTATTATTTAAAATTCAAAATTAAAATTAGATTTATAATTCTTTATTAAATTTAATTAGAAATGTGTACTTAGTATTAAACAAGTTTATCTTTATTGGTTTGTTCAAAAATAGATTTTATTAATAGTTTTTAAATAAATAGTTAAGTATTGTTTAAATATTTAATATATTAAAATAAAGGGTTCAAATTTGTACTGTAATTTTGTATTTAGTAAAGTGGACTAATGGATTCTCTATAGTTGTCTTCAAAAATGTCTCACATCACTTTTTTACCAATAAGAAAAAGATTGTGCCTTGATATTCTAAAAACAAATCACATAGTACATAGTTGATAAATCATATACAATATTCACTAGCATCACTAGCTTACTAGAGAAACAAGAAAATACAGTCTATGGAAATAGTATAATAGTAAAAAAATGAAATATCCAAACTAAACAACAATATTAGGAATAAACAACTATATCAAACAAAAGTTTGAATGAAATGTTTGCAGATCCTTTGAAGAGAGAAAGACAGCACTTGTAATTTTTCTTTGTTTATATTGCATTTTTTGAATGTATAAAATGGATCAAAATTTACTTGGTCATAAAATAGTGAGACTGCTTAAAATATTTTAACTACAAAAAATATTTTTATATAATTGTTAACTATTTTTTTTATAAAATTGATATAAGATTATGTTGTTTTATATGGGCAACTAAATATTTTATTTATGTTTAAGAGAGTGAAAAAAATAACTTTAAAATTTGTTTAAATATATATATATATATTAGAATATGAGTCTACTCTAAATTAAAGACAACCATACTTACACATTTCTAATATTAGTCAGATAAATCTAAACCAAATAACGATACAAGATAAATCTAAACCAAATAACAATACAACGTCTCATTATAAAAGAGCATTCATAAACAACCAAATATATATAAAATATGTGTCAACCATATATATAAAATATGTGTCAACTCCAAATTAAAAACAACCACACTTACACATTTCTAAGTCAGATAAATCTAAACCAAATAACGATACAAGATAAATCTAAACCGAATAACGATACGTCGTCTCATTTATAAAAGAGCGTTCATAAACAGTACTGCGATTTAGAGCAGATGATTTAAGTGAATATAATTGTACGATTGTGATATATTGCGTTTGCGTGTGATTTCTTATATTGTCGATTGCTTTAGGTCACCATAGCTCTCCCGGCCATAGCAGTGGTGTCTCGTTGGAAAGTTCCAACTTTTATTTGTTTAGGATCAAAAAAATAATAAAAAATTTGATGGGTAAAAAAACATAACTATTTAAAAATAAAATCGAATGATTATAAATTAAATAAATAATAAAAAAATGGTTTATATATATATAAAATTTTCCATGAGTGTAGAGTAGTAGACTATATAATGTTAAGGTACTTCAAAATTTTAGTGGGGACGAATTTAGTTATGAGTATTGATTGGTGTGGGTGATCTTGGGTAATTTTGATAGTTTGAATGTCCATATGTTATAGTTTAGAGTATAAATTAGTCTTATTATCAGACAAACTAAAGAAACAAAATAATAACAATAATTTAATTTAATCATAAAAACACACCAAATTGGTGTATAAAACTTCTTCATTTGTAAAACAAAGAATATATATATATAAATTGGTGTATAAAACTTCTTCATTTGTAAAACAAAGAATATATATATATTAAACAATAATTACGTAAATGTAAAATATAATAAATAACAACATATCCATTATTATTAATAAGCTATAAATCTTTACCAATTTTCTTATTCAAATATACACACTTCAATAGAAAGCTACTCTATAATATTTATCAATTTAACACAAAAAAAATCTAATTCACAGGCTCTTATTTGGATAATTCCCAAATGAAAAACTTTTAAATCATTAACATTTTAATTTTTTTTAGATATTCAACTATCATTAGTTGAATAAATAAGAAGATTTTATATATTAATTTAGTATCTGTAACAACCCTAGTGAAAGTTCCATGCAATAAAAGTTAATAAAGGCAAAAATAATAGCCAAGGTTGATGGGACACTTATTCCAAACCGAATGTTAGGCAAGACATCTTAGTGTGGGTGTTCATTTCGGTTAATATCGCTAAGGAAATTGGCAAAGGAAGATATCTAAAGAGCGTACTAGTGGGAAGTCTGTGGCATGTCTCCCTTGCTAAACAAAACCGCAGATCAGAGGTAAGGTTAAAGAGTTTTCTATGCTTAATTATAGTGTTTGGGTATTATGTTTTGGGTCACAAGTGATGATGTCACAACAACATGCGTGGATGTTTGTTGAGAGGCTGAGAGACCTAGTAAGTGTCCTCTCACATATACACAGCTCTTAAGGAGACACCACAACACAAACTGAAGGTGTAAACCCTTGTCTAAGTGTCAAACTCTTCGCTATAGCCGATCCGAGATTTGTAGGGTACCTTGACGTGGTTTCTTAGGGACATACAACAACATATTGGAAGGCTACAAGGAAAGCAAAGGGCAACAAGGAAAACCAATGATTGGAGGATTATTGTGGTAGATTTTTGGAGAGCTTTTCGGTGCCCTAACCAGAGATAAGAATCTACAGTAGAAAAGCACAGAAATCATGACAAGGAGGCAGCAACAAGGATGTTGTAGATGACTCCCTGGTAATATTTTGATGCAGGTGGATGAATTTCCTAGTGTAGGATAATTTTGGGTTGATGTGGGTACAATTTTTGGTATGATTACACCATAGATTTGTGAGCAACAGAATCGTGGAGAGGGCAGAAAGTGTAGTGGGTATTCAGAGATGCCAAAACCTCCACAGATTTGTCCCATGTAATAGCAAAGGGAGTAACTTACAATGAGAAGTAAAGCATAGTTGTAGTGGAGGTCTAGAGGCAAGGATCTAGGGCTAATGAGGACTGATATTAGCCATAACCATATTGTAGACCTTGAACAATAACACATCAGCTCATAAGAAGGGGGTCCTAGGTGAGGACATGATTAGTCTCTAGATTTGTGCAATATATCCTCTATTATAGAGCAAAGGTAAAACGGTGAAGTATGAGAGCAATCGTGTGTAAGGGTCTCCTAGGTGTGGGGATGCCCTAACTAGGTGCATATGCTACAACTTGGACTTGGTCTCCCATGGAATATTGGAGGGCAGTGTGAGAGAAGACCAACGGTGGATGTGATTGGGCACTTATGGTATGCTAGAGGATAATGTGATAGTGTCCAAGGTGGCGCTCAGTAAGAAACATGTTGATGGACAAAGGTAGTTGCAAGAGAGGCAGTTGTTGAGCTCAAGGGTCTAATCATCTAGGAGCAGTTTATGGAGCCTAAGACTTGTGTGTGGAGAAGGAATTCTACAGTAAGTGATGGGAAGTCCTCCTAACCAATGTTCATTGTGGGAGATGTACATCTTGTAGTGAAAGGTGGCAGCCCTTCGTGCCCTATCTTAGTCTTCATCAGAGCAGCGCAGGAAGACCGTAGTGGCTTGAAGTCCCTAAGTAGCTAAGGAGACATAGTGGATAGATCAAGAGTTGTTCACAAGTGGAGTTGTGAACAATTCAATAGGAGTCTCGATGTGTTGTGGTCTTGATGGCCTAAGACACTACTAGAGAGCAAATCGACAACTGAGATTCAGTGGCTAGATGGACTTGGAACATTGATAGAGGAAGACAAAGGACTAGGCAGGTACAGGATATGACTGAGAGGAGCTGAGAGAGCATGCTATAGCTAGATGGTCAGAGTATCTTGTTGAGGACAGATTGGTTGTCAATGGACTGACACCAAGTCCCAGTTTTGTATCTTGCACTAGTGGATGTATGAGGGCCATTATCCCTAGTACGAGAGCCCTAGACTGTTGTATTATATATTGTTAACATAACAAAGTTGGTTTGAAAAAATAAGAAGTTGTCTATGTTCTATGCATGTGTGATTTACTGCTTTATATTTGCATTGTGTAAAGTAGTTTTGTGATTGAGACTCTTGGTTTGATAGTGTGAGTGATTTTAACACTCTAACCTAGACCCAAGGTCATGGAAATTCAATCGAGCCCACTGATCTGATATTTTCATGGATGAGGAGGTGGGTGGATCTCATGTCCCGACATGTAGGTCCATCAGTGACAAGCTTCACACTGGCCTTCTTCAAATGGCTGCGTAGGGATCTCATTATGATAGAAGATTATCCATATGCAGGGATGTATTTTCTTGGATACCTTGGAAAGTGATGGGTTTCTATACATAAGATATCTTGACCATTTTTTATTTTTAAGTTTTACAATTTTTATTTTTTTTGTGTTTTTATGTATCTGAGGCTAAACCTTTGATTTGTACATCCATATATTGGCCCGCTCAACCCATGGGTTCCTCGTATCTCCAATGTTTGAGAGACCCAAAGTAGGTACTAGTGCCATCACAAGTTCCTATAGCAGGAAGAGATATACTACAGGATCTCAATGTGACTTTGACCCTAAAGAGGTAGAGAGTCATATGCAGTAGTTGACACATTGGATAGTTGAGACCATGATCGAACAACTTCCTATGAGACTACAGTGGTACACTATCAGAGTGCTTGGTTGCATTAGTCGATAACTATGCAAGATAACTCATGTTGTGGCATGTTTCCATGAGCATTATGATTAGTCTGCTAGGAGGCTTATAGACATATTTGCATGTATATTTTGGATACAATAGGCCATGTGGCCATATTTGCCTCAGGCACAAATATTGTAAAACTAAACTCTTATATATATGTGTGTGTTTGTGTGTGTGTAGTGTTTATTTATGTTTCTATTATCTCTTTCAATGGATGTGATGTGTATTGAAATTTATTTACATGTGTTGCAAATGTCTATCTAAAACATGATTAGCCAATGCATTTGTCAATGTGTTTAGATTTTTAAAAATGTGTTGATATTGGATAAAATAAAAGTATATTTATAGAAGATGAACCCTTAAGAACATATGGAGCATAGTTGGACATCTAACTAAATAGACATTAGTGAACTATAGTACTACAAGTTTTGATTCAAGTTTGATGATCATACGATGGATGTCATGCAAAATAGGGTCAAACAATAGCTCTATCACTTTGCTATACTCAAAGATGTTATTGGTAGAGAGACCGATACAAATCCCTTGTAGACTCACTAACTCCCCATTTGGAGCAAAGATGACCCACGTTGCGGAGGATAGATTATGAGTACTATGACTAGCGCCATCAGCATCAACAAACATATGGTTCAAGGGATGTCGACATATGCAAACCAAATGTAAATGGGATTAATAGAAAATGAATGAAACTGTGAAGGGACACACTGCAAACACACTATCACACCTATATACAACATGTACATAATGTAAATATCAAGCATAGTATTTCTTAATATACAACCCATTTCTATGCTATGCCAGTGGAACTCCATCAAAATTGATAAGATCGTAAGCCCCTTTAGCAATAAAATGCTTCACAATATATGGACCTAACCACATGGGCTCAAACTTTCCATATCCCAATTTATCAGAACCTTGGTTGTATAGCAGGACATGGTCTCCTTTTGAGAAGACACCAGGCTTGACACTCTTTTGATATTGTGCCTTGATACATTTCTTATGGGCTTCATTAGCCATGGTGGCATCACGCCAAGTATCATCTAAGAATGTCAGATGTAAGAGACGTTCATCTTCTAAAAAAGTCGCAAGAAGAAATTCTACAACAAGTTTTAGTGACAAAATTTCACATTCAATCGGAAGCTTAGCTTCTAGACCATAAACCAATTAGAACGGTGTAAATTCAGTGGTAGTCCTAACGGAGGTTCAGTATGCCCATAAAGAATCATAAAGAATCAAATTCCGGTCTGACCTATGGCCGCTATCATATGTTGAAGCATCATTTTGAGAAATTTATCAGTAGTCTCAACTTTCCCATTCGCTTGAGGGTAGTAGGGATTAGAAATTTCATTAGAGAGTGCCAACTTGGTATTAAGTTTGGACATCATGTGATTACAGATTTTTTTTCCATGGTCCATAACTATGGCTTACGGAACTCCAAACCGTGCAATGACATGGTTAAAGAAAAAGTAAGTAGTTGTTTCACTATGATTCTTAAATGTAGGCATCGCCTCGACCCATTTGGTAAAGTAATCTACTTTTGAAATGATATGTCCATGCCCCTAGACCGAGTTAGGGTTACATGTCATGAAATAGATACCCCATTTTGCAAAAGTACCTATGGCGATAACATGATGAAAAGGAGCGGGAATAGCACAGGTCTTATGGTCGTAAATCTGGAAAGCACAACAGTTATGAACAGTGAGAGTCTAATTGAGAAATATGGTAGGGAAAATGTAACTTGCACACAGGATCTTCTATGCAATGACAAAACTAGATAAATGACCACCACATGCCCCTGAGTGGCATTCATTTAAGACTTTCTTAGCCTCCTCATTGGTGAGGCACCATCAAAAAACTATATTGATACTGCAGTGATAGAGGGTGTTGCCAATGATGATGTAATTCTTGGCTTGATATCTAATACCTCACTATTTGGAGTGAGAGGTATCAGACTGGAAATTATGGGTATCTCCATACAAAGGGTCAGATGATGACATCAGAAACAATCTCATATGGAATGGAATTTTTAGACATTGATTTAGAATCAGTAGTGGGAAGGTTGCATATGAGCTCAACAAAAACTAATTATTTCTTTTCCTTGGATTTGATGAATTCCAAATCAAACACATGTAGGATGATGATCCATTTGGAGTATTTACCCAACTAGCAATTGATGTGACAAAATGTATGTCATAGGATTGCAATCTGAAATGACCATAGTTTTAGGGAGAAAGATATAGTGGCAAAATATTTGGAAATCTTGGACAATTGCCAAATCTAAATTTTTTACCTGAGTGTACTTGACTTCAATATCGTTAAGATTCTGAATCAAGTAATAGATAGGATGCTCAGTGCCTACATCATCCTCCTAGACCAATAACATTGTGATGGTACTAACCAAAACAACGAGATACAGGAAATAATCGTGTTGGTAATCTAGGGGATATAGCAAGGATGTCTGAATCAGTACATCTTTCAAGGCATCAAACAATTTTTGTGCAGTGTCATCCCAATGGAAGGGAACCCCTTTCTTTAATAGACAAGAGAACCCTTTGGTCAATTTGGTGTAGGTACGGAAAAACCTCTGTATAAAGTTAGCCTTCCCTTGGAGTCGTTGAAGCTTAAGGAGAACAAAAGGAGAAGGCGCATCAATGATCACATAAAATTTCAAGGGATAAATATGAATTCCATGTTTTGAAACAACAAAACCAAGAAGCTAACCATAACTAACCAAAAATGCACCATAAAAAAATCATAATGTCTACATCATAAAAATGTGGACCTAAGATGCATTGGGTGATTATTCCAATGTTTCAAGTGAGTAGGAAAATCATCCAAAAAAGGTTGCATGATATGTTTGATGTTGTGGAAGGCATACTCCATTTCACTTTGAAACGTAGCCCCAACATTCTTTACTCCAAAAGGGATTTTTTGGTATGAAAATGTGCCCCAGGAACAAATGAATCTAGTTTTAGGTTGGTCTGTCGAGAGAATTTTGATCTGATTATAGCTGGAGAAACCATCCATAAGCAAAAATATCTCACAGCAAACACAATCATCAACAATCTAGTCAATGAATGGGGTGGGTTAATTGTCCTTTGGATAAGTGTGATTCACTTCCTGATAATCAACACAGACATGAATTGTTCCATGATTCTTCATGGTAGGAACAATATTTGACACCCAGTCAGTTAAAGCTACAACGTAAATGAAACCAACAGGTAGAAGTTTTGCAAATTTAGCTTTAATTGCAGCAACCTTCTTGGGATGGATCAAAAGGATGCATTTCTGAACTAGTTTAGCATCAAGATAAGTTTTAATTTCATGCACCATGATGTTTGGATTGATACCTAGAATTTTATCATAAGACCAGGTGAAGACATTTTGAAATTCTTGGAATAAGGATTTATAGGTCTTAATCTCATTCGAAGAGAAAGACACATCGATGTGGAGATTCTTGACAATGTCAGATTTGGTCGAGATATCGAGAGGGATAGTCTGTTCAATATTGGATAGGTTGTTTCAGAATCGAGTTTGTGAATGGATACAAAATTCATAGACAACTTAATGATATTTGGTTTATATAAGTCACTTATATTATCCTCAACAGAATCTGTTAATTAGGAACAATGGTGATGATCGTCCCAAGAGGCATCATCTGGCATCATGATCTCCATGATTTTCTCATTGGTAGGAAATGTTCGAGAGAAAATATCATAGGACATGCCATAATCTAAAGAATGATAAACCTAATTGATTGAAGAGGAAAGATAGGAATAAGCTGAATAAATGGCTTTGTAATCAAGCTCGATGGGGCTAAGTAGCATACGGTAACCAAAACTGTTGATATTAGACTCATCTGGTACTATCCAAGGGTTAGTGGGAATAGTAGAAGAAGATATCATACTGATATAGGAAAGCAAAGGAGAGCTATCAGGAAGCAAAGGAGGAGGAAGTGAAAAGATTCCCATGAGAGAGAATTCCTTAAGGAGTCCAACCTCAACATGCTAATAAAGGTGTATAGTTTCCCTTATGAGAGGGACACTTCCAGTAACTTGAGAACTAGAGGCAAATAAAGTGAGTTGATCGATGGCTACTATATCTACATTATGAGGAAAAGCGACCAATCAGAAATAAGTCGAAACGACAACAGCCATGGCGTAAACCCACTTGCGACCCAGAATATTATAATCTAGTGGTCCGTCAATAACTTCGACTTCTGGATACAGATTTACCTCCTAATTCTATTAAAATGAATTCAAAATTCCACAAGGTTTATATGTTCTTCCGTAAAACTCCTTCAACGTGGTCGATGATTGACTTAATTGAGAAGAACCAATGGCCTTCCAACAAGACAAGGAAATAATACAGGATGAGGCTCGTTTGTCCACAATGGAACGATGGATGTTCTTACTGCGAACAATAACTTGGATCATGAGAGCTAATTGGGCTAGAAGTCGAGGTGAATAGTTCTCATGATTGAAAATGACTAGGTTAGAATATGAGGGATCAATGCATGTGATAGTAGAAAGCAAATATCTCTTTTATGTTGGACAGCTTTGCAACACCTTGAGAGTGGACAGGACAAATCGAGAATGAGCCAAGTCATCAACTACATTGTAATTTTGAGTGGCTCTAGCATGAGGGTTGAAAGAAAACTTATGAATAACGCATTTGAGAGGCTTAATGGTTAATTCTATAGGAATCATAGGTGGAGGAGGATCCAATGGAGATGCACCCAAACTAGTAGGTTGATCAGTACCCTGACCATTAGAGGAATTCATAATACCATAGTCTTTACTTCGAGTGGCCATCATAACATCATATTTTTACATAAATGTTGGATTACATTGATTTTAATGTTTTGAGGTATAGATTGATAGGTAGGAATTTGGGATGCAATTGGCACAAGTTGAGAAATTTAAGATGGATCCACGAACAAACCAAGATGTATTGGAAACATAGGTTGAAAAATATCAACATCCATCCCAAGAGATGAAGAATTGAAATAAAGCTAAGCACTAATATGTGGTATACTGATGATAGGTTACCCCATTCCCAAACGAGGAGGGGATGATGGAGGCTACTTCTAAATGGATGGCAGGCACATAACATAAGGAGAATTGGGTTGTTGTAGGTATCCATGCCCACTAACATAAGGGCCAACCTGTTGTTTAACACTAGGTGTAGGTGGAGGATAGGAAACACATTTTACAGTGTTCATTAAAGAAGTGTCAGATGGAATTCCATAAGTAGATAACATGGGAGAGGTTCATGGACTAGATGTTGCACTAGAGAAGGTACCGGCAATGATTGATTGATAACAGTGATTGTAAAATGTTGTAATTTCATAGTCAATCTAGGTCGCTCATTAGGCAGAGATATGATAGTAGAAGTTATGTTTAATTTAGGTTCTTTTCCCTAGAAGGAAACCCCTCGTTATATATGAGGGAATTGTATTTTGTCTATGTAGATCCATATTATGAGTAAGAAAGCGAGAGGAGATTGTGTGAGAGCGAAGAGGGAATTGTAGCAGATCTGTTGTAAGTTGTATCTATTTAGTTTGTTGGATAATATAAAAGGAAAGACTCGTTGTTTCCCGTGGATGTAGCCCAAATTGGGTGAACTACATATATTTGCGTCTCTCTTGTTTTATGTGCTTTTCTGTGTTTATATTTCTACAATATATTTTACGTGTTCCATTGCTCTGTAATATATAATTTTCTAACAAAACTTACTACTCTAAAAACTGGAAATTCACGAACTAGTGAGTTAGTTAACCTACGAAATGCACAACCTAATCAAGTGAAAATGATATGGGGTAATTTCTTTTTATTAACTTGAATGTTTTTATTATCTAATTCAAGTGGAATAAACTCAAATGAAGTTCATTAACACATCCTAAAAAATAGTAGAAAATTACCACTATTTTGCTACAAGGGACTTCTAGAAATTCTAGATTCATGAACTAGTAACCCAATCCAAGTAGCTCAATGATGAAGATGAATTTTAAAATCTATTCTAAGGATGCATCATGCTTGTGAATCTGTAAAAAAAACTGAAAAAAAAACTTAGTTAAATCATTTAACCCAATCCTATAGCAAAAGAAGCACCAATACTAAATGCAGAAATAGGAGAAACAAGAATAAGAGATGCATGTGAATACGAAGTGAAAAGAAGAAAAGAAAATTATAAAAAGGTGTTTTGAGACTCTGGGGTGGCCAAGTCCAAGGATACTCAAAGTACTATGAAGGAGATCAAGCTTTAGAAGCTAAAAATGACACCAAACTTCATTATTTGAATCAATCCAAGTACATCCTTGCTAGAAATGAAAGTGGAGCTGCAAAGATACAAGTTTTCTCCACAAGAAGACTAAGAAATACATGCATCTAGAGGAAAATTCGAACTGGTACTTATAGGAAATGACGACGAATAATTTTCCTTGAAAGGAGGAAGCTTTCCCCTCCAAAATCCCTCAAATAATGGATTTGGATCCCAACACTAGGAATCTGCGTTAAATGATAGGAAACACATTCTTAGATTTTCTCAGTCACAGAAACTCCAGAATTTGTCAATAATTTTATGATATTTTGTTCATTTTTTATCTAATATTAATCCTCTTGAAGCAAGGAGAAATTCCCTAGAATATCTCATCCAAATATTCATAATCCTCCTAATATTCTCAAAATATTCTACAAAAATAAATAATATTAGGCACACATACAAATTATCTCTAAACCTTCGTAATGAACATATTAAAGTTAAAAATATGTCATCTCATGAAAAAAGGTAGGTTTAATGTGCTGAAGGATGGTCAGATGGGCCTTAATTTATGTCTAATTTGGAGGCACATCATACCCCCTGCTGAAAGTGTTGCTCATCCTCTGAATAACATAGTGACCTAATTATGCCTCATTCATGGCCCTGGTGACCTCCTTAACATCCCAAGCTACCTCTGAAGGAATTTTGGTACGTCTTCTCTTGCTCCATCCTCTTCGTCTTCTTCTCCAACTTCTTCTTCCGTAGTTCCATTCTTTTCTCCAAGTTCTAATTAGGCTTGTGCTTTTGTCTTAAGAAAAGTATCCCTGTCTATGTCCATAAAGTTTTCCCATTATACAATTTTTCAAACATATATGATAATTGACATCCGTGATGAATCTATGGACTCTCTTTAATTGAAACCATCCCCCATGATTGTCATTGTGATTTTCCAAAGATTGGAAAGCTAATACTCCAAATCTGCTACAGGGGTAAAAGAGAAGTTTTGTCCATAGTGGTTAGAGAAAGGAAAACTTCAACCTCAACTAAAAAACAATTACATCTCCTTTATAATCTTCCTTAACTCAAATGAAACACTCACATTCAATTTTTTATTGTCAAATTGTTATCATAATTTTGTTACAGGATGTATTTTTGAAGGAATGAGAGTTTTTGCAGGTTTCATGTCCATAGATGGTAGAGAAAAATGTATGCTTACCCTTCTCTTAGGTGTCCCTCTTTAAATATAGGGTTTTAGGCTTTTTGCAGCTCTAGACTTCCCTGTAGCAAATTTTTCTTCTCATATAGAAATTTTTTCTCTTGTAGCAACCTTGTTTCTCCTATAGAAGTTATGCTTGATCTTGTGGCACCTGCAAGCATCTATCTCTTCCTTTTGTACCTTGATGGATTTCTCCAACAGGTTCTTGGGAATGAGTAATTGTGCAAGTGAATTTGAGACTCTTACTTTTATTCCCTTTTTTGGTAATGGATCAGAGTGCTTCAATGACTTGGACTTTGCCCAATTTCCCTCTTTTAACTATTGTCCCAACTCATCATAATCATCACCCTTATAAATTTGGATTTTCCACATTTCATGAATGAGGGAGTTAGCTGTAATTAACTAGTTGAGGGTGGTCGAGACTGTTGACCCGTCCTTAGCTTATAAAACCTCATCTCACATGCATTAACAACAAATTTCTAACCATAATACGCAGAGGTGAAGAATATTTCTTACATGTACCTACCTTATGGTTTTTGGAGATGCACGCAAGCTACTACTAGGTTGATGATAGATCCATGGGTTTATGGAGGTGCCAATTTCCTTGTTTTTCTTGTGCACAGGTCTTCACAGTAATTGACTGATGGAACATTTCTTTCTTGCACGTATCTCTCTAGTTTTCAATTTTTTGTTGTTGGAGTGGACAGATTATCTGCTATTATGCCCTTTCTCATTTCAAAAATGACTTCATGATGCTCAAGGTGGCTAGATCTTTTATGTTGTGGGTGGAAAAAAATGATTTTGGGATTTTGATGTGACTATATAGGCTGCTACAAGAGGAATTTCCCTCCTATAGTAGTCACTTAATTATTCTTTGAGACCTTATATTTCATGTGTAGTTGAGGGGAAGTAAAAAAAATGTACAAGGACAAAACTAAAATCATCATGAGGTGGTGTAGGTGGTGGAAAAATTGAAAGCATAGTTTTTTCTGTGTTTCTTATGTATGGCAAAGTGAAATTTGAAGATGAATTTCATCTATATGAAGTGGATGCGTGATAAAAGTGGTGTTGGGGATCCTCTCTCAACCTTTCCTAGAGAAGACATGAAATTTTGACCTCGTCCTCCAATCAGATCTGCCTCCTGTAGCATTTTTGGCTCCTCCTGTATCATTTCAGGACATTCTCTTGTAGCAGAATTGTTTTAACGATGTCTCTCAAAAGGTACACTGGATTGAGCTGAAATTTTTGGCTGCCTCCTATAGCATTTCAGGACATTCTATTGTAGCAGAATTGTTTTAACGATGTCTCTCAAAAGGTAGACTAGATTGAGCTAAAATTTTTTGATCATATGGCCATCATCCTTATGCACCTCACCATAAAAAATCTTGGCCAATGGATGCACTAATCTTGAGAAAAATTAAAAATGGTTGTAGGTGATGGAGGCCAATTTATCGAAAAGTGTTCACTAGAATTTGTTGAATTTTTTTTAGCATTTTACCATCATCCATATGCATCTTACATGAAACAACTCATCCAATGGATGCACAATTATCAAGATATGATAAAAATAATTTTCTTCTCTGTGTATTTTCGCCTCCTGTAGCAAAACAAAACCCTCCTGTACCACTTTAGGACAACGAGGGAAATGAATGGGAAATTCTTGTAAATGATGGGTTGATGATAGAAATGGATGAGGGAAATGGATTGAAATGGCCTTGGTCCTATTGGAGTATCTAGGCAAAGGAGGAGAAATCCCAAGTTTGACTTCCTTTGACTCAGTTTTGGATCAATTTTTTTCTTTTGGTGCTAAATTTTTCTTGTTGCTTGCAAAGGTTGGAGAGAGCCTGCATTCATCAAAGAGAGATACATGGAGCACATTTTTTAATTTTTTAATTTTTTTTATTTTAGGCCTACTAGCTACCTCAATGAGGTTTTCAACTAGTAGGTCTGCCTAAGTTCCTCAAAGGAGGTTTTCACCTGATATTTTATTTTTTTCTACTTATTTTTCATTTTTTATTTATTTTTCTATCCTACTTTACATGAAACACAAAATCTCTTTCAAGTATACGAATACTTCCAATGGAGCTATGTGCACATCAAGATGACAGATAAACTGATGTGTAGGCTTGAAATATATGCTATGACATGTACCTGAATTTCAAAGACCAAATGCTTTGACTTTGATGATATCAACAAAAATGTTGAAGAAGAGAAGGATGCTCCATCTTGTCACTTTTTTGGAACCAAACCTAACCATAGCTTTGATTCCCTTGGTTCACTTGCTCATCTGGATCATTCTTCATGTCTTCTTTTACCATGACATTCAAATATTCCTCTTTTTGCAGATTATTCTCTTGAACACGTGGAGGATCTGTTAATAAACACGAGGGAACTTTCTCAATCTCTGATGCTGATACTTAATCTTCATCAAGTGCAACCCATGATTCTTTGGTCTTCTCATTTGAATCTTATTTTTCTGAATGTTGTCCTTCAATTACATCGAGAGAATCTATTTTCTACAATACTCTTCCTGAGCTAAGATGAATACCATTGAGATCAAGAGGAGATGTTAGGAAGTGTTGTACCTAAACATTGTAAGTTAGTTGAGCTACTTCCTTATATGGGTTTTGAAATGGTGAGACAAGTAGTTGAGTGGGAGTGTATCTTTGAGATGGATGTGGTTTGGGTTGTGGTTATTGTGGAGGTGGATGGTAGGGATATGTTGAAACCTCGAAAATCGTTGCAACAACATGGGGAAACTCACTTGGTCAGGGACTTGAATGCTGTCCCTTTTCCATTTGGAATAGTGTCTCCAACTGGATATAATGGGACTAGTTTCCCAATAAAAATGTGATAGAATGGATAGAGTGTTTATGACCATAAACTAAGTGATAGATGGGGTGGTCTATAAACTAGAATACATGTATATTAATCTATCTATTACCTAGGTTACTTATGTTTATGTGATATATAATAATTGTCCTTAGAGCATGATAATAAATATTGAACAAACACTTATAGAAATGAAAGGCTTTTAAGATAATTATTTTGATTAAATAGTTAATGAAAATAATTGATGAAACACATATCACAATCAAATAATGTTCAAAAATCACTTATATATGTATTAAGGATGACAATTCTAACATGTTCAGAAGTGAATTAACAAAGAACTGCATTAGAAAAGAGACATATAATAAACAATATAAATAGGAATGACTATCAATTCATAAACAAAACAGAAATACAATGATAAAAGTACCCAATGTATATTACTCTTCTCATGAAAGAAATAGTTATGTTCCAGTATTTCTCATTAAGATGGTTTCAAAAGTATAAAAGTGCAAGATTCCAAAGCCTTCTGTACAAAACTTTAGGACCCTGATCTGGTGGTTCTACTAAGATAAACTTCAAAAGTATAGTAATTCAAGCTTCCAAAGTTTTTCTTTATAAAATTTGGAGACCTTTTCTTTGCAGACATGAAAGGGTTTATATAACAAAAATAAAGTATAAAAGTAGACAATACATGAAAGTTCTGAGGAGGTTAAAACAACTCTCCTTAAAATAAGTGACAATAATACAGAAATAGAAGTTGTTGAAATTATGAGCTCATGAATGCAATTGTGTCTATTCTTTCATTCCCTGCTTGAGATCATCAATATCCATCATTGGATTAACTTTAGGAGGCTGACCTGTCCTCATGTGAAGTTGTCCCGTGTACACTTCATCTGAAAGTGCAGTAAGCATATGGGTGTATGAGTCAGCAACGTAGTGGAGCATTAGCCACTGACTATGTGGCTTCACAAGATATTTCTAATACATTTCCCAGTCTAGTTTGGTCAACTTTTTAATTTCTTCTTCCTTTGCTTTTGAAGTTTCTTGCCATTTCCTTTCCAGGGCTTTGATATCAGGAATATTACCAGATGAGAATTCTTGAATCATGTTGGCATTATGTAGGTTATCATTCATAGTTTCAATGATGTTATTGGAAACATCAATTTCTTTGAAGACTGCTCTTTTTACCTGTTTCAATTAAATATCCAATCAGTAAAAAGGATTTCCTTGTGAGATTCCTCTATTCTGGGAAGGTCTACTGCTCTTCAATCTAGTGTACCCTTTTTCCATGTTATAAATCCTAATATTTTATCCTCAATGTCATTGTAAGACACCCTCAAATCATATTATTGATTCGTCATTGAATCACTTTTAACACATATTGGATTGATGATAGATAACTTTTGACAGAAAATTGCTTGTTACTTTGATAACAGAGTGTTTAGCTCCAATGCTTGCTTTATAAATTCCTCCACTTTAGGATTGTCCTTCAACTGGTCAAGCCAAACTTGGAGCTATTACATTTGGGCATCCTTAGTACTAGGCTCTACCTGATATTAGAGCTTTAATCGATCAAAGCTCCGCCGAAGTTGAGAAAATTGTGTCTTTACTTGATGGTCAATACCTTGTCTTTATTCTACCAACTGTTGCTCCAAGTGTTGAATTTTGTCTTCTTTTTCCCTGATCAATTGTCAAACCTCTGTTGCTTTGTCAATCCTAGCAGATGCATAAGCACCTGCAAACTGTGACAACTTTGTCAAATTCTATGAAGCATCAGTTTTTGTATCCTTCCATACTATTTCCATTGGTATATCACCAGGAATGACTGGTTATTATGGTTTTGTTCTTCTCTTTTTTCTCAGTCTATTTACCATGGCCCGATGCTTGGGACTGTAAAAGATGTCAAGAGGAGAGATTTCTTCCACTTTAAGGACAATTTCAGATGAAGGCTGTTATGAAACCAGCTCAAGAAAAGATAGAAAAGAAAGATCAACGCCTTAGAATTCAGCCTCTTCGAGGGGGCAACCTCCTTTACATTACATAAATGAACAATTCTTGGATGATACAAATGACAAAACCTCCTTTCTATATATAGGAGTCTAAGAAGTCACAATATAATCCAGCCGACCTAACAATAATAATATAAAGCCACAAAAATAACAATAGAGGGATTCTATGGGGCACAAAAATAAAAATATGGGGGTAATAGGGGCACAACAATATAAATAAGGGGTATAACTACAATAGTAATGGGGTAATCACTAGTATTATAGGGACCCAACATGCCCCTCTCCTTCAAAAAAGTGTTGTCCTCAACGCTTGAGTAGTTCTGGATACTTCTGCATAAAATTTTCATCCTCCCATGTGGAATCTTCAGCAGATAAGTTCTTCCACTTGATAAGATACTCTGAAATTGATCGATTTCGTAGCTTTCGAGTTCTTGTTTCTGTGACTGCTTCCGGTTCCAATATAATTTTTCCTTCCTTGTTAAGTTCTGGCAATATTGTTTGAACTGGGAGCTTGTCGCCTATAACCTTCTTTAAACATGAAACATGGAAAACTGGGTGCAATCGAGAAGCTGCAGGAAGCTCCAATTTGTATGCCATAGTACCAATCTTTTGCAACACCTTGTACGGACCATAATTCTTTGGTGATAATTTATTATCCTTCTTAGCTTGCTTTAGGGACATTTGCTTATATGGTTGTAGCCGTAGGAATACCCAATCACCTACATCAAAACTTCTTTCACTGCGATGTTGATCTGCCTGTTGCTTCATTCTGTTTTGTGCCAACACGAGGTTATCCTTTAAGAGTTGGAGGACTTGTTGCTGATGTTCGATGTGATGTTCCACTGCCTGAACCTTAGAATTTTCTATTAAATATGATGTGATGGATGGTGGTTGGTACCCATAAAGTGCCATAAATGGGGTCATTTTTGTTGCTGTATGGAAGGAAGTGTTATACCACCATTCAGCCAGAGGCAACCATTTGACCCATTGTGTCTGTTTATCAGATACAAAGCAACGAAGATATCCTTTCAAACATGTGTTTACTATCTCAGTTTGCCCATCAGATTGAGGATGATAAGATGAGTTATGAGCTAACTGAGTACCAAGACAAGAAAATAATTTTGTCCAAAAATTTCCAGTGAAAATGGGATCTCTGTCACTTACAATAATCTTTTGGTTTCCATGTAGCTTTTGAACTGTTTCCATAAATGCAGTAGAAACTGTACTGGCTTTAAATGGATGTGATAATGCACAAAAGTGTGCATACTTGGTAAGTCTGTCAACTACCACCATGCTGACACTCTTTCCCTCAGACTTGGGTAAACCTGTGATAAAATCCATTGAAACCTCCTCCCAATGTTGGCTTGGAATGGATAAAGGTTGTAATAGACCCGGTGTCTTAATTGTTTCAACTTTATTTTGTTGGCAAACCAAACATTCCGCCACAAACTTTTGAATATCTGATTTAAGGCCATCCCAAAAAAATTCCTTCTTAACCCTGTGGTAAGTTTTTAAAAATCCTGAGTGCCCTCCTAAGGGAGAAGTGTGCAATTCCATAAGAATCTTTTGTTTTAGCTGGGAATTCTTACAGAGGTATAAGCGATCTTTGTACCATAACGAATCATTTTTCCAGCTAAATGTATCAGAAGTACTGGAATCTTGTTGTAGCTTTCGAATAAGTGCCCACACTTCTTCGTCATCCTTCCATTCCTCCTTTGCTTCGTTTATCCAATCTGGTTGGATAATAGAAATGGCACACAACAATGCTTCCATATCCTCATCCTTTCTTGAGAGTGCATCTGCCACCACATTTTGCTTCCCTTTTTTGTAGATGATTTCAAAGTCATAACCCAACATCTTTGTGACCCACTTTTGTTGCTCTTCAGAGGATAATCTTTGTTCTAAAAAGTATTTAAGGCTATCATGATCTGTTTTTACCTTGAAGTGTCTTCCCATTAGGTAGGGTCGCCATTTCTTAAGTGCATGGAGTATTGCCAACATTTCCTTCTCATAAATAGCTTTGCTTAAAAACTTTCCCTTGATTGGACGACTTTCAAAAGCAATGGGTCTTTCATCTTGCATTAGAACAACACCAATTCCATTTCCTGAAGCATCACATTCCACAATAAAGGTTTTTGTGAAGTCCAGTGTAGCTAAGACCGGTGCTTGGCACATTGCCTCTTTAAGATGTTTAAAGGCCTTTGTTGCTTCCGAAGTCCATGAAAATGAATCTTTCTTCAATAATGTTGTTAGAGGTGCTGCTATTCTCCCATAATTCTTAACGAACTTGCGATAATACCCTGTCAACCCAAGAAATCCTCGTAGATGCTTTATGGATGTGGGGATTTTCCATTCCTTAATGGCTTTAATTTTGTTAGGGTCTACCTTAACTCCTTCATGAGATACAATATGACCCAAATATTCCACCTCCTGGACTCCAAAGAAACATTTGGATCTTTTTGCATATAATTGTTTCTCCTCCAATAGTTTTAGCACCCTGTCAACATGTTCAACATGATCCTTCCAAGACTTGTTGTAGATTAGTATATCATAAAAAAATACTAACACAAATTTTCTAAGGAATGGTTTGAAAATTGAATTCATCAAACCTTGAAATGTTGAAGGTGCATTGGTAAGGCCAAAAGGCATGACCAAAAATTCATAATGACCCTCATGAGTTATAAATGTTGTTTTCGGAATGTCTTCAATATTCATTCTGATTTGATGATATCCCGAACGAAGATCAAACTTGGTGAAGTAAATTGATCCATGCAATTCATCCAGTAATTCATCAATGACAGGAATGGGGAACTTATCTTTAATAGTGAGCTTGTTGAGCTCCCTATAATCTGGACACATGCGCCATGATCCATCCTTCTTGTGCACCAATACTACTGGAGCTGAGAAAGAACTTTGACTCGGTTGAATTATACCAGCCTCTAGCATTTCTGCAACCATACGTTCAATTTCACTTTTTTGGACATAGGGATATCTGTACAGCCTGATGTTTGGAGGAACACTTCCTGGAATCAGATGAATAGCATGATCATGATCACACATAGGTGGGAGACCTTTGGGAGTCTCAAATACCTTGGAATGATTGTCTAGGACTTTTTGGAGATCTGGAGAAATAGATGATTCCAATGTGGAAACATCTAGCGTACATAATTGTGCAATTACACCTCTTTGCTCCTTTTTTAGAAGCTTTGTCATGCCATTAGAGCTGATTATCTTTCCTGGTTTCCCTGCAATACCCCTTAATTCAACTTCCTTTCCTTCCACAGAAAATTTCATGAAAAGTTCTTGAAAATTAAAAGCTATTGTACCCAAGGATTGTAGCCATTGGACTCCTAGTACAACATCAGCACCTCCCATTGGAATGGAAAGCATTGGGCTAGTCAATACATATTCTCCCATGGATAGCTTGATATTATGGCACTTTCTAGAACAATTTATTGTTCCTCCATTTGCAATCATCACTTGACACTCTGGTGCTGGATATAGGAAGCAATTCAATTCTTTTACTACCCTACAATGAATAAAATTGTGGGTGCTTCCTGAATCAATCAACACTATTACCTTTTTCTTCTTGATTTTTCCTTCTATCTTGATGGTTTGAGGAGTGGTAATTCCCGCCAGTGCATTACAAGATATGGTCAGATTTATTTGTTCTTCATCTAGGCTTTGTTCCTAGAATATATCCTCTTCTTTTGACCTTTCTTGCTCCTTTTCTTCTTCCTCTTCACAATCTATGTAGAATAATTTCTTCTCAGCACACTTATGACCTTTTGTGTATTTGCTATCACAATTGTAACAAAGCCCTTTTGCTCTTTTCTCTTCCAATTGTTGTGGTGTCAACCTTGTAGGTTGTGGAACTTATTCATATTTATCTTCAATTCTTCCATCTTATCATCCATGCCATCAATTTTAGCGTCCATGCCATTCACCTTAGCTTCCATGCCATCCATATTAGCTTCTACGACTTTATTTAAACAGTCCATATTAGCTTCTACACCTTTCTTTAAACCATCCGTCCTAGCTTCTACATCTTTCTTTAAACCATCCATCTTAGATTCTGTTCCTTTTTGTGCAAGGGACAGTTGTTGCACTTGGTCTTGTAATTTTGATATATCATGTTGCATTTCTTCCTCTTCTTCATGAGTCATGCTAGAGATTTCAAGTTCCTTACTAGGTGTTTGCATTTTCTTTCCTCGGGGCATCAGTTACCGATAATAATTCTCTACTATGCCCTTTGAATTCCTTCAAAATAAATTTTCAAACCAAGCTTAAGCAAAAATTTAAAAAAATCTACACAACTTTTTTCACTTTGTAGGAGCTTGATATTTCCTCTGATGTATCTCTGTACTTTCCAATCATCTAGTTTTGAAATTGTGACCTATAGTAGTTCTCTGTGTCCTCTTTCCAATGCCACCAATCTGATCCAAATTGGATTCTCCAAGAAAGAGTTATGCACAATCTCCCAAGATGACCTGATTATAGACCTTTCCAGAAGAGTGAAATTGTATGAAATTCCACGTGTACAATTTTTGACCTTTGGTTCTGAAACAGATATACAAGAAACTACAGTCCGTCCTCTTTCTGTACCTTCTTACGAAATTTCAATCCGATCCCTAGAGAGAAAGTTATGACAATTTTCCCTAGGTCACCTGTTTTGAATGTAATTCAGGAGTCTGCAAAAAGACCCACTTCCTCAGAGCATATCTCCTCAAATATCGCGCGAAAAGATCTGAAATTTGGACCCAAGGTTCAGCACGATTTCTTCTCAAATGGGTTTTTTTTTACAACTTCTGAAATGTCACAGAAAAAAAGTTATAGCGAAAATTCCACGATGACCTGTTTGGAGCAGCGAAACCCTAGAATCCAAAGCTCTGATACCAAATGTTATGAAACCAGCTCAAGAAAAGATAGAAAAGAAAGATCAACGCCTTAGAATTCAGCCTCTTCGAGGGGGCAACCTCCTTTACATTACATAAATGAACAATTCTTGGATGATACAAATGACAAAACCTCCTTTCTATATATAGGAGTCTAAGGAGTCACAATATAATCCAGCCGACCTAACAATAATAATATAAAGCCACAAAAATAACAATAGAGGGATTCTATGGGGCACAGAAATAGCAATATGGGGGTAACAGGGGCACAACAATATAAATGAGGGGTATAACTACAATAGTAATGGGGTAATCACTAGTAGTTATACCCCTTATTTATATTGTTATGCCCCTATTACCCCCATATTGTTATTTCTGTGCCCCATAGAATCCCTCTATTGTTATTTTTGTGGCTTTATATTATTATTGTTAGGTCGACTGGATTATATTGTGACTCCTTAGACTCCTATATATAGAAAGGAGGTTTTGTCATTTGTATCATCCAAGAATTGTTCATTTATGTAATGTAAAAGAGGTTGCCCCCTCGAAGAGGCTGAATTCTAAGGTGTTGATCTATCTTTTCTATCTTTTCTTGAGCTGGTTTCATAACATTTGGTATCAGAGCTTTGGATTCTAAGGTTTCGCTGCTCCAAACAGGTCATCGTGGCATTTTCGCTATAACCTTTTTTCTGTGATGTTTCAAAAGTCGCAAAAGAAACCCATTTGAGAAGAATTGGCGCTGAACCTTGGGTCCAAATTTCAGAGCTTTTCGCGTGATATGTTCAGAGATATGATCTGAGGAAGTTAGTCTTTTTGCAGACTCCTGAATTACACTCAAAACAGGTGACCTGGGGAAAATCTTTATAACGTTTTCTCTGAGGATCGGATTGAAATTTCGTAAAACGATAAAGAAAGAGGGTGGACTGTAGTTTCTTTTGTGTGTGTTTCAGATTCAAAGGTTGAAACAGTGACTCGTGGCACGTCGTACAAGTTCGCTCTACTGAACTAGTCTAAAAGCAAGTCACTGTGGGAGATTTCACATAAATCTTCGTTGGAGAGTCCAATTTGGCTCAGACTTGTGGCATTGGAAAGAGGACGCAGAAGGCTACTACAGGTAGCAATTTCAGAACTGGATGATCCGAAATTATAGAGATACATCAGATTCAATATCAGGCTTCTATAAAGTGAAAAAAGGTGTGTAGTTTTTTTTTAAATTTTTGTGTAAGCTTGGTTTAACGGAATTCAAAGGGCATAGTAAAGCATTATTATTGGTAACTGATGCCCCGAGGAAAGAAAATGCAAACACCTAGTAAGGAACCTGAAAGCTCTAGCATGACTCATGAAGAAGAAGAAGAAATGCTACATGATATATCAAAATTACAAGAACAAGTGCAACAAATGTCACGCTCACAAAAGCTAACAGAAGCTAAGATAAGTGGCGTGGAATCTAAGATAAAGGGCATGGAAGCTAAGATGGATGATTCGAAGACAGATTTGAAGAGAGACATGGCAGATTTGAAGATAGATTTGAAGACAGATATGGAAGAATTGAAGAAGTTGCTACAAGAAAGGGTCACTAATGGTGAAAAGGTAGTAAAGGAAACTCATGATGAGAACAAAAGAAATGTTAATCATGATACCATAGACACTAATGTTGGATCGAAGAATCACCATATTCCAAAAATCGATATGAGGAAGTTTGATGGCAAGGATCTCGCTACATGGATATTACAGATGGAGCAATTCTTCGATCTCAATAATGTGCAAAATGCACAAAAGGTACGTATGGCAACTGTATATTTGGAACCAAATCAGTTTGTATGGTATCAATGGCTTTTCTCTCGTAAACAATTTATCACTTGGGCAATTTTTACGGAAGAATTGATAGCACATTATGAAGATACAAAAAGCAACACTTTTTTTAGCCAATTGATAAGTCTCAAACAAAAGGGTTCAGTAATGGAGCACATTGAGGAGTTCCAAAAATTGAACATAAGGGTAAAAGATATTCCAGAGGAGCATAGGATTGATGTGTTCATAGGGTCTTTAAAGGATAATATCCAACATGATGTTCGCCTTTGGGAACCAGATTCATTAGAGAAGGCATTCAGGTTAGCAAGAAAAATGGAAAGCAAAATTATGGCAACTAGGAAGCATACCACTCACAACTATAAAGACGGAAGTGTTGTTGCCCCTAGTATTCCACAACCTATAAGGTTGACACCACAACAATTGGAAGAAAAAAGAGCAAAAGGGCTTTGTTACAGTTGTGATAGCAAATACACTAAAGGTCATAAGTGTGCTGAGAAGAAATTATTCTACATAGATTGTGAAGAGGAAGAAGAAAAGGAGCAAGAAAGGTCAAAAGAAGAAGATATACTCCAGGAACAAAGCCTAGATGAAGAACAAATAAATCCGACCATATCTTGTAATGCATTGGCGGGAATTACCACTCCTCAAACCATCAAGATAGAAGGACAAATCAAGAAGAAAAAGGTAATAGTGTTGATTGATTCAGGAAGCACCCACAATTTTATTCATTGTAGGGTAGCAAAAGAATTGAATTGCTTCCTATATCCAGCACCAGAGTGTCAAGTGATGATTGCAAATGGAGGAACAATAAATTGCTCTGGAAAGTGCCATAATATCAAGCTATCCATGGGAGAATATGTATTGACTAGTCCAATGCTTTCCATTCTAATGGGAGGTGTGGATGTTGTACTAGGAGTCCAATGGCTACAATCCTTGGGTACAATAGCTTTTAATTTTCAAGAAATTTTCATCAAATTTTCTACGGAAGGAAAGGAAGTTGAATTAAGGGGTATTGCAGGGAAACCAGGAAAGATAATCAGCTCTCATGGTATGACAAAGCTTCTAAAAAGGGAGCAAAGAGGTGTAATTGCACAATTATGCTCGCTAGATGTTTCCACATTGGAATCATCTATTTCTCCAGATCTCCAAAAAGTCTTGGGAAATCATTCCAAGGTATTTGAGACTCCCAAGGGTCTCCCACCTATGCGTGATCATGATCATGCTATTCATCTGATTCCAGGAAGTGTTCCTCCAAACATCAGGCCGTACAGATATCCCTATGTCCAAAAAAGTGAAATTGAACGTATGGTTGCAGAAATGCTAGAGGCTGGTATAATTCAACCGAGTCAAAGTTCTTTCTCAGCTCCAGTAGTATTGGTGCACAAGAAGGATGGATCATGGCGCATGTGTCCAGATTATAGGGAGCTCAACAAGCTCACTATTAAAGATAAGTTCCCCATTCCTGTTATTGATGAATTACTGGATGAATTGCATGGATCAATTTACTTCACCAAGTTGGATCTTCGTTCGGGATATCATCAAATCAGAATGAAGATTGAAGACATTGCGAAAACGACATTTAGAACTCATGAGGGTCATTATGAATTTTTGGTCATGCCTTTTGGCCTTACCAATGCACCTTCAACATTTCAAGGTTTGATGAATTCAATTTTCAAACCATTCCTTAGAAAATTTGTGTTAGTACTTTTTGATGATATACTAATCTACAGCAAGTCTTGGAAGGATCATGTTGAACATGTTGACAGGGTGCTACAACTATTGGAGGAGAAACAATTATATGCAAAAAGATCCAAATGTTTCTTTGGAGTCCAGGAGGTGGAATATTTGGGTCATATTGTATCTCATGAAGGAGTTAAGGTAGACCCTAGCAAAATTAAAGCCATTAAGGAATGGAAAATCCCCACATCCATAAAGCATCTGCGAGGATTTCTTGGGTTGACAGGGTATTATCGCAAGTTTGTCAAGAATTATGGGAGAATAGCAGCACCTCTAACAACATTATTGAAGAAAGATTCATTTTCATGGACTCCGGAAGCAACAAAGGCCTTTGAACATCTTAAAGAGGCAATGTGCCAAGCACCGGTCTTAGCTACACTGGACTTCACAAAAACCTTTATTGTGGAATGTGATGCTTCAGGAAATGGAATTGGTGCTGTTCTAATGCAAGATGAAAGACCCATTGCTTTTGAAAGTCGTCCAATCAAGGGAAAGTTTTTAAGCAAAGCTATTTATGAGAAGGAAATGTTGGCAATACTCCATGCACTTAAGAAATGACGACCCTACCTAATGGGAAGACACTTCAAGGTAAAAACAGATCATGATAGCCTTAAATACTTTTTAGAACAAAGATTATCCTCTGAAGAGCAACAAAAGTGGGTCACAAAGATGTTGGGTTATGACTTTGAAATCATCTACAAAAAAGGGAAGCAAAATGTGGTGGCATATGCACTCTCAAGAAAGGATGAGGATGTGGAAGCATTGTTGTGTGCCATTTCTATTATCCAACCAGATTGGATAAACGAAGCAAGGGAGGAATGGAAGAATGACGAAGAAGTGTGGGCACTTATTCGAAAGCTACAACAAGATTCCAGTACTTCTGATACATTTAGCTGGCAAAATGATTCGTTATGGTACAAAGATCGCTTATACCTCTGTAAGAATTCCAAGCTAAGACAAAAGATTCTTATGGAATTGCACACTTCTCCCTTAGGAGGGCACTCAGGATTTTTAAAAACTTACCACAGGGTTAAGAAGGAATTTTTTTGGGATGGCCTTAAATCAGATATTCAAAAGTTTGTGGCGGAATGTTTGGTTTTCCAGCAAAATAAAGTTGAAACAATTAAGACACCGGGTCTATTACAACCTTTATCCATTCCAAGCCAACGTTGGGAGGAGGTTTCAATGGATTTTATCACAGGTTTACCCAAGTCTGAGGGAAAGAGTGTCATCATGGTGGTAGTTGACAGACTTACCAAGTATGCACACTTTTGTGCATTATCACATCCATTTAAAGCCAGTACAGTTCCTACTGCATTTATGGAAACAATTCAAAAGCTACATGGAAACCCAAAGATTATTGTAAGTGACAGAGATCCCATTTTCACTGGAAATTTTTGGACAAAATTATTTTCTTGTCTTGGTACTCAGTTAGCTCATAACTCATCTTATCATCCTCAATCTGATGGGCAAACTGAGATAGTAAACAAATGTTTGGAAGGATATCTTCGTTGCTTTGTATCTGATAAACAGACACAATGGGTCAAATGGTTGCCTCTGGCTGAATGGTGGTATAACACTTCCTTCCATACAGCAACAAAAATGACCCCATTTATGGCACTTTATGGGTATCAACCACCATCCATCACATCATATTTAAGAGAAAATTCTAAGGTTCAGGCAGTGGAACATCACATCGAACATCAACAACAAGTCCTCCAACTCTTAAAGGATAACCTCGTGTTGGCACAAAATAGAATGAAACAACAGGCAGATCAACATCGCAGTGAAAGAAGTTTTGATGTAGGTGATTGGGTATTCCTACGGCTACAACCATATAAGCAAATGTCCCTAAAGCAAGCTAAGAAGGATAATAAATTATCACCAAAGTATTATGGTCCATACAAGGTGTTGCAAAAGATTGGTACTATGGCATACAAATTGGAGCTTCCTACAGCTTCTCGATTGCACCCAGTCTTCCATGTTTCATGTTTAAAGAAGGTTATAGGTGACAAGCTCCCAATTCAAACAATATTGCCAGAACTTGACGAGGAAGGAAAAATTATATTGGAACCGGAAGCAGTCACAGAAACAAGAACTCGACAACTACGAAATCGATCAATTTCAGAGTATCTTATCAAGTGGAAGAACTTATCCGCTGAAGATTCCACATGGGAGGATGAGAATTTTATGCAGAAGTATCCAGAACTACTCAAGCGTTGAGGACAACACTTTTTTGAAGGAGAGGGGCATGTTGGGTCCCTATAATACTAGTGATTACCCCATTACTATTGTAGTTATACCCCTTATTTATATTGTTATGCCCCTATTACCCCCATATTGTTATTTCTGTGCCCCATAGAATCCCTCTATTGTTATTTTTGTGGCTTTATATTATTATTGTTAGGTCGGCTGGATTATATTGTGACTCCTTAGACTCCTATATATAGAAAGGAGGTTTTGTCATTTGTATCATCCAAGAATTGTTCATTTATGTAATGTAAAGGAGGTTGCCCCCTCGAAGAGGCTGAATTCTAAGGCGTTGATCTATCTTTTCTTGAGCTGGTTTCATAACATTTATCTTCCACTTTAATATCCTTAGAAAGTTGTTCTAATTCCTGTTCCAAATTTTGTTATGAAATTTTCTCTGAATTCCTTTTAGATTTTGCTCTGAACCATGCTCTAAACATTTTTCTTGGGCAATCATTTGAGGAATCATCAACAGATCCAAAGGGACATTCTGTAGTCTTATTTCCTTGTATTCTTGGAATTGCGCTACCCTTTCTAGATTTAGTTTTAATGTAGAGAGATGCTACACTTGTGAAAATACCTCAGCAGATTCAAATAGGTCATCATAGTCATCATCCTCGTGAATAAATTGCTTGGTTTTACTTGGGCAACAAAATTTTGTGCAACTTTGTTAGGGTCAAACTGTCTGCCAGGAATGGTAGCAAGATTCAAACATGTAATATTATCAATTTCAAGCGCATGATGCTTGATATCATGCAGGGCATATACACCACATTGGATAGGGAATGAAAGACAAAGAGATTTCTTGGCTTCCTTTAGGGTCTTTGTCAATCCATCCCCTACATTTTTATATGTAGGTTTTAACCCCATACAGAAATTACCTACATACGAATTATAAAACATAGAAAATAAACAATGTGAGAGCATAATGCATAAAACACATATACACATAGATTTTCCCCTTCATCCCAAAACCGGAACCACCAGCTTGATTTTTCGTTATGTTCCTTTTAATGTTACAATACATATTTATACATGCTGAAGCATCCAATACCATGGACCGAAAACCATCGCGTCCAAAACCGTGGACTGAAAACCATCGCATCAAAAACCATGTGTGAAAATCACGCACAAAACCACACGTAGGTCCGCCCACCTAACATAGGGTCCAAAACAAAAAAAAATGGGTTGGACCCCATATAGTGGGTTTACCTACACCCCACAAACCCCCTGTGACTCCCCCCTCTACACAATCGATGAATGAAGGGGGGGCTCTGCCCCCCTTCTAACCCCCCTGTTAACTACGTGGGCTAGTCATGGAAAGAATATAACACAACCCAATATTCTCCCACTTGTTGTTTTCTTTCCACAGGGGGCCACAAGAGAGCTTAGTCATTTATTCAGCCTAGCAATGCCCATTGTTTCTCTACACCAAAAGAACTTCTCAGAGCTCATAGATTTTGGCAATGCATCAGTAGTATTACTCAAAGTATCCACCTTTACTAGCAACACCTTTTTTTCTTCTATCATATCCCTCACAAAGTGATGCTGAACATTAATGTGCTTGGTCTTTCAATGGTAAGCAAGGTTCTTTGCCAAGAAAATTGCACTTTGGCTATCACAGTCTATCCTTATAGCTCCTTTTACTAACCCCATACTTGAACACAATCTCTGCAAAAAAACTGCTTCCTTGATTGCATGAGTGGCTGCCATGTATTTTGCCTCCGTAGTTGATAGTGGCACTACAGATTGTTTCTTACTCATCCAACTGATTGCACCTTCAAATAGGTTAAACACATACCCACTTGTAGATCTTCTCTGATCCAGATCTCCAACGCAGTCCACATCAACAAAGCCACGGATATCCAAAACTCTATCTAATCCCGGTCTTCCTTGGTAGCACAAACCATAATCACTAGTGCCATGCAAATACTTGAAAACCCGCTTCACTGATGTCCAATGCTCCTTCTCTAGTTTTGAGATAATCCTGCTCAATACTCCCACTGCATGTGCAATGTCTGATCTAGTAAATACCATCGCATACATTAGGCTATGGACTACACTTGCATATCGAACACGAGACATATCCTCCTCCTCTTCTTATGTCTTGGGACACTGTTCAACAGATAACTTTACACCTACATGAATAGGAACCTTCACCGGTTTACTATCCTGCATATTAAACCTCTGCAATATTGTCTCGACATACTTCCTCTAGTTTAACCAGAGCTTCCTCTTTGCCCGATCTATTTTAATTTCCATGCCCAAAATATAATTTAGAGCACCAAGATCTTACATGTCGAATTTGGAGGACAATTAGGTCTTCAAATACTGGATAATTTCTTTGTCATTTCCAGCTAGCAATATATCATCCACATACAAGACCAGATAAATATCACAGTCACCAACTAATTTAAAATACACACAATGATCTGTTTTGCTTCTAGTGAGGCCAAGTCCCCGTATAAATGTATCAAATTTTTGATACTACATCCTTGGTCACTGTTTTAACCCACACAAAGACTTCTTTAACTTGCATACCAGTTCTTTCTTACCCTTCACCACAAAGCCTTCAGGTTGCTTCATGTAGATCTCCTCTTCCAAATCCTCGTGAATAAATTTTGTCTTTACATCCATCTGTTCTACCTCAAAATCAAAAGCAGCATCAACAAATAAAAGTAATCTAACAGAAGCTACCTTGGCAACAAGAGAAAAAATATCACCAAAATCAATTTCTGGCACCTGGGAATAACCTTTTGCTACCAACTGAGATTTGTATTTCTCCACCTTTCCTTCTGCATTTGTCTTCTTCTTAAACACCCATTTGTGGTCAATGGGTTTCCTTCCAACCAACAACTCCACCAGATCCCAAGCCTCATTTTTGTGCAAAGATGCCGTTTCATCAACCATGGACTCTTTCCAAAGTTCTCCATCCTTTGAATCTACTGCTTCCTTCACAGTCCCGGGATCATCATCAATAATAGATAAATAAAAATTTGAACAAAAAGCAGATGGACTATACCTTTCTGGTTACCTTCTTTCTCTAACTGGTCTTCTCACACGAGTAGTTTGTGGCTCTTCATCTTCTGATTCCTCCTCTGCTATAGAGTCTGATTCTTCCTCCTTTAGCTCAAACCCTATCTTCTCAGGTTCCTTTGGTTGGGCTTCATGTTTAATAACATCTTTCACCTCTCTAAACACCATGTCTTGGATGTACACAACCTTCCTTGTTACTGGGTTCCAAACCTTATAACCCTTTAAACCATCCTTATACCCAATAAAGATGCACTTTTTAGATTTACTATCCAACTTGGTTCATTTCTCCTTTAGAACATGTAAATATTCATCACATCAAAATAACCTCAGATGTGAAAGAGAGGGTTTCTTACCATTCCATGCCTCTTGTGGAGTCTTATCCTCCAACGTTAATGAAAGTGATCTGTTGACTAGGTAACATGCTGTCTCCACTGCCTCTGCCCAGAATTCTTGTCCTAACCCAGCACCACTGAGCATGCTTCTTGCCCTTTCCGTCAACATCTTGTTCATTCTTTTTGAA
Organism: Pinus tabuliformis; assembly: GCA_031772625.1. Classification (NCBI taxonomy): domain Eukaryota; kingdom Viridiplantae; phylum Streptophyta; class Pinopsida; order Pinales; family Pinaceae; genus Pinus; species Pinus tabuliformis. The sequence goes on along the minus strand of CM062817.1, from coordinate 1,495,546,187 downwards.
ACTCCATAGGTGTATATGGAGTAGTCTAATGCCATGCTATACCACACTTCTTATAGAATTCTTCAAATTCCTAACTACAAAACTCTCCACTGTTATCTGTCCTTGACACTTTTATCTTCTTCTCTATCTGGTTTTCCACCAGAGCCTTAAATTCTTTAAACCTATCAAAGACTTCAGATTTCTTCTTAGGGAAATATATCCATGTATTCCTTGAGAAGTCATCTATAAATGATACATAGTACATAGACTTACCCAGTGATGGAACCTTCACAGGTCCAAACACATCACTATGCACAAGTTCTAATATATGTTTCGCCCTCTTACCACCAGAGGGGAAACTCACCCAATTCTGCTTCCCATATACACAATTTTCACAACAATCAAAATCCAGAGAGATATTAATCATACCTTCTACCATACCTTTATCATGAAGTATTCAAAGGCCCTTCTCTCCAATACGTCCAAGCCTTTGATGCCACAACATGATCTTCTCTCCAAAGACCACTAGATTTTTTGCTCCACTTTCGAGAACCACAGAACTGTTGCACCCATCAACAATAGTGCTTACCTTGCAGGTTGTACATAGTTCTAATCTGAAATACCCACATCAATACCACTGCTCCTCGAACCATCTTGCAGGTATCCTTCTCGAACACTGTTTTTACACCTGCATCATCCAGCTTGCTTACAGAAATTAGATTTCTGGACAATGTAGGAATATGTAGAACACCCGGAAGTGTTCTAACCCTTCCACGTTGCAACTTCAACTTTACTTTTCCACGACCAACGATTCTAGCCTTCCTATCATCCCCTAAGAACACATCACCACCATCGTATTTCTCATACTCGTAGAACCACTCCCTATGGGGAGTGAAGTGAACGGATGCACCTAAGTCAATCAACCATGCCTCATGATCTACATGTGTACTTGAAGAAGCCAAGTACACATTCCCACCTTTATCTAAGGTGGTTCTTGCCTCTGCAGAAGGAGCATCATCAGATCCCTTTCCTTTGTCAAGAGCTTTAGATTTACAGTCCCTTTTGTAGTGCCCTTCCTTTCCACATTTCTAGCACACCACCTTTATAGGTTTTCTTGGAGATTTAGATCTCCCTCTAGATTTAGATCTCCCACCCGATGACTTATTTTTGTTTCTGTTTTGGGATTGTCCTCGTATAGACAAGGCATCACCATTCTAGCTCTCCATATTTTTCTGTCTCATCTCCTTCGTCAACAAGAATGAGACTATTTCATCAAACTGCAAGGCAGTTGTATTGCTACCTATTGCAATAACTAGATTATCCCATGAATCTGGTAAAGAACACAACAAACTAATGCACTTATGTTCATTTGAAAACTGACTTACCATAGTATTAAATGCATTTATATGCTCTGTCACCGAGTCTACATCTTTCATCCTGAGGTTATACATCGTTTTCCATAGGAATAGTTTATTCACCAGAGACTTAGATTGGTACAAAGTCCCTAACTTGTCCCATAAAGCCTTAGCTGTAACTTCCCCTAATACATTAAGAAATACTAAATATGAGACACATAATCGTATTTTTTTCTTTGCCTTCTGATCTAACTTCTTCCATTCTTCATCAGACACTCTCATTGGTTTAGTACCAGGATCTACTGAAACCCACTGATCTTTATCCAACAACAGATCCTCCATCTTGAGTTTCCATAACTCAAAACTCTGATCATTAAATTTCTCAATCTCTATCTTTCCATTGCTCACCATCTTCTTTTACCACCAGAATCGATCTCATAGATCTCCCACTGAATAGGGTCTACCACAGGCCCGAGTGAAACCCCTCAGCAACAAAGGCGTCCCCTTGAAGCCAAAACAACTCTGATACCAAATGTAGGTTTTAACCCCATACAGAAATTACCTGCATACGAATTCTAAAACACAGAAAATAAACAAAGTGAAAGCATAACACATAAAACACATATACATAGATATTTTCCCCTGGATCCCAAAACCGGGACTTCCAGCTTGATTTTTCATTATGTTCCTTTCAAATGTTACAATACATATTTATACATGCCGAAGAATCCAATACCATGGACTGAAAAACATCGCATCCAAAATCATAGACAGAAAACCATTGCGTCCAAAACCATGTGTGAAAATTATGCACAAAACCATAGGTACGTCCACCCACCTAACATAGGGTCCAAAACCAAAATTTTCCGGCACCGGACCCCACAGAGTGGGGTTACCTGCACCCCTCAAACCCCTTGTGACTCCCCCCGCTACGCAATCGATGCAATGAAGGGGGGGTTCCGCCCCCCTTCTAACCCCCTGGTTAACTACGGGGGCTAGTCATCGGAAGAATATAACACAACCCAACATGATAGGCAATCTCCCTAGCTAGTAGTTTATCAAGGACATATAATGGGAGAACATGAGGAGGTGCTATACTTACATAGACTCTAACATAGGTAAATAACTCTTCACCAAATCACCTGCTTATTGGTATGAAATCAATTTTGGCCTCTTCGGACAGTCTTGCGGTCCTTTTGTAAAAAACGGCTTGTTGAATTGGAAGCAGGACTCCTTGCAAAATTTTATAGAAATGGGCATGGAAATTATATTCCCACACGATTTTAGGATATATATGGATGGGAGTGGGACCTTGAATGGTTAATTTCCATCCCATGGTTGGGAAATTTTAAATGAAACAAAATGCATCCATGATATATGCACTCATACAGAATGTTGGAACTACTCTGGTAGTAACATAGCGATGTTGCCTAAATTCTCAAATTTGGGAGGAAATGTTATTTGAAAGAATAGTTCCCCAATCCATTATATAAGAATTGGCTGCTACCTCAAAAAGAGGAATTTAATGATATGAGAACTTAGTTGTATTAGGGTGCCCGAATAGTCTACACATCATAGCTGCGATATAAGAATAGGGAGTGATGAGAGAAGATATAGAGTACATACCTATTTTCTCATGCTTATGTTTGTATGGGTAGGATCTCTGTCATTTAATTGGATCTGAGTCTACCTCATTCTCTCTTGCAAAATGTTTGAGGAAAGATTTTTCATACACCTTCTATGGGTCAGGTATATGGTACATTTTCTTCAAATCCTCAGCTGTAAATGACCCAATGACTATTTTTCTTAATGTCAATAATTCCCTATAGACGATGTTGATGTTCTCAATTATCCATTTTACAATATCGATATAAGGAAGGATCTTGGGTTGAGTAGCAATCCTATGAAGAAAAGAGTTGATGGATTCATAGTTGCAGGCTTCAAAAGATGAAGCAACATCCACTATTGCTATTCTTTGAATTACCGTAGGTCCTTCCCTTTCAAGAAATTGGCACATGGATTCCCACAAGGATGTTCCACTATATATTATACATGCAGTGTTTGGGAAAAGTGGGGGCATTTCTATTACGTTGGAAGGAGAAGGTGCATATTGTGAAGTCTCCATGCCTTTATTTCCTTTCTTTGCTTCGATCATCTTGATACACTCTATCTTCTCAGGTTTAACCTGAAATTGGAAACATAGAGGAATGAAGAGAAATAGGTTTAAAATGTAGGAGTATTTGAACATACAAGGCTTGAAATGACGGAAAACATAGTTTAAATGTGAACAAATCTGAAATATCTATATATAGGCCATCAAATCGCCTTGGGGCTTTAAATCATAAATACCATTAGAAGTCTTTAATAACTTAAATCATAGCTTCACGTGATAATTTATTATCTCATTAATGGATCATATCACAAAAACCTTTCAAATGTTATTTAGAACATGCTTCCATGTGTTTTCCGAATATGGGATAGCAATATCATTAGAATGATTCTTTGGGTTATGGGAAGTCTGCGATGCGATGATCTCAATATCGCCATCGGAAGTTTTTTGAGTAGAGGGGAGTGAATATAACCAAAGGCCTTTTGCGATTATGAAATTGCAAGGAATGATGTGGCATTAGAGGAGACCAGACTGATGATTTAATAAGCTCGACATTTCTTTGAGTTATTCATTCTTATGATTTTATTAAAGTCGCACCTTTTAAAAAATAGTTGTATCACAATTGGAAGATTTGAAGTGAAGGGATAAGCGAGCCTTTTTCTAATTTTCAATTCATCCAAATGTGACATGTTTATAGGTTGCATTAATTGTTATATTGGGTCTGGATGGTTTATCGCATATCGTAATTAGAATGGTCCTCAGGGTTTTTATATATCATGTTCGTTATAAATTTTTGATGCAGACAAGTTCCGATATAGATTAGTTTTTTAACAATACCTAAGCCTTTTAAGTTTTAAGGATGTTTTGTTCTTAGGGGCTATACTTTATCGCAACGCAAATTCTGGAAGGAAGAAATGGGGAGTTATTCATTTAAGACTTGTGAAATGTGATACGTTAGGATTTCTTTAAGGCAGGCTCATTCGAGTTGTTCGGGCCTAATGAATTTGGATTTGTTTATTCAAATAAGTTCAAATTTGTCCTTTTAAAACCCTAAAATGTTTTATTTTCCTATTTTTTTTAAAATTTAAAGGGACCCCATTTATTTATATAATAATTTCCTAATAGATTTATATAAAAATAAATGGGGGGTTGTTGCATAGCACAACAATTGGCAATTCAGTGGAAGAACTAGTTATCTCTGATTTAAAATAATGATATTTCTAAAAATGTACTAAGTAAAAATAATTTAGGAAAGGAAGACTATTTTCAAAATATTTAGATAAGTAACATTACTCTAAATATAAAAACTCACTTAATCATAATTCCTTTTAAATCCTCTTATAGATGAAAATACCTTTTTTCCTATATCGGTTCGTAATTGGTTGTAAGGATAAAGTAGGGAGCTTTTACAACTTAGCATTTTAATATACTCATTTTCATATGTAGAGCCACTACTGCTAGCAAGTGTTCATAGCCTCGACAAGGTTACCTTTTAACCATCAATGATTTAGAATCCCATCCATTTAAGAGTGCAGTCTTTAGAGATAATTTCAAAAGTATATGTGTATTTCATTTTTTTCTTTTTTATTTGTTTACTTTTCTTTTGATAATTTTTTGCAATACCTAAAAGCCATTGTCCTAATTTTGTGGCCATAAAGTGACAATTCCATTCATTGGTTGTAATTGAACTAAACAAGCTGGCTTGTGATGAGACCCCTTGTCTTAAGATTAAAATAATCATAAGCCATTACCTTGGTTTCATATTCAATGTTGGTAATGCCATTTTATTATTTCCTTGTGATCATGGTAAGCAGGCTCGTGATGAGACCCCTTATCTTTTAAGGGTAATATATTTTTGAATTACACTCTAAAAAAAGTAAAGTTAATGGATGGGGAGAATAATTGACTCCTTAAGAGTTTTGGATGACAATTTTAGAGTTGGAGATGCTTAGCTATAAATAGTATTTACTTTGTTAAAGATAACCTTTCTTGACTGATAATAAAATAAAAGGATTTACAACCTCAATGGAAAATGAAAATTTCAGAGTTTTATGCCACTTATCTAATTTTCAATGTTGTGATAATTTCCTTAAGAATTCCTACTTTCAAAGCGAAAAATCATAAAATGTTCTAAGAGATTTGATTGTAAATCCAAAAGTAATGCTATTTAAGATTATTTTGTAAAAGAACTAAAAATGTAAATGCAATAATGTTACAGTAGAAGATATCACCTTCTAAGAAAATAATTTTTTTCAAAATAAGCCCATTGACAAGAATAGAATCTCTCTTTCTTGATAAATCTTGCAATATGAATGTTGATGGTCCTATTTGTTCAACAATTTGAAATGGTCCAAGCCACATTTTCTAGAATTTAGTATGATTTCATTTTTCCTCATGTGCCTTGTCCCATTTAAGGATGAGATCACCAATTTGAAAAGATTTTGTGGAAATAGAACTTGCATCAAAAGAAGATTTAACTAGTTGTTGATGGCGAGCATGTGTAAGCTTGGCTTTTTCTCTTCCTTCTTCTAATTTAATAATTTGAGACTGTCTTAGCTATAAAGAAGAAGAAGGTGTTTCTTCTATAAATTGGACTAGGGATAATGAGGGAAGAGCTAGATTCGAAGGAATGATAACCTCTTTCCCATATACTAGATTGAAGGGAGAGGTGCCTATTGAGGTCTGAGTTATTTGATTTCCCGTAGAGAAAATGTCAAAGATTTGTGCCAATTATTTTCGCTCTCATAAATATTTATTTTAATAATTCTTATGAGGTTCTTATTGATTGATTCTGCTAGACCATTTCCTTGGGGGTAGTAGTTAGCAAAGTAATTAATTTTAAACCCCTCTTAAGAGAAAATTCAATCATATTATTTCCTAAAAGGTAATATGCTTTATCAAACATAAGTGCATTCAGTAAGCCAAACCTAGTAATAATGAACTAATCAATGAATTCAATGATAGCATTAGAATTGGATGCCCTTAGTGGAATTTCTTCCTCCCACTTAGTAAAATAGTTTGTCGTTGTAAGGATATACTTATGATGCTTTGAAGAATGAGGAAAAATCTCACATATGATTTCCAATCCCCATTTTTCAAAAGGTTGTTCAATGTTAACCAACTGTAGAGGTAAGGTTGGTTTTTATTGTGTTTAAGTAGTAGTCTGGCATATTTTTCATTTCCTTGTGTATTCATGGGTATCCTTGAACAACGTTGGCCAATAGTACCCAACATGCAGGATCTTATGTATAGTAGTATCTCCTACAAAATGTCCACCAGCTGGTCCATTGTGGAGTTCCTGAAATTACTTATCTGCTTCAGAATTTTTTAGGCATCTTAATAATATAGAATCATAATTTCTTCTTAATAACACATAATCAATTATCTCATATTGATTTTATTTTAATATTAAAGCCATTTTCCTTTTGTGATTGAGTTCAGGGGGAGAATATCCATTTTTTAAATAGAAAATGAGATCAACATATTGAGACTCTGAATCATTTAAGATTACCTCAGATATGTGTAAAGTACTACCTAAGTCCTCATCTACTGGTAGTTTGGAAGCTCCTATAAGCAATATACAAAAACCTTGCCCTTTGACAATTTTAGCTGGTTTAATGTCAATATCATATTCTTGCAGGGTTGTACCCAATTTTCCCTCTTTTCTTTTAATTCCTTTTGCATATGCAGTTGCCTCATTGCTAAGAATGAGTATTATTTTAGTGTGTGTTTTTAGGAGAAAAGGCCTGAAGTGCTTTACAGATTTGAAAACAACAAAAGCTTGATTCTCCACCTTTGAATAATTTAGTTCAAAACCTTGAAAATTAGAACTAAATAAAGAGATGGGGGCTTCAATTTGTTGATCATTAAGTTGTATTAGAACAACATCATAAGATGTTTGAGAATCGAAAGTGTACAAGATGAAATGATTAGAAAAATTTGGAGTTGTTAAAAAAGGATCATTCATAATGGCTTGTTTGATTAAATCAAAAGCTTCCCTTTCGTTACGTCCCCACTTAAAGATCATTTTTTTCTTAATCATGGTTTGTAATGGTAAAAAAATTTGGGAAACATTAGGGACAAATCCCTTAACAAAATTTATCTGACCTAGAAAGGACTTCTGGATTTGTTATTTTGGGGAAAAGGAGTTTTAAAAATTTCTTTTATTCTATCAGGATCGATATAGATGCCCTTTTTGGATACAATAAACCCTAAAATCTTACCTTCATTTAGAGAAAAAAAATATTTCTTTGCATTTAATGAAATTCCATACTTCTTACAGCGTTCAAAGATCCGTTTCAAGTCATGTAAATGGTTGTTTCTCTTCTTGGAGTAAAAAGTTATGTTATCCAAGTAGACAACAATAGTTTTGTTTATCAGGCCCTTGAAAGCTATATCGATAGCTCTTTGGAAGGTTTCCCATATGTTTATTAAAACAAAAGCCATTTTCTGGTAGGCATAGGTTCCCCATTTAGTCCTAAATGTAGTCTTTAACCTATCATCTGGGTGGACCAAGATTTGGTTATATCCTGAAAATCCATCAAGAAAAGACATTAGTTCGGAACCAACTACTAATTGCAACATGTCTTCCATTGTCAGTAATGGGAAATTGTCCTTCTGAAAATATTTATTCAGATTTCTAAAATATATGCAAATACATATGTTACCATTCTTCTTCCTAACATGTACTAAGTTTGAAACCCATTTTGAATGCCTAACAGGAAAGATAATCTTGGCTTTAAGGAGTTTATTCAGCTCATACTTGATTTGGCTTTCTAGATTGGGGTGAATTTTCCTTAATTTTTGTTGTATTGGTTTGCCATTGGATATTATGGGAATATTGTGTTGTATGATGGAGGTATCATATGTTTTAAGATCATCGTAGCTCCAAGAAAATATACCTTTATACTTGTTTAACAAATGAATAAAGGCTAATCTCTCATTAGGTGAGAGACAAAGTCCTAGATTGATGTTTTGTGGTTTGATATGAGTTCCAAGGTTTACTAGTTCAAACCTTAAAGTTGAACTTTGGAGTTTAGAATCAATAACCTTTTTAAATTTGTCTTTTATATCATAAAATCTTCAAGTATTACCACATATTTAGGTATGGCATTTTCATTGGATTTATGTTTCAACTGATTATCATGTTTGTTTTCATCAATTATCGAATCATCATATGATCCTTCAGATGTTAAAAATCTTAGGATATCTTTATCGTCATTAAACACTCGCCAATTAGTGACATTATCAGGAATCGATGGTAAAAAAATTGATTTTATGGAAAACCTATTTGGACTGTAGTATTTTGATGGTATATCAACTTGGATGATATATTAGCCAGAAGGTCAACACTTGAATTTTGAAGTTTAGGGAGAGGAGAGATGTTGAATGTAAAAAATATGAAGTAAGGTCCTAAACCAATGATTGGTAATGTTTTAAATGTCTAGAGAGACAATTAATGGTGTTTCTTACATGTTTGATAACAATTTCAAAGTCTCCAAATACTTGTCAAAGATATTTGATATGAATACCTATTGCTTTATGCAAACGCTGGATCTGTGCCTCATATTTAGCAGTATTATTTGTGCATTCAAATTCAAACATACATGCTAGTATTGTTTTTTCTCCTTCTGGACTAATTAATATACAACTGACTCTTGCACCATCATTGGATTTAGATCCATCAAAACATAATGTCCAAAATAAAGTTTTAACTAATGGTTTATCTACAAAATTTATACATCTGGAAGAATCTGTTTGATAAAAGTTCTCAATCTAGGAGGTAACAAATTTATCCAAAAAAGACTTTTGTGCATTGAAATTTCCTAAAAATGACTCAGCAAAGTAGTTTCCAATGATATTATTGTTAAAATCTACTGGTTCATTTTCATCTTCAAAATTAGTTATTGTATGCTTCAAATGTTTTTCTCGGTCAATTCCTATTCGATTTGGCTTTCCATTGTAAGGGAGCCACATGTGAGACCAATCTATTGCAAAATAACCATGAAGTTTCTCATACCAGTATCTACTAATAATTAAACCATAAAATTTAGGAATATCAACAACTAGTATGTTAATTACTTGAAAAACTTTTGGATTAGAAAAAAGTCTAATGCTCACTGAATTAATTTCCCCTAAGACTTCAACCTTTTTTATATCAAGTTGGACATTATGGATTTCATACTTTTGGGGTGAAACATTTAATTTCGTGAATGCTGATCTTGGCATTATGTTTGAAGAGGCCCCTATGTCTATTAAGCAGTTGTGCATATTTTTATTGAAGATTTCATAATTCAAGAGGAAAGGGGGAGTGCATGAGTTACATCTATCACCAATTAAGATAACATCATTGGAATCAACCTTATTTGATGAATCATTAGGATTCCTATCCATTCCTCTAGAAGCTTTGGATAAAATAGCAACAGAAAGAGTAGAAGAAGGTATTGCATTCAATTCTTTTAGTAATATCTTCTACTAATGTTTAAGCTTACTGAGCTCATGAGGAGAGATATTTTCTCTGGCTTTCTTCATGTCCTCCACTATGTTATATTCCATGGTATCAGAAACTACCAAGGTTTTGGATGAAGATGGAGGATTAGATGAGGATGTGATTGGTTGAGGAGATGTAGAAGAAGACTTTTTACTGACCATTTTATCCTTGGTAACAGAGGTTGAAGGATTTTTCTTTAGGGTTGATTATGTTGAATCAGCAGGGCCTTTACTCTAATGCTAACAGGTAAAGCTTCTTTCTCATCTTCATTTTCGAAGGTAGGTAGGATAAAATAACACATCCCATGTACCTCAACCAATTCTTCATCTTCAGTTTCATCTTTAGATAATGTCTTTTCTTCATCATCTTCATCTAAATCAGACTCAGTATTGGATATTGTATTTGGAGGTTGAGGATTAGATGTTTGGTTTCTCTTGAAGGATCTAAAAGGCTTTTTATAAGAGGACTAAACTACTTGTTTCTTAATTTATACCATCTCATTTGACATGGTTTTAAGGACCTTTTGTAAGCCTTTAATATTAAAAGGATCCTTAGGGACTTTCTTCTTTGATTCATCCTTAAATGTAACCTTGTTTGTCTTTCTTTCTTCCTGGGAAGTCTTCTTCTCTAATGCAACTATTCTCTTTTCTACACACAAGGCTTCTTTCATGTTTTCTACTAAAGTAGCCTTATTGGCTCTATAAACAAAAATCACTATGTTGGAAAGAAGAGAATAAATATGCCACTCAATCTGAACATCAACACCATGGCTTGATGTGACTAGGATTTTGTTTAGCAATTTATTAAATCTGGAATTGAAATCTTTGATGTTTTCACTCGACTTAGATTTTAAATTAGAAATATCATTAATAGGGGATGCATTTGTGCAGTCATCATCGAATTTAACTAATAATTGTTCTTCAAACATGTCCCAATTAGTAATAGGCCCTAGTGGTAATGAAAAGTACCATGAACCTATCGATCCTTGAATGGTGTAGGGAAATAATATTACTACACAGTCTTCTTCAACTACTCCATTAAGACTAATGGGTAACATATAATTGTGGAGATGCTCTTCAGTAGGTAATCCATCATCAGGATTAAATTTTGGTAGTCATCTTTCAGGATGCTTATGTAGATCATGGAGAGGTGCTAGCATTGGCACAGCTCTAGGATTGGCCCATGGTCTGACTGGTGATGGGGGTTCTTGTTGTTGTCTTCCTACCATTATTGGAGTTTGAGAAGAGGTGGATGTTGAGGGTGATTATGTGGAAGAAGAGGCAGGTTGTGTATCAGTGTTGGATGAACTGGCACCAACACTTTGACAAGACAGGGTATTAACAGGAACGAATGGAGGAAATGAAGGAGTTTGTGGAGGAGAATTTGACAAAATCTCGCTCATAGATGTTTGTGACTCAGATTTATTAGTATTTTTCAAGAAAGAAGGAAGAGGAAACTAAAATTAAGGAACCCAAGCTTCTCACTTTGAGAATGAGTTAAAATATGGGTAGGTTGTAAAATAGAAGTTACACTTCCTTCAGAAGCTTCAGATGGCACTAGCTTTTATGCTAAAATAGATATTTCTCCTAATTTCTTTATTAAAGTCTGGAACTCGAGTGATTTTTAGTTATAATATGAAAAGGGTGCTTCAGGAAATGTACTAGGAGATTTAGGAGGTGATTTCTCAACTTCTAATCTAGAAATAGGAGTTTTGGATGAAGATCTAGAAGTTGGAGGTGATCTTTAGGGGGAGTGCCTCTTGGAATGGATTTTGAATTTAGATTGAGTTCTTCTTTCCATTCATAATCGGAATCCCTCCTTCTAGTGCCAAAATGTTGAAGCATAAAGAATCACTGCAACAACATGGGGGAAAACCACTTGGTCAGGAACTTGAATATCATCCCTTTTCCATTTGGAATAATGGCTCCGAATGGATATAATGTGACCAGTTTCCCATTAAAAATGTGATAGAATGGATAGAGTGTTTATGAACAAAAACTAAGTGATAGATGGGCTGGTTTATAAAATAGAATAGATGTATATTAACCTATCTATTACTCAAGGTTGCTTATGTTTATGTGATCTAGAATAATTGTCCTTAGTGCATGATAATAAAGATTGATCAAACACTTACATAAATGAAAATATTTTAAGATAATTATTTTGATTAAATAGTTAATCAAAATAATTGATGAAACACATATTGAAATCAAATAACATTAAAAAATATCTTATATATGTATTAAGGATGATAATTATAGCATGTTCAAAAGTGAATTAATACAAAAATACATTAGAAAAGATACATATAATAAACAATATAAAGAGGAATGATTATGCAGGTCTAGTGTTTCTCATTAAGATGGTTTCAAAAGTAAGAAAGTGCAAGCTTCCAAAGCCTTCTCTACAAAACTTCAGGACCCTGATCCGGTGGTTCTACTAAAATAAACTTCAAAAGTACAGTAGTGCAAGATTCCAAAGTTTTTCTTTATAAAATTTGGGGACCTTTTCTTTATAGACATGAAAGGGTTTATATAACAAAATTAAAGTATAAAAATAGAGAATACACGAAAGTTCTAGCAAGATTAAAACAACTCTCCTTAAAATAAGTGACAATAATACATAAATAGAAGTTGTTGAAATGGTGAGTTCATGAATGAAATTGTGTCTATTCTTTCATTCACTCTTGAGTTCGTAAATATCCATCATTGGCTTGACTTCAGGAGGCTGACCTATCCTCATGCGAAGCTATCCTGTGTACACTACATTTAAGAGATCAGTAAGCATCTGGATGGATGAGTGAGTAAGGCAGTGGAGCATTAGCCACTAACAGTGTGGCTTCGCAAGATATTTCCAATACATTTCCCAGTCAAGTTTGTTCAAGTTTTTAATTTCTTCTTCCTTTGCTTTTGAAGTTTCTTTCCATTTCCTTTCCAGGACTTTGATATCAGGAAGATTATTGGGTGAACTTTCTTGAATCAGGTTGGCATTATGTAAGTTATCATTGGTAGTTTCAATGATGTTATTGGAAGCATCAGTTTCCCTTGAGACTACTCTCTCTACCTATTTCAATTGAATGTCCCAATCAATAAAAAGGATTTCCTTGTGAGATTCCTCTAGTCTAGGAAGGTCTGTTTCTCTGCCTTCTAGTGTATCCTACCATGTTATAAATCCTCAGATTTTATCATCAATGTCATTGAAAGTCACTCTTAGATTGGATCAATGATTCATCAGTGAATCACTTTTAACACAGTGGATTAATGATACATAAATTTTGACAGAACATTGTTTGTTTCTTTGATAATAAAGTGTTTAGCTCCAATGCTTCTTTTATAAAGTCCTCCAATTTAGGATTTTCCTTCAATTGATCAAGTAAAAACTGGAGCTTTCGATTTGGGCATCCTTAGTACTGGTCTCTACCTGATATTGGAGCTTTAATTGATCAAAGCTCTATTGGAGTTGAGACAATTGTGTCTTTACTTGATGGTCAATACCTTTTCTTTCTTCTACCAACTGCTGCTCCAACTTTGGAATTCTCTCTTCTTTTTCGCCGACCAGTTGTCGAACCTCTACTACTTTTTCAATCGTAGTAGATGCATAAGCACTTGCAAACTGTGACAAATTTTCCAAATTATCATAAGGATCAGTTTGTGTATTCTTCCATATTATGTCCATTGGTATATTGCCAGGAATGACTGCTGATGATGGTTCTATTCTTCTCCTTTTTCTTTGTATTTTCACCATAGACCGATTCTTGGGACTGTAAAAGACGTCAAGATGAGGGATTTCTTCCACTTTAAGGATAATTTCATATGAAAGTCATGTCAAGATGATCTCAATTTCCTCTATATTGACAACTTTATTAGAAGCCCTATCAGTAAACAATCTTTGTCTAGTGTTCTAGGGTGTGGTGAATGTTTTCTCCATCTCAAAATTTTCTACCCTTGTTGTCCTTTAAGCTGCTGATCAAAATGTTTCCAAGCTTCATCCATCTGATTATTAAAGGGATTTTATCAGTATGCATTTATGTGGATTTATCTTCCACTTCAATATCATTAGAAACCTATTCTAAATCTTGTTCTAAATTATGTTTTGGATTTTTCTCTGAATTCATTTCTGAATTCTTCTTTGAACCCCGCTCTGAACCTTTTTCTTGGGAAATCAGTTAAGGAATCCTCAACAGATCCAAACAAACGTTTTGTATTCTTCTTTCTCTATATTATTGGAATTGTGCTATCCTTTCTGGATTTAGTTTCAATGTAGCTAGATGCTGCACTTGTGAAAGTACCTCGGCATATTCAAATAGGTCATCATAGTCATCATCCTCATGACTTAATTGCCTAATTTTTACTTGGGCAATAAAAGTTTGTGCAACTTTATTAGGATCAATCTATCTATCGGGAATGGTAGAAAGATTCAAACATGTAATATTATCAATTTGAAGCACAACATGCTTGAAAAAATGTAGATAATATACATCAAATTTGATAGGGAATGAAGGCCAAAGAGATTTCATGGCTTCCTTTAGGTCCTTTGTCAGTCCATCCCCTACAGGTTGATAAACAATCTCCCTAGCCAGTAGTTTATCAGGGACACATAATGGGACAACATGAGGAGGTTCCAGACTTCCATAGACTCTAACATAGGTAAATATCACTTCGCCAACCCACCTTCTTATTGGTATGAAATGAATTTTGGACTCTTCAGACATTCTAGGGGCTTTTTTGTAAAAAACAGTTTGGTGAATTGGAAACATGAATCCTTGGAAAATTTTATAGAAATGGACATGGAAATTAGATTCCCACAAGCTTTTATGATATCTGTGGATGGGAGTGGGATCTTGAATAGTCCATTTCCATCCCATGGCTGGGAAATTTGAAGTGAAACAAACCGCATCCATGATATATGCACTCATAAAGCATGGTGGAACTGCTATAGTAGTAACATACCGAAGTTGCGTAAATTTTTGTATTTGGGAGCAATGTTATTTGAAAGGATAGTTCCCCAATACATTATATAAGAATCTATTGTTGCCTCAATAAGAGGAACCCATTCGACTTTTAGGGTGCCTGAATAGTCTACACATCGTAGTTGCGATATAACAATAGGAAGCGATAAGAGAAGATATCAAGTACATACCCTATTTCTCATGCTTATGTTTGTTCTGATAGGATCTCTATCATTTAATTGGATCTGATTCAACCTCATTCTCGCTTGCAAAATTTTTGAGGAAATCTTTGTCATACACCTTTTATGGGTTAGGTATATGGTACATTTTCTTCAAATCTTCAGCTATAAAGGACCTCGTGATTGTTTTTCTTGAAGTCAAGAATGTCCTATCGGCGATGTTGATGTTCTCAATTATCCACTTTACCATATCAGTATAAGGAAGGATCTTGGATAGAGTAGTGATCCTGTGAAGAAAAGACCTGGCGACTTCATAGTTGGAGGCTTCAGAAGATGAAGCAGCATCCGATGTTGCCACTCTTTGAATTACCTTAGGTCCTTCGCTTTCAATCAAGTGGTACATGGATTCCCACGAGGATGTTCCACTATCTATTTTGCATGTAGTGTCTAAGAAAAGCAAGGGAATTTCTATTACATTAGAAGCAGAAGGTGTGGATTGTGAAGTCTCCATGCCTTTCTTTCCTTTCTTTGCTTTGGTCATCTTGTTACACTCTATCTTCTCGGATTTAACTTCCAATTGGAAACACAGAGGAATGAAGAGTAATAGGTATGAAATGCAAGAGAGTTTTAACATACATGGCTTGAAATGACGATGAACATAGTTTAAATGCGAACAAATTTGAAATATTGATATACAGGCCATTAAATCACCTTGGGGCTTTAAATCGTAGATATCATTAGAAGTATTTAATAACTAAAATCATAGCTTTGTTTGATAATTTACTATCTCATTAATAGATCATATAGAGAAAATCTTTCAAATGGTATTTAGAAATTGTTTCCATGTGTTTTCTCGATATGCGATAGAGATATCATTATATCAGTTCTTTGGGTTATGGGAAGTCTGCAATGCGGTGATCGCAATATCACAATTGGAAGTTTTCTAAGTTGTTAGGTCCCTATAATACTAGTGTAACCCCTTGATGTTATTAGTGCAACCCCCTTATTATATTATTATACCCATATAGTCCCCATGTTTTTATTATTATTCCCCATAGAAGCTGAGTATTGTTATTGTTGTGCCCCTACAATATTATTGTTATGTAGGCTCTGATTTTATTGGGACCCCTTAGACTCCTATATATAGAAAGGAGGTCTTGTCATTTGTATCATCCAAGAATTGTTAATTTGTGTAATGTAAAGGAGGTTTCCCCCTTGAAGAGGCTTATTTATAAGTCATTTATCTATATTTTCTATCTTTTTGTGAGCTAGTTCCAAAATATTTGGTATCAGAGCTTTAGATTCTAGGGTTTCACTACTCCAAATAGGTCATCATGGAATTTTCGCTATAATGTTTTTCCTACAAAGTTTCAGAAGCTAAAAAACCTATTTGAGCCGAAATCATTCTAAACCTCGGGTACAAATTTCAGATCTTGTCTCACTATATTTTAAGAGATATGATATGAAAAATTTAGGATTTTTGCAAGCTCCATAATTCCATCTCAAATAGGTCATCATGGAATTTTTGCTATACGTTTTTCCTACGAAGGTTCAGACTCTGAAATTAAAACTCATTTGAGCCAAAATCATGGTTAAGCTCACGCCCGAATTACATCCCAAACAGGTGACCTTGGGAAAATCATCATAGCTTTCTCTCTGAGCATTAGATTGAAATTTCATAAGAAGTTACAGAAAGAGAACAGATTGTGTTTTGTTGTGTATTATTTTTAGGTCCGAAGGTTGAAATAGTGACACATGGAACTTAGTACAAGTTTTCTCTACTGAAAAAAGTATATAATCATGTCATCTTTTGAGATTAGGCATAAATATTTCTTGGAGAATCCAATTTCGATCAGACAAGTGGCATTGGAAAGAGGATGCAGAGGGCTACCGCAGGTCGCAATTTCAGAATTTGGATATTTTAAATTATAGAGCTACACTTTTTTCAAGATCAAGCTCCTAAAAGAAATTAAAAGAGATATGAGGAAGTTTGATGGCAAGGATCTGGTAACATGGATACTACAGATGGAGCAATATTTTGATCTACATGATGTGCAATTGTTACAAAAGGTACGTATTGCATCTTTATATTTAGAACCGAATCAGTTTGTATGGTATAGAGGGCTTTGTTCTCGTAAAGCACTTGTCACCTTGTCAATTTTCATGGAGGAAATGATAGCACATTATGAGGAGACAAAGAGAAACACCTTCTTTAGCCAATTGATAAATCTCAAACAAAAGGGTTCAATGGCAGTGCACATTGAGGAATCCAAAAATTGAATATAATGGTAAATGATATTCCAGAGAAGTAGAGGATTGATGTCTTCATATGGACTTTAAAATATAACATCCAACATGAGGTTCTCCTTCGAGAACTTGATTCATTGGAGAAGGTATACAAGTTGGCAAGAAAAGTGGAAAATAAAATTATGGCAACAAGGAAGTCTACCACTGACAACTACAAATATGGAAGTGTTGTTTCTCCTAGCCTTCCACAACCTACAAGGTTGACACCACAACATATATTTTGAAGAGGAGGAAGAAAAGGATCAAAAAACGTCAAAAGAAAAGGATATAGATCGGGAACCAACCCTAGAGAAAGAATAAATGTATCTGACCATATCTTGTACTGCATTGGAAGGAATTACCACTCCTCAAACTCTCAAGAGAGAAGGACATATCAAGAAGAAGAAGGTTCAAGAAGTGAAATATGAGGAAGAAAAGGATCAAGAAACATAAAAATAAAAGGATACTCACCAGGAACCAACCCCATAGAAAGAAGAAATGAATCTGACCATATCTTGTAATGCATTGACAAGAATTACAACTCCTCAAACTCTCAAGATAGAAGGACATATTAAGAAGAAAAAGGTTCAAGTAGTGAAAGATCACATCGAGCATCAACAACAAGTTCTCCAACTTTTAAAGAATAACCCCACTTTGGTGTAGAATTGAATGAAACAACATGAAGATCAAAATCGTAGTGAAAGAAGTTTTGATGTAGGCGATTGGGTATTTTTACAACTACAACCATATACAAAAATGTCCACAAGCAAGCTAAGAAGGATAATAATTTATTACCAAAGTATTATGGTTTGTACAAGGTGTTACAAAATATTGGTACTATGGCATACAAATTGGAGCTTCCTGCATCTTCCCAAGTGCACCCAGTTTTCCATGTTACATTCTTAAAGAAGATTATAGATGAGAAGATCCCAGTTCAAACAATATTGCAGAACTTGACGAGGAAGGAAAAATCATATTGGAACTGAAAGCAGTCACAAAAACAAGAAATCAACAACCATGAAATTGGTCAATTTTATAGTATCTCATCAAGTGGAAGAACTTACCTACTGAAGATTCCACATTATACAGAAACATTCAGAACTACTCAAGCGTTGAGGACAACACTTTTTGAAGGAGAGGGGAATGTTAGGTCCCTATAATACTAGTGTAACCCCTTATTTTTATTAGTGTGACCCCCTTATTATATTATTGTGCCCATATAGTCCCCATGTTGTTATTATTATGCCCCATAGAAGCCCACTATTGTTATTTGTGTGCCCCTACATGAGCAGAGGGGAATGAATATAAACAAAGGCCTTTTGCAATTGTGAAATTGCAAGGAATGATGTGGCATTAGAGCAAGCCCAACTGATGATTTAATAAGCACGAATTTTCCTTTGAGTTATTCATCCTTATGATTTTATTAAAGTCACGCCTTTTAACAAATAGCTTTATCGAAATCAAAAGATCCGAAGTGAAGGGAGCGGCGAGCCCCTTGCTAGTTTTTTATTCATCTAAACGCAACATGTTTATAGGTTGCATTATTTGTTATATCGGGCCCGAATGGTTTATCTCATAGTGCAATTGGAATGGTCCTCAGGGTTTTTATATATCATGTTCGTTATAAATTTGTGATGCGGGAAAGTTCAGATATAGATTAGTTTTTTTAACAATACCTAAGCCTTTTAAGTTTTAAGCATGTTCTATTCTCGGGGGCTATACTTTATCACATTCCAAATTTCGAAAGGAAGAAATGGGGAGTTATTCATTTAAGACTTTTGAAACGCGATACATCGGGATTTCTTCAAGGCAGGCTCATTTGAGTTGTTCAGGCCTAATGAATTTGGATTTGTTTAATCAAATAAGTTCAAATTTGTCCTTTTAAAACCCTAAAATGTTTTATTTTCCTATGTTTTTTTAGATTTAAAGGGACCCCATTTATTTATATAATAATTTCCTAAGAGATTTATATATAAATAAATGGGGCATTGTTTCATAGCACAATAGGATAACATGGAGTTATGTATGGAGAATATTGAGGAAAATATTCAAGATTTGTGGATTTCTCCCATAAGGTCTTTGCCAAACTCATTGCCAAGATTGATTTTGGGGTTGATATGGTCAAGGCTATCAAGGAAATGGTGTGTTCCAACTAATTTGAGATGGATGTGCATAACCTTGAAATTCAGAATTAGGTACTTGCATCATACTAGGTTGATTAGGTTGCCATGGTCCTCTTGGAGCTACATAACATAGTTGCTTTGGCGATTGAATTGCTCCATTATCCTCTTGGTAAACTTCCTTCAACCTTGGTAATGATGAGAAAAATTTAACAACATGTGATTCATCCTGTGTCTACGAAAACCCGCCATACATTTGCATTGCGGTGGAAAAGGGTTGTGTCTTTGGGTTCATGACACACAGTCAGTATGCCCATCCTGTAGAGACTGCAATAGCACTTCGAACGCAACAAACAATTGGAAGGAGTGACAGCAACAAATTCTTGCAGTAACAGCATGGTGAAAAATGAAGTGGAATGACGGTAAATACGGTAGGTGATTTCTCGAGAAACAAAGAAAATCATGGCAATTATGGTAAGTGCGGTGGATGAAATAGTAATTATTTCACATAAATTAGAAGGGACTGATCAGTTGGAAAAATGTACATGTTTCAAATCCCAACACATATTAATGATTGTGAAATATGGTGAACATCATGGAGCGTACTGTTAGAACAAGGTTTAATGATGGTATTAGGTTGATCATTGGTGTGGTTTAATTACACTGTCGTTTAATTAGGACGACACCCCCCAAACTTATAGATAGTTGTCTATGACATGTCAAGGTCTTGTCCATGGAATATTTAATTAGATCCATAAAAGTCAATGGAGACGTACCTGGCGACCTCCCTGAGGAAAGCGACAGTTGGAAGAGTAATGATGGAGTAATAGCATCGTCGAAGTAACAACATTGATGTACTAATAGCATCCAAGGAGTGACAACATCCGACACTTAGAAAATTTTTAGGAGTAATAGCAACGACGAAGTAACAACACCCACGGAGTAACAACATCTGACACTTAGAAACTTTTCAGGAGTAACAGCAGTGGCAGAGTAACAACACCCAAGGAGTAATAGCATCCAACACTTAGAAAATTTTCGGGAGTAACAACAGCGGTGGAGTAACAACACCCAAAGAGTAACAACATCCAACACTTAGAAAATTTCCAAGAGTAACAACAAGCAATACTTACAAAATTTTCAGTAGTATCAATATTACGGAGTGACAGCTCCAATTGCTCGGGAAATGTTTTAGCTCCACAACATTGTGCTTCAATAGTTCTCCCGTAGAAAGAAAAACAAGTGGGTAGTAACAACTATATACATATATATATATATATATATATATATATATTAATTTAAGGATTCAGAGTAATCTTCTGCACCAACAACCTTTAATCTAGAGTTTTTCAGAGAGATGTTTGATGAAGGTTTCTCTAGAGGTTGGGTGGTGGTAGGGTCTAAGTCGATGTCCCTTTATAATAAATGAAACATGGGAATCATCGATTATGACCAATCTAGCAGTCCCATTGTCAAATACCACATCAAACTCGTACAGTCCCAACCATCACGAGCAAAGCTTCCCTTTAAAATCCTTAAAACGAGAATCATACAGTAATGCCCAATCTCCTTTATGAAACACCTTAATTTTAATAAATTTATCATGCCATTTTTCTCTCTGTTGTTGTATGGCAGCAGTCCTCCGGACAACCATTAAACGAATTTTATCCAACTCATTTACTTGTTCTAGCATGTGTTTTTGGGCTTCTGAGAGGTCCAATCGTACTTCCAAAGCTGTCCTAAGCATATTGATTTCAAATTACACTGGAAACAATGGGGATTTCCATAGACAAGTTCAAATGGTGAAAATCATGTTGTGTTCTACCATGTTGTTCTGTATGCCCAAAGAACTTCAAGAAGTTTCTTAGCCTAATCCTGACGATGATTTTCCACAGTCTTGGTGAGAATGTTTTTCAATACTTTGTTTGTGCTCTCCACTTGACCGTTTGCCTGAGGCTGATATGGGGTTGTTATCCTATGCTTGATCCCATATTTTTCCATAAGCTTTGTTATAATGTGTGATGTGTATTGCACTCCTCCATCTAAAAATATCTCTCTAGGAGCACCATATCTAGAAAAAAAATCTTTAAATAAAAATGTCCAAGACAACCTGCTCTGTTGCTTTCGCTACAGCCTTTGCTTCTACCCACTTCATTACATAATCTATGTAGACTAAAATGTGGACTTTCTAATATGAAGGTGGGTTAAATGGACCTACAAAATCAATAGCCCATCTTTCGAAAGG